>JABAKD010000030.1:14835209-15435209 GCA_012845835.1 Undaria pinnatifida
CAATATCTGCGTCGACCGCTTGGACCTCATGGCTCGTCACAATGTTCGAACACTGGGGAAAATTGTGCACGTACCCAATATGTGCGCCATACTGCTGTAGTGTTAGTCTATGGAACATAATTAGGCTAGGGTTATTTAGCTACAAAAACATCGACGGCACCTATAATAATTTGAAATTAACACCAACTCTGCACCCATGTACGCACACGCTACACTATGACACTGCTGGTGGACGAAACACCATACATGCATGTCACTGCTGCACGAGTTCACGTTCGAAGTTTGCTCTGTATCACTGCTGTTGTCCTTCCTCCGGCACCCTCTGGCAAAACATGCTGATATGCATACGAACCAACAATGGCTAACCCATCGGCACGGTCCGTCCGCTGCGCTGCTCCCATTTTCGGGGCCTGCTTTCCTGTTTTCTGTCTGTGAAGGAGGCGCCATTATTTGTCAGTGCCGACGTGGATGCGAGTATCATCGCCTTTGCGGGCGAGACGCAGTTCCTCTTTCTGGGGTTGGTTGCGCGGTCGTGGCGGAGATATATTGAAGGGAACGAAAACGCAGTGGACTCCGAAGTCGCGACGTCGGTCCCCCGCGCCGCGGCGGCGTTGGACTGCGGGTGGGCTGCGGGCAACGAAGCTTATAAATGTGCCGCTGCTCTGGGGGGCATGGAAGTGCTGGAGGTGCTGTTGGAGATGTCCCACCCATCTGATGGCGAATGGGGAGGGTGGGGCGATAAGGGCGAATGCAACTTGGGCGAGTGCGGCGAGTGGGGGGATGGCATTTTCGCAGCTGCTGTTGGGCCGGGCACGATGAAAATCTGAAGTTGTTGATCGTTGAAGGTTGCTATCAAGACCAGATGGGAGTGGAGGCTTTAGAAGTCGCCGTAAGTTCCGGTCGTGCAGACCTTGTAGCATGCTGCTGCACTGCTGACCTAGGCAGAGACGAAGATGACTACATTCTCGATGAGCAGCTCGTAGCGGCCGAGGCTATAGCAACCCCACCTCTTAAACTGGCGGTGGCAGCCAGAGATGGCGAAACGATGGGTCATCTTTCGAGATTTTTGGGGCAAGGCGGAGGATGGATGGAAGCTCAAGTGCGGCGCTATGCGAAAGATGGCGACCTGGAGATGCTACGGTCTCTGGAGGGGACTATCATGTTTGGTGATGGGCGTCATGAGAATTTGTTCGTGAACACGTTTTGGACTGCGGCTATGTACGGTCGGTTTAGTGTGGTGTCATAATTGTTGAGTTGGTGGTGGAGAGACGGACGGCCAGCAACTGGTCCCCGACGGCGTCCTCTTCATGGTAGCCGGACTTGAACATTTGAAGGTGTTGCAGTGTGTGCCAAACGAACGGCCCCGTGGTAGGCCTTGGCTTCTGCGCATTCTGCGCTTCGGCAACCGGCTGGTCGCGGGTACCCGCCGACAACGCTGGCGCCGGGCATGCCCATTTAGTGTTGTGGTGCCTCGATAACGGGTGGGAATACACTGAGAGTGTGATGGAGGCCGCTGCAAAGGAGGTACGTTCGAATGTCATCATGGCATTAGTAGAGAAGGGTTTCTCATGCCGGGTGCACGTTGATAAGGCCGCACCGTCTGACGTACGGGGGCACCGCCTGATAGACAACGATGACCCTCCCGCCGGCAGCGATGACCCTCCCGGCCCCGCCCGGCAGCGGCAGCACGGAGGTGTTGGGAGGACACGATAGCCCTGCGGCTGGCAGCGCCTCCTTCCTACCCCCAGAGGACCAAGCAAGAGCCGGTGACGATGTCAATCACCCTATGGATGTTACGTCAGACTCTAGCCCTCACGCTCAGGGCAAAGACGGTTCTGATGGCGAACCGTCTTTACTCTGAGCGTGAGGGCTAGAGTCTGACGTAACATCCATAGGATGATTGACATCGTCACCGGCTCTTGCTTGGTCCTCTTGGGGTAGGAACGAGGCGCTGCCAGCCACAGGGTTATCGTGCCGTGGCGCGGGGGACCGACGTCACGACTTCGGAGTCCTCTGTGTTTTCGTTCTCTTCAAAATACCTCCGCCACGACCGCGCAACCACCCCCAGAAAAAAGAACTGCGCCTCGCTCGCAAGGCGATGATATTCGGGTCCACGTCGGCACTGACAAATAATGGCGCCTCCTTGACGGATAGAAAACAGGAAAACAGGCCCCAAAAATGGGGGCAGCGCAGCGGACGGACCGTGCCGATGGGTTAGCCATGGGTGGTTCGAATGTATTTCAATGTTTTGCCAGAGGTTGCCGGAGGAAGGACAACAGCAGTAAGTAGTACAGAGCAAACTTCGAACGTGAACACGTGCAGCAGTGACATGCATGTATGGTGTTTCGTCCACCACCAGTGTCATAGTGTAGCGTGTGCGTACATGGGTGCAGAGTTGGTGTTAATTTCAAATTATTATAGGTGCCGTCGATGTTTTTGTAGCTGAATAACCCTAGCCTAAATCTACTCCACAAGACTACAACTACAGCAGTATGGCGCACATGTTGGGTACGTGCACAATTTTCCCCAGTGTTCGAACATTGTGACGAGCCATGAGATCCAAACAGTCGACGCAGATATTGCATAAAAAACATGTGTGGTATCCTCACCATTTCCTCTGGAGCGTCTCCTTCTCCTCCTCCTCCTGCGGTCTCTCGTCCTGCTGTTGTTTCTTCTCCCTGCTGCTGCTGCTGCTGCTGCTGCTCGTGCTCCTCTTCCTCCGCCTGCCGTTGTTCTTCGGCTGGGCTTGACCGCATGTCGGCGTGGCCGCCCTCTACATCGACGGCAGTGCTGTTACTCTCTGAATGCACGACCATTCTACCGACAAAATCCATCAGGGACATGCCTGCTGTGTGGTCTGCGTGTCTGCTGTGTGGTCTGCTGTGTTGTCTACCTTTGCGCGTGCTGTGTGGCCTGGTGCGATTGTCTTATGCTGCGGTGTTTGCGCTGCTGTTTCAAGTGTCGAAATGGGTTTCTGGGTGTGTGGTTCTGGAGGCGGTTCGAGTCGTGCACGTCATTATTTGCAAGTGCGTCGTGCAAAGAGGGGTAGCCGGTATTATATGTATAGTTGCGATATGATATACGTGTGGTTCCCCGGATGTACCGTGTTTAATTCGCCTAGCTTAACCCTATACCTGTAACGACGCCAAATATGGGGGGATATATGTTGCCCATAGATATGCGGAAGAATCTATACAGTCCCTCTCTCCAAGTCCCCCACCCCCGGCCCCTCCGTCCTGCCCTTGCTCCTGCTCCTTATATTCACTACCATTCTTTTTTTTCATGCGGGAGCGAGCAGGTGGTTCCGCGAGAGGGCCTCGCGGCGGCGGTCCCTCTACGTGGGATAGGACGGAGGTGGCGTTGTCGCTTCACTCTCCGGGCCCAGGCTCGTCGACCACCCCTCTCTCCGATGCGCTAGAGCGAGTCGTCAGGCTGCAGGTTGGTTGGTTGGTGGTGGTGGTGGTGGTTGTGGTGGTGGTGGTGGCTGTGTTGGTGGTGGTGGTGATGGCTGTGTTGGTGATGTTGATGTTGGTGGTGGTTGTGGTGGTAGTGGTGTTGGTGTTGCTGCTGTTATTGCTGTTGCTGCTTTGCTTTTCTGGTTGTTGCGTTGCTGTTGTGGTTTGTGTGATGCAATACTGCTGTTTTTTTCGTCGCTGCCATTTAGACATCATCGTGTGCGAAGTGAGGTAATATCGGTTTGAGAGTCAGCTCATGCCAGATCGCCCAGCGATCGGCCTCACGCCCTCCTTGGCCGCCGCTAGTGATATGTTTCACGACTTGGTCTGTCTTCACCCAAATGGCTGTTCGTGCACGCTAACTCCTCGCTACATCAGAACATTCCGAGAAAATTCCAGACAGTCGTGGTTTTAGGGTCCACAGTATTAGCAGCTCCTCGTCACAGCTTAGTTCAAATATATTTCCCAAGCGGTCGCGGCTAAGGTTAGAGTTTGGGTTAGGGTTTACCGTACGTAGTCGCGTACGTGGCCACGTGACTGCATAAGCTACAAGTTTCCCCCTCGATACATGGTTTGGGTTGAATACCCGGGGGTGTCGCAGGTCGAAAAGGGGAAAACAGGCGTTCCTATTTACTAGCTGTAACCAGATGTGACGTAAAAAAGCTGGTGGAAATTAAAGAAAGAGCAGTTAGCCACCGCGCAAGTAACAGCGCAAGAAACACCGACTACTGATATAGCCTAAAGGAGAGTGTAGTGTAGAGTACGGTTGAGTCGTCGCGCGGTAGGTGTTTCGCTTCTGGGGCAAATTTTTTGTGACCTCCTCAAGTGTAAAACTATTGGTCAGTATGGTAATCTTACGAGTATGATTGCTTTAGGACTACTGCTGTCTGTAGCGCATGGAAATGTGGGTCGGGCTGCGTAAACGATGTCTCAGTCTCTTTGGCGTCATGGTTCGGGTGATGATGTATGATGTTAAGATGTTGAGCTCCTCCGCTCCTCCTGTTGGAAGCTCAGAAAATTCTTAGAATCTGCTACATCTCCACCGTGGAATCGCTCGGTTTAGTCGAATGAGTCTATGAGTGCTGCTGTATTTCCAAGAGTACTGAGACTGACTGCTGTTCGTGGTTTTTTTGGGCCATATTGTATGACCAAGGCTTGGGTATGTTTCGATCATGTTGTGTAAACAAGAGTCTTCGGTAGAAGAGCATTTCAACCATTTTAGCACGAATAAGAGTCTGATGTTTCGACTGTGCGGTCGGACCGAGAGTCGACTGCTGTGTTTCAATATCTCACCGCAAACATGACTTCGAGGGCATTTGTTCTGCTCGCAACGTGACCAACACTTGTATGCGCTCGTCCTAGAAAACCATATGCTCGTTAAGTGATCACACTTATCCATACTATAGTTCCACACCCAAGGGGCTGAACCCGTCAGTATCACACAACCCTATCACACGAACGTTTGGCCGAAAAAAGAAACGCCACCCCATCCGCGGTATGGCTCTCGAGGAACTCCAAAAAACTCCACCCAAAAGCTGATTTCGACAAGATTGGAAGGCTCGCCCGAATGAACAAGCCCATGCCCCAGACATACAACAACAAAAAAAGAATCAAATGTTCGAAAACGCCTGTACAACTGGAAACCCGTTTTGGGGACAAAATGACTTGGATTTAGTGTAGGGAGGGGTGTTGGGGCTCTAAAGGGGTTAGGGTGGGTTAAGAAGCCCCGTCATTCAGAAAACCGTCTTGGCGAAAAAATGCTTTCCCTATCCTAGCAGGCGTGTTTGTACAGCCCTCGCTGCCGCCACCGCCACCACAAAAGCAACCGTTCTTCCCCCCTCCCCTGCCATCCCCCCACCGCCGCGTTATCATTGGAGACACATATTAGCCACGGACGGCCAGAGGGGAAGGATATTAAATATGCAAAAAAAAAACATATGATAAAGGGAAGAAACGCACTGAGCGTCCCAATGTTGGAGGTGTCTCTATTAGGAGTGGGAACGGTGCTCCGTCTCAAAAGGGATGCGTGGTCAATGGTCGAATGACTTAGGCAAGCAACAAATGAGTAGGCCCCCCTCCCCTCCTCCCCCCACTCCCTCGCGGTGCGCTCAGGACACATTGTTCGGAGAAGAGCGTGCGGGCTATCTGGCAGCGCTGAGTCAAAACGAAGCAATGGTGGGGCAGGAAGTATTCTTAGATCAAGGGGAGTCCGTTGCCGACGACAGGAAATCACGAGGGTGAGCAGTGAGGGAAACAGAGAGGGAGGAGGGAGGGAGGGAGGGAGGGAGGGAGGGAGGGAGGGAGGGAGGGAGGGAGGGAGAGAGGGAGGGAGGGAGAGAGGGAGGGAGGGAGGGAGGGAGGGAGGGAGGGAGGGAGGGAGGGAGGGAGGGAGGGAGGGAGGGAGGGAGGGAGGGAGGGAGGGAGGGAGGGAGGGAGGGAGGCAGTCAATGATAACAGCTCTGTCGCCCGCGGGCAGTTCCCTTGTACCTCGGGAGGTGTAGCGCCTACTAAATAGCTCCTTTAAGAGTTGCGGTATGCTGGGGTCAAAGTCGCTCCAGCATTGTGGTATATTTTTCCACCGTTCTCTCTCCTCTCACGGGATTTTTCCGTGGCTGCTGTTGCGAGGTGTTGACTTGGTCGATCGGTGTGCTGTGCGTGGTGGGTCGGTCGGTCGATAGGCTAATCGGACGATCGGTCGGTCGATCGCTTTTGTGCCGGTCTTACTTATGTTCTTACTTCCGTCTACCGTTTTTGCTGCTGCCGCCGCCTCCACCGCTGCCGCCGCCGCAAAGAGTAACACATCCTTGAGGCCATGCAACACAACAAATAACTATTAATAGAACTTCACCACCGCCACCGCCGTTGTGTTCCTTCATCTCTCGTCCATTCTTCCGCCTCCGCCCCCACTTCCAACTGCCGTGCGCGCGCGCGACCCGGCCCGACCAAAATGTATTTTTTTCAGGGTTGACCTGCTCTCCAAGCTTTTTTGTTCGGCTGTGTACAGCAAGAGCCTCGCTGCGCTCACCGGAGACTCGGCTGTACCGCTAGCGCAGACGCTCCGCTCGCAATTGAACATCCTCAAGAGCAGGGTGAGTCTGCTGCCGACAGCATGTTGCAGCATGGCATGGACGCCGGTTGCGGTTTCGCTGATGGCCCCCTTATAAATTTACTGCACCAGCGTGGTTTGGGTACTGGAATTAAGTGAGACATATTTCAGATACGTCAGCGGCGAGTTTGGCCGATTGGGTGATCGATACCTCGGCTTTGCAAGCTAAGTGATACGTCGGCCGCGCGGATTCTATATTCCTCATTACCAGGTGTATTTCTTGTCTGCTGTTATAAGTACGAGTAAACACGTCAGCTGTGAGTTCGACTAAGGTTTAATGTTTGTCTTTTTTATGTTGAAAAAGGAAAATGGTCCAATGCTGGGGCGTTCCTGTTACGCCCCCTATTTTTGTCTGCCGCCAATCATACGCGAGCAGGCGGCTGCACTGGAACGACGCGGGGTCGAGCTGCGATCGCAACTTCTTCCCGTAGAGTTGCACGAGGCGGCGACGCAGGCTAAAAACAGACTGAGGGACCCGTGTTCTGCCGGGATAGGGGCGTTTCAGGTAACATTATTGTTATTTTTACGGTTATTTCTATTATTATTATTATTATTATTATTATTATTATTATTATTATTATTATTATTATTATTATTATTATTATTATTATTATTATTATTATTATTATTATTATTATTATTATTGTTATTATTATTGTTACTATTATTAGTATCATCGTCTTCATCATCATCATTATTTTTATTATTGTTGTTGTTGTTGACGTCGTTTTGTTGTTGTTATTGTTGTTGTTGTTGTTAATGTTGTGAAGGATTCCTAGTCAAGGCCGTCGGTCGGTCGTGATCCCACAGCTCTCTGCAATAACAAAGTGTTCTTGCAGTTGAACTACGACGGCGGAGTGTGCGACAACACGGGCTGATACAGCAGTCCCGTTGACAAAATAAGACAAGGACAGCAAGAAATGAGAGCGTAGGGCGAGCAGTTGTCATCGCTCACTCGGCCCTCGGGTCAAACGACCATCCAGCGGGGCCTTGCAAAGTCCCGTTGCGGAGAATCCGCCAGGCGATATATCCGCCGCGGAGGACCCGTCTGCGGAATGTGGCGGAGAAGGCCACGTTCCGAGTTCTAGGCATCACAATCTCCCGAGATCCCCGAGCATGGCTTCCAGAAACGAAGTCTGGAAGGTAGAAGGGGTTCCGACATATTTTCCGTAGGCGTGTTGGTCCGGGGACATGGTATCCACATTGTTGTTACTGTATTACTATTGTTATTTTTGCCCTCCGACAATATAGCGTAGATGATGCCGGTCCGATATAAATTGAACATCCCTCCGTAAAGCAGTAGTATCTCTCCTATGACCCTCCGCCAACA
Source organism: Undaria pinnatifida (assembly GCA_012845835.1). Classification (NCBI taxonomy): domain Eukaryota; class Phaeophyceae; order Laminariales; family Alariaceae; genus Undaria; species Undaria pinnatifida. Next base: position 14,843,101 of record JABAKD010000030.1, read on the forward strand.
ATTTCCCAAGTTCCCTTCGCCACATCTCTTCAGGTGTAAACTCGTACTGGTATACTTTGTCCGAGTATAATAGAGGGGTAATCAAGTTTATTGGTTGCAGGGGGTTGTGCTATTGCCGGTGTTTTTTGTTGTTTTATCAAGTACAGTACAGTACAGTACAGTGGACGTCCCCTATATAAGGCGGTATCCCCAAATAAGGCGGTATCCCCATATAAGGCGGTATCCCCATATAAGGCGGTATCCCCATATAAGGCGGTATCCCCATATAAGTCGATATCCCAATATAAGGCGGTATCCCTATATAAGGCGGTATCCCCAAATAAGGCGGTATCCCCAAATAAGGCGGTATCCCCATATAAGGCGGTATCCCCATACAAGGCGGTATCCCCGTATAACGCGGTGTCCCGATATAAGGCGGTCAAAATCGCTTGGCGCGACTGGGGAATTGCACTCATAACGTGGAATGAGTAAGGCGGGTTTCCTCAATAAGGTGGTTATATTGCTTTCGCACACACCACCACCTTGGCGATGGGGCTCTCCGATGTACAGGATATTGTTATTTGGTTAAAGTAGGTATTTTGGGGGATGTGGGGAGTGGAAATAGTAACAGTGCCGCTGCTGTTGTCGGGGTGTTCGTATGCCGTGCCTGGCGAATCGTTTTGCCGAGTCGTACAGCAGAATATACGAGACAGAAGTGTCGAGAAATGCGGGATTCAGAATTTTTTTACTCGACTTTTACACGAAACGTAAGAAAACCATTGTTTTGTACTGAAGTTATTGTCGAACTCACCCAGCCTATAAATAATTGGAAAAAAATTGAGCCCGATCGGAATTGCATTTTCCTAGCTAGCGTCTTTTCGCGTACTGCACGATGCCTCGAATGGTTCTGGTTTCGATGCTAGCACGTGTTTCGGTGAAAATGCCCGATTATGATGAGCTTTGCTCGCTCCCCCGGTTTCTGCGTATTCGGCGAACGGGGTAGATGTGCAAAAAGCTGAAAACGAAAAACGAAAACAGCTACAACAACAACCAACCTCTCCGCCAACAAAAACCCAACAAGCTCCGACACGTTGAAAACCAAAACTCAAATTTACAGGTGCACGAGGGAGAGCAGGACATTCCCAGAGCAGACGCTCTCCAATTCGCCCGGGAGGGCGGGCTGCTACGCCGACCGAGGATCCTACACGCCTCCAACACCCTCGTACACTTCAAGGTGTTCCGAGAGTATCCGGCAAACGCTGCCGCGCTACCGCCGCCCGAGTCCCGCTCAGCGCCAGAGACGTCCAGACAAGGGGGCGGCGGTGGTGGAAGCGGCGGGTTGTGGGTCGTAGAAGCGGGGGGCAAGAGGCAGACGCTGGTGGGGCTCAGGGCAGACGCGTCGCGGCGGCACGGCCTGCTGTTCTCGACGAAGGAGGACGGGGAGATAGAAGTGGCTTGCGACGACCAGGAGTCGTACAGGATGTGGCTGGGGGTGGCCGCGGCGGTTTGCCCCGCCGCCGCTGCGGGTAGCATCGAGTAATTTGCGGGTGGCGTCGAGTCTCGCGTCGTGTTGGGTCGTCTTAGCAATGCGATCGCTTTTTTTCCTGAGGTCTGCTTAGGTGTCGACAGTGCTCTGCACGCTCCTCATGTTCTGCATGTGTGTTTTTTTTTTTTTTCTCATTTTTTTTCTAGTATAGCTCCCTTTTGATGTCGCCGCTTGCTGCGATTTTGCTGGCGATTTTTTCTTTGTTTCGGCGCCGGCTTTGGCTATACAGGTGGAGGAAGCCGAACGCTAGGGTGCAGGGTACCGTTCAGTATTCCATCGGTTTTGAGCGTTGAATTTCCAACGATTCTCAGCTTTCAGAACACAGCAGCAGTCGCCGTTGTACGCGTAACGTTTTCCCTTATGGTAGCTGGTTTGCTGCTGTGCGTGCGCGATCCCGTTGTCGTTTTTTTTGTTTTTTTGGTTGTGTTTTTGTGTTTTTGTGTAGATAGTTTTTCTCCTTTTTGTTCGTTGTATTATTCGGTTACGCGTCCATTTACTCCGGTGCACAAAACAGGCCGTAGTACAGTAGTTCCTGGCTTGCCGTTTTCGCTCTCTGGGCGGTGTCTTGCGAACAGTGTTGAACATTATCCTCTGATTGCTGCTGCTGCTGCTGTTGCGTTGGTGTCGTGGGTTGTGAGCGTAGCTTACTTACACAGCAGTGCAGTTTCCCGCCTAGTGTCGAGAAGGAATCGAGAGAGCATATATTTCGCTGCGAAAACTATTCAACGTTAGTGTCTGCTAGGTTTCTCCCAGGACGAGAGTGCTGGTCAAAAAGGGATAACTAAGAATCTTGCTCTCCTACAACATTGGGATGTTGAGGTGCCCGGGAAAGGCGGTGTCCGGGGCGGGGCAGCGCGGCCCAATGAGAAACAGGAGAGCCGCTCACAACGTCTGCCACAACAATTCGTGTACATAACTCGAAAATATGACGTGATCGTGGTAGCTGAAACGCGGCGCGACCCATGGGACAGGGGGGAGACTCGGACATGAACGTACACGCGCACTGTTTGATTTTCGCCGCCAGTGGAAGTTGTTACTGGGCATTTCAGCTGTTGCAGCACAGCCGTCTCGCGGCCCGTCTACACACCGGATCCCCCCCCGGAGACGTGTGATGCTCCGGGCTGCACCCTACCTCGCGAGTTTGGCAAAGAGTCGAACGAGCCTGTCAGTTTGGCAAAGAGTCGAAATGGTCGAGCCCACCGCTGCTATGTCTAGGGCTTATTTTCCCTTACACGCGCATGTCGAAAACGAAAGCATTACGCTCAAGGAACCAGAACCACACCACGGCAAGGGTTGTGGTTAGTTGAGGGGGTCAGTTTGTTTTATGGCTGACGGAGCTCTTCGACTGGGAAACTAGTCGCTATCATATTGTACAATCCAGTTTACGGATCATCCAACCGTAGGGGCTACACTTTTTGAGCCCAGCGCTTCTGACTCTCTGGCCGGTGGAGCTCCGCAAGCGAGTAGCTATTGTAACCTGATGCTGTTGCAACTGTACTTGGTAATTGTTTTATTCAAAGGACTAGGTACTAAGGACTAGCGCGTAGAGGTGTTGGTCGGGTATATGCGCGATTGAATGCCATCGAAGAAGTCCTGTTTCGGGGTGATGATGGATGATGGTGTTGATGTTGTTGATGTCGAGCTCCTTGTCTTGGGAGCTCAAAAAATTCTTAGAATCTGCTGCGCCCCTACCGATTGGATGGCTTTGACGCTCTTTGATTTTGTTGGTTGCGTGCTTTTTCTAGCCCGTGGGATTGCTCGTGGGGTCGCGTGGGGTTGTATTCATGGGTCTGTGCGTAGCAGTGTTTTCTCAAGAGTCATTGCTAGGTGAAGTTTAGACCTCCCTCGTTTTAAGAAAGCCTGAAAATTATTGAGTACCCCCCCTCTAACGTCGCGTGGCGTGACTCCTTGGGCCACGGTGTGTGGAGATGTTTTTACTGACGTTTTATCGTTTTTTCCCCCCGATGCCGAGCCATCTCTTGAGGGGGGAGATTGGTGCGGACACCTCGGCAGGAAGAGGGGAAAACTCGCTCTCTCCCTCTTCTTCCCAAACGGGGCCAGCGGCCTTTTGTTTCTCCTCAGCTGCCGCCCGAGCCGCGTTCTTTTTACCCCTCTTCACGTCGGACTTCTTCGATTTTGTTTCTGCGTCACCCTCCCCTTGTTTCGCGGCCTCTCGCGCCGCACGCAGTGCGCGGAGGGCCTTCACGAACTCGGGCTGCTTCTCGACGTAGGCTTCGCACTCGTCGCCTGTGAGCTCATCGATCTGGTCGTCGGTATACACGCGCTTGTACACTGCCATCTGAGCCTTTTCCACCTGATTATTTGGGGTAGGGGACGCCCCCAGGGAGCCAGTCAATGAGTGGGGGGGGGGGGTTTGGGGCGGGTAGTGGATGGAACTCGAGGTGAACAAAGCTGTTATTTTGTGTACTCTGCAGGGAAAAGGTCTTGTTTTTGTCTTGAAGGTGTACCGCGGACGGCGCTGGGGTTCATGCAACGAGACACATCGCAGTTATTGTCATTAAAATGCGCCTTGGATGAAAACATCACCCTCTCAAGGGATGCAAGGTTCAACCATTGGTGCATATTTTCTCTCTTGTGCCTCCAAGCCTGTTCCTGCTTGTTGCCCATAGTGTTTTTCTCCCGCCACACTACCCGCTACCGCTTTGCGAACCCTCCTCGAAACCCTATCTCGCCTTCGCTAACACTACCCTCACAAATAAACGTTGTCAGTTTTAATTGGGGGGAAACACGGCCTTCCACTGCCGTCGCCCGCCTCGCCGGACAGAAGCGCTCTCTCCTGCTAGTACGTCAACGCGGCTGAATACGTAGCCCGACAAGGTATTCCCTTCTGCCAATCAAACAACCCCCCGCTCAACCGCCGCTTACCTCATCCGCTTCGGACAATGTCTGGCGGCCGCCGCTGCTTCCGCGGCTAATGTCACTCGTTCCAGACCTTTCCCCTCCCGGGGTGCTCCCACCGCCGGCAGTGTTGACGTTGCTGCTCGTGATGTCGTTGCCGTTACCGGCAATGACTTTCCCTGCACGTTGGTTTCTCGCGCGCGGCGGCGCCTTGCCGGTGGCTGGGTGGCCCGCTTCGCCTTCATCGTCGTCGATAAAACTATCACGTACGCGTGGCTTCGAGCGTCCCTTCTGTCCAGTTGAGGACCGTGTCTGGATCGCCTCCTGTTCTCTGGATCGGCTATCTCTCGAGGGCCCTGATGATGACGACACGAGCGACGCCGACCCTCCGCGAGAGGTGGACAAGCCCGAGCTCGGCCGACGCCCCCCGTCCTTCCGACCATTGTCGTTGTTTTTGGCCGCTCTCTTGGTCGGCTGCGATATCTGTCCACTGCCGCTGTTGATACCGTTGGTGACGGTTTCGCCCTTGGCAGTTCCACTATTGGTGCTTGGAAGGCGTTTTCCTCCTTTTCGTTTGTCGCCCGTGGCTCCAGGATCACCGGTAGCAGCGCTTGTTCTTCTACGGGACCGGCCCACCACCGCGCCCCCACTACTCCCCGGTTTAGTCTCCGTTTCTCCCCTTCGTTGGGGCTTGCGGTCTCGACTCGCTCGCCGTTTACTGGCATCTCGCTTGGGCTTGCGGGAGTCTTTGCCGGTGTGGCCATCCGCCACATCGCCCTCGCCACTTTTTCTATCGCGACGGAAAGCCTTCCCTCTTTCGACAGAATTTGAGGTACCGCGGTGAGAAAGTTGACCACGCGTGGTCGTCGTCAACCTGGCGCTTCGCTCGTCGCTTCCTTCCTCATCACTGTCACCTCGGTGGCCACCTTTCTTGCCTTCGACACGACCGCCGCGATTCTGCGACCGCCGTCTATCGTTACCGTCCTTGCGCCGAGGGGCGTCGCCCTCTTCCCCCTCTCCCCCCCCCGCTCCCCATCCTCTTCCCCCTTCTCCTGCGCGGTCTGTTTCAGCATGCGACTGTGACAGGTCAAGGCGGAGCAACCGGCTCCGGCCGTCGCGTTCAGATCCGCCGGTTGGACCCAGGATGTGCTCCACGTGAGCCTGTCTCGCCTGGGTAATGGAACCGAGAGTTGCGGACCAGAATCATCGTAAGAGGGTCAAGGGGAAACGCCGCCTTTTTATAAACTCGGTGAGCTGCCGACTTGTTTCTTTGTCGCTGCTGTGGTGACGAAGAATACGTTGGTCATTTTTTATCGTTCCAGCCGGAGATGTTAAACGCGCACTTCTGTCGCACAAGCGTTTTGTGTTTAGTGTGCACTGCTTCGGCACGTTTTCGCCCATTATCGCCGACGTCGAGGGGATCCATACGATAACTCCTTAAAGCGCTTTTTCCACTACTAGCGATTTCAGAGAACACGCGATCCGGGCGGTGCTTCGACATGCTGACCTTAGTTCGAAGATAGTCGTGTTTAAACCCCCAGCAAGATACAATAGCGATGCACTTGATTCTACGTGCGCAAGGAATGTTTTAACAATATCTTGTGTTTTAGGCTTGAATTCGACCCTACAACGACGCAGGTGCGCTGCGCTCTCAACATCGTGCACTAGTAATTCACCTGAGATTGCCCCTAAGGAATATTTTAACGAAATGTTGTTGCTTTGGTTTGTTTGTTACTCAGCAGCGTCGCAGGCGCTACGTTCTCAACAAGGTGGCTTCTTCTCGTCACCTCTTGCGCCTCCCGCGTCCTCTTCGAGTACGCGCTGTCGAGAATCTCCGTGGCCGTCTTGAGCGTAGGGCCTATGATCGTCGGACACAGCTTTTCAGACACTTTCATCTCTTCGCGTATTGCGGGCATACAGTGACCCTCCATTAACTCCTGCAGTTGGGACGTCTACGTGGGATCGGGCCGTGCAAAGAGGTTGTGGGGAACCCGTGGTTTAGTAGTAGCCTCCTTCGAATGGCTGGCCAGCCAGCGGCGCCGCCCGTGCCTAGCACCCATATGACGGTAGTGCTACGCAGGTTACCATTTCCTCACTATTGTGGCATAAAACTGTACATCAGGTGTGTCTGAGTTGATTTTTCTTGCATTGCGTAGTGCACGGGTAACAGCTCGGGTAAGCTTACGCGTTGCCATTCATGTCTGCCGATGCGCCTCGCCGATTTAAAACCGGCACTCCACAACACAACCACGGATGTTTATGCTGCTACTGCTGTTGCTGCTGCTGCTTCTGCTGCTGACCCTGATACTACTGCCGTTGCTGCAGTGTCCGGTATCACGGTTGTGTCTATGGTACTAGAACAATCACTACATGTCAGCGTCGTTAGAGTGCAAGACCGATTCAACATAAAAAAAAAGGTTGTGCCTCTCCGCCTCTCCTCTTACCGACAAGAGCTGGGCGTGCGAAAGTAGCGCCTCGCACATCACTGTGAACGTCACGCACGCCTCGAGTTTCTGCCCTGCCGCGGCAACCATCATCGCCGCCACTCGAGGAAGCATCACGCCGAACCCACCGACGACCGCCTGGTCCCACGCGAACAGGCAAGCCTCGGCGCCGAGGTATCCAACAAGCCCGACAGTCACCATGGGCTTCAGGAGGGCCCACAGGGCAGCGCGCGTCTGGGACGGGTCAACCACGGGAAGCGCGACGGTTTTGCCAGCGACGTCTTCGGACGGATTCGACGCCCCCGCCATACTCTCCTCCTCCTTCTTCTCCTCCGTCCCTTCTTGCGAGAGTGAAGATGAGCGGCGCATAGGGTCGTCACCGGCATCAATCCCACCGCCGGTGATTTTGTGATTGGCGGCACTGCCAGCGCCAGCGTCGGCGGAAGAGGAGGCCCGGCGCGCAAGAAGCACCGCGCGGCGGGAACTTCTTCGGCGGCCGGTTGAATCGTCGGCCTTCCCAGTGCCAGTGTTTTTCGGGTTCACGGCGCCGGCTGCCCCAGCCTCGATGGAGGAAGATGCCTGTGTTTGCGCCGCGTGGCTCGTGGATCCTTCTCGGGGGGCGGGGGAACCATCGGTGCTCTTGTCCTGCGACGTCTTGTCTTCCTCAGCTTGGGGATTATCAATTTCTGTTTTCGGTGGCGGGACCTCAGTGACAGCGCTACTGGCGCCATTGGCACCCTCGGCCACGGCAACCGCCAGCCCCAGGTGGACGCGCGCGACGTGGTCGACGAGCTCTTGGTACCCCGTGACCAGCGCGGCGTGGGCCACTTCAACCCAAGCGGGTAGTTGATCCTTGCCCCCGCTATCTTCCGCGGCTTCGACAACGTCTCGGTCTGTCTTCACTACGTTCCCCGTTGGGACACTGGAGCCCGATTTCTTGCCACGAGGCAAGATTCTTTCCGTTCCACCACCGCCCACACCACCGCCGGCGCCGGCGCCGGCGGCTAACTCCCTGGGGTCGACCAACCCTTTCAGTCCTGCCTCGAGACCGCTCTCGAACATTTCCACAAGGTCCTCGATCATCAGCTCGATTTTTTGTTCTCTTGGTGGCGCGCCGGCCGACGCATTTGTGGAAGCGGAGGAGAAGGGCTCGCCTCTTATGACGACGGCACACAGCGGCACCAAAAAGTGTACGTACGACTCAGGGACATCCACGGTGGCCTTCTGGCCGCGCTTAGACATCTTGCAGGCGTGGTGGTGACTGAGTACGGTCTTCATGAGCACAACGTTGCGGCTTGTCAGGGGAAGAAGCCGGCAGGTGGCGACGCGCCCGGATTCGAGCAGCGCCTGTCGGGTTAGTCCGAGCAAGGGGGATGGATAAGCGACTTTGTAAGGCGTGAACGGTCGGGATACTGTCTTGAGCGAGGACAGAGGAGTATTGCCTTTTACGGCGCAAATGATCGGGACGGTGCCAGTGTCGGAGGACGGTGCGGCGTCTGTTCGTGCGTTCAGTGTAATGGGAACGGTAAACCGCGCCTATCTGAAACTGAAGTGGTCGCATTGTGTCGTTATCGCTTGCAGGTGCTGGTCCGAAACCGAGAGCAGCATGGCATGTGTTAACGCCTCCGCATAGACAAGGTTGTGTCCTGCTCTTGCTGCTTGACCTATATCCATCCCCAGGGGGTTCCAACCCACCGCTCCAGTGGAGGGGGAGGGGCAGGACACTAGACGACCATGCTCGCATGTGTAGGCAAGATGTGTTTCCGGGTGTAAAACAAGAGGCGCCTGGTACTGATTGAGGAAAATGTATGCATTTAGCGTATTTTGCGAACACGGCTTCGGGTGTCGACGCAAGACAAGAATAAGACACGATTGTCCCACGGGCGTGCTCAACCTGTCTGACTGGTGTGGTAATGAGAAGGGGATACAAGAAACATGGGCCATGAGGGGGGGGAGGGGGGTCTTTGGTTATCTTTATCAACTTGTCGATATCGCCGAAATAGCATATTGAAAGCAGTCGGGTTCGCCCGCCAGAGCGTGCCCTGCAAGTTGTGTCCCCTAGGTATCCGGAGGTTCTAGGTCGTACGTCTCACAGTCACACCACACACGCCTAGGGTCGTCGAAATCACCTGGTCATCGCTGCCGCCATTGACGGCGGCGGCCAATTTTCACGAATGGTACATCAAACGTATGGCACTGCATCTGCGCCTATATGCCCCTGTACACTCAGTTGGGCACGTATCTTGCGCGGCTACAGTAGCACAGAGGACGACACAAACACACACAAATGCGTACCCCTCCGTGTGAGCGTTGCTATTGACGGGAACATGGAGCTCATTGCACGAAAGTCTTTGCGAGAGCAATAGTCGTGGCGCGTGGTGTGCGGTGTAGTGGAGGTACCTGACAACGGTGCGTGATGTAGATGTCTTGCCCTGAAATCGTGCTGTTGCGGTTCTGCTTCATCAGTAGCTCGTAGTCTTCTCGCGCCTGCCAACGAACACGAAAAGTATGACCGGAAAGAAGGCAAAGCAAGAAAAATATTAGATGCATAGAGAGTGTGCGTACATTGGCGACCGCAGAGCAACGTGGGAATGTTTTAGAAGGCCAACCCTGCGAAGGAGACATACATTTCAAGATAAGAGACGGCAAGCTCAAACGATGTCACGACGGCGACTGGTTCTTTTCCCCTGTCCCTAGACGACAAGGAGGCATTTCGACTATTGCCTCAGTAATACGATGGCCGCTCGGAAGAATCACAGCGCACTGCGTAAGGCAGCTACCCATAGGATGAAGTGATCCACAGGGGGGGGTAATCTACCTTCACACGATGTTTTCTCCACCCCAAAAGAACAGTCAGCTGGTTACTACCTAGTGTATTTCATACCCACTCCGCCCAACAAGGTTGGGAAGGCGATAGTAATAGTACCGTAATAATTCAGCGGTGTCACCGCAAACCACGCCGAAAAGAAGGTTACGACTCCCACTTGCCGATGTATCTCTGAGGAGTAGCTTCCAGATTTCCAGCCTGGCGCGAGACGGGATGGGCTGGTTAAGCATTAGCCGCAGGCTTCCCAAGTGCTCACGGGGAAGCTCCCGCAGTAGAGCCACTGCCCCTTCCGCCGCTGTCTCGAGAATACGATCGAGGTACAGGGCCTCGTCGGCGCCATATCGCTTCGCACCTTCGTCCTGGTCGATCCTCACTCTTGGTACAAATTGCGGTTAGCGTAGGAGTTGACGTGGCGGGTGTGCATGGGGTAAGACTAACGGATAGATAGGGAAGTTAATACGCGCTGTAGTTATTAGCGTGGAGCATTTGGTGGGGGCCCTGCGGGAGTCGAGCGAGCGTTTCCGGCGAGCAACAGGTGAAGGAAAAGAACACGCTGCGTCTCTGCCCCACCCGCATACTTGCCACACCGCGATTGCGTCAAAGCTCAGCCCGCGCGGGTATTTGATCGTGCTAAAGTTGCCGTCTGAGAATTCTCTCTAGATGGCTCACCTAGCTTCCTTGGCTATTTCGCCGTCCATGGATTTGCTGAACTGCGACTCGAACGCTTGGTACACCTGAATGCGAGGGAGAAAATACGTATACGACGGCAGTTTGTGCATACCCCAACAAAGCATGCTCCCCCTCTGCTAGTGTGTCGACGAATGAGTGTGTGCGGTAAACATAAGCTTCGCAAGAATATAACGCTTGAGCACGAGACGATGCCTTTGAAAGGAAGAAATTAATTATTGATAGGGAAGAGCAAACACGCTGACCACGGCAACTGCTGTGGAGACCGGCTATTTAGGAAAAAACGGGAATAGCGCGAGCTTACCTTGGTGTTCTCGGACGCGATTTCGCGGTGAGCTTCCTCCAGCAGTGTTATCTGCTCCGCGGACGACAGGTCCGAAAAGTGCCCGAGACCGTGAGATCGGAGCACGATGGATACCCGTTCATATAACTGGTCGGAAAGGACCTGTGTTTCGGTGCACGTAAGCGGTCACAAGCGTATACGTGCGTAAACAAAACGTTGGGTGCTTCATCGTCGCCGCAGCACCGAAATTAGATCGGAAGCGGCGTGTACCTATTAATAGCAATCTGCACAGATACTTCCGAAGTCCAGGTTTGAGGAAATGGCAAGCGACGTACGTTGCACACTCGGCTTATCCAAGGAAAACATCATGCAGCCGTATGCTCATTATACTCGAAGTCGACGGAGTTGGTCTGTAGCGACGGTGATTTAATTCACAGGTCAGACAGATCGCGATCTACCGTAGATCATCTACATGTCGTATATCTGTCGCTATGATATGTCGTGCAGGATCTGTGTGATACAGATCACATCCAGGAATCATGTGCTGGGGTATACAGAGCATACGGATCATCGGGCAACATGATCTATAGGCGATGCAGATCATATATACCAGGGATCTGTTTGCCCTAAGAGACACAGATCATTAATCTATTATTTATACAAGGCACTGTAGGTATCTGATGTGTCCGACGAAGCGGCCCCTCACAGCCAACTGCATCGTTCTCAAGACACCAGCCGTGTGCGCGTACTACTAATAGGAACTGGTTTCGCCTCCACCACTTGATGGACGTCGGCCGTGCCACTGCTGGTCAGCTGCTCTACAAAAGATTGAGTGGAGTCAGCGTACTACTGCTGTACAAAGTACCGGGGTACATGGGCCTTCTGTCTCGCGACCGCCAACTGCGACGTACCAGGTAAACGATATCATCGCACAGATCTTTCGAAAGATCCAAAACGCTGCAATCTACAATCTACATCTACACATACATACCTCCCATGCTGGGGAACGACCTATCTCGTCTCTGACATTAGCCACCCACGTAGGCGTTCTCGGGCCACCCATATTGAAGCCGGCGGCCGATGCCCCCCTTTGACGTGCCTGTCACGACCACACCGAGATAGAAAAGCTCGCAGCAGAGTACCACCCCAGGAACGTTTCTTCGCCGGCGGGACTGTCATTACTCAGGTGTTCCACGCGCCCGGATGTTTTTAGAGGGGTGTTTTGTACGACAGCCCCAGCCAAGGTGCACTCTCGTACCATGCACATCGCACACCACAGCCTAGAACAGAATAGCGCAGCAGTGTACAGACAGGTGCAGAGGCACAGAGGCTGGGTGCAGTGCAGTGCGCACAGAAGTTAGGATAGTCCCGTCCACAAGCATGTCGCCACACAGCAGTCTCCTCTCCCTGATCTTCCTGGTAGCACCCTTGCTCTCACGACCTGCGTTCGGCTTCCTACCATACACCTCCACCGTCTCCACCCAGCAACCACTGCTGCAGCATGCCCGGTCTTCCGCTTCTACCAGCCCCGGCATCACCCACCGCAGCAAGAGCGAAGTGAGGATGTCGTCGTCAAAACCCAGCGCGGCCGACAAGCTCCGTGGATTGATCAGCCGCCCAGAGATTCTGATCATGCCGTGTTGCTACGACGGGCTCACGGCCCGGTTGGTCGAAGACAACGGCTTTCCTTTGACGTTCATGACTGGATTCGGAGTTTCGGGGGCGCACGGCTTGCCGGACACTCAGGCAAGAGGCACCTTTCTTTCGTTGCATGAGTGTTCACGCGTATGTAATGGTCGAAGCAGTCTGTGCAATGGATAGTTGGCTGCGGCGAGGAACCTCGTGAGCGAAGCTGCCAGGAGGTATGTCCTTCAGGGGAAAACATGCGCCAGTGAACGGTGTATGATAGACTACATGCAGAGCCAAGTGTTGCAATCTGAAACACACCAGGTACACAGGTAGGTACGGTCGTACCAGGCACGCAGTACGTAGTTGGCGTCCGTTGAGGGAAACTACGGTAATTCTGCTGTATGTCATGAGGTGAAAGTGCTGCCTCCAGTCTCCGGAGGTCTTTGCTAGCGAGAGCCGTCGGACTCGTAGCATCTTCTACCAGCACTCGTAACAACAAAAGTACAGCAAGCAGCACGTGTACCGGGCTCTCTGTGGCGGAAAGTCCCTATGTGTCCGATACAAACGTTAATGCGGGCAGGTCACACCCGCGGGTGCATTACCCGAGTAACCCAACGCACACACGCTACCGCCCACACCTCAAACAACCTTCACCTTCTATTTGTAGCCCCCGAAATGTAGTGTGCTGTGGCAATAGGGGTAGTAGTTTTGGGGCCAAATGGTTGCTGCATGACTGGCTTTCCAACGGAGGAACTACGCGATATGCTAAGTATTGGGATTTTGCTTGGTTGGGTTTCCTATTTTATTTGCCGTCCATCTAGCCCATGAGATTGTTTGTCGGAGTTAACGCCTTTACAACTGGAGACCCTTTTGGGGGAACAATTTACTTGGAATTAGTATAGGGAAAATTTTGGCCTCTAAAAGGATCCTCGGAAACTTTTTAAGTGCACCTCTGCCGCGGCATGAGGCAGGTGCTATTATAGTGCTGTAATAGTGCTATAATAGGGATATAATGATGCTATATAGTGCTATATAGTCCTATATAGTGCAATATAGTGCTCTATACACCAGCCAGTGGTTGGTGTTTTTTCTCGCCAGCTGCCTTATCTGAACGTGCGAGATATTCGGCATCGCGCCGTTTGCGGACAGGCGCTGCCTCCGGCTCTCAGGCCGACAAGCGTGTGCTGCATGCTGCAACACGACCAACGACTATTAATACGATACTCGTAAACTAGTACGAAGCCTTTCTTCGCCAAAGTGCCTCACCCGGTGTCCGCTTTCAGTCTGCAGCACGGCCTTGGTTGTGTCGCTTTGCAGTGATGTGAGCCTGATGCGGCAGTAAACCTGAAAAACATCAAACAGACGACAACGCCTCGGACCCTGACATCGTACTGTTTTTTGTTTTGCGTGTGTATGATATGTGTGTGCGTGCGTGCGTGCATGTGTTACTGTTTTTGCAGCTTCTCTCGTACGCCGAAATGCTGGCGTCCGCCACCAACATCTGCTCCACTTTGAAAGACATCCCCTGCATCGGGGACGGGGACACCGGTTACGGGAACGCTCTCAACGTCAAGCGCACGGTTGAGGGCTATGCGCAGGTACTTGCAGAAAAATTGCAGAAAAGTCGCCGAGAGTTCGCAGAAGTTTTGCAGAAATTTTGCAGCAAGTTTGCAGGGAGTTCGCAGGAAGCTCGCAAGAAGTTCGCTAGCCCCTTTCCAGTTGCCCCCACGGTTCCTTCTTTTTCCAGCTGCTCCCACGGTTCGTTCTAGGAGTTGGAGTTGGAGTTGGAGTGGATTGCATGTTGCAGGAGGAAAAGTAATATACTAACCCTGTATATCGTATAGAAGTGCACCTTGCGATACGTTTTGGGTACAGACTGTGGAGCTTGATTTCCGAGTGGGATGCTTTTTTCGCCCAAGTTTGTGACATGGCGCACGTGTATCCGAGCTTTTCTTGCATCGGTCGTCTCCGGTATAGTTGCGCGCCTGTGTGTATACAAAGTACATAGCAACGCATCACGTATGAAAAGGTTTTTCCCTACAGTAGTTGTGGCTTGGTCGTGAGGCGACCACGCTTTTTGAAGATGGGTCCTCGAACGACATCACCGTACCCTCTGAAAACATCTACAAGTCTTCGTCCGATCTGACTCCTGGCGCTGTCTAAGCCTACCCGTCCACTGGCTACCTTTGCTTGTCCCTGGCTGCCTTTGCTTGTCCCTGGCTACCCTTACTTGCGGAAGGGGCAGGATTAATCTGTACTTGCCGCACCGCAATGCACTCAACACGGTCTACCCGAGTAGAAACACCAATACTTCGAAGTATAGAACTCTATGCCATCATCGCAGACCGCCTCGGTTAGCGTAAGCCAGCTCATGAAAGGTCTGCCGTGTTTTTAGATGCATCAAATAATGCCTCGTTGGAATCGCGCAACCAACCCTCCCCCCTGCCCTGCCCTGACCTGGGGAATAACGGTACTCGCCCTTAAAGGCTGGCATGGCCGGCATCATGATCGAAGACCAGTTTGCTCCAAAGCGTTGCGGCCACACGAAGGGGAAGAGCGTAGTGGGGAGAGAAGAGGCCTACAGCCGCATTAGGGCGGCGTGCGATGCGAGGTACAGCAGTAGCGTAGCCCCGACTGGATAGTTTGGATAGCATTGAGGAAACAGCAGGACCGTGTTTTACTAACTGTCTTTGTTGCTGTTGCTGTTGTTGTTGTGGTTGTTGTTGTCGTTGTTGTCGTTTTGTTGTTTTTGCCGTTGCCGTTGTTATCGTTGCTGTTGTTGTTTATGTTGTTATTAACAGTGTTATCGGTGTCGTTGTTGTCGACGTAGTTTTCGATTGTGGAACTCCCCGCATTTTTTTGGTGTTTGCTCCACCACCACCTCCACACCCAACCCCAATCCTCGGGTAGTGAATGGGTCTGAATCGGGTTATATTCTTACAGCTGAATCCGTGTTGGTTGCACGCAGCTTTAGTGTTGGCCGCACGCAGCATAACCCTCGTATACTTCAACGACAAATTCACCCGGGGCGAGGCTTGTCCATGAATAATGCAACAAGGTCACGGTAAAGTAGTATTATAGTGTATCAATAGTGGTCCAGTTTTCACGAAGTCTTTGACCCCTGTGGCCTAAAACGTGGGCTATGCAAATATACAACTACCCCGCTACCCCCGGGAAACAGGCTCTGTACGTCGATAATTTCCCCCCAGGACTGTGTATTTTTTTGTTAAAGGTGGTTGCATGGGGTATCTCTGCCGCGAGTCGGCGTGAGGAAGCAGCAACTTATTTGTGCAGGAGATCTAACGTAGGCGGGAGGGGAAGGGGGGGTGGAGTCCAAGACTGGTAAAACCCTGACGCGTCTCAACGTCTACTATTGGTTCATGCCCGGTCCGATTTTACCGCGCTACCCTCGCAGGACGGTGGCTTATGGGACGCTGCCACGCAGCGTCAGACCCACTCAGCAGCTCAGCATCGCTTGCTTCCTTCCCACCTTGCTCTCTTTCTGCTGCACATACCTCCCCCCTTTCCCCCCGCGTGCCCATCGAGTTCAGGGATGAGGGCGCAGATATTGTCATCATGGCGCGCACCGACGCTCGGGCGGGCCTAGGGCTGGAGGAGGCATTGGAGAGGTGCCGTGAGTTCAGGAAGATTGGGGCAGACATCACGTTTTTGGAGGCCCCGCAAAGCGAGGAGGAGATGCGGCGGTACTGCCAAGAGGTGGACGGTCCCAAGCTTGCCAACATGCTGGAGGTGATGTTTGTTTTAACGAAAGCTGTCGGTAGTGGACGCATTTTTTTTTGTGGTGGTGTTTTACAGCGTGTGCATCGTGTGTGGTGATGGCAGTGTTTTCGTCCGATAGTGGCCAGGAAAGACCCCCGTCAAGAGAGCAAGCAGTCGGTACCTGGCGCACATGGTCATTTCTTGCAATTTTCTTTCCTTTTTTTCTCAGTTTCTATTTTTCGCGCTGTCGTATTATGAACTCCTTTTTTTTTTCAGTTCGGAAAAACCCCAATCCTGCCTCCGGTGGAGCTAGAGAAGATGGGCTACACCATCGCGGCCTACCCTCTCAGTCTGCTCAGCGCGAGCATTAAGGCCATGGATGCGGCTTTGCAGAGGCTCAAGACCGGGGAACCTTTGGATGACCTCTTGGAGGGGTTCGAAAAGGTCCAGAAGGTCGTCGGGTTCAGAGACTACGATGACACCGCCGCGAAGTACAAAATAGACTAAAAAGTTAGACGGAAGAACGGAGTCCTAGAGATAACACCTGCTAGTTTCTCCGCTGGGCAGTTCTAGAGAGACTACCCGCTATTTCCTCCCAGAGGTAGATTTCTAGAGCTCTAGAGATAACACCTCCTAGCTAGTTTCTCCATTGGATAGATTTTTCATGTTGCTGTCGCGGGCCGAGAGCTCCATCAAGAGGTATACGAGGGGCGGTTCGGGCTTGGACGTTAGGTAGCGAAATACGCTTGTAGAACTAAGCGATTGCCGTCGTAAGACGCGTGCTTCGATAGAGGCGCGCCGCATTTTTTCTGAGGTTCCGTCATTTTCGGAGCTCAAGACCTCTCCCAAAAACTGGTTTTAGGAGAAAAAATAAAACTTCTAGAGATCGGAAAAAAAATCAAATGTTCAAGGTGGTACAAAACGAAAACCCATGCGAAAAAAAAAATGGCTCATTATTTATTACTGTATTTTTCCGATGACTTTGGGTTAAGGAGGCCCGTCACTGAAAAAAATGTGTGGTGAGCACAGTTGGTACTCACAGATAGCACGTACTCCGTAGTGGGGCGTCAATTCATCAAGACTAAATCCCGACGACATTCTGTTCTTACGACTCACACTAGCCGTGGAATTGAGGTTATTCTCAGGGCCGAAAGAAAGAAAAAAATATATATTTAAATGCTCCGAAGGTTACCCAGTTCTCTCACGGAAGTTACCTACGATACTATCTGTAGGTGTTACTATACAATTATGGCAAGGTGTAGCTGACGCTCTCTGTTTACCTACACATGTGCCCGCCTTTCTCCGAGATTTCGTTTCTCCTCGCGTTTGCCGAACAACACGTGCACCGTCCCTCTGGCGAACAAGAAGTAAAATGCACACGTACGTAGCAAATGATCGCCTCACACCGCCCCTCTACAAACAAGAAAAAACACCTCTCCATTCCCAGGAAATTGTCGCCGCGCCGACATGTGATACGGAATAGCAGGTACCAAGTACGCATCTCCCTGTTCCACTACCGCTGTCCCGCCCCAGTCTGTCCGGTCCAAGCATAGCCATCCGGTGCTGTCACCGCCGCCGTCCTTGCCCACGGCACTGCGCAAAAGGCGTGCGACGATGAGCCACCGACGCTTTTAATGGGCAACAGTCTGCCTTGCCCTCCCCTTGCCAAGGTCGTATTCGAAATGGTACGGTACCTGTAGAGCACGATGTGCATATGACATGAAGCGGGGGAGGGAAGGGCCGGTAGGGGAGGCGAGACTAAGGGGGAGGGAAGGGAAGAGGAGGGGGAAGGGGGGGGCGTCCGTGACTTTTGGAAACCGCTAGTACTCGAGGATGCGACACTCCCAACGTCAGTGATACTAAGCTGATGCCAGCGAAGGTGCGATAGTGATTTTTCTCAGCGCCCAAGAAAGGCAAAGACACCGTATGCTTCGTTGCCCGAAGCTTGTCGGCCGCAACACCAAAAACCATGAAAATGCAATGTCGTGCTCTGCGAGTATGGCACCTACACGGGCGAAAGGGGGGGGCGACGCTCCAAAGCCAAAAACATATACGAAGTACAATCTTAACACAAAAACACCACATCACACGGCAGAAGCTGCAAAGCTTCAAGCTCAAAAACGCGAAAAAAAAGGTACATCTCACCTTGCGATCATTCAATGCGCGGACCACCCAAAGGGGAGAGCTCCACCCATTCCCTTGCTCATCCGGGTAGCCCTGCCCGACTCTGATGCGCGTCAGCTCCCCGTCCCCGCCCCCCGAGGGTTTCAAGAAAGCGTAGGCCTTATCCCCGCCGCTCAAGAAGTCCACTTTCGCTACCAGCCCCTTGTCGAGCGAGTCGAGGAAGCTCTTGAACGTAATCGATTCTTCGTCCGTAGGAGCTGGCGCGCCGGGGTAGTCCTTTGCACCGAAGAGAAGCGAGGGGGGGGAAACGTCTGATTATATTCCGGCCATGATCTCAGGATGTTGAATCATGCCTTGACAGCAGTCATCAACAACATATTCTCCAAACGAGAGGTAACAATCCTTTTAGACTGTTGCTAATGGGAAGGTGACAGTTTAACAAAAGAAGGAAAAAAAAGAGAGCATTTTGCTGAAGATATAGTACCGTCGCTGTGGGCAAACAAGTTTCAAACGCTTTTTTATGGCCATTTCTTGGTCAAGCGGCCCAATTGGTCAATGTTCATGAAGCTTCGGTCAACATTGTCCACCAACCACGATTGACCTTTGACCTCGAAACAAGAGAAAAAAAACGATAACCCCGCTTCGCTCGGGACAAGGGGACATGAGTGTAGGTGGCAGCGCCGAAGAATTCATATTGACCCATGCTCTAGGGCGTGAGAGGTTGTCCGCGTTGTCCTGTGGCCTTCCGCCAACTCCTCTCAAAATTTCATGTTTCGCCGGTTGGGAGACGATCGAGAGTGTTTCTGTTTTTCACACATTAGGCCGCCAAAGGCATCTTGTAACAGAAGCCTGGTCGGCGCCCGCGACACATCACCGGCCGTGGCGTGAGCACTCAACACCAGGGGTAGGTCGGAGCCCCTAACGAGCTTGCCACGTTCAGATTTCACGACGCTGTCGTTTATTTCGCCGAACGCCGCGTTCAACTTCTGCTTGAGAGTTTCTCGAGAGAATGTTGCCCAAGATCGCCGCCAGAAATCCATTTTTTTCGGAAAATAGGAAAGTTCGAGGGAAGACAAACAAAAACAAACAAAAATCGGGTCCATAGACGACCGTTCAGGCAAAGGTTGGCTGGTATCTTCGAAAATTAAACTTCTCTGCTCAACATCCGCTTGTCTTTGCTGTTGCCCATATGGCTCGTTGCACAAGATCGAGGAAGGATCGCAGGAACGCAGGTAACAATCAGCTCCCGGCATCATGGAAATCGAAAACGTCTCAAATGTGCAGAAACATGCTGGGATGCAAAATACTGAATCTCACCAGTCCTTGAAACTCGCCGCAGCCAAATCCCATGCAGATTGAAGTGAAGGGGTTGGTGCCTGTGGGCAAAGAGTGCGTCAAACAAGCCGGTTCACAAGAAGGCATTGTACGCGTCTGAGAATGACACGCGCAAAAATGATGGTTTATACCCCTTTCTGAGAGCTGGTTTGCAGCCATCATATATATAGACTATTAAGGCAAGTACCGGGGGAGAGAAGGGAGGACACCTATGACCATGACCTTGCCCAGAAGGGAAGACACCTATGACCATGACCTTGCCCAGAAGGCCGCTGAGGGTAAATATATCTTACGAGTTGAGCTGGACAACAAGAATCATGCAAAAAACAAGGGGCATATTCTGACGATAGCATTAACAAGTTAAGGAGCCCCGTCATTCAGAAAACATTTCAGACGAAAAAAAAGGCTACCTCTGTCGTAGCACGCTTCTTTCACAAATCAGTTCGAAGTGTGACACTCTTCTCGAAATCATACGTATCATACGTGTACAAGTAAAAGTGTTGTGTGTTGTCAAGTGGTGATGTGTGTGTGTTTTCTCAACAACGGTTCGGTCGTGGGCACGTCTCTCTATATCGAGTACCCAAAAAGTGCTAAAAAGTACCAACGCCCGAATGGGTAGGGTGGACCGTAACTGGACCAAGTCCGGCGGAAGGCCATCTCCCATGGCCAGGGGTTTTGTTAGTGGGTGAGCTTGCGCAAGTCCCACACTACCCGGAAAGATGACAATCCGGGTGGCTATCTCCACCGAAACTGACCCTCAGGGGACAGGCCGGGTCGACATACACACACACCCGTATACAACGACAGCTTGCGCTGCCGGGGTTGTAACGAAGACCACTGATAGGGACGGCTCACGCTATACCTACAATGGGACTCGAAGGGTGCGCCAGCTAGCGTTGGGCTGCGAAAGCAGCTGAGTTAAATCGACACACGACGCGTATGAAAATACGCGGAAGTGTGGTGAGCTAAAGCTTTATTTTTCCCCATCCGCCGGAGGATGAAAAAAAAAAAAAAAAAAAAAAAAAAGTACTGCTATTAAGTACACTCAGGAAGAAATAGTAGTACTGCAGGTAAAATGCGAGTTCGTTATTTTTTGCGGGAAAGTTTTTTAATCCGGCAGCAGTTTTGATTTTTCTCCAGATCAGTTTTTGGGAGAAGTCTTAAGCCCCCAAACTGAGGAACTTCAGGAAAAAAGTGGTTCACCTCTACTGTAGTACGCGTCCTTATGTATAGGGACCGCAAGGAAGCTACAAGGGGCACGTGTGGCGTGGGATGCGGCTTATTGTAGAATATTATGTAGAGAGCACGTATTGAGAACGAGGGAGCACGAGGACAATACGTGACAGGCTATGACAAAAGCAATTCGCCGCCATAAAGAGAGGATACGGCACACGCACATGGTCCTCAGTACCTGTAGCGTTTTGCTCTCCGCATGTTGTCTGCTGTCTGTCATCTGCGATCTTTGCAATAAAAACAGAAAAAAACACTCCTTAAAAAACTGTTTCTGTGGACGTAAATTTATAAGGATTGGTTGGTATCTAAATTATTACTCGAGTACTATTTAATATTACAAAGGTCTCTATGTTGCCGCATCGATGGACACGCGCACCCAAAGCGGCAGCACAGCAGAAACATGTGGTATGGTGGGGTGACAAATTATGACAGGACCCAACACAAGCAACTCGCCGCAGCATATAGCGAGGACACGCCACGCACACAAAAATGGTGTTGCCTATACCACTGCTGCTGTGCGGCAGGGTTGTAGCGTTGTGCTCTACGCATGTTGTCTGCTGTCTGTGCTATCTGCGGTCTCACATAAATGGTGTTGCCTACCGCTGCTGCTGTGCGGCAGAGTTGTAGCGTTGTGCTCTCTTGGTATGGTACGATATTATGACAAATTATGACAGGTTCCGACACAAGCAACTCGCCGCAGCAAGCGAGGACACGCCACGCGCACATGAATGATGTTGCCTATACCGCTGCTGCTGTGCGGCAGGGTTATACCGAGCACACCAACATGAAAATAGACATAAGGACCGTTTGAGTACTAATATGATATTCAAAACGACCCTTACACTTTATGCCGGCATGTCACTTGGTACTTGACAGAAGCAGCAGTAGCAGCAGCAGCGAGAGGTAGTGGCGAAGAGGCGGGAAGAGCATCGCAGGCTCCGATCAAAGCAATCAGCTACCGCAACAGCAGCCACACGCGCATAGTTACAGGCTGCTGCTGCTATTAATAGGGGGTTGGACTGCTGCTGGGCGGCAGGATCGTAGCGTGGTGCTCTGTGCAAAAAATAGGGATGTGTACGTGTACCCTCTACGAGCAGAAACACCCGGTTTGAATCCAAATCTGACGTGCGTACACGGCGATAGGGGATGCAGAAACCCAATCCCCGGGGATGTTGGAGAAACCCGGGGATTTGCCTTGAGTGTGCCCAAGGCCAATTTCTTTTTAAAGGCTTGCCACGCGCGACACACTGCACGGATCACTCCCAAACCTCCGGCAACGTGACCCCGACGGTCTAATCATGCCCACCCCATCCGACGTTTCGGACAAAGGTGCAAGCACGAAGAGATGTGCCCGAAAAAGAAAAAAAAATGGCAATTATACGTATACATATATTGAAAGTTATAGGTACGATATCTCCTCCTGGGGCTTCGCCCGCGGCATATCATCCCACCTCTCAGCCATCCTGAGCTCTCAATTGCCAATGAACGTGTTGTTTTTTGAGGAACCTTTCTGAAACTATTTGCATTATCGTGTTTTGCTCTTCGTGCTTTTTTATTTTCATGTAATTTTATTTTCATGTTTTTTAATCGTTTCTTTGCAAATCATACCCAGGTGAGCTCAGCTTCAGGCTCAGCTCAGCTCAGCTCAAAAGCGCAGCGCCGGGGCCTGCCTTGCTGCGCGATGCTGTGCCGTGTGCTGTGTCGTATTTACTATTTCGTGCATAACAGGTATCATGAAAGGTATCATACCAAGTACCGTTACACCAAGTACATGTACGTGCTACGTTCTTGAACTACGAAAAATGCACTACCAATTCAGCTCAGCTCAGCTAAAGCTCAGCAGCGCAGCGAAGCGTCGTGCGGTGCGGTGCCGTGCCGTGCGGTGCCGTGTGGCGCTGTGCCTTGCGGTGTGGTGCTGTGCGGCGCTGCGCCGTGCTGCGCTGTGCTCTCTTTCGTGCATACAACAAGCAGCACCAGGCATCATGCGAATTAGCAAGTACCAGACACCGGTATGTACGCGTGTACCTGTCACCCACACTCGTATTTACTTTCTTGATTGATTGTCCTTTCCCTCTTCGCGTTTTTTCTCACCTATTTTTCTTTTGAAAATTACATCGGATAACGTGACACCCGGATAACACATATCTACGTCATGAGGCCTAATGCAGGCGCTTGGCCACGTCCTAACATAGCGTTAGCACGGGAGGAATAATCACGGTAACGCGGTAAAGTAGTGTAAACTGGAAACCCACGAACGTGCACACGCCTTAACGCTATGTCTCTGCAGGATATCGTCTACATCTGGTACAGTAACATTATGCCACGCGGTTATCCGTCCTTGTACTAACACCGTAACACAATGGTACTCACAGGCTTTTACCTCAGAGACGTACGTTGTCACTTTAACATGCCCAGATCGACATCCGCAGATTTACTGACAAAATTATGTTACTGTCTACGCAGCGTTAGACGTAACACGCTAACATTGTGCTACCCCTACTAATAGTGGAGTGTAAGACATAACGCCTTAACATAACGTTAATGTGTTGGCCAGCACAACTAACACCTAACATTGTGTTACGTATAACACACTAACACACCAATAACATAATGGCCCGCATTCGGACCCCCCGTCTACTGCCTTAGGGTCGGAAAACGCAACATTCAACGTACGTTAGCAACGTAACAGTCTTAGCCAGCTGGCACGTAACATTATGTTAGGATGTTAGTCTAAACGTCTAAACGTCGACGTCCGCCTAACATTATGTTACGATGTTACTGTCACTAAAGGTCTGATTTTAACGTTTGGTTACTGCTTTACCATAACAACCAATCCCGTCTTCACATTGCGTCTTAACATTGCGTCAATGTGTTACCGTTAGGGGCGAAGTCGTTCCAACATTATGTTGCGACGTTACCCTTTGGTCTTCCCGGAATCTAACATGTGTTACCTGTGTTAGCGGTAACACGGCGTCGTGGAGCAACAAAATGTAGCCGTGTTGACCTATTTCGCCGAGAACCCGATGCGTGGAGTGACATAATGTAGCTGTGTTATCCTATTTTGTCAAGATCGCGACCGCCATGTAGTACCAGCACATATGTGCCGAAAACAGCAGTAGTACTGTAGAAGTACAAGACACAAGACATTCATCAGGCACATCTGTCTGCTGAGCAAGCAACACGTATCATAGGCGTACTCGTGGTGGTGCTGCTGTGTCCAGCTACTCACTGGCACACATCTCGGGATCCACCACGAGCCGATGGGGCCGGACAGTGGTGGTGGCGACTACGAGAGCCTTGCCACCCTCCTCGCAGTCGCGATTGCAGCATTCGCCAAACACAAACACACTCTACTCGAACTTGTCGAGGACGAGGACAGCCGCCGTCTGCGACATGTCGTTGTTAATGCACGAGATCGACGGGAGCGAGGGGGAAGACAACCCTCGTCGCGTGAAGCGCACACAGCGCGGTTTCCCTCGCCCCACCTATAAAGCTTCATCTGCGTGTGCGCTGAGATGCTCTGGTGCAATTAACTCGTGCGAGTATTACGTAGTCGAGCGATCGCTGTTGTTGATTATTTTTTGCGAGAACTTTGTTAAAAAAGCAATCTGTGTTATATTCGGGTTTCATCATGAGGGTTGTCGATTCAATTCTGCCCGTCTGATTCTGCGACCCGAAAATCCATCTCATCTTCGGATAATGATGCGCTACTTCGAAGTATAATAAGAAATGACCTTAACGTGCGTATTTCAACTACGTTTGGATAGGAGCTAACACGTTGACATAAAAAATAGCTTTTAACTGGTCATATACGTTTTCCATTTAATGTGTGTTATGGTACCAAGCACCCCAACACAACGTCACTCGATACGAACTGCTGCTGGTACGGGAACATGATGTTAACGTTATACTTCGAAGTATTGCCCATGTACGTTATACCTCTAATGTGTGTTACGACAACAAACTAGGAATTATTTTCACACGTTAACATAGTGTTATGCAAGCGTTTAGTTCGGCATGTGCGTTATCCGTCTAAAGCGTGCTATGGTAGCAGGCAAGAATTCCGCTGGCACCGTAACATAACGATACTCGCTACGGATTGCTGTCGCTTTCACGGTAAAAAAATGTTGACGTTTAATTGGCCATGTACGTTATCACTTTAACGTGTGTTGCGATAGCCACTAGGACTTCCGCTAACACACAAACATGGTTTCAAGCAATCGCTTAATTGGGCATATACCTTATCCGTCTAAAGTGTGATGCGGTAGCAAGCGAGAATTCCGATGACACCCTAGCGTAACGTTACTCGCTACAGACGGCTGTCGCTAACACGGTAATGTAATGTTAATGTTTAATTGACTGCCGTCGCTAACACATTAACGTAATGTTAACGTTTAATTGACTATGTAGGTTGTCCCTTCAACGCGTGTTACGATAACCACTAGGAATTCCGCTGACACCGCCTCATGACGAGATGGCACAGGGGCGAGGCGGAGAAAAGCTGGCAACGCCTTACAGCAGAGAACGCCAAGAGCGGCAACCAAGGGAACCCGGGGGGGCGGGGGGGGCGGGGAGCAGCCGTACTGATACAGCTGTAGATGAATGCAGAAACGAAGTGGCAGATCGTGTGGCAAGGTACCGGTTCGACTAATTAAAAGGAGCGTGTGCTACTATAGCCCTGAACCCGTTACAGCGAGTGGTGGTTCCTGCTTTGTTTGTTTTCGTTGAGCTCAATGGAGGGAGCGCGAAAGCGAGAGTAATGACTTGCTTTCGTCCTTTTTTTCTGTTTTTTTCTTCTTTTTGTTTGCTCCCTTATTTCCCTCCCCACCGGCCTTATGCCGGTATCTTCTTCCTCTTCTTCGTGTTGTTTTCTTGTCCGTAAAACAGCAGTTATCTTCTTCGTGTTGTCAAAAATCCACTTCTTATATTTCCAACGCACACTGTCGGAGAGACTTCCAACGCACACTGTCTGGACCCTTCCAATGCACACTGACGAGGGCCCGGGGGGGGGGGGGGTCGAGGGGGGGGGCGTCGCCCACCCCCGACACTGCTATTTGCATGCAAGCACTGTTCGGCTGCCGTGCCAACCTAACACTACACTGCTGCTGTTGAGGGGTTGGTCTCCTTTTCTCGACTATACCCCACATAACTCTGCCTTCCTTCCTATTGCAATACTGCCGTACGCGGCTTTGAGGTTGCGCTGCTACTTGCATCCAAGCACTACACTGCTATTTGCATGCAAGCACTGTTCCGCCGCCGTGCCAACCTAACACTACACTGCTGCTGTTGAGGGCTTGTAGGTCTCCTTCTCTCGACTACACCCCACAGAATTCTGCCTTCCTTCCTATTGCAATACTGCTGTACGTGGCTTTGAGGTTGCGCTGCTATTGGCATCCAAGCACTGTTCGGCTGCCGTGCCAACGGAACACTACACTGCTGCTGTTGAGGGGTTGTAGGTCTCCTTCTCTCGACTACACCTCGCTTTTGTCGCTGCTCCTCTCTTGAGACTGCTGGGGATGTTTGCAATGATCTAGTCGCCCTAGGTTTATGGTGGTCTTCGGGGGCGCAATACGTGCACATATCTCAATTATTTGTGACCTGGGTTACGGAAAGACATCCCCTCCTAAAAAACGCCGCCTCCTCGAAAGAAACCCGAAATTTTAAACGGGCACGAAAGAAACAAAGGCTCCTCATAGGGCCTGACCCACTATGCGTTTTTTTGTCTGTCCAACAGGTATCTGTTCCTCTTCAGCACGTATGGCGTTCCTCTGGCAATTGCAGCCTTTCCTTTCCTTTCCTTTCCGATCTTCTTGCATCACATTCTTCAGCACATCTGTCGTTTGTTTTCCTTTGTCCCCCCCCCCCCCCCCCCCCTTTTTTTCTCTTTTTTTTATGGTCTGGCTTGTTTTGCTGTGTTCTCGTACCCTCTACGCTAGCACTTCACTAGCTTCACCTTGATGAATTGCGACCGTTTGGTTTACTCTGTTTCAAAGTCTGTGACCACATAATTGGCATCTCTCTAGGATGAATTAGCACGGACTCTGGGTGTACCGATGTCGTTGGGTAGAAAGAACGGTTTAATGTGAAGATACCATAACTATCATAGTGTTAATCCCTATGGGCTGTCTACCCTAACACCGTAACACATATACTGCGGTTAATACGGGATCAAGGTAACACTCTATTAATAACATAATGTTATCCGATCGTTCGTCAAGAGCATAACACACTAGACTATTAATAACACTATTAATGAGGGATTGGGGTATCCCAGGTTCGACTCGCAACTTGCAACCACTTCTCTTCTTGTTCTTCGTAGCGTGAAGGACACGCCAGGTTGGAGAAAGGTTCGACGGCGAACCAAGCGACGGTAACGATAGAAGTGCCTTGAGGCAACGAAAGGTGCTTCGCAGGCAAAACAGAGAGTCGACAGAGATTACTTGTCAGCGGGAGACGTAATTACCCGCCTCTCTGTCATCAGAATCTACGGAGACTCCACGACCACTTTTAGTACAACAAGACACGATATTGAATACCTCTGGAACGGCTACCGTTCATACAAATCTTCACGAGAAGATCTGTCAACGTAACGGTAGAAAGTGTACCTGTGACCCATATCGCCCCCCAATGTTTGAACGCTACATACTGGAGAACCCAGCACAGCTTTCGAACATTTAAAGAGGAGACAGGTTCTCAGGTTCTCTAATAAATCAGAGTATTGTGTTGTACTGTGGTAGTCACTGTGTGTATTGCACTTGTTCATTTTCTAATCATGTCATCCCCTGCGCAGTTAGAACCACGGGCTTGTATGAGCATAATCGAATTTTACTAAAGATGTCAGTCCCACACTATGAACTACCAGTGGTATGTACCTTCATTCTTCACCAGAACGGTTATCCGGTCCCGAAATGACGTACTCGACGATAAAAATCAACCTTTTATAACGGACGGTAGTACCTTTGGCAATAATCAGGACATTCCTCAACATAAACGATGTGTGTATGAGACGGTTGCCTGCAGGGCTTGATACACACTTAATGATGAGTTTACAAATGTGCTGAACAACGATTTGCCAGAAAACAATGCATGCAGAGTATGAAACACGGTAACGATTGATCGATCAAGACGATAAAAGTCTGCATGACTTGACGATAGTGTGGATGTAACGATGACGGCGCAGTATGACGGACTGCGGGTGCATGGTTAACGATAAGGTGGCATGTCTCAAGTATCGAAAAAGGCATAATCGATAGGACGGCAAGATCATGACCACGGGTCAGCGAACGATGGTGGCTGACAAACGTAATCAGTACACAGATAATTCTGCATAATGACGAGACTTCCTGCCAGTCAATTAACGGTTGACTGTGTGCAGGTCGCACGGTAACACGGGATACGACCGGGGAATATTCCATATGTGGATTCTGTTACTTAGGAGTATACAGCTCACGCGCTCAACTGTAACTCTGTAGTCAATCCAACACACGATTCTGACACTGGAGAATGCATTACGAATGCACCCAGGAGCCTCCAATATCTCATACAGAAAAAAAAAAAAACGATGTTCATTAATTGATTAACCTCACTGCGCCCAATGTATACTTCAAGTATATGCACACTGTACACAGCTACAATTTCTCAACTAACCCAACAATGACGCCCGAGTGTATACTGCTCGTATATGCACACCCTTGCGTAACTACTGGTTGAACGCCCCCCACACTAACACTTACTACCCCAATGTGCAGTAGTGTCTCTGAACCGTGTACGTCTCTAAATCTATAGCACTTTATTCACGAGAAAAAGGCTATCTTTTCGCGTGAGGTACTTCCACACGAAGAAACAAACGAAAACAAACATCCACTATTGGTATAAAACCAGGACCTCAGCTGTTGGGCAGCAGCAATCGAGTATCCAACCATGACTCAATACGTGGGCACTACTCCACAAAATACGCCCAAGCAACCACCGAAAAACAAAAAGGACTCATGAGTGTTGCGGCTCATGTGTCAACGACGCACTATTGACGAACGAAACCCGGCCGGGAAAACAAAAATAGTGGGGGTGGTGCAACGATACTGATGACTAAGGACTCCCAGAAGGACGGAGGGTGGTACTGGGGCTTGTATCAGGACGACTGAGCAACGACGTCTCGTTTACTCTTTGTACTTTTGGGAGGATCAAAAGCGTGTGGATCTTCAGCTAGAATCCTTGAACGATACGCTCTGATCATCTCATGGCATTGAGGCACAACGTTGACGTGTCTCCAAATGCCTAAATTGGACGGCTTATCTTTGACGAGAAAATGATACTGAAAATTCGTCAGTGAGGCTTTACCAGGCCCACGCTTGTGACCTTCGATAGCTTCAATAGTATACGGGCCGATGTGCACGGTAAGCACAGAGCCGTCTAGATCAGGTACCGGTAACGTAGTTCCTAGGAACAAATCATCGAGTGCGGTAAAATCCGGTACGGAACTAGACGCGTCATTATGGTATGCCTTAATACGACCTAAATGAACAGATGTTTCCGCAAGTTCACCATCTCTCGCAACACGGTAAATTACTGGTGATAACTGTGAACGCACAGTATAGGGACCACGCCAGGGACTAATTAGTTTGGGGTTAGGTCCATCAGCAACGGTATAGGGACGGTGTACTAACACTTGGTCTCCGGGCTGATATTGCGGAATCGACAATTTCTCATTAGATTCGGACTGCTTGTCGGCACGCTCCTGTAAATTGCGACGGGCAATTTCGTACGCGAGTTGCAGATTTTCAACGGTGCGACGGGAATAATCCTGTCGGGTTCCAGAACCAGACGTACACGGGACGCCGAGAATAATGTCAACGGGTAACGAAGCTCTACGGCCGAACATTAAAAAATGAGGGGTTTCCTCGAGCGTCTTGTTGTAGGCGGTATTATGGGCAAGCTGAATAAACGGTAACAATTCTGCCCAATTGTCGTATTTGACGTTTACGTACATCGCCAACATATTATGCATTGTACTATGCACACGCTCTAACACTGAATTGCCTTGTGGACGATACGCTGACGTGCGCGTCTTTTTGAACCCAAATACGGATTGCAATTCTTTAACAAGCTCGTTTTCGAACTCACACCCGAGGTCACTGTGTAAGGTTTCAGGAGCTGAGAAAACGGAGAAAACACGTTCTACAAGAACGCGAGCGATTGTGGCAGCTGTCTTGTCACTAATCGCAACTAAAACGAGAAAACGAGTCAAGTGGTCTATCACGGACATTACATACTTCGAGTTATTCGACGACGATTTGTACTCTACTAAATCGATAGCCACACATTGAAACGGACGGGAAACAGGACGATGACCAACAGGTAATTTCGGAGGACGGTGTGACGTCTTACGGTGTTGGCATGATGAACAGCATTTAATGTGCTTTGCTACGTCTTTCGACATAGTAGGCCACCAATAACGATCTCGGATTTTATCGAACGTAGCTTTAAAAGCTAGATGACCTCCAGACGCCGGTAGGTCATGACACGAGTGGACGATTAATTTCCGTAAAGCGGTGGGCACGACGAGTTGGTCACGGAACGAACTGCGTTTGCGCAGATAACCCGGCAAATACGACCGGAATAATATTTCTTCGTTCAGAAAATAATGACTCATGCTGTTTTTGGTTTCACCATCTGGGACGGGTACGGTAACAGGTGCTTTTACGTATTCGATATACGGACCGAACTCAGCACGTTGTTCTTCCAGTAATTTTTCTGGGTCAAGCAACGGAAACAGAGACACTGCACTAGCAAACAATTCGCTATCATTCTGTACAAGGTCTACGTCTTCGAGGTTTTGTGAAGATACTTGGAAGTCGCGAGGCCCAGGTGCACGATACGGTCTATCGCTCGGAACGTTTCGACAGATAGACGCAAGGGCTGGTTCTTGCGGTAACGGTTCTTCTTCCACTTCACCAAACAATCGAGACAGCGCGTCGGGTACTACATTTAATTTTCCCGCGACGTGTTTAACGGTGAAATCAAAGTTTTGCAACGCAATAGCCCAACGAGTAAGCATATTGGACGTATCCTGCATGTAGTATAGGTGGGTCAATGCTTGATGATCAGTGATCACCGTAAAATGTTTCCCAAATAAATACGGTCTCCAGTGAGCGAGTGTAAGTACGACTCCACAACACTCTTTCATTGACGCGGAGTAATGGCGTTGCCCATGTTTGAATCGTTGACTAAAATACGCGATAATGTCAAGATCAGATTTCGAGTCGTCATTTTTCGACGGCTGAGCAAGAAAAGCGCCAACTCCTATCTCACTGGCATCTACATGCACAATAAATTCACGCTCATAATCAGGGAATTTCAAGACTGGGGCTGACACCAGTAAACGTTTGATGTGAGCGAACGCGGTATCTTGCGTTTTCCCCCAGGCTTTCTTAAAGCGTGATCTAGTTGCAAACTCTTTACGGGTGAGATCAACGAGTGGTGCGGTTACTTCGGCGAAATTCGGCACAAAACGACGCACAAAATTCATCACCCCTAAAACGGAACGAAGATCTTTGATGCAGGTGGGAGTAGGTAGCTCTTGAATAGCTTTGATACGATCTTTCCCAACTGCAACCCCTTCAGCAGAAATAACATGGCCTAAATATGCAACCGATTTAGGACCAAACGCTAGTTTAGACGGCTTCAGGGTGAGACCAGCTGCTTGCAACGCTGCAAACATGCTTTCTAACGATTTCAAATGATTCTCCCAGGTTGTGGACAAAACGCAGAGATCATCCATATAAATAAGCAACTCGGGAATATGGCCCAACGTTTTATGAGCCATTTCTGTGAAAAGCCACGGGGCATTACAAACACCAAACGGCATACGTTTATAACAGTACTTGCCAGAATTAGTGACAAATGCTGTAGTCTCGACATGATCAGGGTGAACGGGAATCTGCCAATAAGCGCTTTGGACGTCAGCGACACTGATAAATTTGGCGCCTCCGACCATGTCAATGTTATCCTCGAGATTAGCCATCGGCCAGGTCTTGCGGATAAGGTGTTTGTTGATTGTACTTCTATAATCAACACA
The DNA here is from genome assembly GCA_012845835.1 of Undaria pinnatifida. NCBI lineage: Eukaryota > Phaeophyceae > Laminariales > Alariaceae > Undaria > Undaria pinnatifida. Next base: position 14,874,841 of record JABAKD010000030.1, read on the forward strand.
GAAACGAGGTTGACCATCCTTGCGAGCCACGATGGTGACGGGAGATCCCCACGGGCTAGAGCGCTCCTCTATTATATCATCGTTGAGCATGTCCTGAACACACTTGTTGATAACGGCTTCAGTGCGCGGATTGGCTCTATACGGACGACGGCTCACAGGTTTGGTATGAGCGGGAAGGGGAAACGTTGCTTCGGCAGTATTGCACTTACCCAACTCCGCTCGTGATAACGATAAGACAGGACGGTATTTTGCACATAAATCCAGGATTGCTGACTGCTGTTCAACGGTGAAAGTAGAGTCTACAAATGCTCTGGATAGTGGCGCAATAATTTCAGCACGTGCTGCTGCAATTTCGGTCGGGGTATTAGGTGTTGCTGCTACAGCATGCACATGCAGCTGAGCAGGAGACACGACGGCAACACTCGACAATTTCCCAATCTCTAATCCTGCGTGGAGGGCAAGAGACTCGGACGATGGATTAGCTATTTGAACGGCAACTGATCCATCTGCTGCTAGCCACGTGGTGAGGGTGCGAGCTACGATAACTCGCTCAAATTCGACCGGACGATTGTCGCAAGACATCTCATTTTCCGAGAGTATGCGCGGCTCAATAATAACTTCCGTATCTTGAAGTGGTTTGATGTCTGTAAAAGCAGTGATCACGGCACTGTGACGGGGGCGTAAATCAATACGATTGCACAATTTTACAGCGTGTACCTCAGCATCTTTGTGCACTGCGGCTACGGAGCGCAATACAGTGGATGAGGTCACCTGGGCACGAGCATCAGGGGACCTATGGGTAGCGGGAATAGTGACAGTACTAGACGAGAAAGTCAAACGCTGATTTTTCCAATCGAGTATAGCCCCAAAACGAGACATGACATCATTATCAAGCAATATCTGGTCAGGCCCTAACGATGGGATAACGAGTGCATCAATACGACGTGTGATATCACCCAGGGTAAGAGACAATTTGATAAATCCCAAGATCTCGAGCGACGAGCCATTCGCTGCACTCAGAGACATACACGATGGTGGGACGGTTTCAACCCGGGCTTTACACAAGGTTGGATGTTGCTTCAAAAATAACAGCGAAACACATGTAATGTCGCTTGCAGAATCAACAGTCAGGTCAGACACAGCAAGACCATTAACTATCCCGGGGATACGTATCCGCCGAGAGGAAAAAGAGAGAGTAGCAGATGGTTTCTTTCGAGACAGCGAAGAGCTGAACCACGAATTATTTTTATTATTGGTATTGTCAGGGCATCCGCTATTTACTGCTGTATTACAATCGACCGCACGGCGTTTCGATCTTGCACCTACTGGAACAGCAGTACTACTAGCGGTGTCCCTCTTCTGACCACGACGAGGTTCAGAAGGAGAACTACTATCGGTAATCGTATTACTCCCATCAGACAAATTCTCAGCACTCACGGGGTGCTGTTCTGACAAACTACAATCCGATACCCTCCTACAATCACGCGCAGCGGTCAATTTCACAGCAGACACGGGTTGCTGTGATGACGAGCTACGACTCAAAAATCCACTACTGACGGCACTCTTTGTTTGGTATGCAAGCGACGCTAGAAACGTTTTGTGTTTCTTGGCGTCCTTCCTACTGCAATCAACGGTAACAGCAGGCTTACACCTCCCAAGTGCTACGGACGAAACACCTGGGCACCCCTATTCGGAGTCGTCGTCTTCGGAAGCCGGCTTGCGCTTCTTCTTCGTCTTGTCCCGTTTGTTCCCAGCAGACGAAGAGGATGCGGCTGATGCAGATGCTCCGGCTGCGCCCGAAGCTGCTTCCCGGGCCAGACGCTCCTCTCGAGCACGTGTCCAGCATTGGTCGATCGAATGACCCTGCTTGCTGCGACACGTAGGGTGGGTACATAGTTCGACACGGTTGCTCGACGGCGAGCGACCTGCGGAACGTTTGTAGGACGACCCTCGACCCCTGCTCCGCTTGTCGTTGGTACGGTTCTGGGAAGGGGCGGGTCGTGCAGGGGTACGGTCAAGCGCACTATGAGGTACACGATTAAATAATGCACTGACGTGACCACCTGCGAGACCAGATGCCTCGTGACGACGAGCGCGTTCGATGGCTTCCTTCATGGTCGTACATGGTTTATCAGTAAGTTGCAAGCAACGAACCGACGGTTTCAACCCGTGTTGCCACAAAGCGATCATCATCGCACTCCACGTAGTACGATTGTCAGCTGCACGATCTACAGCCGATTGGAACTGCCCGATGAGGGTACGGTAGCGCATAGCATACGAAGCTACAGTTTCCTCCCCTTTCTGGTTGAAAGAGGCGATCTGCCTGGCGCAATTATCAATCGAGTCAGCGGGCATCAATAAATCTAATAGTGCACGCGTCATCTCCTGCCACGTTGACGGCGGGGTGAATGCCCCCGGGATACCCGGGTCAGCCGTTACGGTGGCTGAACTAATGTCGATTTGCCCAGTAAGAAGCTGCTGTATCAAAGTGATACAGTGCCCCTCACCCAACAGAGCGATGTGTTGGAGCGCGACGTCATCTCCAAATTTCTCATCGCCCGGGCGGATCCTCTTAGCTTTCAAGCCAACGATAACTCGAAAATGACTAAGAATTTCCGGAACATTTTGGTCGCTAGACCCATTAAGGCGGGGGACGCCTCTTAGATCAGCGGCGGTGACGGTAACAGCAGCGATATCTGCTGACGACGAACCCAACGATAGGTTTGATTTAGATGCCGACGACGGCGAGGGGTTTTCAGGGGGACTCGGTAACGTTCGCGACGACCCTCCTGCAGTCTGCACGGTAGACAACCCTACTGCTGCTGCAGGTGAAACTGCAGCGGACGAATTGCTGGAAGCAAGCGACACGGTGTTGTCAGCTACGGGAGACGATTTTGACGCAGCTGTGCTTTCAGCAGACGCAGCAGACGACGCTGCGGATACGGCGGTACTTACCAATGATTCGTTGGCCACGGAGACCGCCAACAGTTCCGAACCAGCAGAGAACGGAGTCGGGTCCCGTCCTTCGCGGAGCGCCACGATGCGCGCTGTTGCTTCTTCAGTGTAAAGGAGCATGGCCAGTTCTTCCGGTTTCATTGGTTTCCCGGCATCACCCCGAATGGTGGCGCGGAGCGCTTCTTCCGCGTCACTCGACGACGAGGAGGACGAATCAGACGACGATTCGTGGGAAGGAGACGGCTCCTTCCGGGCGGGCAACGTTGCTTCCGCATTGGTGGTGGGGGTGGCCCCTCCGCTTTCCTCCTCGTCAGAGGGAGCGGGTTCGTAATCGACCTCGTCAACATGACGAGAGTCTGTTAGGTTTTCGGGTGCTGCTTTTGCAGCAGCTTTCTTTTTTTTCGTCATTCGCGTTTCCAAGTACAAAAAACAAAAAACGAAGTTGGCACAAGCTAACGAGCCTTATCGACGCCAGATGAGGGATTGGGGTATCCCAGGTTCGACTCGCAACTTGCAACCACTTCTCTTCTTGTTCTTCGTAGCGTGAAGGACACGCCAGGTTGGAGAAAGGTTCGACGGCGAACCAAGCGACGGTAACGATAGAAGTGCCTTGAGGCAACGAAAGGTGCTTCGCAGGCAAAACAGAGAGTCGACAGAGATTACTTGTCAGCGGGAGACGTAATTACCCGCCTCTCTGTCATCAGAATCTACGGAGACTCCACGACCACTTTTAGTACAACAAGACACGATATTGAATACCTCTGGAACGGCTACCGTTCATACAAATCTTCACGAGAAGATCTGTCAACGTAACGGTAGAAAGTGTACCTGTGACCCATATTAATACGTTATCACAAAACCCAGAAAGTAGTGAACGTAGTATAACGTAAATGTTACAAAAAATAATCTGATCTCCGTAACATTTACGTCAAATGCTAATTGTTACGTTATCCGAGGTGTGCAAAACTACACCCGTACTGCCGATCAGAGCGTTACATCGCCAGCAAGCACACAACACAGCACCACAAGGGGCAATCAGCTCTGCACACATGCACAAATAGCTCTTGGCATTATCAAGTCGCTAGTTGCACCAAATTATGCGCATACCATTTGTGCTCCCTTCACATTTTGCTGTATCCTTCCTTGAGCGAGCGTAGCGGGCGGCGTCAGCCGCCCGCGGAGCAGGGAGCTCTTGTAGATAAGACGGCAGCATTCGGAGCTGGAGGTGACATGTCATGTATCTCAGCATGATGACGTGAGCTGCACAGCAGATCGTCTGTACGTTGTTTGTGCACTACAGTGCAAAGAAGACCAGCTCCCCTCACGCTGCAGAGATCAGTCGCATTTTCAGCATGGTGAATGGGTGGCAACAACTCACCGGGCGGAAGGTCCTCCGCCAAGGCTGGCCCACACGCGGTCCCGAACACGACGACAGACGACGCCACGGCAACAGCAACTGCGTGCTCGATCCTCGATCGCGCCGCCCCTTTGCTGTCGCTGTCATGATGTGAACTCATCCTAGTTGTCATCCTTGTTGATGAGCCCCGCCATATCTGCGCCGTTGCTGTGGGCATTGGTGGGACAAAAGCGAGAATGTCGCACGGTAAGATGACAAGCAGGGCCAGAATGAAAGCTTTCATCGTGGACGACTGCAAGAGCATGGCCTTGCCCATCAAGAGTGCTGCCGCTGGCTGGTTTGCTGGTGGGGCGGCGGAATGAGAGGAGTTCAAAACATTTGAAGGCTTGTTTGGTGTGCGGTTACTATTTCGGTTTCATTTTTGATGTTCGACGTTTCTATCAGTTTTTACCATGATGAGCAGATCCTTGACAAATCACGAGCGTTTTTACGTTACACAGCCGCCCAATGCCCACCGCTCACTTCACCAAGCGCCAAGCGGTCCAGCCTGAACATGGTACATCCAGTCAGTCCCTACTAGTTCCAGTCATTAGTTTGTACCGGTATCATCAGCTATTATTATAGGCTGTAGTCTACACGTCAGACCACAGTATCAGGCTGTAGACTAAACCACCTGTTGTTGCAGTAGTCTATAGTCTAGACTAGTATCTGGTAGGTAATAGCAAACTGTTAATAATAGGTACCCGGAGAGTAGAATAAGATCGGACGAGGCGGACGAGAAAAAAAGTAACTAGGCGAATCACTTTTTACTTGCTTTCGTTGGCAGCGTTTTATTTTGTGTTTCCCCATTGGGGGCGACCGGGGACCGCCTGAAAAAAAAACGGTCGACACTCTCGTAGCCAGCTTCAGTGCTATTACATTGTATTGCTACGATTAAGAATAATAGTGTGGTGGATTCAAGTCTTCACGTACGTACGTCCGTGCCCCCTGGTGTTACATTATTTGGAACAATTCAGAACAAACTGTAACATCATCAGCTACTCGTCGATTTAATTTCACCAAGCGGAACTTTCAAATTTGCCAGACACGCTGTGTGTACCAGGTACTACAGCAGCATAGACTAGCCTTTACTGTTAATAATAAGGGATTTGTCGGGTATTTTATCTAAAAAAAAAGCAGGACGTCAGCCGTGGTATTTGTTCGTTTGACCACTTGCAAAAGGTTAATTAAACACAATAGCTTACCCAAACTATGCCTTGTAACACTCTTCCCCCCTGAAACGGTGGGATAGCAGGTCGGCCGGATATACGGGCGGACCTGCCAGTATCCAAGCCATTTAGCTTCCTGGGGATACCGGGCGGGAGAGTATTTTTCAAGTTCGACATGGGGAAAGTCTGAAAAAGTTTATTATTGTGGATGATGGGATTTGAACCCAGGACCAAAAAACCCATGTCCTGCCGACGACGCCATTTTTAAGGTATTAGTGGGGTGTTCGTCCGTTTGACCACTTGCAAAATAAATGTTATTAACCTTTAGCTTGACCTCCAAACTAAGCCTTGTAACACTACCACCGCGTCTGGCAATTTCGGTCTAGCAATAATAAACGGCGCCAACTAACTACTATGCATTTTATTAAACGGTTCCCTTACATGGGCCTGTTCCTCCTTGGGAGGTGGGCCCTCTTTTGAATAAAACAAACACTATTAAAAAAATAAGATAGGAATGCAGGGGGAGACAGGCCTATTTTCCGTCGTTCGTTGGGATGACATGTACGTTCTGTTTGAGATCCGGCAACGCCGTTACTGTCGACCGTCTAGAAACCGGCATCCTTTTGTTTCGTACAGACAGCATGCACACAGTAGTAGTAGTAGTAGTAGTAGTAGTAGTAGTAGTAGCAGCAGTAGCAGCAATAGTAGTATATAGCCGAACTAGTACAGTAGTATAGTAGTAGGTTATTCGGCTCCACGCCTATAATAATAATAATGTTATTATAATAGATAGGGAAACGTCTGCCATTAGTAATTGGTTCGAGCGCGAAAGTGCGTAGATTCCCGTTAGAACATGTTCGTTGTCGTCTGTCTGGCCACTGCCATCGGTGCCGTTACTGCCGCACTCGTCGTCGTGGTACTATTAATAGTATGTAAGGGTATTGGCGGGGACACGGAGTGCCCCCTGCAGGTCTGCCAATTGAGCAGGTCCTCGGAGAGTACTCACTTTATTTTCCTTCGTAGAGACGTAGCTTTATTCGATTCCACCAGAGCCCCGGATGGCTTCTTAGAGCGGAGGCACGTGCCTCCGATATATTTCCTGACTATCCCGAATACAAACCGCCAACCTTCTAATACGAAACCCATCCAAACTATCTCAAATACGGATAAGTACAGGCCTTTCGAGGCCGTATTTTAACACCAGCCCACTCTGATGAGCCGCATATGCAGGAACATGGAGATTCGGGGAAACTCCGGTTCTACGAACTAGACCATGAGTCGAAGATATGCGGCTCCTCAAAACCCACTCCCACACCTCTAACGGTCTGGCTATGGAGCCAGAAACACGCGAAGAAAAGTAGTTGAAGGAAACGCAGACCCTACAACAAGGCAAAAGCCACCCATCAAAAACCTGCCGCGTACCGCAGGTGTGGCAGGGGGGGGGGGCAGAAAAGGCTATGGAACCTGCCGCATACCGCCGGCGTGGCGGGGGGGGGCAGGAAAGGCTCTACGGCAAACCAACCAACAGAAAAGGTACTATGGCGAGGCGAGCCCTCGTCGATATGGAGGGGAACACAGGCGCTAACACAAGGGAGAAGCCATGTGAAAAACCTCCCGCGGGCCATCGACATGGCGGGGGGTTAGACGAAGAAACGACAAATACCCGGGATGGAAGGTGGCCGCATTTACAGCCCCGCGAGGGGGGGAAGTGTTCAGCCGAAAAAAACAAAGTAGAACGAATACAACACACAAAACAATAAAATATTACACACAGGCCCGTACATAGCCCTGTACCACGTTGCGCGCGAACAGGGCACCCTGGTCGCCCCCCGGCTCTGGGCTGAGGAGGGCGTCGGCAGGGCGAAATTGAACAACGACGAAAAAGCGACAGCCCTGCGCCTCAGATAGCGGCGTTTTACCCGAACCCTGACCCGGTACTGAGGAGGGAGTTCGGCAGGACAGGAAAAACAAAATGGAAAGAACCGCCCCAAAACTCGATGAAGACCCTCAGGACACTACGAACGACCCAAAGACGAAGACGCAAAACTCATAACTAAAAAAAATGAAGAACTATCGAGGAGCGGTGGTGGCTTGAAAGTCAACTGGCCACGGCAGCGCCTCGAGATTCATCTTCGTTACCTTGGATCCCCCGAGGAAACGCGCTGGCGATGTGAACTTGCAGGCACCGAGGGCCTCGTACGGCTCCCGTCGAAGCCGTGTACCGCGCCGGGGGAAGAGGAAGTTTAATCGGTCCCGGGTCGTCCAGAAAGCGGACAAGGTATACCTTGTCCTCGGCAGTGCTCGCCCTGATTTTTGCAAGTTACCATAACCTATCGTCCCCCTTGTACCAAAAATGGGCTCCCTTAGGAAGTACCGTGTCGTGGTAGCGACAGAGCCAATCGGCGCTTTTTTTTCTTCTTCTTGTCCTGCCGACGACGCCATAATGTAAGAGTATTGGCGGGGACACCGAGTGCCCCCTGCAGGTCTGCCAATTGAGCAGGTCCTCGGAGAGTACTCAATTTCTTAGCCTTCGTAGTCGTAGCTTTATTCGATTCCACCAGAGCCCCGGATGGCTTCTGAGATCGGAGGCACGTGCCTCCGATCTATTACCCGACTATTACCCGATTATCCCGAATACAAAACGCCAACCTTATCATACGAAACCCATCCAAATGATCTCAACTACGGATAATTAATAATTACAGGCCTTTCAAGGCCGTATCTTGACAAGTACTGCTGAGATGTTGTATGTAGTACCCTCAGCCGCCGTGGCCTTTTTTCCTCTCTACCCGAACCGCTGTCATCGCGGCTGCATGCGTGCGCCGTTCGGCTCAGATCGAACGATATTCAATTGTCTAAAGAGGAGGATTTTTTTTTGAGGCGCCCGGGGTTCGAGAACGTCACGCCCAGAGAGCCCGACCCCCGACACATCATGCATGTAATAGTATGTCTATATACATACAGTGTATGTGATGCTCTTCGTTCAGTTGGTTTGTCTGAAATTCCTTACGACGTTAGTTCTGGTCCATCCAGATGATTATTGTATTATTTAGCCCCTAAAGCGGTCGCTCGTACGTAAGTGTGACGGGATACAACTATTACGAGGAGGGTGGTGCGGGATTGATATAGCACCTCCACCGCCATCGAATTTCTTACCTGGAGTCTTGACTACTATTAATACCACCACAATTAATTGCCCTGAAACAAGAAAAAAGCGATCAGAGTCTTGACTACTATTAATACCACCACAATTAATTGCCCTGAAACAAGAAAGAAGCGATCAACGAGAAGATGGTGCGCAGCGCGAAGCGGTGCCTCCCAGCAGTACCGATACCTCCTGCGGTCCTTGCCAATCAACAATCAATCAACGCAGTCAGCAGCTTGAGAGCAGTGTTTGAAAAAAAACTACCGCCACCGCACCGGAGACTACCTGAACTGATTCGTAATGTCAAAAGTTTCAGGAGATCAAGAAAAAAAGCACGACGCGGGGCAGACCGAACCCTCGTCTCTGCGCACGGGGTATCGTGCACCTGCTACCAGGCGGTCAATGCGTGCGATACCCTGGTACCAGGTATATATATGCTACTATAGTATCGGAATAATATCCTTGAAAGTAATGCAAGAAGACCAAGGGTCAAGAGGATTCGAAGAAGATTCCGGGTCAGATATCTGGTACAATACCAGATCATCAGAGAGATCAGAGATCAGAGGTATCATGTACGAGCGGCAGAGAGCCACACTCTGGCTGACGTTCAAGTCACATAATTATTGATTTGGTCGCGTTTTTTTTTCGTCGGTTGTTATTTCAGCGTATGTATGCATGCATGCATGCGTGTTCTGTGTTCCGTCTTCCGCGCGCCTCATTCCGAGATCCGGCATTCTGCCCGAGATTTTATAACTGCATGTCATTTTTTTCCGTTCTCTTTTCGTGGTGTTTTTTTTTCGCCTTCGTATCATTCTTAACTTCTTCATTTCTTTTCTTGCGACCAGCAAAGTGAAGGCCCCCGGCTTCCCCTGCCTGTACTGCCGCCCACCTCGTTTTTTTATTTTTCTGCTTTCATTTATTATCCTCGCACTATATATATTTCGACAAAATGTTCGAATTCACAGCTAGCTGGAGTGTATTTTCATTTTTCATACTCCGAGTAATATATACTCTCGCCCTCCCTCCCTCTCTAGAACTAACTCAGATCCGGGGTCACACAGCAGGCCCTCCTGCCCCCTCCCCACTGCGGTACGTGCCTTCATTTAATTGAACATTTTCTTGCCTCGTCGACTCGCGTCGAATTGTAGGCCCATCCATGAGTATATCTCGATCTATGAATACATGAACATATACCCCCGTTTGTTCACCATACCTGGTACCGGAGTATTGATTTAGACGTACCCCGCCGTATGTTCCACGATGAATCGGACAGCACCCTGAAAACTGGGGATATTTCGTTCGTAGTTTCACAGCATGAAGAATGAATTCGGTTGAGTTTGGTACATTTTAATATTTCCCGAAAGTTTTATAGTCCAGAGAGTTTAATCAGAGAAGAAACGCCGTCATTGGGTCACTCCGGAGGCTTTTACTCATCATCTCGATTTACCAAAACGAAGCTTCGAGAGCGGTAGTCGACATCATCAATCATCGTATACGCAACACTTCGACCAAAACAAGCACACCTTCAAGGGATGCTTGCGAAACCTGCCGTGCCCACGCCCGCCGTTCCACATTCAAGAGTCAAAAATTAAAAAGTGCTGCTGCACCCCCGGTGGATGAAAATGTGCGAAACCAACCTTAAGGTAAACCTTTCTTTTTCTTTTTCGCCTCAGAACCAGGCATGAGGTAAAAACCTTTTCCTTTCCGTCTCAGAACGCATCCCATCATCCGTAACCCCTCGCACGAAAACTATAACAAAACACGAAAACACCTTGCTTGCTGAAGCCACAATAACAGTAACCGACGCGTGTCCTTGTCTACCCTTACAAGATCAAACAACGAGCTTGCCACTTCACATCCCTTTTGCTACCCAGATCTCCTTGGTCTTGCACGCTGCAACTTGTAACATCCTCTTGTCCTTTTATTTCATCAAGTTCCAACTACATCCTCCTTGGTCAGCTCCCGCTGTTATTTTCCTGCTGTCCACCTCTTACTACGTGCGACAGATGGAAAAAAAAAAATTGGTGTCATGATACTCTAAAGTGTGCCTCTGGTACCATTAATTGCTGGTCTTTGGGTCTGGTACTGACTGGGACCTGATACACCGCGGCTGCTACTTTCCGGTTTTATTTACTCCGTTTCAGCAAGTCTGTCAAGTGTGCACTATAACTGCTGACCCATAGTCAGCGCTGACTATGGCTTAGTCGTTGTGGTGCAAATTAACCTAAACACAATCCGAGGGTTGACTATGGGTCGATCGTTATGGTGCAAACTTGACCAAAACACAATCTGGGGTCCGTCTGGCTGTTCAGCACTGGTACCCTCCTACAAGATTCAACCCAAGCGTTGCAAACCCTATTAATCGGCGCTGCCGTTCCACTCGGCACATATTTAACAAGAGTCCTCCCGGACAACGGACAACGGTGTTCCGACTTGTCAAAATGGGCCACGTTCAGATTTTGAACGCGATGCGTGTGTGCCGGAGTGCCTCCTCAGCCACTATGATATCACCCGACGTGTGAGAGGAATTATACGTAGCCCAAACTGAGACGTCTGCGGCACCTGCAAAACCACGTTTTCCCGGCCTATACGTACAAAACAGAACATCCGCGATCGACGAGGTTTACATTGGTCGAAACAGGCATCCCACCCCAAAATATTATCCGAGAGAGGAAAATATTTCGGTTCGGTTGGGTTTGGTTCGGTTACGCTCCGTTCGAGGTTAGGATCCGTTCGGTTCGGTTCGAATCGATTCCAACCGTAAGGGTCCAAGGGGGCGAGTCCCCCGAAGATCTGTGCTGCAGAGGCACGGCCCGAGGCATGGCTCCGGCGCCATATTTATGTACGTACTCGGTATACAACCGGGGGGGAAGCATGGAACAACATCTATAGGCTATGCTCTCGGCACGTCAGCATCTCGAGTAAATGAACACTCGAGCTTAATTAAGTATGTATGCGTACTGCAGTATTCGCTGCCTTCTTTCAACTATTCACGGACGCTTGTTGTAGATGCTTTCGCTGCGCTTCCGTGCGCTCAACTCCAGCAGAATGGTCCTTGTCGTCCCCGTGCATGGATCTGTTATATCTACCTCACGCCATCAGCGCTCTTCGATTACGATTCCTGTACCGCAATTTCGTTTAGGAGGAAACCTCGGCACTGCATATGTTACGTACTGCTTTTGCTGCCATTCCCTGTAAGATGTAGGGGAAATCACTAGCAATACTTGTTCCTTAGGCACAAAAAGCCAAAAAAAAAAACACGGTATACCCCGAATCCCTGGCCCGTTTCATGCCCCACAGAGATCGCGAAAAACTGCCACCTGGTATCATCTAACAGAAACCTCGCACAGAAAGGCTATTGCACAGAGACCTTGCACAGAAAAGTTACCACAGGATTTACATCCGCTACTACTACGCTCGTCGAGCGCCCTCGTGCCCTTCACGCTGCAACACCTTGTCCACCCGGATTTCAAGGTGCCTTGACAAATTCGAGAATGTGTGCAAGTCTCAATAACGCCTAAATACGAAGCCGCCGTTATCGGGCAGAGCGCAGGATAACCCCAGTCGCCACCGGCGACGACCCGCGCGTTGGGTTAGCGGTGATACACCTGCTCTGCCCAGTCAAATACTGTGCGACAGCTACCCTACAATTATACACTAGTCTAACACCACACAGCACACCCAACATTTAGCTACACGCGAGCCTCTCGGGACCATCCCGTCTCACATTAAACGACACCCACTCACATTTCATTCAACACACGATAAAACGTACAACAAAGACGACCCCCCCACACACACTCAAACAGAACAAAATCGATCGCCCCCCCCCCTCCCTCACAAAAATATATCGAGTCTGTCCCGTCACCCACCACTCCGTCTCGAAAGGGATGCGTGGTCAACGGTGAAACGACTAAGGCAAATCACAAAATGAGTACGCTCCTCCCCCCCCCCTCCCACCCACCCACCACCATCAACGGTACCGCAGCTCTGCTTTGCAGGGGTTCAATTGAGCGCCTCCAGTAGCCGCTCTCCTTCCCCTTTATCTTCGCGAAGACGCATGGAGACCCAGCCGTCCTCTACCTGTACTCGCTCTACTCCGTCGACGATTTTCGTCTGCCCAACAGGAGGGGTTACGCACGGGGGAAATATGTCAGTTGTTGACGGCACTGTTGCCCGGGGAATGCTACATACTGATTACACCAACGTCGGTATAGTTGATGACGGACAGCCGTCAAGGGAAGCCGTCAATGACAATCGGCACAACCGTCAAGTACGGCCGTCAACGACAGCTGTCAAAGCCGTTCCCACACTAAAAATAGTATATTAAATCCAAAGAGGCCTTCCCGAGCGAAAACTATCCGAGTCAATTGACATATTTGGTACCCGTGTCGGCGGCCGTGTTCGAGTGAACAAAGCTCACACGTTATGGGCCTTTTGTATTAGCTCGCTCGTGTTTGTAAGTTGAACCTACAACATCATGTGAATCGGGGTGGCGGATGGGCGTGGGCGAAAGAAACGCATACGCTGTGCACCTTTTGCTCGAGTTGAAAGCTGATCTTACATGATGACGTGAATGACGTGAACATGCGTGGTTTGAACGGCGAGGCGGGAGAAAAGTATGTTACGGGTTTGGAATAACCACGCTGGTCTTGAGATTATAAGCAAGCCTGTGTAGACAGCGGCTGGGTGGTCTAGTACTAAGAGTAGTTTTTCGAATCAAATTAATACATCGAGCTAGTCACCACTAAACACGGCTGTAACATGTTAAAAGTACTCGTTAAATTTGGCGACATCCTTCTACTGTTTTGCTTAGCTTGCCGTGCGACTTTCCTCCGTCGCTCTGCATGTATTTATACGAAGTACACGTCCGGGTAAAAGCAGAGCATGTTTCATTATTTTCACCTGCAACCATGGTTCGCGGTTCGGGTGCTATCTATTCGCAGCTATACAGAATTGGATGCGTTTTACAGCTGTATTTTTACACTGCGTATATGACGAACAAGTCAACCTCTTTGCAATTTCGCCTTCCAACCCATATGTGCCCCACGCATACCGCCGGAAAAAATACAAAAAACGCGCGGTCATAGCAAAAGCGTGTATGAAGAAAGCGCAACAACAATGCAGGCATCAATGCGAGTACCCGCACGCTTGCACGCGTGTCGCGCACCCCCCCACGCCACGCTGGCTGCCATGAACATATCCTCTACCCCAGCAAACCCGGTCCATTTCGCGTCGCCGAGATGCCGTACTCGACAATTTCCCCTTTATCCCCCCCCCACTCTGAACAGTCGGGTCTCGAACGGGTTAGCACGAATCGTGCAAATCGTTTTGCTGGGCATGATGATAGCACTACACAATGAACTCCGTAATCACGTGAGTGACTACTTGGCTCAGTAGGTAGTGCTATACATGCCCAACATTTCCCCAGCAGCTCGAGTTTTTTCGCGTGGCCGATGGCGCAATCAAGTCCCTTTTTTTTTCAAAGTTTGTTGTTTTCTCTCTCTGAAGTCCCAACGCGGATAATACGTTTGAGTGCACTATTAATACTACTAAGTGCTGTGTTGCGTTTATTTTGTCGGATTATTCGGGATTTTTCAGGAGAAGGGTTAGAGCGGGCAAGTCGACACCGCCCCAACCACTGCAACCTGCGCACTGATTACACGACAGATAACATATGATGGTGACAGGTTACAAGACCCTTTAGACGTGCGATGTATCACGCCACATATCACCAGTCTTACCTTGCCGGTTGCTCTCAAAATCGTCCCGCACGGCGCGATCCTCACTATCCGGCCGCCCTCGATACGGGATCCGGTGCGGACGAATATGCCTTCTTCAAAGATGACCTGCACCACGAGAGAGAGAGAGAGAGTAACAAGCGCGAACGTAACACGTTCACATATATTCATGACTGCACCACGAGAGAGAGAGTAACACGCGCGAACGTAACACGTTCACATATGTTCATGAATTAAAACCAAGACGCCTCTCCTCGACGGTGACGTCGAGGTTTCCGTTGAAGCAACCGTAACGCTTTTTTGTTCTTAGCTCTTAACCCCTTTAGAGCCCCCCAAATCCCTCCCTATACTAACTTCAAGTAAAACTGTCCCCCGAAAGGGGTTCCAGTTGTGAAGGGGTAAAGGCGTGCGATGCGCAACCAACAGAGCTATGCATAATTCACGTTTCACATATGACGGATCACGCAATCGGGAGCACTTCACGGAAGACGGACTTGCGGACACGCTTCAGGCACTCTCTTTATTGGTGGCCTATGGCCGAGGGGCTCGTGCCTCGCGTGGCGCAAGTATGCGATCATGGCATCTACATACCCCGCGCACTGGGCGAATCGCGTCGCACAGTAACTGGTGCCTGGTACTGCTTTCGAGCGTGCGCGTGCGTGTCTCAAGAAAAGAAGCACAGAACGAACAACATGTGGAGGAGGCTGATGCTACGCAGGAAGTAGGCGCCGAATGGAGGCTATTCATGCGAACAGACTTAGGTTGAGGTTAAGCAGGAAGTAGGCACCGAGTGGAGGCTATTCACGCGAATGGACGTATTCACTAGCCTTCCTTGTTTGGTTTCCACCCTATATATAGATAGTGACCGACGCCGAGACTCATTTTGCACATGACTCAAGTGCCTTGTGTTATCAGATGGAAAGCATCAAGTACAAAACGAAATTGGTTACATGTTAGCATAAACATATACTTAAGTATCATAATAGCTACATCGGCTCGAGCTACGCGGCGCAGGCACATGAATCAAAAACAAAAGCCGCAGCGGCGGAGGGCGCTCGTTTTTTCAAGAAATCCTGAACCTCACGCGCACAGGCCATAGCTACGGTCAGGCACGACACGACACATGTATGTTCCAAAAACGTGCATCACCACACTACTGTTGTACCCACCCTGTATCTGGTCGACCTTTTGGTTGGCTGTATTATCTCGTAGCCTTCCTCGGTCGAAAGGCTTGCCCAGCCGTTGAACGGCGCGATCAGGTGTGCCCTTTGACCTCTGATCTCCGACACAACTACCATCTGCGGTGGGGATACACGCGCAACAGCACCAGCAAGGAACGGGTGTGAAAAAGTCGGCAAGAGTTTACTCACCATAATAGTCAAGCGCAAGCGTGCGGCTCGATAGGAGTGAGCTATCGCTTACCAGGCATGACATCAGCGATCACCGCACTCGTGCCTCTAGAGCCCCCAAAGGAATCGAGTGGCGTGTACCAATGAACTAACGTACTGCTGTGGTCTAATGTGCTAATGGGACAGGTTCCAAGACCAACGCGTGGTGCCTACGAAAAGGGCTAAAAAATGCGTGCGATATGCTTTGATTTCGGCCTCCAAACTATTCGCCCGCCGAACCGATGTGTCTTGTCTCCATAATGAGGTATTAAATACATATGCACCACCCCCTTCTCACATCCCTCGCGTTCTACTAACAACTCCTACTTGCTCTTTTCGCTGTGACAAGTGCTCACCGTCCCTCTCGGCAAGACGCTCATGAACAAGGAATCAAGCTGCGCTTCTTTTCGAACCGAAGCTCCTCCCAGCCCGACCACAACAAACTTGTTCCTCTTAGCTGCACAACAAAACATCAAGGGGGGGCGGGCGGGGGAGGGAATTGATGTCGAGAGCAGACAGGGACATATGGGAGGGGGTAACATAATAAGCTCCAAATCACCGGCCGATATAAATCAGGCTCGAAATATAAACACATTACAAAAAGTGAAACGTCAAATATTGTTGGGGGGGGGGCGGCGGTTCAGCATGGCTGAGGCAGCGCACAAAAACCAGCCGTTCAACTGGAGTTGTGGGTACTCTTTTTACACCATCCTTCATCCCAGCAACGGCGGTGGCGGTGTTTTCTGCTTGCCATCCATCACCATATTTCGTGTTGTTAGCGCTCAGGTTGTCGGTGACGACGAATAATAATGCTGTTGATGTCGTATCTCTTCGGGTTATTTATGTCTCCTGTCTTAGCTCAGGAGGTTGTCCTCATCTACTCACGAGAACGGAAATGAATATTCTTTGTTCTCTGGTTACACACACCTGATACTGCCTCTGTATCGTAGCTGATGTACTTCCATCATGCAAAGTTACGTAAGAAATGTGCCGTATTATACACGCCACTGCCGACAATGCCCGACGTAAATTCCAAGATGTTTGTCCTAAAGAAGCGTGGGCGCCGAAAATCATAGCGGGTGGGATTTCAGGGTGTGTACATAAAATGCAATACTTCGGATAGGGGTGCATGGCTTATATACACACCAAAATACGTGAAGAGGCGGCCAGTCAAGGAAAAACGGCCAGCGGCGAAGGGTGTCAAAATCGGTCCCACATTAAAGGAGAGTAGCTTGGCGTCGATCAAGGTAAACTACTGGAAAATTGCCGCCAATCAAGACGTGAAAGTGCCGTCTCCTGACATAGTTTAATCACCTTTTTTTATTTTTATTATCTAAAAGATCTAGTACCTGCAGCCTGCCCGATGAGCCGTATAGTTTTGTAATCTACGGAGACAAAATTCATGATTCACGTATGTACGAGCGTTATAGAATATTTGGTATTGGGAAATGAGTGTTTTCTATTGGATGATGGTGTGTTGTCAGAATGTCAGCCACCCCGCTGGAAACATGCCTTCTAAGGTATGTTTAGTTCTGGGTTGATTCCGATGGGTTAGCCCTCTATATCAGTCTTGGTTTGGTCCAGTTTTGCCCCTGATTTGTGGGCGGCTTCTGGCCGATCTTGGCTTATCCTATGTCTTGATTGCGATAATATCATCGGATGTACGCGACAGTAATATAATGGATTCTTCTACGTAATGATCAACACCTGGGACTTCTATTTTATCCGCTTCCACCGCGCAACCAAGGCCCCCCTCCGCATGAGGTGGCCCACGCGAGCAAGCCGACCCTGAGTATGGGTTTTCCCATCACACTAGTGTGATCGATGGCCATTATATTGAAACCGTGCTCGGGGAGGTGAACGCGCTGGACCGGGGCTGACTCAAGGACACTTTTTTCCCGGGATGCTTCAGGAGCGATTTTTCTTCGTCATCGACCTCCACCCTACACGACAGTGACGGAACCCGCACGTACACCAGCAGCAACAGAGAGCAAGACCATCAAGACGCAGCCTGAGACAACCAGATACAGGAAGAGGCGCAGCAGTTAGAGATGGACAGCGTGAGCCAGAAGAGCCACGGTCCTTCACGTGCCAGCCAGACCTCCTTGTACGTGCTTGCATTGAGCGAGCGATTTCGGGGCTGATTTTTGAGCTGCAGTTACGAGCAATTCTGCGCAACGATGATTGGGAAAGGGGGCATGGCAGTGGAAGGGCAGCCAGCGAAGCTAATGGGAATGAGCGGGGAGCATCAGCATGCGTGCGCACAGAACGGGATTTGGGGACGGTCAGGGAGGAAGCGAGCAGGACAAAGCAAGAGCGGAGGGGACCGCCCCTTCCGCGCCAGCACCAGCCTCGGCTCACAAAAGGCGTGTATTCGTTTCTCTTGATTCTACTTGTGTTGTTCCATATTCCTCTCTAGAGTTGATTGATGTGTTGTTGTTTTCGTGTGCGTGTCAGGTGGTACGTACAGTTCAGTATTGTCGCTAGTTCCTGAAGAGTTCATGTCGATTTTCCGATTTTCAAGGCACATACCTGGTATGATATACCAGGTATATAATAACACGGTATGAGTCTTAATTAGGGTCGCATGTAAGTTGGCACGACTCACGTGATACTTCTGAGAGGGTCCTGGCTGATTGATGAATGGTTTTTTTTCAGTTCTTGGATATTGGATGGATTTTGCTTGGCTCAACAGCAGTTGTTCTGGTTCTGCGTACATGCAATAGCCTCGGTACCAAACCACAGGGAACTGAGTACTGAGTGAGGCCGTGGACGCCAAGCAGGCAGATGGTAATATGTACGTTGCTGATATTCTGGAATACAACACTGACTTCTTAGTGAATATGCTTGTGGGAGGTATGAGTTTGTTTGAGTGTATGATGCGAACCCTCGACAAGAAGTTGTGGAAGAAGCCGTGGTGCCGGGAAGGTGTGAGGGAAGGGACGCAGGGGTATCAGCTTCGCTTGGAGACAGCACCGGTTCTTCTTTGTAGATTTCTTATTATTGGCGTTGAGCTATGAGAAGCTGGAGGAGACAGGAAAGGAGAAGTGAGAGCATGGGGGTGGGGTGAGGCTCACAGAGTTCGCTTCCCCCCAGCATTGCTGCTGTGCTCTCTTCTAGACTTTTACCTATGGAACGTACAAGGCACGTTCTCCTAGATGTTCTATATTCCCATGAGCGCTTAACGCGCTTGCTTCTATCTATCTTGTCCTGAGGAGGAACGTTCCATTACCGAGAACGCTCTTGTGGTATAAGCTAGGTAGATTCTGCGGGTCATCTTCTCCAGTCACAATATTCCGTTTAAGAGAATCTTCTTGTGGCCAATAGACCATGACTCTGCGGGCTATCTTACTGAATCTATTGCCAGCTGTACTGACACTCTTATTACATTGGCCCACCCTGAAAAGTCATGTATGCAGACCTCAAGACGGTCGAAGGGTGACGACAAAATTTATCCAAAAAGACCGGGAAAGGGGGTCGAATATGCGGCTATTCGAAACAAAGACATGAGGCTATAGATTCCCCCACACCTCGTAATGAGACCTAAACGTCAAGGATAGGGCCATTCACTAATAAAGCAGATCGCTGAAAGAAAGGCCATAACAAGATAGAGGAAGACGGAAAACCCAGAAAGGGGTTCAAGCTTGAAGCTCACACGTCGTCAATTCAAGGACGCCAACTGTGGAAGAGTCGTGGTGCCGGGAAGGTGTGAGGAAAGGGACGCAGGGGTATCAGCTTCGCTTGGAGACAGCGCCGGTTCTTTTTTGTAGATTTCTTATTATTGGCGTTGATATATGAGAAGCTCGAGGAGACAGGAAAGGAGGAGTGAGAGCATGGGGGTGGGGTGAGGCTCACAGAGTTCGCTTTCCCCCAGCATTGCTGCTGTGCTCTCTTCTGGACTTTTACCTATGAAACGTACAAGGCACGTTCTCCTAGATGTTCTATATTCCCATGAGCGCTTAACGCGCTTGCCTCTATCTATCTTGTCCAGAGGAGGAACGTTCCATTACCGAGAACGCTCTTGTGGTATAAGCTAGCTAGATTCTGCGGGTTATCTTCCCCAACTCACAATATTCCGTTTAAGAGAATCTTCTTGTGGCCAATAGACCATGACTCCACGGGCTATCTTAACGAATCTATTGACAGCTATACAGACACTCTGTTACAAGGTGGTGCTGGTGTTGGTACGTATTGCAGCAGTAGCTATGTAGTTTCAATAGTTCAAGCATTATTCGGTTGCATTTTAGAACGGGTCTACCTGCGGTTCTATAATCAATTACTGGGGTGTGAACACGTATGTGTGTGGCCGACACCCTGCAAGATTGAGAAAGATGGTACATACACTCGTGGTTCTTTCTGCCCGATGTCCTTCCCTTTGTGTCAAGCCACTTGGGGCGACAACGTGCAATTGCCCAGGTGGATAAGGTGGAAAAGGGGACCCAGCCTCGGCCAGGAGACCAATGAGGCGGAGGGAAGGTCGGCCTGACGGCCGGGGTCAGTAGTACTAGAGAGGGATGGATGTAGTATGAAATGAAATGTGAATGACTTTTCAACGGTCGTTTTGACCTCCCTTCGCTTTGTATTTTCCAAACGCAAATGACCAGGACCCAGCCTCGGCCAGGAGACCAATCGCGTTTGGAAAATACAAAGCGAAGGGAGGTCAAAACGACCGTTGAAAAGTCATTCACATTTCATCTCATGCTACATCCATCCCTCTCTAGTACTACTGACCCCGGCCGTCAGGCCGACCTTCCCTCCGCCTCATTGGTCTCCTGGCCGAGGCTGGGTCCTCTTTTCCACCTTATCCACCTGGGCAATTGCACGTTGTCGCCCCAAGTGGCTTGACACAAAGGGAAGGACATCGGGCAGACAGAACCACGAGTGAATGTACCATCTTTCTCAATCTTGTAGGGTGTCGGTCATACACATACGCGTTCACACCACAAAAACAATGAAATGTGAATGACTTTTCAACGGTCGTTCTCTATTTTTTTATTGTTTTCTGCGTTTTTTTTGTGTGCTTGAAATCGTAACGCTGCTGACGACGTATCTGGCAGCAGATTATGGTACTGTATGCAATCCGACGAAATATTTCAATATTTCCGTGCTTTTTAAACACGAGCACGAAGTACTAAAATTGGAGGTTGGGGATATGTAATAGCCCCCCCCGACTGAGCTGGTAGGTGAGGTATGACCACATATATGTAGCCCGCGCCATGAGACAGCAGAGAATTGATCAGCTATGCGGCATGATTTGGCCATGGGGGGTATCATGGCTGTTGGGATTTACTATCTCCACATAAGGTATCTTCTGTGATACTGTATCGTGTGTCTTGGGATTTTTCGGGGTTGTGTTATTTTATGGAAGATATTAGGTGTGCTGAAAGTATACCTGGTAGTATTGGGTGAAAGTGTACACGAATAAATTGTGGACGATTTGTTCTTGAATCAGGAACACCGGTGACAGTCATTGCGCAAGCATACGCCCATATGCACGCATCTCACGAATGATAATTTATGGTCGGTTGACTTCTGGTTATTCGTGGTATGATATCACTCATCAGGTGCTCTCCCAATGGGTGTCTTGGTGCAATCCTCCAATCCTCATTACGGTATACCAGGTATGATAGGAGATGTGATGCTTGATCGCCTGATCATATGGTCAGTGCTGAAATCTATTTTATTTTTTCAACTCTGTTGGGACAGGTCGCAAGGCATCGTGTCTCGTTCAGCGGACACAACGATTCAAAATCGATGCGCTTGGACTGATGATCAGATTGATGGTGATTTACTACTGTTGTAGGTATAATATGGAGTTGGGGGGATATTGGATTTGATTTTTTTACGCTTATTTTTATCCGGGTTGAGGATTTGTGACTGGTCATGTCCGGGGGATGTCGAATAATATACAGGTACGAATGTGCTGGTAGAGTAAGGGAGCTATGTTTTATTTTCGGGATAAATGCATCAGCAGATACATGTAGAGGCACTGCTGTCGAGGCAGACATACAAGCAGGGGGGATAAAATATCTAGTACTTGCAGCCTGCCCGATGAGCCGTACGTCGAGTTTTGTAATCTACCGAGACATGATTCATGATTCACGTATGTACGAGCGTTAAAGAATATTTGGTATTGGGAAATGAGTGCTTTCTATTGGATGATGGCGTGTTGTCAGAATGTCAGCCACCCCGCTGGAAAGATGCCTTGTACGGCATGTTTAGTTCTGGGTTGATTCCGATGGGGTACGCCCTCTATACAAGCTGGGCCGGCCAACAAACCCATAACCCGTCAGTCGGACATATCCTTTGAACGACAGTGACCCACTGCAAACTGAGCATATCCTCGTAATCAGCTAGATACTGTGGTCATTTTAAGCCCTCCAGCTTGAGAATCTGCCAAGTTGGTGCCGAAAAAAGTGGTTGCTACTCACGTCTCCTAGTTTTAGCATTTTTTTTCATGATTTTTTTGTGTTGCTTTTTCTAAAATTGCTCGAAATACAACGTGGATGGAATTGGCTCAATTTTTCTGGGCATGTACATCTTGAGACGAGAAGTAGGGACATATGCGTTTCATTTCATGGGTCACTTTCGTTCGAACGTTATGGATGAATCCCTGAAATATATGTAAATTTGTATGCAGAGGACCTTCGGTGGAAACTTGGCCATGCATCTCTCAATTTTTGAAGTTAGGACCTGAATTTTTGACACGTGATTTGGACCAAGCTCACCAAAACAGTACTTGGCGAACTAAAAAAAAAAAAAAAAAAATGCCGACATGTGGCCGGCCAAAAGATTTCCAAAATCATGAAATTGATGAAAAGTCAACGGACTTTTTTTATTTTTTTCTTGAGTTCGTCGGGTACTGTTTTGGTGAGCTTGGTCCAAATCACGTGTCAAAATTCCAGGTCCGAACTTGAAAAAAATGTGCGCAGCACAGCGATATTGGCTTGTTTTGAGCGTCTTGGCCGGCCCAGCTTGTATCAGTCTTGGTTTGGTCCAGTTTCTTCCCCTGATTTGTGGGCGGCTTCTGGCCGATCTTGACTCATCCTATATCTTGATTGTGATAATATACTCGGATGTACGCGACAGTAATATAATGGAATCTTCTACGTAATGATCAACACCTTGGACTTCTATTTTATCCGCTTCCACCGCGCAACCAAGGCCCCCCTCCGCATGAGGTGGCCCACGCGAGCAAGCCGACCCTGAGCATGGGTTTTCCCATCAATATCCCCCAGCGGATGGGGAACAATAAAGCTTAAGCTCACCACACTTCCACGTATTTTTACACACGTCGTGTGCCGATTTAACTCAATTGCATTCACAATCCAGCGCTAGCTGGCGTGTCCTTCGGTTCCCACTCGTACAGCGATAGAGAGATGAGCTGTCCCCTTTAGTGTATACACTCGATGCAAATCGACTGGCACAAAAAGCCGAAATGTGTGGGAATGCTGAATGAACCCTTATGCGCGATGAAACTAAAGGCAAGTACCGGGGGGTGGAAGGGAGGACACCTGTGACCCCGGCTTGTCCACAGGGTCACTGCGGGCAAAACTTGACCCCTTACGAGTTGAGCTGGAGAGTAAGTAGAGTGACGACAAAAAAAAAAAAAAAACGCTATGTACATTAGAGGCTGTAAACAACTCGGTTCCATGTGTCACAGGTGCCTTCTTCGTCAAAAAAACAAAACTCGGTTCCATGTCTCACAGGACACAGGTGCATTCTGTCAAGGTATTAGTGGAGTATTAGTCCGTTTGACCACTGGCAAAAGGTTAACCAATAGCTTACCCAAACTAAGCCTTATAACACTCTTCCCCCCTGAAACGGCGGGATAGCAGGTCGGCCGGATATACGGGCGGACCTGTCAATTATCCAAGCGGTTTTATTTCCTGGGGATACCGGGGAGAGTATTTTGCAAGTTCGACATGGGGAAAGTCTAAAAACGTTTATTGTTGTTCGTGGATGGTGGGATTCGAACCCACGACCAAAAAACCCATGGTCTGTCGACGACGCCATTTGTTAAGGTATTAGTGGGGTATTAGTCCGTTTGACCACTTGCAAAAGGTCAACCAGTAGCTTACCCAAACTAAGCCTTCTAACAGTTCCTCGTCATCGTTTTTACGGGTATACATGTGCTCCTCCCAGATCCCCTCTTTTATTATACGATAAAAATAAAAATACACTCCAGCTGTGAGATCGAAGATTTTGTCGAAACTCATCTTTGCAAGCTGTGTGTGATACTCCGATCGCGCGTATTACGGGTTGTGTGTCCTCATTAAGGATATAGGTCGGCGACTCCCCTTGGAACTACAGTGTAGCTATCAGGGTCAACAGGGTGATGTTAGTCAGTCTGTGCGCGGAAACAATAAAACCCGTTTTTGAGGGGGACAAAACCTGTATGGATCGACGCCTACAATCTGCAATGTTATACTTGTACTGCTTGCTGCATAGCGTCGAGAGTGTGCTCGTTCGTTCGTTCCGTGCGAGAGCTGATTCCCGCCAGATACTCGTCCTCATCCCTTGCCGAAGGTCTACCAACAACAATGCCGAAATCGACGCCTATCCCATCATGGTGACGCAAGGCTACGGTAGGGGGGGGGGAGGTGCCCCCGTTTTCACTGGTGTGTTTGAACCACTCGCGCACGAAGTGACTATGTACCTCAAGGATGAAAATATATTTGGCGCAGCTTATATATATATACCTTTGCATTGCACGGATTGATTTTCGGCAATATAAAAACATGGAAGAAAACGTTACGATCGCTCAAGGAACTGAAGAGGCGAGCCATCCCACGCTAGGGTTGCAGCAGAAAGTCCCTGAGCTCCTCACAAGAGGAACTCAGCATCTCACCCGAAAAATTACTTCGAAGGCATTCGGTCGCACAACCCGACTAAGCTTCTATGCCTTAGTGCGAAAATATAATATACTCATGAAATTACTTCGTTGACCGGCAGTCCCTCACATGAGGAACTCAATCGCCCAGAGGTATACCTTTTTTTTGCGCAAAAAGTGCAACCTCTACGTGTTACTTGCGCGAGTGACCCCTAGCCATTGAAATTGAAGGCCCAAATAGGAACCCCCCCGTACTTTTTTTTTTTTTTTTTTAATATCCTCCGGCGGATGGGGAAAAATAAAGCTTTAGCTCACCACACTTCCACGTATTTTCATACGCGTCGTGTGTCGATTTAACTCAGTTGCTTTCGCAGCCCAACGCTAGCCGTACCGTAGCTTGGGGCGGGGTGGTGATTCAGGCGAGGAACAAATAGCCCGTCTTATCCTGATTGTACCAGGTACAGGTACCACTTTTGCCGAACGAACAATTGCCGATACTACCAGTATTAATAACTGATAAAACAGACCATGCATATACGCCGCACAAGAGTGTGGTGCATCCCTTCAGAGACTGTTGGTCCAGTTCATCCTTCCGAAGAAGCAAGAATTGATGGCTCTACTTTCCAATCGTAGGGTTTGCAAGATGCGAGATAGTAATACACGATGCATCTACTTTGCTCTCTATCCTCTGCTTGATTTTGGTGTATGCAAGCTACTTGAAAATAGAGACGACATCTTCTGCAGTGTAGTGAACGGGTTTCCGCGACTTCAACGACTGATTGACGGTATGTACGGCGACAACAGCAGTATGATGATGGCCAACAGATCCTGCATTTGGTAGTTAGCATTTGGTCTTATTCATAGTTTTCGGCACGAAGAATGATCCAAACGGAAAGCGCGTTGAAGGTCTGCCCACCATCAGATGAGCCGACAGAACGCGTACCATGACGGTATGGGATAGGCTACGACCGCTGCTGCCCTGTGCTCTGCTCTGTAGACTACTACCACTGCTGCAGCCTGTGGCATCCCGTGCCTGGTATGAAAAACGTGGCAGTTCTTTGATTGAATCTTCTTAGTACAAGTATTCACGGGGCAAAGGCAAAAGTCACTACTTTTAGGACACGTACGTAAGAGCCTACTCTGTCACATTACGAAAATAAAAATACACTCCAGCTGTGAGATCGAAGATTTTGTCGAAACTCATCTTTGCAAGCTGTATGTGATACTCCGATCGCGCGTCTTACGGGTTGTGTGTCCTCATTAATGATATAGGTCGGCGACTCTCCGTGCAACTACAGACTGTAGTGTAGCTATCAGGGTCAACAGGGTGGTGTCAGTCAGTCTGTGCGCGGAACTAGAGAACCCGTTTTTTGAGAGGGACAAAATCTGACAGCTGTGGAAGGGAATGCATCAGTTTATCAAGTTAATCCTGTAAGCCGAATAACCGGTGAGGGGAGGGCGGAGTTTTTAAGGACGTGGGGGGGAGGGGGGGGGCTAAAAAATCATGTCGCATAGATGTAGGGGTTTGCTATACGCGTGGTGCCAGGTCTAGGCGATATTTCGGGTGGTGGGGAAGGAGGGGGGGTTGGGGGGGGGGGGGAATTGCAGCATTTTATACATTTTTTTTTTACACACATTTTTACTTTCCAGCTTCTGGACAAGCCGTGGCCACAGGTGTCGTCCCTTTCTCCCCCCCGGTTCTTGCCAGCCTTTTTTTTTTTTTTTTTTTTTTTTATACTCCGGCGGATGGAGAAAAATAAAGCTTTAGCTCACCACACTTCCGCGTATTTTCATACGCGTCGTGTGTCGAGCCTGCCTTCAATTTTTATCGCGCATACGTAGGATTCAGCAATCCCACTGCTCGTCCATGTTTCATCCAGTGTTGCTAACTCACGCTCTCGTGCTTTCCGCAAGTCAAATTGCGCTTAAGAAAAAGTCCCCACGAATTTATACGAGTACGCACTCGGGGGATTCGAACTCACGAAAAAACTGACCTATATCAGGCTCGAACATAACCTGATACGCCACTGGGGCCACCATGTACTCAGCAGGGTCCTTCAGGCTGAATCTTGGACGATATGTGCAGATAAGGCGCGATCGGAGTATCACACACAGCTTGCAAAGATGAGTTTCGACAAAATCTTCGATGTCACAGCTGGAGTGTATTTTCATTTCTTGTAATAATTATAACCCTCTTGACCAAACCCAGGCCCCCACGTCCTTAACAACTCCGCCCTCCTCTCACCGGTTATTCGACTTAGGACCAACGCCCGAATGGGTAGGGTGGACCGTAACTGGACCAAGTCCGGCGGAAGGCCATCTCCCATGGCCAGGGGTTTTGTTAGTGGGTGAGCTTGCGCAAGTCCCACACTACCCGGAAAGATGACATTCCGGGTGGCTATCTCCACCGAAACTGACCCTCAGGGGACAGGCCGGGTCGACATACACACGCATACGTATACAACGGCAGCTTGCGCTGCCGGGGTTGTAACGAAGACCACTGATAGGGACAGCTTACGCTATACCTACAATTGGACCCGAAGGGTGCGCCAGCTAGCGTTGGGCTGCGAAAGCAACTGAGTTAAATCGACACACGACGCGTATGAAAATACGTGGAAGTGTGGTGAGCTAAAGCTTTATTTTTCCCCATCCGCCGGAGGATAAAAAAAAAAAAAAAAAAAACGACTTACAGGATTCACTTGATAAACTGATGCATTTCCTTTCACAGCTGTCAGATTTTGTCCCCCTCAAAAACGGGTTTTATTGTTTCCGCGCACAGACTGACTAATATCACCCTGTTGACCCTGATAGCTACACTGACTGTAGTTCCAAGGGGAGTCGCCGACCTATATCCTTAACGAGGACACACAACCCGTAAGACGCGCGATCGGAGCATCACACACAGCTTGCAAAGATGAGTTTCGACAAAATCTTCGATCTCGCAGCTGGAGTGTATTTTTATTTTTATAATATATTTTTACGTGTGCACACCTCCGCAGTGCACTATTAATCCTGCTATTTAATAGCCAGCGCGTACAAAAGAAGCCTTTGCCGTTCCTTTTGCGCCGTGTAAAAACACTCTTCGTTTACTCTACTCTACCCAAGTTACTGCCGATGGAAAACATTTATCGGGCGTTGCTGCCTCCACCAGTGGCACGGGTAAACCGGCTTTTCACGCACTGCTCTACAGCCTTTCCGGTCCCCATATCCCGTATGATGTACACGCTTGTTAAAACACCGTACGAGTACATACTGCCCTTGAAGTTTTAACCTTGCTGGCTTTTGATACGCTGTTCAGCAATAAAAAAATCACCAGGCCCGCAGGCCCTCTCTGCTTTCACCCCCCCTGAAACACCCACCAATGAATGCATCAAATGCATGATCGATCACGGCATCCCAGATTCACATGTTCGTTCTTGGGATCGAATGCCGAAGGCCATAGTCTACACCAGAAGGTATTGTAACTCTGGTGGTACCTGTTGGCTGTCCTCATGAACATGACGGTCATGACCCATCTTACATCAGGGAGTTTCATACATCATGTTGGGAAGGGCTTCCATGTATACCTGGTAAGGTGTAAGGGGACTGTTTGGCCGGATGCTTCCCGGCACGATTTGCCATGAGCTGTCACTCGTAGTTTTGCTCCATATGAGACCGAGTCAGGCTCGACGGCTGGAAAATATAAGAGAGAGTTCTGTGTCACCGTCTCGAGTCATCACCACGCCTTCCTGCGCCAGCTACGTGTACACCTTTAGAGGTCTATCAACAGTCCCAGGTACTAACTGTTCCGGTAGGGAATCATGGCGTGGTTTCAGACGAGGAAAAGACACAACATCATGGTCGTTATTTTTTAGGACACGCATACTCTGTCATTAATTTACTGTTACAAAGCAGCGAGTCCATCAGATCGAATCTCGGACGATTTAGTCTAGTCTATATTATGCACATTTTCGGTAAAAGAACACAAAACTATCATGCACCTCTCCCCAGTCCACTATAAACAAATAGCCACCTCGTATAGCGCGTACAGAAGCTTTCGCCGTTCCTTGCGCCGTATACACCACTCTTTTCGCGCACCATACTGCCCAAGGAAGCGTTAACGGGGTGTTGCTGCTGCCTCCACGAGCGGCACAAGCACACCGGCTTTTCGCGCCCTGCTTTACAGCCTTTCCGGCCTCCACCATCTCCCCCCGTATGATACCCCTGGCTAACCACACCGCCGTATATGTACTGCGCTTGAAGTTTCAACCAGCTTGCTTCATGCGCTATCCAGCAAAACATCTCCAAGCTCTTTCCCCCCCCCCCCCCCAGGCCGTCCCGCCAATGACTGCATCAACGCATAATCGGTCACGGCATACCAGAATCATATGTGTCTTCGTGAGATCGAACGCCCGAGGCCATATTATACCAGAATATGGTGCACTTGGTGTATCAGGCAGGTACTTTTACTGTTCCTGGTGGTGGCAGTGCGCGACGATGAGCCACAACGCGGTCCTTTTGCTACCTATTACTAACAATAGGATACGCGATGGTTAGTCTATACGTACTGCTGTATAGTCTACAGGATCAAGCTAGCCAACAAGGCATATTCAAGCAAGCAAATCGACCCTGAACAAGCCTCCCCAAGCTTGTCTCACCATATACTGCGCCAATCTCCCTTGCGATACAAAGCAGCCATCCCGAGGCGCAACAGCAGCACACGCACCTTCCGTCACGAAGACTCGTTCCACATCAGAGTCGTCCAGGCACCCCGCCAGGCAGGAATCATCTATCCAAGACCACGCATCGCGATGCTTGGTACCAGTATCTTTTTTATCCCCCAAAGCATCATCTCCCAAACACAAGAGGCAAGAATAAGAGCCGCCCATTCTGCTGCTACTGCTGCTGCTGCTGTTGCCGCTGCTTCTCGCACTCCCCGAGACAGACCAATTTATCTGTGTTGTGCGTGGTATATACGATCGTTTGCACCGAGTTTGCAGCTGGATGGGTGCCGTGTACAGAATGACAGAGCAAGCAGGCGACAAAACACAGAATCTAGTCCCCCACCAACACCACCAGCTACCAGGTACCACAGCCTAACGGAATAAACACAGAATGCAGCCAACTATCCGTCAGAATCTCGACAGTCCCGTGGAACTTGGAACATTCAAAAGGTACTTTGTTTTTTCATTTTTTCTTTGCTACTAATAGCGCTACTTGTACTATATACTACTCGTATGTATTATTAAATTAGGAGGTACTCGCCATTTTTCGTACCTGGTACGTGGTGTGGAAGCATTTTCGCCTTTTATTCTACGCACGCACACAACAAGTGGAAGATTTTTTGTGCATGGGACTGCTGTATGCATACCTTTAGACTATACCGTTATTGCACCAGCTTTTTTATTGCACTGGTGCTATGGAGATGACGGGATCATCAGATAAGCTGATGATCTGGTATTGAAGAAAAATGATGAATACGTGCACCCATTCGCCCAATTTTTAGTACTTTCGTAGTCGAGAGGCTCGAATCTGCTTTTGAGTTTGTTGTGATGTGATCCGTGTGAGTTAGCAAGATTACTCGATGAAAAATCGACGAGCAGTGGGATTGCTGAACCCTATGCGCGATAAAAATTGAAGGCAAGAACCGGGAGGGAGAAGGGACGACACATGTGACCCGGCTTGTTGTCCAGCTAACCCATTTCCAACTCCTAAAAAAAATATCCTGGACTTACTCCAAGTGTTTTGTCCCCACATCGGGACTGCGGTGCTAAAAGGGTTTAGCTGGAAAGTAAAAGTGTGAAAAAAAAACAAAAATGGATCGTACGAACCAGGGCACGCATGATACATAAAGTCTATCGACTAGACGATAGTCTGTAACCATACGTAATACGTACGAGCTCGAGAGTATTTATCCTACAAATCATACCAGGCATACATTTTTTTTTTTTTTTTCCGCACACTTTTACTTTCCAGCTTCTGGACAAGCCGTGGTCACAGGTGCCGTCCCTTCTTCCCCACGGTTCTTGCCTTCAATTTTTATCGCGCATAGCGTTCAGCAATCCCACTGCTCGTCGATTTTTCATCGAGTGTTACTCACGCTCTCGCGCTTTCCGCAAGTAAGTCAATTTGTGCACAAGAAAAAGTCCCAACGAATTATACGAGTATGCACTCGGCGGGGCTCGAACTCACGAAACCGACCTACGTCGTATACCAGGCTCGAGGATAACCTGATACGCCACCGGGGCGACCGACTATACATATACCGCATCAGCCGGTCGCCGCGGTGGCGTATCAGGTTATTATCCTCGAGCCTGGTAGGTCAGTTTCGTGAGTTGGAGTCCCCCCGAGTGCATACTCGCAGGGAGTTTTTCTTGTGCACAAATTGCCTTGCGGAAAGCGCGAGAGCGTGAGTTAGCAACACTCGATGAAAAATCGACGAGCAGTGGGATTGCTGAACCCTACGATGCGCGATAAAAAATTGAAAAGGCAAGAACCGGGGGGGAAAAGGGACGACACCTGTGACCACGGCTTGTCCAGAAGAAGCTGGAGAGTAAAAGTGTGAGAAAGAAGAGAAGAAGAAAAAAATACCGCACACGCACACTACGTACTTGTACATCCACGAAGACATGTAGGTGCTCGGTGCTGGTTGATGATGTTGTATTGTTGATCTCACGCACACTGTATTCAACTGACCGAACCTATATTATAGTCTATATCCCCCCTCTCCCCCCCCCCCCCACCCCTTCGAACCCTCCGCCTTCTCCTCACTGGTTGTACGACTTACAGTATATAGAAGATAAACTGATGATAGAAACCATGGATAAATGGTACCATATCTGATGCTCACATCTATCTGCACATTCCGGCTGGTAGTTGCGTGCGCGTGAAGAACGGTGTGGCTGGTCATGGATGGGTTATGCAAATGTGCGCCAAAAAGGTTGTCTGAGTGGCGCACAAATTTCCAGACCAAAAAGACGCGGTATCTTTGGTTAGTTGAAGGTTGGCCATCTCTTAACGGTGCAGTTTTGTAGAGACATCGGGTCGCCCGCCCGGTTTACGCGGGCTCAAAACGATGACTCGTCCTCCGGTTGGTCACACATAATGGGGTAACAGCCTCAAGAACTATCCGAAACGATCATTTCCGCAATTCGCGCGAACGCCTTTTAGCGGCACGCACGGCGCACTGAATGATAACCGCCGCCTGCGCGCGTTCATATCGTCGGAGATCGAAGCTTCCACCTCCTTCGGGGTTGCATCGTGGTGGCCACCATCCCCACCGCCACCTTGAAAGTTTTCTTTCTCCGCAGCGACTGAATCGCGACAGACAAGCGACACGCTGATTCCGAATGGTCTGTTCCACTGGCTGCGGTTCGTCTCCGTACAGACATAATACGGGTACTGGTATTGCCCGTCGAAGTACTCGACGAAGCGAGCATTCACAGCGGCAAAAGTTCGCGACCACGTCTGACGGGATCGCACGATGGCCTGCAGCTTCACGATGCCCCCGAGCAAAAACTTTTCTCAATCGCCAACATCTTCTGCGCTCTCTTCCTCGGCCAGGGTCCACCACTCCCCTGCTGCCCAAGGCGGCACCGCTTCCTCTTTTTCTACGGGCGTGTTCAGAGAAAATAGCGCTACCGTCGAGTTGTTCGCTGCAAAATAGTCTATTTCTTCGTTAGCCGTGGACGAATCGGTTACTGCGCTCTGAGCTGGTGGTTGTGGTATTCTTCTGTCCGGTTTAGTGCCCCTTTTTCCGTTTTTTTCCTGCGACCGAACAACGTTTCCACGAACACGTGCCTGCAACATGATGGCGGCTTCATCTTCTCGTGCGAAGCGTCTTGCCAACGTCGCGCTGGCGGCGAGCGAAGCCGCCTGCAAGCTTCGGGCGAATTGCATTTGCTTCGTCAGCTGTGCGATGTGCAACATCAAAGATGACGTGACGATAGTACGCTCACCGTGTTCGCTGCAATTGTCTTCAGGAGTAACGTCAGCACCCATAGGCTCAATACCACTCCCGCCTGCAAGCTTCGGGCGAATTGCATTTGCTTCGTCAGCTGTGCGATGTGCAACATCAAAGATGACGTGACGATAGTACGCTCACCGTGTTCGCTACAATTGTCTTCAGGAGTAACGTCAGCACCCATAGGCTCAATACCACTCTTCGTCGCAACATGTTTTTCTTTGCCACCGCAGTCATCATCATTGCCACCACCACCACCGCCGCTACCACCACCACCAATCGTACCGACCATCAGATCCAACTCGAACACCCTTTCGTTTGAACAGGAGACGGCGTGCTGAGCTGCTCACACGGCGGATCCCACGTTCGCGACATACTCTTCTCTCGGTGGATTGTTGCCCTCGGCGAGGAGGCGCGACAACTCCGTGGCACGATTACTCGCGGACCGGACAGCCGCCTTCGTAGACGCAACACCGTTGAAGGTACTACTACTCTATATGTCGCCTAGTGGCCGATCTCTATGGTGGCTGTCAACCACGCTAGCGTCGCCGTGCTTTGACCGGGAGCGGGCCTGGGTACGGGTCGTGAAGAGCCTTGCCCCGGTGACTCACGATGACTCACGATGCTTCATCGATATTGATGTCGGGGTACTGCCGGGGTACGTCTGGGGATGGGCAACGCGACGTGCGAGTCGAGCGCTGTGCCACCCCCCACCTTCGTCCAGTAAGCGATCATTCCTCCCTGACCAAGGCACGAGCTGGCGGGGCCAGCGTTGACACCAACGGCGGGTCCATTCGCACCCCAAAACCACCCGTTCGAGTCTGCTGCTGCCAACCCTGCCCCTGCTAGGCTGTGGCTGCTGCTTTCGTCGATGTCAAAAGCACATCCTCCCTTGCGTCGCGGCAGTCCCTTCCCCTCGGTTTAGGCAACGTGGCTCGCGTCATGGGCTGGATCAGGGGCGGCAGGTAAGTCCAGCGGTCTATTCATAGAGGGCACGCGTTGTTGTTGCCGTCGTTTGGTCGCTGCCCATGACGCAGAGTTACTGCGTCTTCCGCGATGCCGGCACGAGCGTAGGAGTGGATTGTGGCGTTCATCAGCTCTTCTCTTTTTGACGTTGGGTCGTCTGGGTTGCAGGTTGGGTTGGTCCTGGTTTGTACCGCTGGCAGCTTTCGGCGCCCTTTTCGCCGGCGAGTCTCGTTGGGCATGAGGGTAATCAAGATGTCCTTTCGAGACCAGCTTCGCATTGACGCGAGCCCGTCCTGCACAACCTGGCGTAAGTCGGACGCGGTCCTAGCAGCGGCGGCTTGATTGGTTACGGTGTTGCTCCGTTCCAGGTGTTGCAGTAAATCCTCTTCCTGAGCCTTCAGCGCCTTCAGCCGTGCCCGCCACTGGGTGACCGTCCGTTCGATGGCCGGATACAAGACAAACGCATTTCAAAACAAAAAAAATCTGTCGGAAAAGATAAATTTCGACAAAATCTTCGATCTCACAGCTGGATGGAGTGTATTTTTACTTGTAAAAAAAAATGAAAGTAAAAAATACACTCCATCCAGCTGTGAGATCGAAGATTTTGTCGAAACTCATATATTTGCAAGCTATGTGTGATACTCCAATCGCGCCTATTACTGGCTGTGTGTCCTCATTAAGGGTATAGGTCGGCGACTCCCCTTGGAACTACAGTGTAGCTAGTACCAGGGTCAACAGGGTGATGATGTCAATCAATCTGTGCGCGGAAACAATAAAACCCGTTTTTGAGGGGGACAAAATATGACAGCTGCGTGTGGAAAGAAAGAAAGGCATCATCATCTGATTCAGTTTATCAAGTACATCCTGTAAGTCGTACAACTGGTGAGGGGAGGGCGGAGATCTTTTATGGCGTGGGGGGCCGGGGGCGGGGGGCGGGGTGGTAGTAGAGGGGGGGGGGACTCAATCTGTGCAGCAACAATAAACCCTTGAGGGCGATAAATCTGACGGTTGTGGGAGGAACGCATCATCATTTTATTCATGTATATCCTGTAAATCGTACAACCGGTGAGGAGAGGGGAGGGGGTGTTCGCAAGGGGGGGGGGGGGGGGGAGGGAAACGGGGAAGGGGGATTTTTAACCACTTTAGGTCGCATAAATTGTTACCGGAGAGGGTACTTATTACCATACGCATGATGCTCGAGGTCTTAAGACTTCTAGGCGACGGTGCGAGTGGTGAGGAAGGAGGGGGCGGTGGGGGGGGGGGGGGGGGGGGGGGTTATCGGAGCTACGGCATGGATGGCTAGAAAAGTAATGAGGTGATATCACCTGTCTGGTAGTAGTTAGTGTTAATTACTATATCTAGCAGATTTGATTTTCGGTGGGGCATACATATAATATATGTATGACCCGCTTGGTAACGAAAAGGTACAACCAGGGAATATATACATACGCTGTTAATACGAGTACTCAGGTCTATTATATAGAGGCCTGAACACATCAACATATTAAAAACAAACCGCAAAATACTCGGGCGATGTCGCAGCAACATAGCCAAGTCCATGACCTGCTAATTGCACTCGCTCGAGTACTTGAGGGTCGAAGTATGAAATTGCCGACCGGGGTACGTCGTCAGGTGTTGTCATTTTGAAAACAAAATAAA
Source organism: Undaria pinnatifida (assembly GCA_012845835.1). Taxonomy (NCBI): domain Eukaryota; class Phaeophyceae; order Laminariales; family Alariaceae; genus Undaria; species Undaria pinnatifida. The sequence goes on from JABAKD010000030.1 coordinate 14,910,035, forward strand.
ATAAACGCGTCAGCTGTTCTTTGTTTAGGTTGTTTCCCACAGCCGTGAGTGGAGCCTGTCCTGTGACCACGGACGGACTCGGTTTTTTCGAGTTAATGTGAGAACAAAACAGCAGCAGTTAGATATGGATACTTCGTAGTGTCCGGTACAAGTGTCTGCTGTCGCGCTTACGAATAGGCTACGTTGTACCTGGTACTCTTTTTGTACTTGTCATTATTATTATTAGATTATTAGTCTACCCGGTCGAGACGACAGTCTGGACAGTTGGTTGTTGCCGTTTCCGGGTGGTCGTTTCCGGGTGGTTGCGTCGACCATACAACATCAAAACAGTCGGGACAGGCTGGCGTACCTGCTGGATGGAACGACAGGCGATGGACGGGTGGATGTGTCGCGAGCATACCTTTTGTACTACTGAAGGCAGGAAGGAGATGGCAGACAGGGTAGCAAGGTACCAGGCCGACTAGTAGGTACATAGCACTTTTCGTCTTTCTCTGGGGTATTTTTTTCCCCTTTGTTCCCTCCTTGCGTGTCCAGGTTTTTGGCTCGTGTTTGGATTATCTTATTTTGGTTTTACTTTACTTTATTTTTTTTCATTTTATTACCTGGTATGTTTCTTTTCCGAGCTTTGGCTCTCCTTTCCGGTTGGGTTGTTTCTTCGATTTCCCCTTCATTTTGTTTGTTTCATTTTTTGTTTTATTTTTATCTTTGTTTTTATTTGTTTTCTCATTTTGTTTTTGTTTTTTGTTTTTGTTTTTGTTTTTGTTTATTTCGTATTTCTCTCTTCCAATGTATTTCTGTTGCTGACGTATGTATGTTGTGCCTGTCGTACCCAGTACTAGGGCATGACATTGCGTTGTCGAATGCATTACGATGCATTATCTCTGTGTCGTAGCTTGTGACCACAGAGCTGATCTTTCTAGGGTGAAGAATCAGTACGGACACTGGGTGTGCTGGATGTCGACGAGTAGAAGAACGGTTTAATGTGAAGAACACACACACACACACTACAAATAGTAAGTAGTTTTGGAGGAGGGGCGCGGCTGATCCGCACAACGACAATCCGAGTACTACGAAATAAATGGTATTAATCGTAACAACATGGATGCCATGCGCATGCGTGTTTTACTTGTAATAATAGTGTTCTGTTTGTTTCTGTCGTTTTTATGTCTTGTGTGTGTATAATGTAGAGTGTGTCCATTAATAGGTCTAGATCTACATAATAAGGATACTTTGGCACCAGGTAGAACGGGAAATGCAGCGAGCGCCGCTGTGTCGGGTTCGAGCTGTTTGTTGCGAGTGAAAGCTTCGGATAGCCCGCAATGTATTCTTCTTATTATACCATACAGGTCAGAAGCACATGAAAGTATTGAAAAATAGCCTTAGATCTAGCTATCTTACAGCCATAGACTGATATCATACGACAGACCCGGTCACGCATCTCCAGAATAAAATACGAAGAAGCATCACTCTCACTGCCGTCGGTGAGATGCGTGCTCTTTTCAGTGAGAGTCGTTGTTCAGCACCAATCACGCACGAGGCATACATCACATACATACATGCATGTATTAAGGTATTAGTGGGGTATTAGTCCGTTTGACCACTTGCAAAAGGTTAACCAATAGCTTACCCAAACTAACCCTTATAACACTTTCACGGCGGGATAGCAGGTCGGCCGGATACACGGGCGGACCTGTCATAAACCCAAGCCGTTTCATTTCCTGAGGATACCAGGGAGAGTGTTTTTCGAGACGTAAGTTCGACATGGGGAAAGTAAGTCTGTAAAAAAAAGTTTATTATTGTGGATGGTGGGGATCGAACCCACGACCCAAAAACTCATGGTCTGTCGACGACGCCATTTGTTACGGTAGTAGTGGGGTATTAGTCCGTTTGACCACTTGCAAAAGGTTAACCAATAGCTTACCCAATCTAAGCCTTATAACACATGCATGCATACATACATATACGGTAACCGTCGCAGCAGCTTTTTTTGCTTTCAGAGTTCTCAGGGTAAATTCGAACGCGACGACAGCACCAACCACGAGAAAAAAAGCAACACCATCATCACCAACGAACGGTGTATACATACATAATATAAAACAACACGCACCAAAATGATCAGTCAAGATGTAGACCTGCACGTATTATTATAGCCTTACTCCGTCTAGACGAGACGACGCCGTGAAAAAACTCCCCACGCACACCATCTAAGCGCCATGTATTATGGTCGAATGAGAAGAGCGGGGGGTACGGGGAGGAGGCGCCCTGTTCCTTACAATCAATCGTAGAACTGCCACACGACTGCTAATACCAATAATACACTACAGAGTATATGCAGTCCGCACGATTGCGACACCTTCTTCGCACTTGTCACGCGCTCACGGTCTCCGGCGGCGTCTGCGACTGATTTTATTGCTGAACCACCAATAGTAAAGACAGGGGCTCAGGTCTAAGGTGCCATCATGGGATCCGGGGGGTAGAAGGTTGACCAATCAAGATGGAGGTACAGAAAGAAGGGTCTACCTGCGGTGTACTCCATCCATTGGGATTGGTCCGAAAACAAACCAACCCGTTTCACGCCTGATAAAAATGTGTCAGCTTTCAATTTTGATGTTGTTGCGGTTCTAGTCTTGCAAGGAGGTATGATCGGGGGTGGTGAATGGAGGAGAGATTAAGGAGCCGTGTGGTAGGGAATGAGGGGGGGGGGGGGGGGGGGGCGGAGGAAGGGAGGAGGGGGGGGGGGGGTATAAGGCGTATGAATGTGTGCCGGAGAACAGGGGAGGGAGTTGATGGATGGATGGGTGGGTGGGAGGTCCCTGGCGAAGAGCGGTGGGGGGGTGGATGGGGGGGTGGGGGTGGGGGGGGGGAATGGGTACGGGGGGGGGGGGGCAGGGGAGGAGTGAGGGTGGGGTCGGGTGGCGGGGGTCAAAAACTGAAATATTGTACGAAACTATACATTTTGATTTTATGGAGAAGGTGCATATGATGCCACCGTCGCTGCGTTGTCTCATGGATACACGATGATATGTTGAGGATAGATACTGCTACGTATCCACAAGATGTATCACGCTAACGACTCGTACATACATGAAGAAGCTTATTATGTGTATTGGGCCAAGGGTTAGGTAACTTATATGGTGATATAGTTATCATCGGCATATCGTCATTATTATTATTACCGCCGTCATCAGTATGGTGTGACACAATACATAGAGGTCGTAAACTGATACAACAAGTACAAAAAAAGCTACCAGGCACGACAAGCATTGACAAGTACCGGGCGAACAATGTGTTGCGCGCGTGTAATAAAACGTATGCCTGGTACATACATAATGTTATAATAAGGCTTAATTTGGGTGAGCTATTGGTTAACCTTTTGCAAGTGGTCAAACGGAGCAATACCCCACTAATTAATTCCTTAGCAAATGGCGTCGACGGCAGGACCATTGGTTTTTTGGGTCGTGGGTTCAAATCCCACCATCCACAAAAAATAATACTCCTTCGTACCTGGTAATCTTTTTCAGGTTTTCCTCAGGTGTCGAACTTGAAAAATACTCTCCCCGGTATCTATCTCCAGGAAATGAAACGGCTTGGATAATTGACAGGTCCGCCCGTATATCCGGCCGACCTGCTATATCGCCGTTTCAGGGGGGGAGAGTGTTATAAGGCTTAGTTTGGGTAAGCTATTATTGGTTAACCTTGCGCAAGTGGTCAAACGGACTAACACCCCACAAACCCCTCATCAAGGAAAGTCCTGTCGACGACGCCAATTATCGCATAGAAACGTTGGTCGGGTTGGGCGAACGATTGTTATTTTCTTCGGAGTCACGGTTTCGCCCGGGTGAGATAATTGCCCCCTTTCCCCCCCCCCCCCCCCCCCCCCCTCCAAACCCGCTCGCTTTTGATCAAAACCAGGCCCCCACGTTCTTCAAAACTCCGCCCCACCCCCCTCACCGGTTGTTCGACTTACAATATTCACTTGATAAAAGGATACATTTCCCTTCACAGCTGTCAGATTTTGTCCCCCTCAGAAACGGGTTTTATAGTTTCCGCGCACAGAGTGACTAAAATCATCCTGTTGACCCTGATAGCTACACTGTAGTTGTAAGGGGAGTCGCCGACCTATATCCTTAATGAGGACACACAACTCGTAATGCGCGCGATCGGAGTATCACACACAGCTTGCAAAGATGAGTTTCGACGAAATCTTCGATCTCACAGCTGGAGTGTATTTTCATTTTTTATTATTTATATTGAGCTCCTCAACACGCTAAGATCTCAAAGAGACTTTTCTGCTGCAGCCCTGGCGTTTGTGGGATGGCTCCTGTCTATAGGAGAGGTGACAGAGCTTTGCTTTACTATATATAAGAGGCGTCGTGTAGGCTATCACCGTCGTCCCACGCCTCGCCTCTCTCAGCTGTTGGTTCCTCCGTGACCTGATCTCTAGTCAGGTGCGCGGCGGAAGATCGCATTGATCATCTCAGCCCTGATCAGACCCACGGGGTAGTACTGTACTTAAAAAGGCAGATAGTAAACCTTCCTAACAGTGTGGCTATTTGCGCCCTCCCTGGTTACTTGCTGAAGGGGGTTCTCAACTCCTTCAGAGCCCCCAAACCCCTCCCTATACTCTAAATCCAAGTAATTTTGTCCCCAAAAACGGGTTGTTTCCGGTTGTGACCGGGTTAAGTCCTTTATTAGAGTCCCGAAATCCATCCCCATACTAACTTCAAGTAAATCTGTCCCCGAAAAAGAGTTTCCAGCTGTAAAAAAAGCGGCTCAATCAATCACCCTCAGAGTATCTCCAGGCCACACACAGCATATATATCCTGATCCGGTCAGACGAGTGTATTTCCAAGCACAGCAGCAGTATCCAAGCTGGCCGAGTCAACCTAGATCATACACAGAACCTTGTCACAATCCACAGCATCCAAGCACAGGGCACCCCGTACGTGTGAGGGATAGGGTTTTATCTACAGTGGTTCGGGATTGACCCTCTGTGACGAAACAGAGGAGCCTCAGAACAAAATGTATCGGAGACGGGCAGGCTCTTTTTTTGCTCTTTTAGGCCTGACCTGGGAGGTTTGGATCCATCCATACACATACTATACGCACGCGCGCGTAATCTGAGTTTCTACGCACGATCTATGTGATTTGCGTGTTCGTTATACTTTCATCTCGCATGCATGATGTGTGATGCAGACTGCAGTGCTCAATAATAATTGTAGTATTTCATTTCATCGACCGAGATGTTTTTCGCTAATTAATAAATTTTTCGGTGTTTTCGTCATTTATTTCGCCATTAAGCAAGGCAGCAGCACGAAGCATTTACATAATAACAACCTGTTTATTTCGTTGTTGTTTTTTTCGTTTCTTCAGTTAGTATTTCGTTACGTATATGACATAGTAATACTCCTATTTTCTTCCATACCCTCCTTGTATCATAGGCCCTTGTACTTGTATCATGTTTCCGTTTAGTCTGCATGTTTACATGGCGGTGCTAATAATGCTTGCTTGTTGGTCTGTAATATGTTCGGGATTTTTTGTTACCCCGTCTATTATTATCTTTGCACTTTTTCTCACTCCTTCTAGTGCTTCCCTAGACGTAACTCCAAAAAAAGATACGTCCGGGGTCACTATAAACAATCCAGGTTCTTCTCCCCCCTCCCCAGATCAAGGCTACGGTAGGGGGGGTACCCCCATTTTCACTGGTGTGTTTGAGCCACTCGCACGAGTGGCTCTGTACCCTACGGATGAAGATGGTTTAGGCACTTGTTTGGCGCAGCTTAATATGTCACATTTGCATTGAGGATTAATTTCGTCAATGTAAACATGAAGAAAACGAAATATCGCATAGGAACAAAGGGGTTACTCGCGCGAGTGACCCCTAGCCACTGAAATAAAAGGCCCAAAAGGGGACCCCCCTACCGTAGCCTGGGTCCCCACTACGGTACACGCCCTCTTTTTTTATCGCGAGGATACTCCTCCTCCTCCGGCTATATCTACTTTTCTCGTCGATCGAGTCGAACCGAATTGCGCCTACGCACGCTGCTAGGCAGCTCTCAGCGAGCGGTAGCGGTTGATTCCGTTGAATTTTTGTTGTTGTGAATAAAACTCGAAAAAAGCCCGACCCACATTGGACGAACTTCACAACAACCAACTCCATCCATTTATAGTACTAATAATGGCATTCGAGGGTGACCACTACTATTAGTAGGCCACCGGGGGCGACCAGCTTGGTGATAGCAGTGGACTAGACGACCAAATGCATACTTATATACTTGGCCCGAACTGACATCGAAGTGATTATCTCCCTCTCTCCGCTCTCGAGCTCTTCTATTAGTAATAGTAGTAGCAGTAGTAGTAGTAGTGCTTCCCCTTACTTTCTCTACTTTGACTTCTCCCCCCATCACGCCACCACCAAACCACCGCCCACCGCCGTCCCGCGACTCATTTGTTGAACAGTCTGCACAACAGCGGTAGTAGTAGTGATAGTAGGAGGAGGAGAAGGAGGAGGAGGAGGAGGAGGAGTAAGAGTAGTAGTAGTAGTGGTAGTAGTAGTAGCAGTAGCAGTAGTAGTAGTAGTAGTAGTAGTAGTAGTAGTAGTAGCAGTAGTAGTAGTAGTAGTAGTAGTAGCAGCAGCAGCAAGCAGGAGGAGGAGTCTATATTTAGTCTATCAGAATAACATCAACATCGTTAAAACAACACGCCTTATATTTTTTGCTCCCACCCACACAATTTTTCTTCAAAATACTGGGTATCTCCATCTATCTAGCATGCAGGTGAAACATTTTGCTACAATCCACCTCGCCCCTTCCCCTAACAACTCCCCCCCCCCGCAACCCCCAACCCCCCCCCCAACCCCCCCTCCTCGCCCTCCGCCCCGATCAAAAATCAAAATCCGACCAGACAGCTGTCAGAGTGATGAACACTAATATTTTATTTGACCGGTACGTGGTATCATCTTTTTACATTTCGAGCCACCCATTCATTCCATGCAGTAGATCTATCTCCTCCATTTCATTTGTTTATATGGTCTTCAAAAAGTTTCAACTAACACCCCTCCCCCCTTCCCCACCGCCCAAATGTTGGAAAACCGTAATGAGCGCCCGAATGTTGGAGGTGTCTCTATTAATTAGGAGTAGGAACGGTGCTGCTCCAACCATATCGAAAGGGGTGCGTGGTCAATGGCCAAACGACTAAGAAGGCAAGCAACAAACAAGTACGCCCCCCCCCCCCCCCCCGCCCCCCCGCCTTCCCCACCGCCCCCGATATCCCCTACTAGCACTACTACGTGTTCGCGCAGTAGACTCCTTCCTATTCATTTATGCGACCTATATTCCCCGTTTACCTGCCCCTCTCCCCTCACCGGTCATCCGACTACTACAACAACAGGATATAATTAATAAACTGGTGCATTCCACAGCCAGCCGCCATATGTTTAACGTCCCCCTCAAAAAACGGTTCTTATAGTTTCCGTGCTCAGATTTCCGCGCACAGATTGATAAACACCACCCTGTTGACCCTGGTACAAGCTAGTTCTAAAAAAGGGAGCCACCGATCTATGTCCTGACCCTAACATTTTTTCTTTTTTTTCTCACACGCTTCGACGTTTTCCAACTTCTTCTGGACATGTCGTGGTCACAGGTGTCGTCCCTTCTCCCTCCCGCTTCTTGCCTTCAATTTTTATCGCGCATAGGTAGGGTTTAGCAATCCTACGCTGCTCGACGATTTTTCATCGAGTGTTGCTAAATAACTCACGCTCTTCTCGCGCTTTTTCCGCAAGTCAATCTGTGCACAAGAACCCTCCCCCCCCCGAGGAATTAATACGAGTACTACTACTGCTGTATGCACTCAGGGGGATTCGAACTCACGAAACTGACCTACCGGTATATATATGCCTATTTATCGTACCAGGCTCGAGGATGACCTGATAAGCCACCGGGGCGACCTGGCACCCCAACCCTAAGAAACTCTTGGAACTAATAATAGTACCGTATGTATGATATTATTACATACTTCGTATTATTAGTCTAAATGAATACGTTCGTATGAAGTGTATTTGTCATTTTTTTAATACATGAGTACGTTTTTTGTTTTGTTTTTTTATCCTCCGGCGGATGGGGAAAAATCAAGCTTTAGCTCACCACACTTCCACGTATTTTCATACGCGTTGTCTACCAGCAGCCACGTATAATACCTGCACAACAGCAGTAGTGTGCCAGAATATGATATCATAATAAATACTGCTAAGCGTGTTCTTCTCGTCTCAATTCCCAACCATCGCAAGGATAACCGATTGATTGCGGACTCGTTCCGGCCATTTTTTATGTATTTATTTATTTACTGTATTTATTTATTTTTTCACACACATCTACTCGTGCAAGTATCTGATTCCAGCTTCTTCTGGACACAGGACAAGCCCGTGGTCAGAGGTGTCGTCCCTTCTCCCCTCCGGTTCTTGCCTTCAATTTTTATCGCGCAGGTTAGCTAGCTATTATATTATAAAATTAAAAATACACTTCAGCTGTGAGATCGAAGTTTTTGACGAAACTCATCTTTGCAAGCTGTGTGTGATACTCCGATCGCGCGTAGTAGTGAAAAAAAAAAATTGCAGCATGCCGGCACCATTTGGTAGGCACACAAAATACCGGGCGATCGAAAGGCGGGGTGTTCGTCGTTACGTGACAAAAAATGGGCAGCATGCCGGCCGTTTCGGGGGGGGGTTAGCGTGGTCCGGTACGTCGTGGCGTAACGCAAGGTATCGTAAAGGCAGCTTGAATGAAATCAGACCCCGGTACGTGAAACAAAGAAAAGCACACCGATCAGCTACCATGGGGAAGGAGCTCGGGTGCGCTAGTCTATTAGACCGTAACTCTGCGGACTATCTTACCGAATCTATTGCCAGCTATACTGACACTCTATTACAGATGTGTGTCCTCATAAGGATACAGGTCGGCGACTCCCCTTGGAACTAGAGCAGTGTAGCTATCAGGGCCAACAGGGTGATGTAAGTCAGTGTGCGCGGAAACTATAAAACCCGTTTTTGAGGGGGACAAAATCTGACAGCTGTGGAAGGAAATGCATCAGTTTATCAAGTGAATCCTGTAAGTTGAATAACCCGTGAGGGGAGGGCGGAGTTGTTGAGGACGTGGAGGCCTGGGTTTGATCAAGAGGGAGCGGGGGGGGGAGGGGGGGGACGGGCGGGGCAGCTCAATCTGTGCGTGGAAACTATAAATCCTTCAAGGGGATAAATCTGACGGTTTTGGAAATAATGCACCAGTTTATCATGGAGGGGGGCGGGACGGGCGGGGCAGCTCAATCTGTGCGTGAAAACTATAAATCATAAAACTGACGGTTTTGGAAAGAATGCACTGCTAATATATACTCGGAGTATGATACTATCTTCGTCCCCCCTTGCCGCCTCGGTAAGGCATGCGGCGAAGCATGCCCTAGCAGGCTTGTAGCGAGAATGGGGGGGTCTTTCTGACGGGTGTAAGGCCGGACTCACCCTCAAGGAGTGATACCTTCTTGCTGCTGCGTGTGGCCGCGAGGCTTAGGCGTGGCGGTAGAGTTGGGTCGTACGTGGTGCGTTAGGCATGGTCACCTACGATTCGCGCGTCTTTTTAGGCAGCAGCGGCGGAGCAGCAATGCTTAATCGGGATGCTCGCGCGCGGAGGCAGGCGCCACCACGAGCCAAGCTACGGCGCAGTCTCGGTTTGCGTGGAGGGAACTGCGCCGGCAGGAGGCTGGATTCGACGACGAAGGAGGAGGGCGACTGGCCGTCGACGGGCGGGGAAGAGACGGATTGAACTGTCCCTGAACGAAAAATTTTGTTTTTCAGATCAGCACCGCAAACTGCGTGGAGCATTTTGTTTTTTTTTGGACGGGAGAGAAGGGGAACCGACTGGAATTGAGTGTGAACGAGAGCAAGTGCGACGGAGCTGGCCGAGTGAGCTAAGGCGATGAGGCGGCCACGGAGAACCAGAGCAGGAGGATGGCACACGGAGACCCACGACCAGCACGCACATCATCATCATGAGAGCAGCGATCGTCTTTTTTTCAAGGGTTATTTTTACGAGGCAGTAGTACAACATGTCACTTACGTCACTGATTTTTGTAGAGTTTGTAGAAGAGTTGTATACCCTTCACGGGAAACGACCCGCCGCAATTTTCAATTTTCAGGCACGGGCGTCGTACGAGCTGCGCTGCAACCTGTCAAATAACTCGGGAAGGAGGGGCGATCATTGATATACGTACTGTGGTTTTTGGTTCCATTGCTCTTGTTTCACTGCATGCCCGCGGGTCGTCACTCTGACAGCACTCCAGACAGCAGGCGCGTTCGTCTATAATCACGATTACCGTGCAGTTCGTACGGCGCAGGCAGCCCAACCGCTGTAGTTTGTAGCCGCGAGTTGGTTAGTTGTGGGGACGGGGGAACTCTATGCTGTAGTTGAGTGGATACCCGCGGCCATGTGAGTTCGGTTTGCACATTTGACCTTTTCACTTGTGCGCCTTTTTCCGTATAGTGCGTTTTTAGGCGGGAAAGCGTAGTATTTCCCTGACGAATTTTGATCTCACTTGGTTTTTCGGATCTTCCTAGGGCTCCAGCACCTTTGTGTGACCACGGACTCTAGATTTTGACAAGAGTTAATGTGATAAAACAACAACAACAACAACAACTGCGTCGGTCGAGTCTATTGAATCATGGCTGGCCCGTTCATTGGCCGATAGAAGACGAAGCCACAGAGGCATGAAAAACTTCGGCGTGGTTCATGGTTGACTTGGTTTTGCTTTGTTTGTTATCCCGTTTCATGTTTTTTGTTGTTGTTGCCTGTGTTGTTCGTTGGTCTCTTGGTTTCCACCGCACGGCCCTGATTCATGATCATGAGTTGCACAGTTGTTGTTGTTACATTGTCCCGAAATACAAGGAACCGGTGCAGGCAAGCAGGATCCATGGAATGGACAAGAGAGAGAGTAATACACGACCTCCTGGCTGACAGTTGTGTTGCACCTTTTTCCTGCCGGGCCGAGGCGCGCCGTTGATCCCGCCCAATACCCTTACACTATCCCTCGCGGTTGAAAAATGTCGGATTTTCCGCTACAGGAACGTATTACACACAAAAAGATGACAAGCATGATGGCGATGCATGAATATCATCACAATGAATCATGAACGAGAAAGGAAATTAAGTGTGGCGTAGCAGCAGCAGCAGCAGCAGCATCTTCAATCTGAAACGTTCCGAGGATCCTTCCTTCTCCGTGGAAGAGGTAGAACACGTGATGATATGGTACATGCTTTTGTAAAACATGACGCCAGCAAGCACCACACAGGGCTCCGATATTTTTACTAGAAGATTACTCGATTACCTGGTGCAAGAACAACAAACAACAACAATAACGATGCAATGAAGAAAGGTGACGCTGCCGTTTGTCGTTGAGATGAAGCATCCTTTTGTGGTCCCTGTTACATGTAGCGATCGCCCGGGGTTTTGTGTGCCTACCAAATAGTGCCGGGTTGCTGCATTTTTTTTTTTCTTTCACCCTTCGCTCCTGTTAGGTACTGATCAATCGTACCCGCGCGATCGGTTTTGCACCGCCAACGTCCCACGATCGCCACGCCCCGATACCATACTAGAGGAATTCTGTAGCTCAGACGAAGCTTTGCCCAATTCAGTTTCATAGGTATCGCTCAAGCGACGTGGGCGTAACTTATCGTCTGCCAAAAACGAGACGTCTGATTTTTAGTCTGACACTCTCCAAACCCCATAAGCATATACCCTCGGACGAGCACTAAAATCGTGGCAAGCCTTACCTTCATTTTGAATTTCGATGGTTTTTTTTTCCCTCTTTCGCTCTTGATCGGTTTGTTGGTGATTTGTAGCTGCCGCCCCGAGATCCAAGCCTGGATCCAACCCTCCTCCACACTCCCACCCCTCCAATCTCTACTCCAGTGCAAGCGTTCTTCCCACCTTTTCCTCGACGTCAACATGGCTGAGAGATACGTTTTCAACACCAACATGGCTGGGGCCCACACCCCTGATTCCCCCAGCTCCCGCAACGAGCGGTACACCGCCAGAACCGCCCGCGCAAACGTGGACGACATCACCGTGGGGTTCATTCTGGGCGATTTGACGCTCCACACGGCCACTCCGGGTCTTCCTCCCCCGGGAGCAGGCACCTCCGGTGCCGGGCGGGAGTCCACCGTCGAACCAGAGACCACTTCGCAGGACTCTGCAAGCCCTATCTCGGACCCGGGGAACACCCAGGGCCTCCGCACGGTCTTCTGCGAACGCCGCGCAAGCCCTACAAGCCCACCACGAACAGCTGGTTCCCCAGCTTAAGGAGAGCGTCGAGCTCTTGCTTAGGCTTCCCCCCGCCCCAGCCCTTTCCACCAACCCCTTCTCGCCGTCATATACGGCTTCAGCTGCGACCGCGGCCACTCCGCCCCAACCGCAGCCGCTCGCCCCCCCCACCACGCAACCCTCAGTGCCTGTGACCTTGCGGGCACAGCCGCTGCTGGTAGCGCCAACCCATGCGCCCGCCGTGACGCCTGGGGCCACTACTTTCCATCTGCCGCCGCCGGCCAAGCCGGTTACCACAACCTACTAGGTGCCACCGCCTCCCCAGCCCTTGCCCCCCCCTACCCCCTTGGCATCCTTACGACCGACTGTTCTACCGCGCGAGGCCATTGATTGGGATTTCTGCGACGCCAGACTCCGCTGCATGCAGAGTACACGCGGAGCAGCTTTCTCTGATATGTCACCGGCGGCACACCGCCTGTGGGGTTTGTTCACCCCCGATATCGACCCATCGGTCGCGTTCGTCCAGGCCCGTGCCGCCGCCGCTAGTGTATCCGACGAGCTCATTAGGGCCACCAACGCCCTGATACTCGCCCGTCGTCACTTACACAACAACGCCGGCCGCGTCTAAGTGTGGAACCCGACAGAGTACCGTCCCGACGCCACTGCACACCCCAACCCCCTCCCCACAACGGCCGCGACCACGGCCCCCTCCCACCGCGGATACGCTCACGCTGGCGACGGTCCCCCCCCTGTTCACCAGGACAACGACAGCCCGATCGGGACCTATGACGGACGACGAACATCACGCCGTTACGCGCCAATACGACGTGGTGGACATGCGGAAGTTCACACCACTCGTATGCCTACCATTCCCGACCAACAGCGACGCCGCCGTCTACCTGGACATGTTCCTCGCCAGCTTCAAACTGGCGATGAGGGAGATCCTCACGATCTGCGACGAATCCGGCAAACATTCATTCGACACACCCCGCGTGGGTAAAGGGATGGCACCCTCCACAAATGTTTCCGGGAGTCTCTCGGGTATCCGCAGGTTATGGCGTCGCCTTTAACTCACCTCATCGACGATTTCTTCGCCCACGTTTTCCTGGAACTCGGCATCGATGGAACCGGACCGTCGGCTTTTAAGAAGCTGCTGCAGCTCCTAACCAACCACTTCGACGACGGCGACCAGGGACGCGCCTTCCAACAGCTGCACTCCTTCGGCGTACCGAGCTCAACAGACTTCTCCACGTTCCTGCGAGCGTTCAAGGAGCGCGTCTCGCTCGCACAGTGCACAGAAAATGTCTTCAAGCCCAGTGACGCTATGGTCGTTGAGATCGTACGTGGGGTCACCAGCAGTCAGTACCGATCACTGATGCCAACTCTCTACCCTGGGCGCCTCATGACGGTCTTGCAGCCGTTTCGTTTCGTTCAGGCTTCCGAACCGTGGTGACTTATACTCAGTATTTTTCTCATATGTGTTTGTACTTCACGATTCCTCCGCCGATACTCGGTGATCTTGCGCCTAGGCGTTCGACTTTTGTGTTGTATCCTGACCGCCGCCGGTGCCGCTCTGCCCTGACGGCATCGCCGAACTTTAGGCTTGATCGTTTTTTGTCCGTACTTTGCCAAGTAGGGCCCCGGTAGCCTTGCAGACTCGCAGAACCACCGAAATACCGGCCGTTTTTTTTTTTCTTGTTTTCTTCGTGTTTGGGTCTCGATAGCCTTTGCCGCCCCGCAAGGCCGCCGCACTCTCGGTCATCATATTCCTGCCACGGTTGATCCCCTGCAACTGTGCTCAGGTTCCCGTGGACTTCCCAATCACGGTGGTAATTATGCTCTCCCCTTTTATGCGCCTTTTCGTTTCTGTTTTTTTTGGGTGTACACTTAGCGTTGCCATTCTACGGTGTATGACGCGTCGTTCGGCCCCCTGTAGGCGTTATTTTGGCATGCTAACTCTGTCGCTCAGCGCTGCTGGCATTTGTTCTGTGCTGGACGAATTAGGTCGATCCACTCGCGCACCTCTTTGGCTACCCTGACTTTCTGTTCGTGTTGGTTGAGTTACCTTGCTACGTTTGCCGGTATTGTTCCAGTGCAAACAGGCCTCCCAAGGCGCCACGTTGTTCGCTCGACCAAGTGGTCCTAGCAGCCCCTTATTTTTAGCGAGCCTTACGGCAACCTAGCCGCGTTCTTGTTGTCTTACGTGCTATTTTCCATTTTCTTCGAGCCTTGGCCACACGGCTACGCGTAATGCCTCCCGGTCATATATACTTTCGAATTTGGGTGACGTTCCCTTTGCGAGCTTTCGAGTGACCGACCCTGTACGGTGAACGACTCCCCGTTTGCCCTCCCTGAGTCTCAAATAGATCGCTCTGGTAATATGTTTCTGTCTTTCCATTTTGTCTTCGCTCCGCTTTCTGCGTTTCTTAGCTACCTTCGCTTCGTCTTCAGGTTTCCTTTTTCGTTTCCACCTTCGGTTGCTCTACTTCGGTTGCCCCATTTTGGGTTTTCTGTCTTCCTCTATCTTGTTATGGTCTTTCTTTCAGCGATCTGCTTTATTAGTGAATGGTCCTATCCGTGGCTTTCAAGCCTCATTACGAGGTGTGGGGGAATCTACAGCCTCATGTCTCTGTTTCGAATAGCCGCATCTTCGACCCCCTTTCCCGGTCTTTCAGGATGAACTTTGTCGTCGCCCTTCGACCGTCTTGAGGTCTGCGTATACGAGTATTCAGGGTGGGCTAATGTAATTAGAGTGTCTGTATAGCTGGCAATAGATTCGTTAAAAATAGACCGTGGAGTCATGGTCTATTGGCCACAAGAAAATTCTCTTAAACGGAATATTCTGAGTGGAGAAGATAACCCGTAGAATCTAGCTAGCTTATACCACAAGAGCGTTCTCGGTGATGGAACGTTCCTCCTCTGGACAAGATTAGATAGAAGTAAGCGCGTTAAGCGCTCATAGGAATTTACAACATCTAGGAGAAAATTCCTTGTATATTCCATAGGTAAAGGTCCAGAAGAGAGCACAGCAGCAATGCTGGGGGGAAGCGAACTCTGTAAGCCTCACCCCACCCCCGTGCTCTCACTCCTCCTCCTCCTCCTCTTTCTTCTTTCCTGTCTCTTCGAGCTTCTCATAGCTCAACGCCAATAATATGAAATCTACAAAGAAGAACCAGTGCTGTCTCCAAGCGGAGCTGATACCCCTGCGTCCCTTCCCTCACACCTTCCCGGCACCACGTTTCTTTCACATGTAGTCAAAATACAGAGGCTTACTGAAGGTGGACCTTCTACTCAACACGAACCAACACGAACAAGCGGTGAGCGGTGCGTTCTGGTAACCCCTTAGCTCCCCTGTTGCGGCGACATGATTTGCAGCACCTATCCCATCATCACACCTTCAAGGCGTTATCGCTTGCCTGGATGAGGACATACTTGCCCCGCCGTGCAGAAGACACCCGGGTAAGCAAGCAAGCAACCAATACAAAAACCTAAAGACGCCGAGAAGCAGAGTAAGTAGTAGTGATGATCACTACACGTTAAACACTAATTGTGTCAGAGCGCCGGAGCGGAGTTTGATGTTCTCTCGCAGACTGCGGAAACCGCAACCTATTATGAGATTTTCACGTTTTCCCACTTGTGAGAGCGTTGATAAAAGTCTGTGTCCACGGGAATACAACAGGATGGACAGGGTCGAGCTGTGCGGCAGACAACGGGGTCGCTGTTGTAGATCTTCAGTGCATGGTGGTGCATGAAGAAGCGTCCACATCGCTACCGCCGCAGAAGCAAGACCTGGCGGGGTCGTTGTGAATCTTTGTTTTGGTGGTTGAAAGAAGTTGTCCGTCGATGCTGCATGCCAGCAACAAGATTAAGGCGCTTGCTCAGCGAACGTCACAGGTGAATGTAACGACCGGGGACTGGCTGGCGGCGGACGCGACGGCACAAACATTGCCCTCGAGGTTCGGTGGCGCTTCGTTGGGCGAAGAATCGGGATATTATCGGAACAGTGAGGGTGCCGCTGACGTACCTCTTGGACGCGGTCGCTATCGCGTGGTGGAAGGGTCCATGACCTCGGGCATGTCGATGCGGGCTGGGCAGCAGACGGGAGCGGGGCCCGTACGCTGAAAAACGTCGATGGGAGATTCGTCCCTCGGCAGGGTGTTGCAGTTTTTTTTGCGCGAAACGCTTATGACTTTCTGATTGGTCGGACTCCTCGAGCGCACGGAACTATCACCGGTTAGCACGATAATTTCACGAGAGTACCTTTTTTTGACGCGTGCTAGCTACGATAAATAGAGGTATTAAGAGTCATTCTACGGTAGCCCCCCCCCCCCCGACTTTTCTTGAACGAAATCGCCGGTTTTGAAACCAGCTCCCGGCCTTATCTCCTCAAATAGCGTGCCCCTTGCCACCCGAAGTGATCTTTTGATAGACCTCTGCAAACAAGAAATCATAAGGAGACAGTTTAATAATAGCATCCTTCCTCGTGTCGAGCAGCCATGAAATGTTGGTTAAAGAAAACCGTTGGTTTTGGGGGGGAAGGGGGGCTATCGTAGAATCAATCTTAAGGTATACCTCTTTTTGGCTATTTTGTTTTCCGAATGACGGGGATCCTTAACCCCCAAAATCGTCGGGGAAAAAAAAAAAGTCAGTTTTTTTTTTTTGCGTGATTCTTGTCATGTACCTAAGCCATGGGATTTTTCAATCTGATACATATGTCGTAGCATTTTTATTTTTTTGAAATCAGTTTTTGGGGGCGGTATTAAGCTCCCAAATTGAGGTACGAGGGGTTGCAGTTTTTGCGCCAAAAACATCCCTGGCCAATTGAGCTCCTCATGTGAGGAACTACCCGTTAGTGAAGCAGTTTGACGACTACATAATATTTTAGGAGTGAGGCAGAGAAGATTGGTCAGGTTTTGCGAACGAATGTCTTCGAAGTCATTTTTCGGGTGAGATATTGAGTTCCTCATGTGAAGAACTCAGGGACTGATCGATCATGCTGCAACCCTACCGTGGGATGGCTCACCTCCGAAAAAAAACGGTGTGTGAACCTCTATTGTATCGCGCGTTGTCTTAGGACTGACTCGTTCTACGGTATAGCCCCCCTTAACCTTTCTTTAACGAAGTCGCCGGTTATGAAACCAGCGCACGGCTGTATCCCCTGAAATACTGTGCCCTTTGCCACCCCGACGTCATCGGTCGATAGTTCTTCGCGAACAAGAAAATACGTGAAGATATGCTTTTTATGGCATCCTTCCTCGTATCGAGCAGCCACGAAACGTTCGTTGAAGAAAATCACTGGATTGGGCGAGGAGGCTATCGTAGAATCAGTCGACTATTAATGGCGAATACAAACGTTGGTTGGGTTGCGCGAGAGAATGCCTTCGACGTCATATTGAAGTCGGGTGAGAAATTCATTCAGCTCCTCATGATGGGAGCTCAGAAAATTCTTAGAATCTGCTGCACCCCTAGCCCAGCGTGGGATGACAAAAAAAGCGCGCATGAACGAGGCTTGGGCTACTCCAGAAAAAGGTCATCGGGCTCAAGGTCGGCAGCATCAACCAGAGGAAAAACCTGCTGTCCGAGGCCACGAAGTTTTCCTATACACAGAACGAAGGTCAGGCGTTGGAAGCCTTTCGCCGAGGTAGTGACTCGTGTGCGCCCGAGAGCCGTTACTGCGAACCAGCTTAACCGTGAACTGCTTGTAATCGTGGAAGGATAAAATGACGGCATGTACACCATCGTAACGGGGGTGGAAGCCGCCCGCCAGGGCAAGGGGGTCGGGCACGAAAGCCGAGGTTCCCTTGGGGGTGGTGATTCGATATCGCTAGCTCACCGAAAACCACGAGGGGGCACGGAATGGCAGGAATGCGCATTTAAAAGTAGTCTAGCTACGTATCGCGGACTCAACAGCACCGCGTGCGGCATAATCGAGGGAAGGGCAGGGCAGCCCCACACTGCGAGGGAGCAAGGTTGTGCCCCCCCCAGCCCGGAAGAACTGTACGCTCATACGGACGCTCGTCGAAGTTCGTAGGGGAGGGGGAAGATTCGCCAAAATTGACCCCAGGAACGAGGAGTAGAGTCCTGCTTACACTCAAACATTACTGCACCTACGGTCGATTGCGACCCAACACCTCGCGTCGGATAAAGATGAGGGTGGAGCCGAGTGCCCAAAAACACGATATAACCAAAACTTGCGGAACCGATAGACCCACTGTGGACGGCGATTTTGGTGGTGAAAGAGGCGTCGTTGAGCGTAATCGTGATCCCACCGAGGCAAGAGCCATGCTCGGGGAGCAGGGACGGGGGGGTGAGGGTGGGCTCAACACAAGAGCCGACAGCCAACATCACAGGGTTGTGGTCAGCTGGAGCATCCGAAGAGTAGGTCGAATTTCCTCGGAAGGGCTCCCGTCATGCTATCCACAGCGGACGAGCCCTGGACCATAATGGGACACGAATCTTTGACTACTGCTGTAGTTCCCTGTTTTTTCATTTACGAACATGCCATCCAAGCAGTACGCCTTCCCTCATCTCCTCATCCCGTATTATTAATTATTTTACTGCAGTAGAAATCACCCCACGCTACTCGTAGTTCAAAGCAGTTTCGTCCCCAACACAAAAGTCATTAAAGCCCTTGCTCCTAAATATTTGGAGACGTTCCAGGGAAATACCATAGCACCAACCATTAGTGGTGCGATCGACGTGGATTTCCTCCGCCAAACCTTTTCACCAGCCGGTGTCAAGCCAAACGCCGAAAAAGGTGGAAGATCTCACGCTGACGCCCATACCGGACAACCTCAAACAGCAAAGCTCTCTGTTTGGTGGGCGTTTAGCTGCAACACCGGTAGTTCTTGCCGCGATTTTATCGAACGCGGACACGGCCTGACCACCTCCCTTCTCGAGCAAGGCGTTAGCAACTTTGAGAAACTGCCAAGTTTGTCATAAATTTTGTATTATTCAAGATCGTCCTAAACTTGTTCTAAGTCGTTTGTCCCCAAAACCTGGGGGTGGAGTCCTTGACGGGGCTAGGCGCGTCTTTCCTCCCTCCATGGAGCTCACTGTGACGCATGCCATGGATAGGGGTGAACCTTTTTTTTTTCTGAGTCAAACCCACGGCAGGCGGTGCAGGTTTTGGGTTAAACGTTTTTTCTGGCCGGGGTAGACCCTCAAGCGACGGAACTACGTGTTAGTCTCGTACTTCTATGGGTATACCTGGTATTGTTTTGGTTTAGGACAAGCGTATAGTAAAGTGATGGTCGGATTGCGCCGGCGAATGCCTTCGAAGTCGTGTTTTCCGGGGCGATACGTTCAGCTTCTTTGTCTTAGATGTTAGGAGATCTCAGAATTTTCCTCGAAAGTGCTGCTACCGTGGGATGACTTTACTCCTCACTACCTCACCCAACAAAGACTGTTTTTTTTTCGGGAAAACTAGAAAATGCAACCCGCTGAACTCTCTCCTCTTGGCCTATCACAGGAGCACAACGAAATGTGGAGTCCTTGAAGGGGTTAGGCGCGTCTTTCCTCCCCCCGTGGAGGGGGGCATGGTGGCGCATGCTGCGAGGAGGCACGGCAGAGGCGCAATAATTTTCCGCCTGCAAGATTCTTGGCTTGAAAAGGGCTCTGTATGATACCTCACCCAGAAACTGTTTTTTTTTTTCGAGAAAAATAAAAGCTTTACCGGATGAACAGTAACACAGCCTCTGGGTGGACGACGAAAAAGAGTCATCACACGATACGTTGGTCGCCCCGGTGGCGTATCAGGTTATCCTCGAGCCTGGTATAGGTCAGTTTCGTGAGTTCGAACCCCGTCGAGAGCATACTCGTATAAATTCGTTGGGACTTTTTCTTGTGCACAGATTGACGTGCGGAAAGCGCGAGAGCGTGAGTTAGCAACACTCGATGAAAAATCGACGAGCAGTGGGATTGCTGAACCGTATGCGCGATAAAAATTGAAGGCAAGAACCGGGGGGGAGAAGGGACGACACCTGTGACCACGGCTTGTCCAGAAGCTGGAAAGTAAAAGTGTGATGAAAAAAAAGAGGGCTACCGTAGAACGACTCCTGAGAGCTCTTACCATGAGGAGCTTAACGCCTTTACAACTGAAAACCTATTTTGGGGAACAAATTACTTGGAAACAGTATAGGGAAGCATTTTGGGGCCCTGAAGGAGTTAACATCTCACCCGAAACACGACTTCGAGGGCGTTCGCTCGCGCAATCCGACCAACACTTACTATGCGCTAGTTCTGACTCAAATATTCTCGTAAAACTATCAGACAATAACCGGCAGTTTAGTGCTTCACTCGAGAAGCTCAATCGATCAGGAAAAAAAACGTTTAAATCCAAAATCTGCAACCCTGATCGTGGGATGACTAAAAAAACAATGCTAGTCAAGAGGTTGAAAACCGACGACGATTTTTTTAATAAGTTAAGAGCTCCGTCCATCAGAAATCCTTTCAACCGAAAAGCGGTATACCTGAAAACCTCTATATCAGCACGTGTCTTGTGCGGGAACTTCTCGGCGAGTTGTCGACGCCCCCCCGGTCCTGGTTTTTACCCCAACTGGGACGCTGTCGTTACCGATAGCTCCCGCCGTTTTCCTCCTCTGCCGCTTTGATGCCAGTGTGGACAGTTTCGGTGTCACAGCGGTTGAAGCGTGCGGATCGCTGTGAGATCCACATGGTGTGTTTTATGCGTTTTTCGCTGGACCAGGTTCGTTTGGTTCACTGTGTACACCTTTAATCGGGCTGTTTCCTAGGCAAATCAGGAGGTGCGGGAGTGAAGCGGCGCATCTCCGATAATTTTATTCTCCGAAATCTCCGGATGAAGTTAGTTCCCGCTTGATTTTTCTATGTATTTGCATATACGCCCATCTGGGTGGGCTAGTGTTATGGTATCCTATCTCCCTTGTTGCTGCGGTGTGACTTGCAGCACGTGTCCCGTTGTCATACCCCCTGCCTGGGTTAGGGGGTAGTGGGGCCTGAGGGGGGGACGGGGGGGTGGGAAGGACCTGTCTTGGTCTGGTGTTTTAAGGTGTTTCAACGGGGGGCGGGGCTTGTACTCATTCATGCATAGCCGCAGTCGAATGACCATAGACCCTCGCATCCCTATATTGCCGGGACGGAGCACGCCGGGTTTTCACTGACTAGGTAGACATTGCGTAGGCGAAGTGCGAAGGGCCGTGAGGTGTTCGGCGAGTCGCATGAAGGGTGACCAAGAACCACTTGTGAGGCGGGCTTCCGCATCTCTTGCACGTACTCTAGTGCATATGGGTGACAGCTTCGGATTAGTTTACTAGTTTTCTGGTTTGGCCACTTCCAGAGACAACAATAGGGATACTATGTAACGGTCTCGTGGGTACCTTACCATATGCACACTACATGACGTCGCCCCCCTTGCGCAGGGTTAAGGCTCTCCATTCCGCACAATATGATCCAGCTCGACGGCCGTCTCGGTTGCCGCCAAAACATGAAAACGAGAAGGAACAAAACACGGTACCCTGGTGGTCTAGCTCACGTAGAAAGAGGCGTGTTTCACAGCATCGTTGCCCACCGACGCCAACCCCAGCAGGGGGAGGGGGTGTCCGTGGTAGATGTGGTAGAGAGGGGGCATGACTGGCGGGGAGAAGGGGGGGGGGGTGCGCCTGGAGGGGAGGGGCAAAGGTGGCGAGACTGGCGTTTTCTGCGAGTTGGTTGAGGACACGGGCGTGGTTGGCGACGGTGCGGATTACGGTACAGGGGTAGGGGTCTAGCAGTTTTTGTCTACTTTTTTTTTGTGGCGGTATGGGGACACGGTAGGGGGGATGGCCCTTGAGACTCGGGATGCGGTAGGGGGGGTCCCTCTATAAGGGACCTGGTTTTTCAGTGGCTCGGGGTCGCTCGCGCGAGTGACCCCCTTGTTGCTTTGCGATCTCAAGCTTTCGTGCTGACTGTCTTAACCTTCTTTGCGATATGAGTCCGCAATGGATTGGCAAGCGCGGGAGGTGACCATATCGCACGCCGAGGGTTTCGGGTTGGCGGCGCGTGCCGGAGACGATGGCGATGCTTGGGTCTCCGCCGCCGGCCTCAGGTGGCCGATTTTTTTTTTTTTTTCGGATATTAATCCGCACGCCAGACTGATCACGGCCTAGATTATCAATGTGTTATACAAGGGCTCCGCATGCGTGCCGGAATGGGTGCCGGCGAATGCCGGCACCCATGCTTCGGGTAGGGCAGGGCAGCACTTCGAATTGTTCAATACTTGGTAGAGTGAAGAAATTCACCACACACAATCATAGTCTGCGCGTACAGTATGTAAGGTAATGCCAAGAGTTCGATATAGACTGACAACCATAACAATGTACTACTATTATAACAGCTACCGTTTTTTAAGTAAATCCGATTCCGAGCTTCATTAATCAGATTTCGATTGGATAAATCCGAGCACACGCCGACTGACCCTTTAGTCTGGCGGCGAGACGTGTCGAGTGCGTTTCTTATATGATCTTTGGACTCAATCAAGCATCCGGGGCCGGTAACGTGACTGGCCATGTCCGCTGCGTGTTCTCTTCGTAGCCGCTGAGAGGCGCGCACTGAGCCAGCTTCTAAAATATACAATGCATGAGATAATAGTATAATCTAGATCCGAGCCTCCCAGATCGACTGTCTGTGTATTTTCTGATCGTGGAGAGACGTACTGACGTTGTTCCAGGCGCGAAACACGGTGGTATGACCGACTTCGTCATTCAACTCCTCGAATGCTATTGCAATGCTGCTGCTTGTTGCTAGCTGTTGTGTAGGTCGCTCACTTCTTGTACATACAGTACGCGACTACAGCGCTTACAATTTGACAGTTAAGAATTTTCAGACTCGAGTTTTTACCGACGAAAAAAAACATGTCATTTTCGTCTGATCGCTCATTGGCCAGGATCCATACACAAAGTAGGCGCCACCCGGGCACGATATGGTCACATGCCGGGATCGGAATCCATCCACACATCTACAACTTCGATAACCCGGAGACGAACACGGGTATCAACGAATCGACGAATTTCGGGTCAATACGTATGGATTTGTTCATCGAGTTTCACATCCAGTTTTGCTTCAAATCGGGTTAGGGGGGTGAGGCATAGAGCTCCTCAATAGGTTATGAGCCTCAGAAAGTAATTATTGCGCCTGTACCGTGAGCATGTGCGAAAGAACGAGGAAACTCCCGGGGGGGTGCGAAGGAGGTGCTCCTAATTTGGAAAGAACGAGTCCGTGCTGTCAGCGTCGGAACGACACAGTGCTGCTTCTGTGAGGTGTCGCTGCTAGCTGCCACATGTTGGAGATACACCCTGAATTGGTACCGCACTATTAATAGCAGCCACCACTGCCTTCTAGCTCAGCTGATAGGGGGTACCTCTAGCAAAATAGATTATGGGGTTTGTCTGGCTGTTGATGAGCATTTCACCGCAGGGGTGCATCAGAAAGTCCCTGAGGTCCTTACATGAGGAGCCCAACATCTCACTCGAAAAATGACTTCGAAGGCATTCTTTCGCGCAACCCGACCAAGCTTATATGCCTCATTCCTAAAAAACAGCATGCACTCGTGAAATTAGTTGAATAGTAACTAACCGGTAGTTCCTCACATGAGGAGCTCAATCAGCCAGTACATTTGAAACAACAGCCCATAAAATGAAAAACCCAACCACTACCGTGGGATGACTCTGATCTTCGACCTATCCCCCCTCCCTCGCCGAAGAGGCGCAGTCCCTTTAGTCAGCACTGCTCCCAAAAGCGCGATGATGGTGCTTCTTCTTACGCGTTCTCGTCCACCGTTACTTTTCAGGCGGGTACTTGCGTATTTTCCATCACACAACAGAAGCGGGCAAGAAAAACTAACAACACCAACACAAGAAGAACCGAGAACCATTTCCCGGCCTGGTCGTTTCAAGCTTGGGGCGCCCCGTCTTCTCTCCTCGGTAGCAACGAAAAAGGGGGTCACCATCATCCTCGAGGAAAATAACCCTCTCTACGGAAGGGTGGCGTTGTGATGCCGTCTCGTAGAGCAAAGGAGTGGGGTTTGATTTCGTTCAAGTTGGAGAATTGTACAGACAACGAGGCGGCATTGTTGGGGGTTGGCGCGGCACCATCGCCTAGGGTCGCTGGAGCAGCACCACCTGGGATCAGCACATCATCGTGGCACGATAATGTTGGATGTTCATAATCTAGGAGCATCATCATCCAGGATCATCGAAGCATCACTATCGCACGAGGTTGCCGGATCATTATCGCCTGCTGGGGCTAACGGAGCATCCTCGGCCGAGGCTGCTGACGAAAGTCGTCGCCTAAAGCCGTGGGAACATTGTCAGTTGAGATCGACGGATTGACACCGCCTTTTTCACCTGAGGTCGCACCAGCTTCTCGTGAGATGCGTACGCCTCACGCCTCCGCGGGAGGCAAGCCAAGCGCCCAGACTGACGACTGTGAGCGCAAGCACAACCGGTTGCTGGCATCGGCGGCGCTTGTGTACACCTGTAAGTCAACCTCGGGTTTCCTCTTCTACTCGGACGGAGGGTTCATCAGCACTGGGGTAAAGACACTGACAGCGCAATCAACAGCGGGAGCAGAAGTGTTGGCGACAATGGACTTTGGGGTACGGGACGATGATTCCGTGCACACGCAGGAGATACATCGAAGCCGTCGAACGAGCTTCAAGTTGCAAGCACTTCGCGGTTCCAGATCGCCAGCATGCTTGCCAGGAGGTTCCGCCACGTAGACGAGTAAACCACCGTGAGATCGGTGCCTGCAACGGAATTGACCGCAGGGAAGATACTCTAACGCGCAATAAACACTAGAACGTCATATTCAGGCCCGTGTATAACCGGCGGCAAGGAGTTGCAGTGAGGTATTCTCGCGCCTTATCTGGTACCGTGCGTAAGCCACGAGTAGTTACTGTGGCAAGACGGTATCCATGTTGCTGCCATTCATACACTGGCCTGAATATGTCGTCACACAGCTGCCTGCGCGGTAGACCACTTTCTCGACGATAAAACACAGTGTGGTTAAGGTATTGAAATTGAAAATAGTTGCAGTAAGTGTCAAGGGATCTCACGTAAGTAGATAAATCGGTGTCGAATGGCAATAGTCAACAACGTCACCTCCATCGAGGGGTAATGGTAGTGACAAACATTTCGCTACGGCAGTGGCCAGCAGACTACCCAGTCATCTGTCGATAACGTTGTCGCAAGCAGTCGTGCCCAGGAAGCTCTCACTCGACCTTGCCCGAACGGTAGCATGAGTTTCGGCTCCGCAGAGCTGGTGAAAGAAATGGGGCTCCAAGGCCAACCGTGTTGATTACAGGCGGTTTCGAAGAGGAGACGATGGAGAGAAAACGAAGAGAGTGAGATAGAGTGTGTGATGCACGAACCCATCGATCGCAGCCCAACGAAAACAATAACCCAAACACAATATCTAAAAAAAATACGGCACGACCCTAGTTGAATGAAATAAAGTATCTCGTATGATATCAAATAAGGACTTTGGTAACAAGGGGTGAGAGGCAATGGTCTGAACTGTTAGTTTTTTTCCGTCCCACGCAATGGCCGTCACTGAGGCGTCGTCTTCGGCGGTGTGGTTGGAGGGGGGGTTGCTGGTGCAGTTGTTAGAAACGCGCTGTGCTATCACAACCCAACTGGAAAGTATCGCGAAAGTTCGTCGATGTCGTGAACAGTACGCCACGCAGCCCTATCCCAACTCCCAAAACAATATTATTCTATTTTCAAGTATTTTACCCCCAAAATCGGCGTCATGAACAGTGATAAAAGGGACACTAAACTATATCTTGGTCGAGACTCGAAAACATAAGTGGGACAGGGTGTGTGCTATGCTAATCCTGGCATCGGCAAACGGTGCTTTTATGTTTCGTGGAAAAGTCGAGCCCTAAAAAATCTTGGCTCCGTTTTTTTAAAAGTGCTGCCGCGTACGTGCTATATATAGCTTGATCAACGGTTTGCGGCGGGCCGCCCAAGCACAACAAAAGCCGTGGGCGTCTGGGCTGCGTGTTTAGTTTGTGAGGTCCACAAAACGCAGTTTGGGGCCCAGGGGATGGCCACGTGGAGCTGAATCGTGAGGGCGAAGGACGGACGGCTAAAATCTCGATTGAACCGGTCCAGCTGAGCGAGAGCATCGCTTTGAGGTGCTTGGCGTCGACGCCATATCGGACACCCTGGTGAATGGTAGCGGCGGTTTTGAAAACCCACATCCAGCTACCAACGGTACAATTTGGTCCTTGCTTCGGCGCGATTGAAAGGCTCCGAAGTTCGGCGCCCCACGTGGGGATACAGTGGGTCGGCGTGATGTTTGCGCACTAGCTCATACGAGCGCTGCGATACCACGTACTTCGAGCTGATCGTGGTCAAAAAAAAAAATGTGATCTCGACCAGAGGAGCACTCAAACATTGGGGTCAGAAAACAGGGGTGAGGCGGTTCATGTGTATCGTCTCGTTGGGAGCTAAACCGGTGGAAAGGCGACCGGAATTGTTGCAAGAGAACCCTTCTTTCTGAGAGCCTTATTCCTGATTTTCTATCCTTTCACCGTTTTTGTTGTTGCATGTGATTCTTTTTCAGAGGAAGGACGTTCATGCTGCGGCAACTAAGTGCAGGTCCTCGCCGTGCTGCCTTCGTTAACAGCCATCGCCAGACTTTGAGAGTCACGGCGTGATTCACTCGCTCGACACCACCGTTTGCCTTTGCAGGCCATGCCACGGCGCAGATGGGCTATTTTTTTGGCCAGAGAATATGTTTTTTGATTGACGGGAGGGGGGGGGGGTGCCTCAACCTGACGGACTGTGCCCAATGTATCTTCGGTCGCATTTGTGATTCATCCTACCGTATGAGAGGGGCTGCCCTTTTGGGGGGTTAACTAACGTTTCTTATCTGGTAAGTCTTGACGGTTGAGCTACTCAAGTGTGTACTATCGGCCAGCAGCACCAGGTACGATAATTGTATGACTAACTGGTTTGTTTTCAGGACTAGCGCATAGAAATCGGTCGGGCTGCGCCGACGATTGTCTCACGAAGTCAGCCACCCCACGGAAGAGGTTTGGCGTCGGCGGTGTGTCTACGATCCAGGCTGCGGCGGGGGGGAACCCCCAATTTTCACTATTATCGCACGAGTGACTCTTTTGTTTTCATACACGTCTACGTTCCAGCGTCTGGACAAGCCGTGGTCACAGGTGTCGTCCCTTCTCCCCCCTGATTCTTGCCTTCAATTTTTATCGCGCATAGGGTTCAGCAATCTCAATGCTCGTCGACTTTTCATCGAGTGTTGTTGCTAACTCTCGCGCTTTCCGCAAGTAAATTTGTGCGCAAGCAAAAATTCCCACGAATTTATACGAGTATGCACTCGGGGGGATTCGGACTCACGAAAACCGACCTATACCAGGCTCGAGGATAACCTGATACGCCACCGGGGCGACCGGCTACTCTACACCTCGCAGACAAAAACACGTTCGGCGATTTTATTGTTGCAGCGTAGCTCACCATGTTAATATCGAGAATGTTAAACAGCTCACGAAAGCATGTGACCCCAAGGAACCGGGGGGTCATTCGTGCGAGCAACACCGAGCCGCTGAAAAAAAAAGTGCCAACAAAAGGGACCCCCCTGTACCGTAGCATTGGTCCTACGTACAGCGGTGAAGCCCGCTGCAGAAACAGTGTACATGTCTGCAGGTCGTCTGAAAAAAACGACCCGTGAAGAGGAGCATGCAGGGGTTTCTTCGCGGTGTAACCCGGGGGGGGGGGGGGGGAGGTCTAAGTGATCACGCTGACGATAGGGCCGGCCGGTAAAGGAGAAGGCAGTACGGTGAGTAGTAGAAGATGGGTTTCCAAAATAGGAAGAGCGGGTGGAGGAACGGCTGGGGAGGGCGGGGGGCGGGGGGCGAGATCGTTAGGGTTGGTGAGTGGGTAGATAGGGTGGGGGGGTAGGAGATTGGTTTCCAAAAGAGGACGAGGGGGAGGGGGGGGTGGGCTGCGAGGGGGAAGGGGGGGAGACCTTCTGCCTAGAGGCTTTTGCGCGATTAGCGCTTGAAGCGGTGACGAAGCCATCCCCAACGACTGGAAGCGTTCTCGTCCGGTCCACCAGCAAAGCGCTCGATCATATTAAGTGTGGGAGCGGCGCTGAGGCGATACGATGCGGTAGCGTTGCAAGCGTGAGTCATGTCACGGTATAAAAAGGTCCGATGGAGAGCGCGAACGAATCGCCAGAAGGCGAATTGGGCCGTGGCTGTTGCGGTTTCTGCGCAGGGTGGGGACTGGCTGGCCAGAGGGGATGATGATGGTGTGTGATGTTTCAGCGATCAAAACCGTAAAACTCGCGGCAGCCTGTGGCTTGCCAGCGACGGCGGCGGCGGCTTGGCGACGGCGCGTCGGAGTCAATGAATTCCGACAGGAGAAGAGACAGCGGGGTTATATTCGAGGTTTAAGGCAACATAATCGGAGCAGCGGGCGCAACCGAACCGTGAGCGCACGGTTGGTCCTAGAAACACGCGACGCCAAATGGCACGCCGCAACATGGGGCGCCTGACGTCCAAGAAACCCGTTGTACGTCCAGCTGGGTCTATGAGAACAGGCAGAGAACAACGAGGGGCAATCCCCACGCGGGCTGGCCAAATCCGATCAGTCAACGGTCATGCCGGGAGAGCAGAACGGGTATAGCCCCCACTGCAACTTTGTACGGGACAGTGACCCATGAGGCGAAGGCAGAGGCTGCTTCCAAACCAAAAAACGGGATACCGAACTGAAGTTCGGCGCGATACCATCATATACCATAATGGCATGGAACTGTCCGGGTACTGACTTCGATGTCAACACGGTGTTTACATTTCCGGATAGAGTGGTATGAGGTCGAGGGGCGGGCTTGGAAGAACAGCGTCGTGGTCGAGGTGAGAACGGCCAGTTGAATTCGCCGAGAGGGTGAAACGGGCGTATCGTAAACACGGAGGGACGGGGCGACGAGAATCACCGACACTCTGTCGTGTAGCTACTTCCGTTTTACTTCCGACACACCCGCTACCCCAGCAGCGGCAACCCCTGATTGCCTTATCGTCGCGAAAAAAAATTATCGCGCACCCTCTTAGTATATTTCTGTCTTGCACGTCGGCCCAGACCCAACCCGATCCCAACCATAACGCCGAACCTAACCCTTGCCCCAACCCTTTTGGGTGGCTCGAGGTCGGCAGGGGCATTCCCGCGGCTCTGCTGCGTGTTTTTCGTGCGCGTAGAAAAAACTTTTTTTTTATCAATCAGCCGAGCCGAAAGGCAGGCCTCGACTAATCAGACACCAGGGTGTTATGCATTTTTTTTCACACCGATAATAATGCAAATAGATGCTGTCCCCATCAGCCGGGCTTCTGCCTGCTGCGGTCGATGCTGTAATAACCGTCACTTGGTTTCGACATTTCCCCCTCTGAAGAGCCAAACGCGAGTTAACACAGGTAGCAGCCACGGCATGGGCTCATCGTTCTGTGTCATTCTTAGGCGAGAGCATGGGGGGAGAACCCTGGCCATCTGACCGGAGCATGTGGGGGCTTTGCGTTTTCGCCTGACTTTTCACTTTTTTTCTTGCTGACTTGTGGGAGGCTGTACCCTCGGTGGCGGTCTGGACAAGCTGTGGTGACAGACCTCGCTCCCTCTCCTTCCCGGCCTTTTCCTTCATTTTCTTTATCGTGTATAGAATCCTGCTGCTGGTCGGTCTTTATTTCGATTTTTGTCAGCTCGCGCTCTCTCAGTTCCGGCGACGGAAGAAGCCTCGTAAAAAGAGTGCCTTCTGTAGTAATAGCACCAGCTGAGATTCGAAACCCAGCGCAATCGCTAGCAGGGTGAAGGCAGGTTATCCGTTGAAATGACATATAAAGCCGACCGGGTCCGGCGTACAGTGACAACCGTTGGGCTAAAGTAAACTCAGAATGCACAGTAACAATCACCTGGCACACGATGCAGGACGCGTGTGCAAGACGAGAACTACCACTCGCCATCGTTGGAGCTGGATGCAGGCGGGGACGAAAGTTTACGCGCATACAAAAGCGAGACAGTTGGACCAAAAGTCCGAAAGTGACATGTGCCTGCTTGATTGTGCTATCTGGTATTTCTCCTCCAGCGCACGCCCGCTCTTCTACACAAGGACGGCTCTAAGCACTGTTCACCAGGAGCTGCAATCATACTCTTGAGACTAGCAAAAAAACTCCGAATGTGACATATGCCTTCTTGATTGTGCTGTCTGGTATTTCTCCTCCAGCGTACGCCCGCGCTTCAACACAAGGACTACTCAAAGCACTGTTCACCAGGGGCTGCGAGCACACTCTCGAGACTAGCAAACACACAATCACCGCTACATCAACAAACGTAATAATACGTCCTAAAGTCTACGTTAATGCCTCACTTGAAAAAAAAACGGGGGTGATCGTGTGGGGGAAGGCAACGGCGTAGCACCCCAAAATAGAACCCGACGTAGATTCAACGACAGCAAAGCTGTGGTAGAGGCGGACGTTGCTTGTCTCACGGTTGCTGTCATTCAGGGGTCTCTGTGCATCTCTTCTCGTTTTTTGCTATTTCTAGCTGGAAAGCCTGCAAAAACATTATTGGAACCTCCTAGCCCTCGTCCCACGTCCCTGACTTTGTGTTTGTAGCCTGTGTTAAGCAGTTGCCCCTCTCTGGTGTTCTTCAACGTTCTGTAAGAATCTGCTCCTAGTATGAGCCTCTGCGGCTAACACGCTCTTTGTATAGTAACAGTAGTCTCTATGCTAACTATTTACTCCTTGTTGGAGACCTACTGTGCCTTATGATCAGGTAGCGAAACGCGCCGGTACGGTTAGCTTCCCCTTCCTTAGATTGATTGTGATTATCAACCCACATGAGGCAGTGGAACTGCCCACGGAATATCTGTGCACTCCTGCTAGCCGGGTATGTCTCAACGACGACACTTAAATGATTGCTACGGCGTCCGCCAACGGGAAGGATTACGAGCACTTCCCGCCAATTAACCAATCCCAGCCAGCGGAGGGCGCACGCACACGCTCTATCAGCATCACTAGCCGATGCCACCGATTGGTCGCTATTTATTTTCTTCAGCGTGAAGTGTCTGGATCACGTTCGATCGGCTGAAAACAACATACCAGGTACAGTGGTTACTTTTAGTTGGCGTCTTGGCATTACATCCATCCGCGGCGGCGGTTGATGGCGTTATTCTTACTTCGTGACACGTTCTGCATGATAAGCAGCTGAGCGCGAGCGAGCAACCACCGATGGTCCACATCAAAACTTGGACAACACCACCAACAAAAAAAGTAAATGACTAGTCTACCCAGCATCAGTTTGGGCGAACCTTCGGGGTCGGCTCTGTGAAGGAAAGTGTCGAGGGGCGCCTGGGCAGTCAGAATTTGCGACACGCTCTCGCAAGGAGGATGGCATTTACTATCGGGTATGTATACATTGTTCACGGCGTGCCGCGGGAACAGGTTCCCGTGGGAAAATGTCGGTACCAGGTACAACCTGCTGGCACCGTATACTACCTGGTACAGGGTTCAGATACAGGGTTAATACATGCAAGGGGGGCGGTCGGCCAAAAAACCAAACCGCGGTATATTTCGGCCTCGATGCATTAGTTTAGGTGCGAGCGTCCTTGCGGCGGCGGCGGTGGCAACCAACCGGCGGGGCGTGAGGGCGACACGCCGAGGAGGTTGGATTGTTGTGTGCTCTCCGCGTGGTGATTCTCCTGCCCTCAGCCAGCAGTGACACAGCGACACAGCGGCAGCTACAGCGACTTGCAGGGGACAGCACGACGGCCGTTAGACCCAAGAACAAAGCCATCTCTAGAAGCCTATATAATAGCCTATAGGATGAGTCATCCCACGATAGCAGGGGAGTTGCATTTTTTCGGCCATCAAACTTTTTTGCGGCCGGACGCGTGCTACGATAGAGGCGCGTCACTTTCCCCCCCGTTTTTTTTCTTTTTAATTCGGGAGCTCAAGACCTCTCCCAAAAACTGATTCTACGGAGGAAAAAAAAAAAAAAAAATGCTACCGGATGAGAACAGATCCCGAGTCTTACTGCGGTGTAGCCCTCCCCAACTTTTCTCCAACGAAATCGCCGGTGTTGAAACCAGCTGCCCATTCGTAACTCCTGAAATGCGGTGTGTCCCTCGACACCCCGACGTCATCGATCGATCGACCTTTGCACACAGGAAAATATATGGACTGCTTTGTTTTCAACAGTATCCTTCCTCGTGTCGAGCAGCCATGAAACGTTCGTTTCAAGACAATCGCTGGTTTGGGGGGGAAGGGGTATCGTAGAATCGATCTCCCCATGGCCTCTAGAGGTACACGACGAAAATCATGGGAGAAAAGAGGTCGATTTCCGACGACATTGGGTTATAACCGTCACTTGGAAAACAATTCAGACGGAAAATTGCTACCTTAAGTGAGGGATTGCCGGGTTTATCCGACCCCTTTACTCAGCAGTGTTCTTGTTGGGACTCCGAGCGCATAGAAGTTATCGTCGGATTCGCGCGAGCGAATGCCTTCGAAGTCGTGTTTCGGATGAGAGAGCTAGCACTGAGCTCCTCCCGTCAGGAACTCGGAAACTTCTGCTGCACTCGTCCTATCATGCCGTGGGGTGACTCGGATGAAAATGGCGCCTTCGTGTAATATTACTGCTCTCCGGATTGCAGGTTGTTTTGCCATTAAATGTGGATTACAACCAACCCTGGCAACCGCGCCAGCAGACGGCATAGCTACGCACATCAGAGCTATAATATATCGTACACTCGATATAGTCCTTCTTTCGAAACTGGAGAGGGGGAAAGTGACCACACAACAACGTGATGACTGGGGGATCGGTCGCTGCTTGCTTGGTGTGAGCGATACAAAATATGTCTTGTGTCTGAACTACAGAGGTGGAATTAGTCAGTCGTACGACAGAGACGCAGAGCATGATCCTGTTCGGAAAATCTGCGCGCTCCATCGACTCGTAGACGATGGACGCGACAACGACGGTCGATACGACCAATGCTCTCACTTGTTTAGCGGCATTCTCTGGGTCCCCAACGGGTTTCGTAATATTAGCGTGTGCAGGTTATAAGAGGGATCATAATATTTTTCATCTCTGACTACCCGGCCCGGCCCTAGCGCGGCAGTCACCAGTCACCCCCCTCAGTCTTCGAGCCAGAAACGCGAAAAAGCCAGTTCGCAACTCATGCACCATGAAGTAGCATGCCATCAAAACACGATGCCGCAGCCGTCATCAATCCACACGACGCATGTAACTTTCCTTCGTTTCGGGGAGGCCAAGGCTTCGAGCGTTCACCGTCCGCCACGCCACACACACGAAGTCGCCCTCGAGACACACGAGGAAACAACCTCCAACCAAATACATGCATATCCGCGAGGGGGGGGTAAACAGGGCATCATCATACATATATATCCGATGGATGCACAATCTCCACGAAAACGTATGTCTACGAGGAAATAAGGGAGATATAGCATCATGCATAGCCGGTGGACACATGCGGGGCTACCCACGAACATGTAGCCGTCGATGTATTACGAAAAAAAAAAAAAAACGACGCGACAGACAAACAAGGGGCAGCTCTTCACACGACGGGAGTCACGTCTAAACCGCGAGCACCCGCCAGCACATAAACACAGCAACATAACACATACTTCGTATGAGCGTAATAACGGTAGAAAAACAGAGGCCACCCCGAACACCCCGCCCAATAAACAAGCTCAAGGCCTCAACGAAATAGCAGGTAAAAGTCTAATCACGCTGCGTGCCGCCCGTCCCCTCTCCTCACAGAACGCAAAATCAACACAACACTACCTGAACGCGAGTGTGTGCCGAGCGCCGACTTCTGAAGGGAGAAAACGCAGTCCCGTTCGCGGCATCCAAGATCGGATAAAGCATACGGATCCCGTTCGCTGGTACGCAGTGTACCAACGCGTAGATAGCACAACAAGCCAGTTCGCTGGTACGCAGCACCAAAGCGGAGATGGCACAACAAGCCCGTTCGCTGGTACGCAGCACCACGGCAGAGATAGCACAAAATCTCCGTTCGCTGGTACGCAGCACCAAAGCGGAGATAGCACAAAAGCTCCGTTCGCTGGTAGCAGCCGCCGCTGTAGTAGTATCATAATAGTTCAAAACGGTAGCCGCCGAGCCGGCAAAAGCGTTAACAAAAAAAAAAACATTCTAGCGAACCAAGAGCACCTCTCCATGTCCTCCCTCGCGGTCGATCTCCACCCACAATCGCACGGCCACCCCCGCCCCCTTACTCCTACCCTTACCCCGATGTGCACGAGGCGCGTGCACCAAACAGGGGTGTCGACAATCTATCTCTCAATTGAGCGGCATAAGCAACGGAACCCCTGTCCCCGCGTCTTCTCGCATCCGCATAGAAACCCAGCCATCTTCGACCTGTACTCGCTCAATCGCATCGAAAATCTCCGTCTGTCAAACGGAACCCATGGGGAGGAAAAAGGGGAGGCGCATCGGGGGGGTGGGGTGGGGGGGGGGCACACGTTAAATACGCCTCATCCCCTCAACACTGATCGCGGAAGTCGTATCACAAACAAAAACACAAGGGCAAATATATATATATACTCCGAGTATATCTTCATCCCTGAGATGGCCGCTCTGCCAGGGCATAAAAGCATTACCGGACGCCGGGCGCCAGACATGCCACACCGAAAAACAGCAAGATTATAGGGTACTTCTCCCCAGGAGCTCGCACCAGTGCATCGTCGTAATCGACGCCAACCATTATGTGCGCCGGGAGAAGGCATACAAATGGTAAATACCAACACTTACCATTATAGTGGACAAAAAATAAGACACCTCCCAAAAAAAACTCACCCATATAGTATATTACGAGTACCAACAACGCAGCTTGCAAAGATGAGTAGTGACCTAAAATTCGTCGAACTCACGGCTGACGTCCTTGAAAAATATTTACAAAATGGGGACAAGAGAACAAAAGTCCGGAAAAGTTCGAAAAAAAAAACACTCTTCGGCCGGCCGGCCCAGACCTCCTACCGGCATCACCCACCCACAAGAAAAGCGGGCCCCTACATTTGAGGCAGCCGTGTAGCTTAACTCGCTTCCGACGTGTGCTACGATACGGGCGAACGCTAACATTTTGAGGAGGTCAGGACCGCGCCCAAAAACAGATTTGTGACAAAAAAAAAGGTCCGAGTGCAACTTGACGAACAAGTCCAACGGTCTAGGCATAGAACTAAGCGATAAACTCGCTTTAGCTGTGAATAGTCGGTGTCACCTGCCGGGTTACTTTGCGCGGTGGCTCAAATATTTGTATTTTTAGTTTTTTCCAAGAGTTGCGCCCCCCTCTTCATCAACTTGCGACACCACCCCCGGGTTTCTGAAGCCAACCACGTCCTGAAGGCAAACCATGCAACCAAAACTAATCAACCGCGGCACTATATAGGGGTCCCCTCATTAAGGGGCGGTGCGCCAGATAATTATGACCGCCTTATAGGAGCAACCCGCCTTATTCATTCCACGTTATCAATTCCTCAGACGCGCCAAGCGATTACGACCAGCAATCGCATGACCGCCTTATCGGGGGAAGCCGCCTGATTCATTCCACGTTATGAGTGCTATTCCCCAGTCGCGCCAAGCGATTTTGACCGCCTTATATCGGGATACCGCCTTACTAGCCCTTACTCAGACCGCCTTCTTGGGGAACCCTTGCTGTATCGTAAAGCGTTCAACGATACCGGGTAGTTTTTCAGTCGAGCGGCCCCGTCAGTCTGATTATTTTTGGTCGAAATGAGGTACAGCTGAAAAGAGGTACAGTAGTACCCTTTTCGTGGCACGCGTCTTCCCGTAAATAGTACCCCCAAGGCTTTTCATGGGTCGCAACTGCTGTTCACGGGCCGGATCGGGTCAAGGTGACCCGACCACCCGACCACCCGACCCGACCCGACCCGGCCCGTGAGATTTAACACCGTCCTGGCCCCATCAGTTCCGACGTTTCAAGTCTCAACCCACTTCCAAATTCTAAAGTTATCCTACCTTAGTCGAACCCGACGTGTTTTGTCTCCGTGTCGGGAGTGTGCCGCTAAAAGGCTTAAAACACCTGACTCGACCCGACCCGACCCGCGAGTCTGGGAAAATGTTCCGGCCCGACCCCCAGGCCGTACCCTGACCCGTGACCAGCCCTGATTATTTTACTTCTAGGGATCAGATCTCGGCATTTTACCGTGTTTTAGCACCGCAATCCCGACATGGGGACAAAACACTTGGAGTTAGACTAGGAAATTTTCAGGAGTTGGAAATTGGTTCAAACTGTTCATATAATACCGGTATCTGGTATTGGTTACGAACAGCACGCGGCACTACTTGACCCTTTCGGGCGTGCAAGATTGACCCGTATTAATTCCAAGAAGTTTTTTTATCCCCAAGGGTGTGCTTATCAAGAGGTTAGGCAACTGGCAGTAAAGTGGACACCGGCACTATTGGGTATAGCGCGTTCCAAACGTGTCAAGCGATTTCACCGGCATTATACCGGCAATAGGCACTAATCAACCGGCACTACCGGGGGGCGCCCACTGCAAAGGTACGGGTTCCAGCCGTGCCAAGCGATTTCACCGGTACTATACCGGCGCTAGGCACTAATCAACCGGCACTACAGGGGGAGACCCACTGTAAAGGTACGCGTGCCAGTCGTGCCAAGCGTTTTCACCGGCACTGTATCGTCAACATGCACTAATCAGCCGGCATTTACAGGCACTACTGGGTATAGCGGGTTCCAGTCGTGCCAAGAGATTACACCGGCACTATACCGGCGTTCGGCACTAATCAACCGGCACTACAGGGGGAGACCCACTGTATTGGTATGGGTTCCCGTCGTACCAAGCGACTTCACCGGCACTGCATGTGCACATATTGATTAACACCACCCTGTTGACCCTGGTACACGCTACAGTGGTTCTGAGGGGAGTCGCCGACCTACATCCTTAATGAGGACACAAGGGCACACACCCAGTAGTACGCGCGATCGGAGCATCACAAACAGCTTGCAAACACGAGCTTCCACTAAATCTTCGATCTCACAGCTGCAGCGTTTTTTTTTTTTCTCACAGTATACCGGCAAAGGCCACAATTTAGTAAAACACGGGTGGTAAAAAAAAGCTCACCCTTCCCGTGGCGTTGAGCACCGTGCCGAACGGGGCAATCCTGACTATCCGGCCCTCCTCAATAGAAGGGCTGCCGCGCACGAATATTCCTTCTCGGAATACCACCTGCAGCCGACAGTCAAAACATCAACAATCATCACCAATCATCATCAACAGCCAACAGACGGCGTGCAGGTTAATTTATTTTCGCTACAAATACGTTAAAAGCTGTGAGCCGACCACCTTGGTTTCATACTCGGCTTTGGAGGCTGCATATATGCAGCGACGTGTAACGTTTTTTTTTCTCGTAAAACCGAGCTAGCTGTGAGTTCGAGCAATCTCGTTTATACTCACCTTTGCAAGGGCGCGTAAAGTTAAGTTCAAATAAATCGATAAACAAAGCGACTTATCTCGTCTGTCCAGCCTAGCTTTGAAGGCTGAGTAATCCAATGCCAGGTACACTCCACGCGTATGACACTACAGTACTGTAGTATGTTCGAGCTACGCTAGCTAGCATACGCTGTTGTCGTCAAAGACATGAGCCAGTCAAAAATCGATGAGCACCATCGCCCCGTTTGCTGTCGCTCGCATCCTGCCGGCGCTATTACTTGATGCTTTTGGCGCCAGTCGCTGGACGCTATCGATTAAGCTCAACTCCTGCTCGACCACGTGTCACCATTGTTAGAGTTAGATCATCATCTCCAAACTTTCGATGTATCGCAATACAATCATCGACCAAAATAGATATCGCACTTCCGATGTACCGCAATACGTATCGATCAAACGACATATCGAAAGTTGCCACATATCGAAATATTAACCAAACGATGTACCGTATCGACAGCATGTTGCCGTCTCAGTTCTGCCCTCCATTCCCTTGCATCCCCGCGTATTCCATACCAATATGATACAGGACGGAATGTTACGACATAATGTATACTATTACACTATACCAGGCGCCGAATATCGAAATCGTCGTGTCGATTTGGCGTTTCGTTGATCAATGTCAAACATCAAAATCGTACGATATCGACTCAATCTCAAACATTATTTTCTCTGTCGATTTATGATATTGCACACGTCGAACTCGATTCTCTTTAGATATCCATCACCGATATTCCCGATGCCCACATCTTCAGGCGTCATGGTTGCACCATACAGCACGATAAAGGCCCGTACTATTTACGGGGGACCCTAGTAAATAGGACCTACGGTGGACACAAAAACCTATATATTCATCTATTTTTACCAACAATAGTTGGTCCTATTTACTATTGTCCTCCGTAAATAGAGCAGAAGACACGGAGACCCCCCGCGTCAAATACGGCAACAGCGACGGCCAAACGAGAGGGGACGAGAAGCCGGTAAATCGGGCTTTTCGACCTCCAACGTCAACGAGGGTTCAACGGACCAGCTATGAGGCTGCAGCTTAGGTCTGTGACGGACAGCCGTCAGTGACGGACGGCCGTCAAGACGTAACATACGAGTTTTAGTGTAGGATCTCCTAGAAGTGAGTCTGACGGCGCCCAAAACTGCTGTCTCCTGAAATATTTGGCAAAGACACAAGAAAAATATTCGCCAAGCTTCGACAAATTGGTTGAAATGTACTTGCCTATATAAAATCCACTCACTACATGAAATCTACGCCACCCAGTATACAAGTGTTACCTTAGCCCCGATCGCTTGGAATATTTATCGGAATGGGTATATATGGAAGAGGCAGTGTGGACCCTCAACCATTTAAGGAGAGCCTGGGCCAAGCCATAAACCCCTACATACGTCAAGACCGCAAGAGCGGCAGGACCCGCTTATGCTATCCATGATACGACGTATAAAACTGATGTTGCTAAGCGGTCCATCAACCCGACGCACGAAGAGCATTGCATAATGGGCTGCGCAAAACTACAGGTTGGTTCCCTCGCGCCATCAGTGCGGCAATACCACTGACCGCTGCGATCCCGCCGTGCTTTGGTTGGCAGGGAACATCTAACATCGGCCGGGGCACGATCGAATCAGAGGACAACGCTTTCTTCGTTACTCCAGGCCCTTAGGCCACAAGCCAAGCCAAGCCAAGCCAAGCCGACGCGAACACCTTCGACAAACACCAACTTCCCTGAACACGGTCCTCTAGCGGAACCACACCAAAAACCAGATTTTTTCAAATCTTTTTAGCGCCGCAGTCCCGACATGGGCACAAAACACTTGGTGTTAGAGTAGGATACGATAATCTTAGCACTTGGAAATGGGTTAACGGTCCCTCAAAACCGCCTCCAAATTATTAACCGGTCCCCCAGTGCAATACATATGCATCCCCACCGTCGTACATCCTCAAATCCGTGTTATTAATAGATTTTTCTATCAACCCCGGTGATATATACTATTACGAGGTATTACTAGGTATTACTAGGGATTACTAGGTACTACTAGGTACTACTAGGTACTACTAGGTATTACTAGGGCGGGGTTACACAGGGAGGCGTGTTTTGCAAATACGATCGATACTGCGGCAGCTTGAAAAAGAAGGGCTTTTCATGGATCATAACCCGGCCCGCGGGTCGGCGCAGGACGTTTCAAAAACTCGCGGGTCGAGTCGGGGCGGATCAGATAGTGTTTGGAATCTCACGGGCCAGGTCGGATCGGGCCAGGAGGCTTGCAAATGCCACGGGTCGGGCTAGGACACCATGACCCGACCTGACCCGCGATAACCGCTCCGCTCCGAACCGTGAAAAGCCGTGGAAAACACACACACTTCCCCCCATGGTTTTCTTCTTTCTGGAATATTATATAAGTGTTCGATGTTGAAGCTCATGATGCGCACTATCGTATGACAAAAAAAGTGACCAAAAACTATTTAATAAAAAAAAAACGCAACGAGTACGCCCTCGTGTGTACACAGCCAGCCAGTCGCCCAAAAAACACCACCAACGCCACCCCCTCACCTTGTACTTTGTTGGCCGCATGATGGCCTCCATGATGACGTAACCGCTCTCCGTCGACATGCTGGCCCACCCATCCATCGGCTTGACGATGTGCGCTCTTCGTGACCGTACCTGCCGCACAGTAACTACCTGCCAGGGGCCCAAACAGGCAAGCACAAAAACAGCGCCCACGAAAAAGGGACACAGGGTAGGCCCAGGCCTTCAAGGCATGCCTGAAATAATGCCTGAATTACTTTTTCTGAAAGCCGCATATGCCTGAACGCCCTTTTCGTGCCTATCTTGCCTATCTTGCCTC
Organism: Undaria pinnatifida; assembly: GCA_012845835.1. Taxonomy (NCBI): domain Eukaryota; class Phaeophyceae; order Laminariales; family Alariaceae; genus Undaria; species Undaria pinnatifida. The sequence continues at coordinate 14,950,712 of JABAKD010000030.1, forward strand.
AGGGAAGGCCAGGGATATCAAAACGACAAAATAAAGGCCTTGAAAATAACGCCGTTAGGTCGGAACAACAAAAGTTAGGGGAGAGGGGGTATAGGGAGCTCAACCATGAACCCCTTTTGAGCCTTCAGAGGCCAAAGTCGACGACGGAAAAAATGACGATTACGGCATCGGCCACCGCTGTTTTCGGCGATGACGATGATAAAATTAGTGTGCGAACGACAACAAAGAAAAGAAAGAGTCGTATATACGGGACGGGCGCAGGCAGCATGATCCTTCCTACTCGTACTGCTGTGCGCTCACGCTGCTGGTAGACGCTCGAAAACATCGCAATCGTCGTTTTATTATCGCTGCCGTACACTACAATCAGGTAAAACAAAATGATTGGGAAAAGGAATAGCATCGGTCGTCCACGCATAGTCAACCATTCATTATCCTGTTTGACCGTAGAGCTAGTCATGTCCGACCATAGACCCTCGCGTCCCTGCAAAGTCTGGACGAAGCACGTCGGCTTCTCGCCGACTCAAAGAGCGCAAGGAAGGATATGGGGTGGGCAAAAAATACAGGTCTTTGGGTGCGAGTAAGGGTTCCCGGTAGAGACGTAGGTAAACCTGGTCCCTACAAGCGGCAAAGTCGTGGGTTGGATTCTCGCCGCGTGCATGCTCGTGCTCGTAGGGACTTTTCTAGCGCAAAAAAATGACGAGCGGAGAGCAAGACCGTGAGCTAGCAAAATTCGATGGAAACCGACAAGCGTCAAAAAAAGATGAAAAGTGCGAAACTGTCAAATCCACCTCTGCGATAAAAATGAAGGCAAGTACCGGAGGAGGGGAAGGAGAGAAGACACCTGCGACCACGGCTTGTCCAGGAGGTCGCTGAGGGCAAACCTCTCACGAGTTGAGCTGGAGGGTAAAAGCCATGATAAAAAACAAAACAAAAAAACAGTGGGTGCGGTAAGCACCTGTTTTCGGAGAGGGGTGGGGGGGGGCGTATCGATGAAGAGTCTAGGTAGCGTGGGGAGGTTAACCCCTTTAGAGCCCCCGAACCCCTCCCTATACTAAATCCAAGTAATTTTGTCCCCAAAAACGGGTTTCCAGTTGTAAAGGGGTTAAGGGATAGCGTACTGTCCAGGTAGGGGGCGGCCGGGGTAAGAGCCCGATTACTCAGATCCCGCGCGGAATCATATACGCAAGAGCGTCCGCGTCACACAGTTCCCACCAGGCAATGACAAACATGATCAAGAGTCTAGAGAGAGAACCGGTTGCCTTGGTGCACGCGAGGCAAAACGAGACCCGCGATCGATCCGAGCACCAAGAGATCATCTCCGATCAGCGCTCACCATCCTGGCCGGTGTGTGCGGAGGCGTTAAGCAAATAACAAAACTGCTCGAGGGTTGGCGAAGGGTTGCAAGGTATACAGATTTTCGGCCTGGATCGTGACCTCTGCGCTTTCCCCTAACCCTCAACAAAGAATATTCTTCATTTGATCGACCGACCATCGGGAGAGTATGATATAGCACCACTTACTCAGACGTCGGGCACTCCGGAGGTCGCCCTCGGCATATTCTCCCACCTCTCACACATCATCAGCTACTAACCTCCGACGGATTTTTTTTTCCTTTTTTCATGAACGATCCTTTGATTTTTTCCTCTTCTCTCCTTTTTTCTCGAGTTTTTTTTTTCGTTTTTAAACTTGCGTCTTCTGCGCACACCGCTGAGAAAAGGGACAAACCGAGCTCCGAAAAGCCACAACAGTATCTACGTGCCCCAAACACAGCACAACAGCCTGCAATCGGCCCTGCACAGAGCAGCAAAGAACATGCAGCAGAATGTTCGTGTCGACCAGACAGAGTGCGACAACGCAAGCCAGCAGGCAAGAACAAGTGTTTGGCCGAAAGCCACCATGTATGTGAGAAAAAATATACGCCCTCTTTTCCACTTGGCTGCTGTTCTTTGAACAAAAAGCGTAGCAGAAAGAAACGTCACCAACGACTAGTAATTCGGATTTTCAACCCATCGTCATCCAGCACAGCCAGTGACTGTGCCGATTCGTCATCCCAGAGAAACAAAAGCTCTTTACGAAGCCACAAACTTCGAGGCAGATGTATACATCGCGAGTACGTACACCAAGATCCCAGGGGCATACCGTATACTCACGCATATCGCGCCCGGGCTTTCTTTCCTGAAGCATGGCCGCGGGACACTTGACATTATCAAGGTCGCCAGTTTGCACCCACAATCAATTGTGGACCTCTATCCGCTTCACACATTTATTTTGTATGTTTTGCTTCGTGAGCGAGCGTAGCGGCCGGCGAATGCCGCCCGCGGAGCGAAGCGCCTTGTAATCTTTCACCACTTACGCGGAGCGAAGCGCTTTGTAGTCCTCATCACTTACCTGGTATTCCAGAAGACGGGTCACATACACTTTGGAATACTTGTACTAATAGCTCCATCCCCAACCAAAACAAGCCAAAACAATGTAGGGAAAGCGTGCCTCAACTATCGCAAGTTCAGGTAGATACAAGGCAAAAACAGAGGACTGCTGTAGACACGTACACGCAAGGTCTACTCTGTATGCGTCGACTACTGACGCTACACCTTTCCCCCGATCATAGTCTCCAGCAACTGTTAAGCTCTACTGGACATCGGCGCATCAGCAGGAGCGATACATAGGAGCAGAGCGCGCCTTGAGTCGCCGAGATATCTCAACCGGCCGGATAAAACACACACAAACAATAATGCATGGGGCGGCGGCAGGGGCGGGGGGAAGGGTCCCGACTGGAAACATCGTGCTCGTGTGTATTGCTCGCGCGCATGGTTGTATCACGCCACTGATTGTACGATGTCCATCTGCTGCACACTCGTTTTTGGGGACCAGCCACTTAGAACTGGCAGTCTATATGATGACCTTTGCAATGGTTACGAGGAGAACCACGGGATAACTTCGGGGCTGGGCTGGGAGGCAAAAAACGCCTCGGTACATATTGTCTCTACCTTTATCCACGGTAGCGACAAGAGCGCCGACGGGCGCAGTACCACCACACACATTCTTATCTGAAAAAAAGACACAAACTACTTCATTGTGGCGGGCGGATAGAAAAACGCCTCTCCTGCCCGACTCCTTCATTTGTTTTATACTGAGATACGGTGTGTCGTGTATATGGCCAGTGTGTAGCAAGCGTACAACCAATCGTTTGTTTGCGGAAAACAATCAACCGTCAAAACGAAAAAATAAATAACAAAACAACCACCCCTCGCGCCCTCTTGCCCCGCGCGGGAACGGTAACATTAACTAATTTTTGAGTTGTTATTCCTTCGTCCCAGAGGCGACTCCTGCCCAAGCGCCCACGATACTGCCCTCCGGGCCCAGACTGCTTTCGTATACCTTTGATATATGATAGGGCTGTCATTGGTTGGGTTCCGGACATTTTCTTTTTTTGCACACCTTTACTTTCCAGCTTCTGGACAAGCCGTGGTCACAGGTGTCGTCCCTTCTCCCCCCCGGTTCTTGCCTTCAATTCTTATCGCGCATACGGTTCAGCAATCCCACTGCTCGTCGATTTTTATATCGAGTACTACTGCTAACTCACGCTCTCGCGCTTTCCGCAAGTCAATTTGTGCACAAGAAAAAGTCCCCGCGATGGACAACCCCGACCTCATCCCTTGTCTTCAACGAAACAAAAAGACACTTCAGCTGCGAGATCGAGGATTTGGTCGAAACTCATTTTTGCAAGTTGCGTGTTCGATCGCGGGTGCTACGGGGAGCGTACGCACGCCAGTTTGTAAAGAGGTTTATACGACGCGGACAGGTGCGTCTACCGGGCGGTATGGTGTAGTTACTGCTGCTGTAAAGTCGAGGGTGATATAGTCCGTGGAGGACAATTTGTAAGCTTTGTTTTCGGCTAAAAACTTTTCAAACATGTCGGATTGAAAAATAAAACGACATTGGTCGTGATCACCAAGGCTAAGGGCATCGAATACGGCCGAGAAAAATAAACTTATCACCATACAAAAATCAAGTAATATATGGGCGGTCACCTAAAAGGCAACCTAATATCTAGTAAAGTGGGCTAAAAAAATACCAAAATGGATGAAACCATGAATATATCGCGACGTTTCGTTTTCCAAGAACCCACAATTGTTACTGATTTGGAGCACGGCAAAAGGAATGGTTTTCCGCTGATTTTTGTAAATCGTGAAGTACGACCTCCGCAACAAAAGCTATGGAGATGACGAAATATATTTATAAGATTCCTTGCTCTGTGCCAATATTTCCGTCAAATCGTGTAAATATAATGTGAGAAAAAATCCTGACGATTGAATTTGCCAGAGCTCCCTGAATCCGTGGCCATAATCCATTTGCAAAAAGTATATCGTACGCCCCCCTGAAAAGCTATCAATTTTTTTTCTTCTTTTTTTTTTTCCCGGTTTATTGGCGATAAATAGGCAAACAACGAGAAAAAAAATATCCATCTCTTCACGAATTACCGAGTAGGAGAGCAGCTCTTTAGACGTACCTTCGAATTTTAGATCACCCACCGCTACCCTGAGCAAAGTGCGCATTGGTGCTGGGAAAAAGTAGAAGAATGCATCCTAGATGGACCATATGTATCTGTCATGTATGATACGAGGCCAAAGAAAGGTGGTGGTGGTGGTCGCCAAAGCAATGCCCCGCGGTAGCCAATAAGGCACGCTCAAGACCTGCGATACGTTTCGGTTTGTTCGTTTACACATGTTTGCCTTTTTTTGCTCCGTGAAAAAGCAAGCAAGCACAGCAACCAAACCCGATTATATTTTTTTACGTATTACTTGCTTTACCGTTGTTGTTGGCTGTATGACATTATATTAACAAAAAAAATGATGACCTAATAGCCAAATTACAGTTTTTGCACCTGTTGGAGGTTCCGACTTCCGACCCGTCGACGGCAGCACCCCGGCACTCCCACACTATTCAGAACGATATTTTTTTTTTTTAATCCTCCGGCGGATGGGGAAAAATAAAGCTTTAGCTCACCACACTTCCACGTACTTTCATACGCGTCGTGTGTCGATATTCAGTGCACCGGCCTGGACCTGGCACATCGTAGACTGACTCCCGATTTCACTTTTATATGTTTCTGGTGGAGGCATGAATTGCGTCAGCTGTGATATATGCGTGTACCACCTTGGGTTGTGTGTGTTTTTCCCTGGGGTATTCCTCAGCTCCAGAGTAACTGGAGCCTGTCCTGTGACCACGGACTTGATTATGCGAGTTAATGTGAGAACAACAACAACAACAACAACAATTCAGAACGAAAGTAAACCAACGAGCGACAAACTGCCATTCAGAAAATAAACAAATAATCGGGGGAGACCAACGAAAACAAAAGAAAAAACGGCACCCTTCCGCGAGTTTTTGTGTGAACACTAAAACTGAATATCTTCGAAACCTCAAAAGGCAAGTTATACGTTTGACAGCAGCAGCAGCATTAATAGTTTTGCCTCTCCTGGGGCGAAGAATCAGCACGGACACGCGGCTGGGTCTTTTGGATGTCGTTTGAGAAATAAAAACGCAAGATAACACACAACAGAACGATTGTAGACTATTAACAGCAGCAATAGTAGCAGTAAGTAGTAGCAGTAGTAGCAGTAGTAGTAGCAGTAGTAGCAGTAGTAGTAGTAGTAGTAGTAGTAGTAGTAGTGGTAGTAGTAGTAGTAGTACCAGTGCGAAGCCGGTCGCCCCGATGGTCTGAGTGGTTACCCTCGAATACTACTATTAATAGCGTTGTTCCTTGAGTTCGATTCCTACCGTAGGTGAGATTTTGACTTTAGTTGCAAAAACGCAAAAAAAAAAATGAAAAAAAAGGATCAACTACTGAGAGCGCCTAGCAGCGTGAGTAGGTACAATTCGACGCGAGTCGACGAGGGAAGAAAACGCTGAATTCTCCTCGCGATAAAAAAAAAGACACGTACCGAAGTGGGGACGGGGGAGGAGGGGCTGCCATGTAACCCCGGATCTGAGGTACTACTGGGAGGGAGGGAGGGCGAGAGTAGTGCGAGGACAAGAAATGAGATGGGAAAAAAAAAAGAAAAAGTGCAGGAGTATCATAGCTATATATGAGGCAGCAGCAGCCCATGCCTGCTTGAAGGGATGATCGATGCGTGCTAGGATAGAGTTATCAAGGTACCCTCTTCTCGGCAAATAACGTTTTCCGAATGACGAGGCTCCTCAACCCCTTCCCTACTGTAAACCCGTTTTTGAGGACAAACTTACTTGGGTTTAGTATAGGGAGGGGTTCGGGGGCTCTGAAGGGGTTAAACCAACGTGGCCGTAATTAACGTCACTCTTGTTTAGCAATATGATATGACACGAATATTTTGTTAAGCTAGTCCAAGGGTTTTAGTCATCGGGTTTCAAGTCTTGGGGTGAGATGCGGAGCTCCTCAAGCCAAATAATCCATCCTTACCGTACGTAGCACCGGAGGTGTGTCTTCTTCACATTGAAATGATACGTCAACCCATCTACAGCCGGCAAAACCAGTCAGTGTCCGTGCCGATGCCTCCTACGAGAGACGAGCTCTGCTACTGCTGCTGCGGTCACAAGCTATTGAGACATCAGAGACACCCATTATTGCAAATGCAGCGAGGTCATTTGGCCATGCAAATGAACACGCGGGCACAACAAAACAAAAGGTGAAAGCCAGCACGCCAGACTTTTCGCAACAAAAACGAAAAAGAGGGGTAAAAAAAAGAAAAATAAAACGATACCTGGTACGTAAGAAGAAAAACAAGCAGCACCGGTAGGACGTGTCGACTGCTGTTCAGATTTCTTGTGCCAAGAGATGATGACGATCAGTGAAGCAGAAACACACATGGGTGGTCATCAGCTACGTGTCAAACGTCAAACTCCAGACCGAAAAAACACAAGTGTTTGATATTCTAGATATACCAGTGTACACGGCAAATATAACACCAGGTGCAATACAATTTCCTCTGGTGGCTGTGATTTCAAGATCGATTATGCTGCTCGGCGGCCCACGTCTCCCAGCTCCCAGCACAGAAACGCAGGTGATCTCAATATTACTCTGTAACCGGATACGAGTACTACGCTGATTTTCCTTGACCACCACAAGATGTCGGCGGATTGGTACCAAGGAGGGACTCGCAACAGCGCTTGAATACACAATCGGCCCTCTTACAAGAGCCCCAAGAGCAACTCAACACGACATTTCCGGAGATGTAAGAAATTCGGGTGCGGTTAAGCATTTTTTCGTGTAGAACAAATCGTTTTTTTTCGTACATGAGAAATCTACCCTGTGCCAGTATCTCGGTTTCAAAGCAGAGGGCCGGAATCGCATTTTATAAAAAAACAAAATACACTCCTCCAGTTGTGAGATCGAAGAGTTCGTCGAAACTCATCTTTTCAAGCTCTGCGTGTTGCTCCCATCGCGCGTATAACTGGGTGTGTCCTCATTAAGGATTGCTATTTTATTATTGCATTTTTCCACACTTGTACTTTCTAGCTTCTGGACAAGCCGTGGTCACAGCTGTGGTCCCTTCTTCCCCCCGGTGCTTGCCTTCAATTTTTATCGCGCATAGGGTTCAGCAATCCCACTGCTCGTCGATTTTTCATCGAGGAGTGTTGCTAACTCACGCTCTCGCGCTTTCCGCAAGTCAATTCGTGCACAAGAAAAAGGCCCTGCGAACTTAAACGAGTATGCACTCGGGGGGATTCCAACTCACGAAACTGACCTATTATACCAGGCTCGAGGATAACCTCATACGCCACCGGGGCGACCGGCACCAGATATAGGCCGCATAGCCCCCCCCCCCCCGCTCCCTCTTGTTTAAACCCATGCCCCCAAGCCCTTAAAAACTCCGCCCTCCCCGCACCGGTTATACGACTTACAGGATACACTTGATAACCTGATGCATTTCCTTCCAAAAACTGTCAGATTTCGTCCCCCTCAAAAAAGGGTTTCATAGTTTCCGCTACATCACCCTGTTGACCCCGATAGCTACACTGCTGTAGTTCCAAGGGGAGTCGCCGACCTATATCCTTAAAGAGGACACACAACCCGTAACACGCGCGATCGGAGTATCACACACAGCTTGCAAAGATGAGTTTCGACAAAATCCTCCATCTCACAGCTAGAGTGTATTGATATTTTTATAATACCAGGTATGGGCCAGCGACTCCCCTAAGAACATACTTTATATGGACGCAAACGCGTATGCGCCCATTTCGGGCCAAACATACACACAGCAGGTACCACCCAAGGCAGAGCCGGGGGGTAATTTTTGGGGCCTTTTGTTCAGCGGCCCGGGGCCTCTCGTGCGAACGACCCCCCCTTAATCCATTCCTGGTCTTCCTTGCTGTTCAAGTTTGCGATACTAATCCGCAACGGATCGATTAGCTACGCTGCGCCAAACAAGTCGCCTGAAATATTTTTGTCGGCGAGGTAAAGAGTCATCCGTGTGAGTATGACATGATAGTATAAAAGCTCAAACGCTCTATGTAGTGAGAAGAGGCGGTATAATAGAGTATGCTACCGCAATACCGTCGCCACGCTCTATGTAGTGAGAAGAGGCGGTATGACAGAGTATGATAAGAGTATGATACCACAATACCGTCGCCATGGTCGTAGGACCTTTTGTTTTCATCATCCTCCGGCGGATGGGGAACAATAAAGCTTAAGCTCACCACACTTCCCCGAAATTTCATACACGTCATGTGTCGATTTAACTCATTTTTTTTTTACGCGACGCGTGTCGATTTAACTCAATTGCATTCGCAATCCAGCTGGTTTTCTAGGGTGTCCTTCGGTTCCCGCGATAGCGATAATAGCGCGAGCTGTGTCCCTATCGGCGGTCCCCGTTACTGCTCCGGCAGCGCAAGCTGCCGCTGTACACGGATGCGCGAGCATGGCCATTACAGCATCGGCCACATGAAGAAGCCAGAGCTTCCGGGGTGTATAGGGTGTTCCCGAACCGTCGTGTACGCGCGCTACCCCAGCGGTAGCAGTTTGTTCGATAGTTTGTTCGCTGTAAGACGGGGCTCGTTAAACCATTTTTAACTCATACTATTTTCCTAGTCTAATTCCAAGTGATTTGTCCCCAAAACGGGAATGCGGTGTTAAAAGGGTCAACACACCGTAACCCAAAGTCGGGGGAATGGTACCGTTCTTGTTTCGCAACATGTTTACGTTCAACACCAAGGCAATGGGATTTGTTCATGGGGCTTGACTTTTTTTTTTTTTTTCATCCTCCGGCGGATGGGGAAAAATAAAAAATAAAGCTGAAGCTCACCACACTTCCACGAATTTTCATACGCGTCGTGTGTCGATTTAACTCAGTTGAATGGGGCTTGACGTTCGGTTTTCCTCGACGCGTTTGTGTTTCGGTGGCGTAAGGGGCTCTCAAAGTGAGGAAGGAGTCTTGACCCCTTTAGAGCCTCAAAATCCCTCCGTATACTAACTTGACGTAATTTTGTTCACCAAAAGGATTTCCAGTTGTACAGGCGTTAAGGGGAAAAAACGTGCACCGCTACGGCCGAAGTATTGGGGAATGCAAGGAACTGCTGCGTAGTATCGTATCGTGTCCCATGCGCGCGGCACGGTGGTGACGACGACGCTTGCACCACATGGCATGCTCTCTTCCCATCACCCCCTTTGAGGCTTTCAGAGGGAAAAGTTGACGACGAAAGTGGACGATTTCGGCATCGGGCACTGCTGTTTTTTGCGATGTCGACGGTCGAATTGGTGTCCGAACGACAACAACGCAAGGACTCTCCTAGCGCGGGACGGGCGCAGCATGATCCCACTCGTACTGCTGCGTGCTCACGCTACTGGCAGACAGTTAAAATTATCGCAGTCGTCGCCTTTCTTGGTCGCTAACTACAATCAAGATTTACACGCTCCCCAAGGGTCACCAGTACAACGGTTGCTTAATAAGCTCATACTTGATCTTTTTTCCAAGTCGATCAATTGTGATGGGCACGCTGTCGCCCCCTGTGCCACGAGGTAACGCCGGTGCTACCACGGCCGTCTGTGACCAGGGCAGCGGGTGGTCTCGTGGATTGACGCTCTAACCATGGGCTATCGTCTCGCCTGTACCACAACATCCCCGTTTTTTCCGAATATCAAAACGTCTCCATCGAAACCCACATTCCTGACGGAAGATTACAGTTTCATTTTTTCCGGTCTCTAAACACGCGTTCCCAAAAGCAAGCAGCACAAGGCAGCTAATAAGAACCAGGAATTGGTTAGACTGGGTTTCTTATTGGAGGAACAGTGCGTTCTATGTACACTATCTTCACTATAAAGGCTCCCAAATTTAACATTTTCCTGAAAAAGTCTGACTGCCTTTTTTCGAAACCCCGTTCATTACCGGAGGTGTCCCGTACTGATGTACGTAATATCAATATTAATAGCACGATATTTGTATTTACAAAATGAAAAATACTCATCTATATTGTATATTACAAGTACCAACAACGCAGCTTGCAAAGATGAGTATTGACCTGAAATTCGTCGAGCTCACGGCTGACGTCCTTGAAATTTGTTTATAAAATACGCTCCAGCTGTGAGATACACCAAAAAGGAATTTTTGAGTATGATATACAAGGGGAGCCCCTATTTGCAGGACGGGCCTGCAACGAATTCTTGCAGGACGTTTTGGCACACTTTTGTCCCAGGTACCTGCACACAGACCCCACCCAACCCCAACCGTAACCCTAACCCTAACCCCAACCCGACCCCTGACCGTTTGACCGGTACGTGGGGCTAAAAGTGTCCTCGCGCGGCTTCGCCGCGCGTTCGGCAGGCGTTCGCCAAAAAAAAAACGCGGGCAATAAAAAGCGGCAGGTGGCCAATCAGAGGCATGTCCTGCAAGAATTCGACGCAGGCCCGTCCTGCAAATAGGGTTTCTCGATATACAAGTACCTGGTATATGATAGATACGGCGGTATTACAGCAGTCCCGTATCGCTGTAGTTCAGAGTATATACTCGACGTATGATGGTTGCAGGACAACCGGGTTACTATTACTAGAGGCGGTCGTAGTTGTGTCTTGTTATCACTACAAAAAAATTACACAACATTAGCCGTCGACGCCAAGTCGATCATCAACGAACCGAGGGTTTATAAACTCGGATCGCCCGCGACAAGAACGCCTTCATATGTCGATTGGTGGGTAGGTTTTGGTCAGGGTTGCTTGGTTGTAGGTAACGTCTTGTTACTACCAACCAATTGCAGTAGGGGTCCCCCAATAAGGCGGTATCCCTATATGAGGCGGTATCCCCATGTAAGGCGGTATCTCTATATAAATCGGTATCCATATATAAGGCGGTATCCCTATATAAGGCGGTATTCCCATATAAGGCGGTCAAAATCGCTTCGCGCGTCCGGGAATAGCACTCATAACCCGGAATGAACAAGGCAGCTCCCTCCAACAAGGTGGTCATATTGCTCTTGGCATACCGGGCGGCCCTTACTTACGTGTTACGTGAGGTGTGGCTTGATATCTAGGAGTATGTCCCACAGAGATTTTTTGGGGAGTAGCCGACGTTTATTCTCGAATGCTGTTTCAACAGCAACATATTAGATAACTAATAATACTCTGTATTCGTACTCCTCCCGATATTAAAGCGGGGGGGAGAAAAAACAAAATAAACCACTCACCACACATATGATAGAGCAGTACAGCAGTGGAGACTACAGTATTGAATATATGATATAGATATGATGTTAGATCTAGCTCAAAATCCCCCATCTACAGTAAAAATAGCAACACTAACCATTATAGTGGATAAAAAATAGGATCCCTCCCAACAAAAAACTCAGCCATACTTGTATAGTATATTACAAGTACCAACAACGCAGCTTGCAAAGATGAGTATTGACCCGAAATTCGTCGAACTCACGGCTGACGTCCTTGAAGTATTTTTTATATAATACATATTTTTCACACTTCTACTTTCCAGATTCTGGACAAGTCGTGGTTGCAGGTGTCATCCCTTCTCCCCCCCCGTCCTTGCCTTCAATTTTTATCGCGTAGGATTCAGCAATCCCACCGCTCGTCGGTGTTTCATCGAGTGTTGCTAACTCACGCTCTCGCGCTTTCCGCAAGTCAATTTGTGCACAAGAAAAAGTCCCAACGAGTACGCACTCGGCGGGGCTCGAACTCACGAAACTGACCTATACCGGGCCCGAGGATAACCTGATACGCCACCGGGTCGACCGGCTGATATATACGAACCAGGTACCTGACCTGGTACCTGGTATGCATATATGATGCTGGTGAATGTTCTGCTTTTCGAATCCAGTAGGTTTGGCGCTAGCCATTTGGCACTGCATCTGCAATCGCCCGTACTTGCGATGTATGCGTGGTACTCGTCGTACAGCAGCTCTCCTCTCGCACTCGTGCGACCACAGACCTGGCGAAAGGTCTGGTTTGATTTGTTCGTGTTCCGTCTTCCCACCCATCTTCAAGGCGTCAAGTGTAGAGTGTAGAGAGGAGCACACCACCCCAACACCTACAGCCTTCCACATCGACATACCGGTCGCCCCGGTGGCGTATCAGGTTATCCTCGAGCCTGGTATAGGTCAGTTTCGTGAGTTCGAGCCCCGCCGAGTGCATACTCGTATAAATTCGTTGGGACTTTTTCTTGTGGACAAATTGACTTGCGGAAAGCGCGAGAGCGTGAGTAAGCAACATTCGATGAACAATCGACGAGCAGTGGGACTGCTGAACCCTATGCGCGACAAAAATTGAAGGCAAGAACCGGGGAGGAGAAGGGATGACACCTGTGACCACGGCTTGTCCAGAAGCTGGAAAGTAAAAGTGTGCTAAAAAAAAAAAAAAAAAAAAAAAAAAAAAAAAAAACAGGTATTCCAGTAGCACCATAAAGCCAGCCCCGCCAATCATACGTAACAATACGACAATACGATCGCACCATGCAGCGGTATATGATACGAGTACGAGACACGGGGTGCTACCGTGTACTCTATAGTGCATGGTTGGGTGGCGTGTTGCAGGGCGAAAAACAGGTGGTGAAATGTTGAGCTGGCGCACGTGATGGTCGTACGTCCCGGCTTTTCCAGCACGCGCATAAGGGATGGTGCTGCTTGCCGCACCACGCTTGCCCTTCTACTTTCAAGCATCTGGACAAGCCATGGTCACAGGTGTCGTCCCTTCTCCTCCCCCGTTCTTGCCGTCAATTTTTATCGCGCACAGGGTTCAGCAATCCCACTGCTCGTCGATTCTTCATCGAGGAATGTTGCTAACTCACGCTCTCGCGCTTTCCGCAAGTCAATTTGTGCACAAGAAAAAGTCCCTACGAATTAAAACGAGTGCACTCGAACTCAAGAAACTGACCAATACCGGGCTCGAGGATAACCTGATATGCCACCGAGGCCATCAGTGCCTGTATAGAGTTGACTTGCGGAAAGCGCGAGAGCGTGAGTTAGCAGCAATCGATGAAAAATCGACGAGCGGTGGGATATGCTGAAACCCTGTGCGCGATAAAAAGAACTGGGGGGAAGAAGGGACGACACATGTGACCACGGCATGTCCAGAAGCTGGAAAATAGAATTGTGTGAACAAAAAAAAGAAAGAGTACCCGGTAGCACGGTGTCTCCTGCCAGGTGTCCTATCAGATACCCCGCTCCTTGTACGATCGTCTTACTGCTGTATCTCGACGTATGAGTAGCCCGTAAGAGTGGCAGGGTTGGGTTTTATGGTGCTACTCGAATACCTGGTATATTGAAGGGGCGGAGGGGCGTTGGGGTGGTGTTTTGACCTCTTGTATTCTATGATAAGTATGCGCGAAAGACTAGACTGGAGCGGACTTGGCTTGTTAGGCCATTTCTTATACAGTTATAGTCGGATTTGTCAGTCGAAAACGGCCTTTTTCGACTGAAGCCCAATCGAGCTTTCTTACACAGTCGAAAAAGGGCTTTTTCGACTGAGAATTCCGACTGGCGGATCCAGTCAAAAAAGTTGAGTTTTTCGACTGGATCCTCCAGTCGAAAATCACAGTCGAAAAAGTTTTACACGTGTTTTTTTAACCGATCGCATCGTTCATCCCACCACCAAACACACACCCACACGGCCACACGGCCACACACCCATACCAGGTACCACACTGCAGTGTCATACAAGGCGCTGACGCTGGCGTGGCTATCACTGCTGTTGCTTCTCGCAGCAAGTCAGCGTGGCGCATTCCTAGTTCCGCCCGCCAGCAGCGTGTATCACACGACGGCAGCAGCGCGCGGTATCGATCCCATGCTGCCAACAACGGCTGCGCCTGCTGTAGCTTTGGCGGCTCTCGGCTGAGTGCAACACCACGAACGTAGCTTTGGCGGCTTTCGGCTAAGCCCAAAGCCACCAACTCGCTGGGACGAGGGTTCGTCGAGCCATTGCTCGCGGAGAAAGCGCGAAACACAGAGCTGCCAACCGATTTCGACTACTGCTGTACAGCAGTACTCCCTCACACCAACCGCCTCTGGGAAGAGCACAAGAACTATAAAATCGACTCGACTGACGATAAGAAGAAGGACCAGAAGATTCCAGTAAAAAAAAAGTCCAGTCGAAAGGGGCCGTTTTGGACTGGCGGAATCCGACTGCACAAGAAATGGCCTTAGCGTTGTGCATTGTACCGGTATTCCAAGTCCGCTCCTGCAAGTCTAGAGTTTGAATTTTAGCATTGCCAACAAACGAACCCGACATTCAACAGCTGAGATGTCGATAACTGATCTTCCATGACGCATGCTATCATATCGTATGTACCTACTATTGTTGACAATTATTTCTATATTGTTAAAAATCTAAAAAGTAATTGGAACAAAATGGTACCTCTGGCGACCCATCAAGAGGACGTATTGATATGAATACGTACGTACGTATGTACGCATTCGTTGAAAGGCAATGTTACGTTAGCCACAGCTACAGCAGCAGCATCACAAACAGCAGTACGTGTACATCATAGAGAGGGCCCTTGACTACTTTGTGACAGCTATACTATAAAAAAAAAAACACTCCAGCTGTGTGACTGCTATATACGTAACAGCAGGCAAACCTTGTGCGTGTCTTGCGTATGCTCGAAAAATACTAAATGATCGTAACATTTTCCAAACAGGAAAATCAAAACAGACTTGTTTGTACGAGTGCGTGAGCACCAAACGTGGCAAAAAAAGTGCGCCAGGTGACCCAGAGGTGAACCACGATCGGCACGCTACTATCGACATACCAGGTACATACATACAGAGGTAGGGCAGAGGGTGAAAGTGAGGATGTACATGCATACAGCAGCAGCCTACTGCATGATACAGGGGGAGTGCCTGCAAACATTGAGAGGGGCTTACCGTCCCTTGCGGCAAGGTCTTCAACACCGGCGAATCAAGCTTCGCCCCCATCCTCACCGTCGCACCCCCAAGCCCCACCACGACATACTTGTTTCTCGATACTGCAGGAACAGCAGAACCAGCACCAGCAGCAGAAGTGGGAACCCCGACCGGGTGCATACGAGGGGTGCCACACGAGGGGGGGAAGGCGCGGATGCGCGGATCAACATGGTAAAAGCGTCATATTCTTCTAACGAGTCACCGAGTGCCAGGTATATGAGTAGTCGCGTAATTGCAGTGTCTACACCTCCCTGGTTGTTGTTGTTCTCACATGAACTGGCCTAATCGTGGTCTTGGTATGCCGGTGTGTGTACGAGTACTCGTATACTTCCAACTAAATAAATCGCACAGCACGCCCAAAGAGTGTGTGTGACGTATCACGCAGCTTGCAAAGTTGAGTTTCAACCACCCATCGGTCGTACTCACAGCTGACGTTTTTCAATTTATTTTTTTCATATTTTTTTCAATATTAATAGTACACAAAGAGCAAACTGCTTCCGTCGTTTAGGTACGTACGAGTACCGCGTATATACGTATCATAGCCTGCTTTGAAAGCAGCCGGGAAACCATTGTGATGGAGAGTGGATACGACGGGAGACTCGTGATTTGTGATTTCAAAAGGCCATCACATCGCCACGATGTGACTATTAATACACGTACATATAGCGAACGCACACACCACACGGGTAGACAAGCACCAGGAACGCACAGTTCAGTACCCAACAAACCAACACTACAGCAGTACGAGAAAGCACAGCAAATTTAGCAGCAGCAGCAGCAGGAGGCATGCAAATGCAACCGTGGCAGCTGAGCAACACTTCGGCGGCAGCATCAGG
The DNA here is from genome assembly GCA_012845835.1 of Undaria pinnatifida. Classification (NCBI taxonomy): domain Eukaryota; class Phaeophyceae; order Laminariales; family Alariaceae; genus Undaria; species Undaria pinnatifida. The sequence goes on from JABAKD010000030.1 coordinate 14,966,923, forward strand.
TACACAACAAAAACCGCGCTCTTCTGGTCATCATCACAGCAGTCCTCGTCATCAGCAGTCGTCATCATCACCATCATCCTCATTATCACCATCATTTCATCCACATAAATCAACCGCGTGTTATCAGAATGGAGGCGTATCTGCTCCACTCCCCTGCAGTAGTTTCTTTTGCCTTTGCGCCTTCAGCTTGAAATTGCGCATCGACGCCTGGAAAGGGAGCCTGCCATGTGCATCGTGGCAAGGAAGGCAGCTACAAGCAGTGGAGCTCATTTGACCTTGTTCGAGCAAAGTACGTATACACACGACGCTTACAGGCGACGGCGCACGGGCACGACGACACGCACTCTCACGGCCTTCCCCTTCTATTACATAGGACGACCGCGGGATGGCGCGGCATATGGGCAAAAATCGAGGCAAATGCTAGAAGCGATTTCTCGTGAGGAGCCCGGCCACTTCGGTCAGGATGACGACCTCCTTCGAATGATATGGGGAGAGGGGAGTGAGTCGCAGCACGTTGGAGAGCGAGTCTGTCACACGCCAACCCATGGCTCCGCGACGCGCAGCATGGTGGATGGGTTAGGATGGACGGATGTACTTACCATCTGGGATGAAGACCCGCTCGCTCGCCGAATCGTCAACACACCACTTGGATGCCTTTTTCGTGTCGTCGCGGTAGTCGTCGATGAAAGAATCTTTTTGCGCATCGTCTTCAGCACATATATAGCAGAATCCACAGCACGGCCCGGCCCCCATGTTTGCTGCTCGCCGATGGCTGCTCGGACGGTGCCCACCTCCCTAAAACTGCACTAGATGCTGGCTTGTTGCTTGATTTTTGCTTCCGTCAAGCCCTCCTTGTCTCCCGCTTTGACAAACGCCTTCATATCGTATAAAAAAGTTGACAGTCCCTTTTCGGAAGCCAGCAGCATCCATCACCATGCAAGTAATTTCGTCAGTCAATTTCATACCAGAACTAAAATAACACTGCTGTAGTTGGGGCAACTTGTAAATTTGAAACTTGCCAATCGGAGTTGATAGAATTCGCCCAGTCCCTAGCACCAGCGCGATCTGAACAGCAGGCTCCGAGTATATCGTTCCAATCGGTCTTCTTGAGGAAAGCGGGGAAGCGTCAGTCACCAGCAGACAATTCCAGCCAGCTGAAGGAGAGGTGCGTGCCGCGATGCATGGCTTTTACGGTAGGCGCGTCATGTAGAGGCTGTCCACCATAAAGGGCAGAGTACTTGTCGGGGCATCAAATTCGCCGCCAGACTGATAGTCTAGTAGTCTATTAGTCGTAGTCTATACTTGTACTTCCACTCTGTTTTTTGGTGTGTATCCCATACCGGTGAACTTGTATTCGATTCAAAATATCATGCCGACCTGTGTGTGCCTCATGCGGCGAGAGCCAGCAAGCGTGCGGTACGTCGCAGGCATTCTACTCTCTCGAGCAGCGAAGCGAGATAAAAGGCAGCGAGCAAGAGCGAGTGAGTACGTGTGAGTATACAAAGCGTAAAATAGTCGAGACTTTATGATTCATGACATACATGATGAGGTTGTATCATTGCTTTAGCGCGTTGGTCAGCGTGATGCTGGATCGCATGGTGGTGGTGGTGGTGGTGGTGGTGTGCGAGCTGGCGAACACTGCTCAAGACGAAAACGTCCCTATGTCTCATGTGATGCATTTGTTGTCGATCCAAATCCAACCATAAAAAATCCCTTGAAATACAGTACTACCAGGTACACACCTTTAAACAGATCTGTTTGGTAAAGTTTGTAGAACAGGCGGGGGCGGGGGCGTTCTTCTTGTAGATTTCGTGACACGTTGTTAGAGAGCATCCTACATATATACGCGAAACACCTGCGACGGCGATCGCCTCGAGCGAGGTGCTGTGAGGGTGTACGGCGCATGCGCACGAACGAAGTACACATGTAATACATATCGTGGCGTACCTTTGCTGCCTGCTTGCTGCTGTCGGGTGATTGTTCGAGGAACGTGTGGCGCTTCGTCGGGACGTTGGTGGGGTGCCATTAAGCCGACAAGCCGATACAACACCCAACCGTTTTAGATTTTTGAAAGATCTCTACCTCGACCGAATATAGATATATCACATTCCGTGTCAGCTCCTTCGTTTGTGTGGGTATATCGCACGATCGCTGTCGTTTTTGTGTATCCATAGACCTCAAATAATGTGGATATTCACATAAAATACGCCCGTGTACCAGGTATCACAGAACGAACGGTTGAGAGTTGAGATACGATGCCATCGGGCATAGGGCAGTATCGTTAAACTACAAGTATTAATAGTAAGTTACTTTCTGTACACACAGCATTATTACTTGCTTGACAGCTTGCTTTTCATTTCGACGAGCGATACGTACAAACCAGGTCCCCGTGATACCATACCATATATCGTAATCCGGTCGCCCCGGTGGCGTATCAGGTTTTCCTCGAGCCTGGTATAGGTTAGTTTCGTGGGTTCGAGCCCCACCGAGTGCATACTCGTATAAATTCGTTGGGACTTTCTTCTTGTGCACAAATTGACTTGCGGAAAGCGCGAGGAGAGCGTGCGAGTTAGCAACATTCCTCGATGAAAAATCGACGAGCAGTGGGATTGCCGAACCCTACGATGCGCGATAAAAACTGAAGGCAAGAACCGGGGGGAAGAAGGGATGACACCTGTGACCACGGCCTGTCCAGAAGCTGGAAAGTGTAAGTGTGAAAAAAAAAAAAATCATACGCGGTACGACTGAGTGCTTACTCCTACGTATAATATATTGTCATTATTTTTTTTGTCCTGCTGACGACGCCATTTGTAAGGTTATTGGGTGGGGACACAGAGTGCCCCCTGCAGGTCTGCCAATTGAGCAGGTCCCCGGAGAGTACTCTCTTTCTTTGCCTTCGTAGAGCCGTAGCTTTATTCGATTCCACCAGAGCCCCGGATGGCTTCTGAGATCGGAGGCCCTCTGAGATCGGAGGCACGTGCCTCCGATCTATTTCCTAACTTTCCCGAATATAAAACGCAAACCTTATCATACGAAACCCATCCGATCTCAACTTCGGATAATTACGGGCCTTTCGAGGCCGTATTTTAACACCCTGTTACCCGGTGTACCACGCTACGAACTGCTGCTGCTATGTATGCTTCTGCTGCAATGCGAGATGCCAGAATGTCGAGGAGACGAGAGGTGTACGTGCTTCATACACCTTATACTTGTAAGAATATATATGTAAAATATTATCTTGTTTTTGTTTTTGGCTCGCTGATCTCCGGCGGCCAAGGGTTTCTTCTCGCATTTTCGGCTGCAGGGCAAGCAAGGCTGCCATGGGTACATATGAAGCATGTCTGGATCTCGGCCGAGCTCCGCGGCGGTGCTCGGCGCGTCAAACGTCACTGAGCTGGCTCTATTTGGCAAGGAATTGCGTTCCGTTCTATATTTCTACAAGGATAGTAGGTATACTATTAGGTTGCTCTTGCCCCAGGGACGAGGACGGCATATAAGGGCCGTTTGGAGTGCGTCCGTAGTATGCGTGTGTATGTGTGCACCTAGTGTTTACGTAGTTTGTGTGTGCCTGTTGTGATGTGTATACGACATGATGGGGAGCAGTCAGTTACAAGCCGTGCGATCATCCATCGTCCGCCCGCTCGCTCGCTCGATCGTTCCATTGTGTGTAGTATATATATGTATGTGTGTCACACGTCTAGTTCTTCGTTTCACGAATAACATGTTACGTGCGTTACCTGTGACTCCCTTTTCGCCTTGCGCCGCCCCCGGGATTTCACGTAACACACATCCCGAAGGGAACCTTGTACTCCATACGTATTACATGAAGGGATATCCATGACTATGACTACTCTCGTATGTACCACTTTGCGCTGAAACTTAAGCAACATTTGGACATTAATTTATAGCTCAATCTATTAATTAATATATATATATCACTATATCCGGAAATATAAGCAACGTTCTATTTCAAGATTAAGATTAACGTCTAAAAACGGTCTTTATTCCAAAAATACCAACACTTGGTTTCATTGCTGTAAGCAACATTTTATTTCAATGTGAACGTCCAAAACAAAGGTCTTCATTTCAATACCAACATTTTATTTCATAGTAGTTTGTTCAAATAATGTTGCTTATTATATTTGTTTCCGTCTTTGGACGGTAATAATGTTGAAATAAATGTCGCTTATATTTCCGGACAGTGTGGTATATATATATTATATATACATATGTTTCACACACATCTACTTTCCAGCTTCTGGACAAGCCGTGAGTCACAGGTGTCGTCCCTTCTTCCCTTCGGTTATTGCCTTCAATTTTTATCGCGCATAGGGTTCAGCAATCCCACTGCTCGTCGGTTTTTCATCGAGTGTTGCTAACTCACGCTCTTCTCGCGCTTTTTCCGCAAGTCAATGTGTGCACAAGAAACCCCCCCTCCCACGAATTTATACGAGGGGATTCGAACTCAAGAAACTGACCTATTATACCAGGCTTGAGGGTAATCTGATGCGCCACCGGGGCGACCTGGCACTACTAGCTATGTAGATGGTGGGCTATGAATTCGTTTGGGCTGGTTGGTGTTACTTTCCATGGGGGGGTTACTTGCTGCTCTGTTTTCTCTTTTCGTACCAGTGGTTTTCAAGAGTTTTGTTTCTTCTTTCTCGTTTCAACAGCTGCTTTTCAACTCGCGACACCCCCCCAGGTTTCAACCCAACCGCATCCCGAACGGGAAAAGGTTGTAAACCAACTGCAAGCTGGTCGTTATACGTGCTACCCGGTTACTTGCCGGGTGGCACATTTACTTTCTTTCATAGCTTTACAAGTCTCATCAACCGGGGATGGAGACGGCGATCCCCTGGGTCGACACCCCCGCACCGTGTGGAAACCCCTACCGCATTGGCTGATCACTGACTAGCTGGGGCTCATGGAGCAAACGACGCCCGAGCAGAATAGAGTGCCATCTCCTGGCCAAAAATATTTCCATACATCTACAAATCCAACATCCCGGGGACGAAAACGGTGATCCCCCGGGTCGATACCGCCCCGCACGGTGTGGAATCCCCAACCCATCGGCTGATCGTTGATCGGCTGGGGTTTATGGAACCAGCGTGCCGCGAGAGTTGCCGCTCGGGACAACGCCGAGGTCCCGCCGCACCCGGGGACGATTCCCCATCCCCGGATTAGCAACCTTCCATAAATCTACAACTTCAACACCCCGGGGACGAAATCGATCATCCCCCGGGTCGATGCCGCCCCGCATGATGTGGAAATTACCCCCCCACACTCCCCCCGTCTGATTTACTGGTCGGCTGGGACTCATGGAGCCAATACGCGGCGAGAGTTGCCCCTCGAGACAATGTCGAGGTCCCGGCAGACAACGTCTCATTCCCGGATCATGAATCCTTCCATACATATAAAACTCCGACACTCTAGAGATGAAAACGATTATCCCCCGAGTTGATACCGCCCCGCACGGTGTGGAAACCCCACCGCCCCGTCGGCTGTTTGCTGATCGCCTGGCGCTCACAAGGAGCCACCGCGCGGCCAGAGTTGCCCCTTGGCACAATATCGTGGTCTCACCGCACCCGACTAATTTAAGCTCCAATCCACGGATCAAAAATCCTTCCATAGATCTACAATTCCAACACCTCGGGGATGAGACCGGAGTTCCATCAGGTCTATCCCGCCGCGCATGATGTGGAAACCCCAACGCCATCGGCTGATTACTGGTTACTGGTTGGCCGGGTTGCCTAAGACCACACTGAAGACTGTGGAATATCCATAGCAAGCGGCTAATACATGGCAGTGGGTTATAGTTGATACTGCTGTAGTAGCAGTAATGGTGGTAGATTCGCGGTAGTCATGTTTCCTCGTGGCGGAATACTACTCGTACGTGTATCCCTGTTGTTGCTGTGCATTTCATATTATACCATATAAAGACGTAAAGGCTACTATTCAGTGACTATACAGACGGAAATGTAACGGCCGTTTGAAAAACACATTTCTACCCCGTTGGTGCTGTCTGTTCCGTGCAGAGGGTGAATGCTGCATCACAGCACACACTCCCAGTATGGTGCATACTACGATGTATATTACCCTTTCCTGCCACTACGGGCAATGCAGGCCTGTGGCTTTTTTTTTTTTTTTTTTTTTTTAACCTCCGGCGGATGGGGAAAAATAAAGCTTTAGCTCACCACACTTCCGCGTATTTTCATACGCGTCGTGTGTCGATTTAACTCAGTTGCTTTCGCAGCCCAACGCTAGCTGGCGCACCCTTCGAGTCCCATTGTAGGTATAGCGTAAGCTGTCCCTATCAGTGGTCTTCGTTACAACCCCGGCAGCGCAAGCTGCCGTTGTATACGTAGGCCTGTGGCCCCACGGGCGGAGCTGTGGCCGTACCCGTAGTAATGTATGAATGATACAAAATCGAGTCTGCGGACACGGGATATAAGATACGAAGAAATTCGATGAATCTTGCAATATCGGGAACATGGGCGAGTGATTTACGGCTCAGGACGGATCAGCCGCCACTGAAGGTATCATGGATAGGTTCCGTTAGGGTTCCATCGATTCATTACTTAATTTTAGGGTCTACATGCCATACGGTTCAATGTGAAGAACACACACACAGTGAATGTACGCCGACGAGTATCTTTTTTTTTTTTTTTTTTTTTTAATCCTCCGGCGGATGGGGAAAAATAAAGCTTTAGCTCACCACACTTCCGCGTATTTTCATACGCGTCGTGTGTCGATTTAACTCAGTTGCTTTCGCAGCCCAACGCTAGCTGGCGCACCCTTCGAGTCCCATTGTAGGTATAGCGTAAGCTGTCCCTATCATTGGTCCCCGTTACAACCCCGGCAGCGCAAGCTGCCGTTGTATACGGGTGCGTGTGTATGTCGACCCGGCCTGTCCCCTGAGGGTCAGGTTCGGTGGAGATAGCCACCCGGAATGTCATCTTTCCGGGTAGTGTGGGACTTGCGCAAGCTCACCCACTAACAAAATCCCCGGACAGGAGAAAACAGCCTTCCGCCGGACTTGGTCCAGTTACGGTCCACCCTACCCATTCGGGCGTTGGTCCTCGGTACCGACGAGTATCATTCATACGTATGATATCATACGAGATACCAGATACGAGACACGAGCATGAATACGACCCCCCACTGGAGATGACGATGTTCTGTGTTTTTTGTTGCCACTTCGTACTACTTCGTATTATACTGCTTACTTTCGTTTTGCGTTGTATGAACACGATATGCTATCCGACGATATGTACCCTCGATTATTTTTTATAATAGGTTCGTCGACGGCTGATGTTATACCTTTTTCACGATGAAGACGTATGTATATACAGCCGTATTCATCTGGCGGGTTATCGGGATTTTAATTTCCTGGCGGTGTTCTGTGTTCTGGCTTAGTAACACTGCACAGATTTTGAATCGAAAACAAAAGAGAGGCTCGAAAACGAAAAAATGAGAATAGGTCGAAATCAAATTGTCTACTCTACGGTCAGTACAACTACAGCAGTAGAGGAAAGCAGCTGGAGAATACGTTAGTTTGTTTAGAATGACTGCACCACTCACCCGCGTTTTTCGGATTAACCGACATACATACATACATACATACATACATACATACATACATACATACATACATACATACATACATACATACATACATACATACATACATACATACATACATACATACATACATACATACATACATACATACATACATACATACATATATACATACATACATACATACATACATACATACATACATACATACATACATACATACATACATACATACATACATACATACATACATACATACATACATACATACATACATACATACATACATACATACATCATACATACATACATACATACATACATACATACATACATACATACATACATACATACATACATACTGCTTGGAATGACGTCGTACTCGTATCATAGTGTGGGATCATTTTTTTGCATAATAATATACAGTAGTTGAGAGTACGGGTCCCCCATTAAGGAATGCGGTATCCCGATATAAGGCGGTCAAAATCGCTTGGCACTGGAAATGCCTTAGTGCGGGATCATAATGCGTTAGAGTAAGAAGGGTCCCCCAATGAGTAAGACGGTCTGAATAAGGCGATGTCCCTATATAAGGCGGGCAACATCGCTTGGCACGACTGGAGGATTGCACTCACAACCTTGAATGAATACAGGTGAGGCGGGATCCCGTCTTAACCCCTTTATTTAGTACTGCAGTGTACATAAACCTACATCTGACTCTATTTTCAAGTTTGTCCCCAAATTGGGACTGCAGTCCTAAACGCCTTTTCAACCGGAAACCCGTTTTTTAGGAAAATTGCTTGGAATTAGGATAGGGAGGGGTTATGGGGATCCAAAGGTTAAGGCGGTCATTTTGTGCTCTGGCACACCACCGCCATAATACTGGGAGAAACCCTTCCTGCTACTACTACTGCTGTATGTAGTGCAGTGTAGTATACTCGTCTGGTATAAATATCATACAGTAAGGGTTTACGGGTTTACGACGGAAACCTCGAGGATTTGGAGAGATGTTGAACTTCAAATCAAGCAAATACGACGCGTCCGTCTGCGACAACTCTGTCCGTATTATTATTGGGTCGTGTTGGACGTCGAAAGAGAGCCGACGTCAATACATACATGCGACGGCGATGATACCGATGCACGATAAAATGTCAACAATGTGATGATACGACGCACCGAAGCGTTAATTCAGTGTTGTTGTATATACGTATGCTGCTGTATATTGTTATAAAAAATGAAAATACACTCCACCACCAGCTGTGAGATCGAATATTTTGTCGAAACTCATCTTTGCAAGCTGTGTGTGATACTCCGATCGCGCGTATTACGGGTTGTGTGTCCTCATTAAGGATATAGGTCGGCGACTCCCCTTGCAACTACAGTGCAGCTATCAGGGTCAACAGGGTGATGTTAGTCAGTCTGTGCGCGGAAACTATAAAACCTGTTTCTGAGGGGGACAAAATCTGACAGCTGTGGAAGGAAATGCATCCGTTTATCAAGTGAATCCTGTAAGTCGAATAACCGGTGAGGGGAGGGCGGAGTTTTGAAGGACGTGGGTGCCTGCCTGGTTTTGATCAAAAGGGAGCGGGATTGGAGGGGGGGGGACGGGGGGGGGGGGGGGGGGGGCGGACGGGCGGGCAATTTTTGCGTGTAAGCTATAAATCCTTTCAAGGAGATAATTCTGACGGTTTTGGGGACAAAAAAAAAAAAAAATGCACCAGTTTATCATGGGGGGGGGGGTTGGGGCGGGGGTGGGGCGTGTGGGGCAGCTCAATCTGGGCGTGGAAACACTACATTATTTCAAGGGGATAAATGTGACGGTTTTGGAAAGAATGCATCAGTTTATCATGTATATTCTGGGGTAAGTCGTACAATCAGTGAGTAGAGGGCGGAGTGTTCGAGGGGGTGGGGGTGGGATGGGGTGGGGGGGTGGTCGGGGCGGGGGGGGGGGGGGAGGTTGGGGGGGGGGGGAGGGAAGGGCATTAGGTGGCATAGATGTAGGGGTTTGTTATACGTGTGGTGCTAGGTCTAGGCGATGGTACGGGTGGTGGGGAAGGAGGGGGCGTTCGGGGCGGGGGGGGGGGGGGGGGAAGCGGCGGCATGGATGGCTCTAGAAAGATAATGAGGTGATATCCAGTGCGTGAAGTGTTTATTAATCTGGCGGACTTCGATATTAGGTGGGGCGTTTGAGCAAGGGAGAGCGAGAAGGGGGGGGGGGGGGGAGTTTTTTTTAGGAGGTGTAGGTCACAAAAATATTCAATTACACTCCGGCTGTTGGATCAAAGATATGTAGGGGCTTGTCATACGCGTGGTTCTAGGTCTAGGAGATCGTGCGGGTGGTGGGAAAAGAGGGGGCGTTGGAGGGGGGGGTTGAGGGGGGGTGGGGGGAAAGAATGAAAACTACGTCATGGATGGTCAGAAAGATAATGACGTGATATCAACTGCGTGGAGGTGTTTATTACTCTGGCCGATTTCGATTGTATATATTTTTATAAAAATTAAAATACACTCCAGCTGTGAGATCGAATATTTTGTCGAAACTCATCTTTGCAAGCTGTGTGTGATACTCCGATCGCGCGTATTACGAGTTGTGTGTCCTCATTAAGGATATAGGTCGGCGACTCCCCTCGCAACTACAGTGTAGCTACCAGGGTCAACATGGTGATGTTAGGCAGTCTGTGCGCGGAAACTATAAAACCCGTTTCTGAGGGGGACAAAATCTGACAGCTGTGAAAGGAAATGCATCAGTTTATCAAGTGAATACTGTAAGTCGAATAACCGGTGAGGGGAGGGCGGAGTTTTGAAGGACGTGGGTGCTTGCCTGGTTTCGATCAAAAGGGGGGCGGGAGGGGGGGAGGGGGGGGAGGGGACGGGTGGGGCAGGTCAATGTGTGCGTCGAAACTATAAATCCTTCTTGTGGGGGAGGGGGGGGGGGATGTGCCGGGGGGGGGCGGGGGGCGGGGGGGGAGGGCATTAGGTCGCATAGATGTAGGGGTTTGCTATACGCGTGGTGCTAGGTCTAGGCGATGGTGCGGGTGGTGGGGAAGGAGGGGGCGCTGGCGGCGGGGGTGGGTGGGAATTGCAGCAGCGCCATGGATGTATTATTATGTGGGTGAGCATAGAAAACACGGGGATGCAGGAGACTGTTAAGGTATTAGTGGGGTATTAGTCCGTTTGACCACTTGCAACTGGTTAACCAATAGCTTACCCAAACTAAGCCTTATAACACTCTCCCCCCCTGAAACGGCGGGATAGCAAGTCGGCCGGATATACGGGCGGACCTGTCAATTATCCAAGCCGTTTCATTCCCTGGGGATACCAGGAAGAGTATTTTTCAAGTTCGCCATGGGGAAATCTGAAAAAGTTTATTATGGTGGATGTGGGGATCGAACCCACGACCCAAAAACCCATGGTCTGTCGACGACGCCATTTGTTAAGGAATTAGAGGGGTATTAGTCCGTTTGACCACTTGCAACTGGTTAACCAATAGCTTACCCAAACTAAGCCTTATAACAAGACGTACTGCTGTAGGCCAAACGCGCTCGATACGAATCTCAAAAGTACGATATTTCGATACAACAGAGTATGATATGATACGATAATATATACGATATGTCGAAACATTTGATACGTTGTTGTTGTTGTTCTCACATTAACTCGCATAATCAAGTCCGTGGTCACAGGACAGGCTCCAGTCACTCTGGAGCTGAGGAATACCCCAGGGAAAACACACACACAACCCAAGGTGGTACACGCATATGTCACAGCTAATTCATGCCTCCACCAGAAACATATAAAAGTGAAATCGGGAGTCAGTCTACGATGTGCCAGGTCCATACCGGTGCATACGTCTCATTACTCACGCCTGGAGAAACCGACTATCTATACCGCTTGCCACCCAAGAAAGACTACCACGTATATATTACACGTATGATTAGTATCTATACGACGCATACGCACGACAGGCGCAAGTCAATTGGAGAAAAGAAACGAAGAAAAGAAAATTAGCTAAAGGAAAGGAAAGAAAAGAGAAGAAAGCGAAAAAAAAGAAGGAAAAAAACGAAAAACCAAAAAGGAAAGGAAAGAAAAGAAAGAGACAAGAAAAGCAAGAAAAGACAAGACAAGAAGAGGAAGCAAGGAAAGGAAGAGAGAAGAAAAAAGAAGAGAAAAATGTCATACTAGCAGACCCTGGGAACTGGCTAAAAGACGGCATTGGGCTCATCATAGAGAGTATCAAGTGCAGCATCAAGGGCACTGGGGAGAGAACGCAACATGGCGAAGAAGTCACGACATGGAACGCTAGGTCCGGCGGTAGTACGATACCTGCTACCACCATCCAGGCAAAAGGTATCATATTTTATAAAAATATTTCAAGGACGTCAGCCGTGAGTTCGACGAATTTCGGGTCAATACTCATCTTTGCAAGCTGCGTTGTTGGTACTTGTAATAGACTATATTATATGGGTGAGATTTTTCGTAAGGGGAGGGGTCATATTGTTCGGTTAAAAAAACAAACACATATATTATTTTATTATAAAAATTAAAATACACTCCAGCTGTGAGATCGAAGATTTCGTCGAAACTCATCTTTGCAAGCTGTGTGTGATACTCCGATCGCGCGCATTACGAGTTGTGTGTCCTCATTAAGGATATAGGTCGGCGACTCCCCTTACAGCTACAGTGTAGCTATCAGGGTCAACAGGATGATTTTAGTCAGTCTGTGCGCGGAAACTATAAAACCCGTTTCTGAGGGGGACAAAATCTGACAGCTGTGAAGGCAAAGGGGGGGCCTGGTTTTGATCAAAAGCGAGCGGGTTTGGAGGGGGGCGGGGGGGGGGGGGGGGGGGGAAAGGGGCAATTTGTGCATGTAAGCTATAAATCCTTTCGAGGGGATAAATCTGACGGTTTTGGCACCAGTATATTATTGGGGGCGGGGGGGGGGGGGGGGGGGGGGGGGGCAGCTCGATATGTGCCCGGAAACTATACATTATTTCGATGGGATAAATGTGTATATATAAATACGAGTCTGATGCATTTCCTTCCACAGCTAGCTGTCAGATTTTGTCCCCCTCAGAAACGGGTTTTATAGTTTCCGCGCAGAGACTGCCTAACATCACGCTCTTGACCCTGATAGCTACACTATAGTTGCAAGGGGAGTCGCCGACCTATATCCTTAATGAGGACACACAACCCGTAATACGCGCGATCGGAGTATCACACACAGCTCGCAAAGATGAGTTTCGACAAAATATTCGATCTCACAGCTGGATGGAGTGTATTTTTTTTCAAATAGTATATACGAGTATATAAATAATTTATAAAAAACATTTCAAGGACGTCAGCCGTGAGCCAAAAGGTATCATAATATTGTATTTCTCCTTCGTATGCGTATTGTTTTAGTATCCGCTTCCTGGGCCCATGTCCATACCGCCTTGCCTGGCACCAGTATGCCCCTATGATGTACTACTAATATCTGGTATATGCTACATACACTACTACTGCTGTCATGGTATCCCGACTACAACAGGCGCATGTAGTAACAGCAGCAGGTAGGGCTTGCCGCTCACCTTCTGCCTTAGTTAATTGCCTGTTGTATATTATTAGTAGCCGAAACAGCTGAAGACGGTCGCACGCTCTCTGGTGTGTTGTTGGTGGTGTTGGTGTTGGTGTTGGTGTTGGTATTGGTGTTGGTGTTGGTGTTGTTGTTGCTCTCACATTAGTGGTGTTGGTGTTGGTGTTGGTGTTGTTGCTCTCACATTAGTGTTAAGATACGGGCTCGAAAGGCCACAGGTGTGGTAATTATCCGAATCTGCGAATCTGAGATCATTTGGATGGGTTTCGTATGATAAGATTGGCCTTTTATATTCGGGAAAGTTAGGAAATAGATCGGAGGCACGTGCCTCCGATTCCAGAAGCTATCCGGGGCTCTGGTGGAATCGAATAAAGCTACGTCTCTACGAAGGAAAAGAAAGTGAGTACTCTCCGAGGACCTGCTCAATTGGCAGACCTGCAGGGGGCACTCTGTGTCCCCACCTATAACCTTACAAATGGTCGAACTTGAAAAATACTCTCCCCGGCAGAGATGTCGGTTGACAAACTTTTGACCCCTCGACGGGCTGTCAAGGGCAAAACATCTTGACAGACGGCCTTGACAGTCCCACACCATGGGATGATTCAATAACATCCCCGTTTTGCCAAAAACGCCTGACAATTTACCCGAAACCGGCGGATATTTTCTTTCTACAGGCTTTCTCGCGCTTGTGTGAGCGTGTTGTGTCCGGGAACGATGATGCAGCTGGCCCATAGACCTCGAGTACGCAGCGTGCACGCGGATAGAGCGGGTTGGGGGTCGGGGGAAGTACGAGAATCGTGCTCTTGTGCTCTCGCGCGAGTAAAAAAATACCTGAAGAACGACATGTTTGTGGATCGAAGATCGAACTACCACAGTCAGTAAGTACTATCGTGCGTTTTTAGGCGGGAAAGCGTAGTATTTCCCTGACGAATTTCGATTTCACTTGGTTTTTCGGATCTTCCTAGGGCTCCAGCACCTTTGTGTGACCACGGACTCTAGATGTTTGACAAGAGTTAATGTGAGAAAACAACAACAACATTTACTGCTGTGAAAAAGCGGAAGGGGGCACCATGTATGTGGTCAGCAAATGAATCTCGTTGAGCAGCTCAATTATTGACAAACTATAATCTGTTTTGTACTGGGTGATATTTTTTACTTGTATTCAGCTTCTCGGCAATCGCAACGTCGATGATCAGCAGCATATGGGTGTTCATCCATGCCTCGGGACAAGAATGGTTTGACACGTAAAGACCCACACTTGAGGCTTGATGGTTCAACATTCGACGCATACACATCTAGACTAGACGCTAGGCACGAGATCTTAATGTTTTCAGGCGACGCAGAAATTTGATTGCTCAACAATCAACTACAGCAGTATCTGGTACGAGATGAACTGCGCCAAAGCCGTCACCTCCTTTCTCTAAGAATTGCACGTGAAGAATTGTAATAACCCTTGCTCATGTTAAAATCAGTTGCATACGATATGTGTTGAGTTTATAGGGGTTTCCAAAGAGATATGGAGGCGTTATCCTACCCGGGGGTAGGGGACACTTTGTCATGACAGCCCGAAACCCCTCGGCAGACAGTTTCGACACCTCGACCACTCGGCATCTCGCTGACAACCGACATATTTGCTCCCCGGTTTACCCAGGAAATGAAACGGCTTGGATAATTGACAGGTCCGCCCGTATATCCGGCCGACCTGCTATCCCGCCGTTTCAGGGGGGGGGAGTGTTGTAAGGCTTAGTTTGGGTAAGCTGTTGGTTAACCTTTTGCAAGTGATCAATCGGACTATTACCCCACTATTAATAAGTCCTTAACATTAGCTCGCATTACCAAGTTCGTGGTCACAGGACACGCTCCAGTCACTCTGGAGTGGAAGAATATATGGATTGATGATCCAATCATTGGCATGTTTCAGTACTCAGTATGCACCTGACCGGTTCTCATTAGTTTGTGGTCATATCTCCGCTGAGTCTCCACTGTGACACAAAATAGTAAAACCGCTGAAGAACACTATCATACATAGGATAATAGCATGCATTCCCCTTTTCATCACCGCCCGGCACTCTTCTGTCTTCTGAGTCAAAAGTTATTACCCAGAAAATCGCCACAGAGATGTATGGTAACGGCGTTGGTCATGTTTCCATCTGTTCGCGGTTGGCTGTGCGCGGACTACGCAGAGTAGCGTGAGCTACCTCTCTCTGGTGTGTCGGCGAAACAGTTTCTGCTGCAATCATAAATATATATATATATGAGATCATTCTTTTTTTCACGGATTCGGTCAGGACTTTTTTTTGGTCTCGGCTTTAGCATGCGATTCGCGGAACTGGAATTCTCGGTCAAATAGCTTCGTTCGAGCGCCGGCTTCGGGGGGCGGCTCAAACGCCCCTCGCCCTGCCGTGTCCGTCCCGCAACTCGACGTGAACGCGGGCGGATGCCGACCGAGACAAGCGAGAAGTTGCAAAAACATCGCATGTCGAGGAGGAATTCCAGATATTTTGGTTGTATCTTCACCTCTGCAGCGCCTGGATGATTTACAAAATTGGCATCATTTCCAAACGGTAGGTAGTTGCCATTGTAAAGCCATTTTTTATACAGTCGGATTCCGCTAGTCGAAAACGGCCCTTTTCGACTGGAATCTTCTGGTCCTTCCTCTTATCGTCAGTCGAGTCGATTTTATAGTCTTTGTGCTCTTCCTAGAGGCGGTTGGTGTGAGGGAGTACTGCTGTACGGCAGTCGAAATCGGTTGGCAGCTCTGTGCTTCGCGCTTTCTCCGCGAGCAACGGCTCGACGAACCCTCGTCCCAGCGAGTTGGTGGCTTTGGACTTAGCCGAAAGCCGCCAAAGCTACGTTCGTGGAATTGCACTCAGCTGAGAGCCGCCAAAGCTACAGCAGGCGCACCCGTTGTTGGCAGCATGGGATCGATACCGCGCGCTGCTGCCGTCGTGTGATACACGCTGCTGGCGAGCGGAACTAGGAATGCGCCACGCTGACTTGCTGCGAGAAGCAACAGCAGTGATAGCCACGCCAGCGTCAGCGCCTTGTTTGATACTGCAGTGCGGTACCTGGTATGGGTGTGTGGCCGTGTGGCAGTGTGGGTGTGTGTTTGGTGGTGGGATGAACGATACGATCGGTTCAAAAAACACGTGTAACACTTTTTCGACTGTGATTTTCGACTGGAGGATCCAGTCGAAAAACTCAACTTTTTTTACTGGATCCGCCAGTCGGAAATCTCAGTCGAAAAGAGTTGAGTCGAAAAAGCCCTTTTTCGACTGTGTAAGAACGCTCGATTTGGGCTTCAGTCAAAAAAGGCCGTTTTCGACTGACATATCCGACTGTATAAGAAATGGCCTAATGTTTTGAATTTTGCCGTGGCGTATTCTCGAGCGTTTTTTTTGCTTGACGTCTGCAGGGCTTGAGCGTTTGTTTGTTTTGCTTGACGTCTGCAGGGCTTGAACGAACGAAACACGTAAAGTCTTCGGGGGTGGTTCCAACGCGCAAAAGTCTTCGTGGGGCGGCTCCAACGCCCCTCGCCCTTCCTTATCCGTTGGGCACCTCGACGTGAACGCGGATGGATGCCGAGCGAGACAAGGGAGAAGTTGCAAAAATATTGTATTTTGAAGAGGTAATCTTGCGACTTCGGTTGTATCTTGACGTCTTCAGCGTCTGGATATATTTCCAAAATTGGCATCATTTCCAAACGGTAGTTAGTTGCTAAAGTTTTGAATTTTGCGGTGGTATTATCTCGAGCGCTTGTTTTGCTGGACGTCTGCAGGGCTTGAGCGCGTGTTATAATACCAGTTACACTGATCGTCGAATTTCCATTCGAGTGTTGCTAACCCACGCTCTCGCGCTATCCGCAAGTCAAACAGTGCATAACAAAGCGAAAAATTGTACGGGTACGCACTCGGGGGGATTCGAACTCGCGAAGCTGATCTATACCTGTACCAGGCTCGAGGATATAACCTGATACGCCACCGGGGCAGTGAGTGATATAGAGCCGGTCGCCCAGGTGGTCTGGTGGGGTTACACTCGAATGCTACGGCTGCTATTGATGCTAGCGTTGGTCCTTGAGTTAAATAACCACCGTTGTGAGCTTTGTTGGTTTTGTTTATTTGCAGAAAAAAAATGGGAAAAAAATGGATAAACTAACTGTTGAAATCGCCTATTAATAGCAGTGTGAGTAGGTACAAATCGACGCGAATCGACGCGGGAAGTAAATGCTGGATTATTCTCGCGATAAAAATTAGGGCAGGTACCGTAGTGGGGAGGGGGGAGGGGAGCCCGCTAGATGACCCCGGATCAAAGGTATACTACTGGGAGGGCGAGAGTAATGCGAGAATCGCACTAAGTGGGATGGGAAAAAGAAGAGAAGTGAAGTGTATTGCTGCTGCTGGAATAACACGATACCCAAGCAAGTTGCATCGATCGACTCGATCTGGACTGACTGCTGTTGTATTATGCAATTGGTCCATGTACAACTTTTCTAATCACACGCAGCGGACATGGTCAGTCACCTTACTGGCCCCGGATGCTTGATTGAGTAACTATCATAAGAAACGCACTCGACACGTTTCGTCGCCAGACTAAAGGGTCAGTCGGCGTGTGCTCGGATTTATCTGATCGAAATCTGGTGAATACAGCTCGGAATCGGATTCACTTCAAAAACGGTAGCTGGTAGCTAATATTAATTGTAGTACATTGTTATGATTGTTAGTCTATATCGAACTCTTGGCATTACCTTGCATACTGTACTGCAGAATATGATTGTGTGTGGTGACTTTTTTTACTCTACCAAGTATTGAATCGAACAATTCGAAGTGCTGCCCTGCCCTACCCGAAGCATGGGTGCCGGCGTACGCCGGCATCCATGCGGAGCCCTTGTCGCCTATACTTTTTTTCTTCTTTTCTCTTCTCACACTTTTACTTTCCAGCTTCTGGACAAGCCGTGGTCACAGGTGTCGTCCCTTCTTCCCCCCGGTTCTTGCCTTCAATTTTTATCGCGCATAGGGTTCAGCAATCCCACTGCTCGTCGATTTTTAATCGAGTGTTGCTAACTCACGCTCTCGCGCTTCAGCAAGTCAATTTGTCCACAAGAAAAAGTCCCAACGAATTTATACGAGTATGCACTCGGCGGGGCTCGAACTCACGGAACTGACCTATACCAGACTCGAGGATAACCTGCTACGCCACTGGGGCGACCGGCATATCTAGTAGTGCCAGATGCAAGCGCTCGTTCGTTGGTGACATGGCTAAGTATTGAAGGTTCGAGACCAGCTATAATATATTCTGTACCAGATATACAGCGGCGGTAGTTCTTGACTTTTGCCTGCGACCCGCTGTAGAGTTACATTTCCCGTGTTTAGTTCTCCTGCACGACCGCTGGTGGCGATGATTATGATGACCATAATGATGTTTTCTTGTTGGTTTCATGACCAATACCACGCCAACCCTAGGCAAGATTCACATCACGACTATGAACGGGGACATTAAAGAACCATCCTCGGGTTTCAGGCCTTGCGTTTTGCGTAGTTTTCCCGCTGCGTCCATCCTTTGTAGTAGCACACTGCTGAATGAAGCCATCACAGCTTTCCCACACACCAGAGAGCCCCGCAATTGAGCGCTGCGACACCGCGTAGCTCCTCGTGCGCACCTCGTTTACATACACAACGCCATGGACCTGTCCAGTCGGGCGCTGCCGCCCTCACAGGGCCAACTACTAACCCTAACCCTATTGCTAACCATAATTCTAACTATATCCCTAGCCCTAACCCCAACCAGAAATGCTCGAGGGCTGAAACCCGGGGATGGCTCATAAAGTGTTCCCGTACGAAGTCGTTATTTCTGTTTCGCAAAAAACTAATCGGAACTATTATTGTCACCCTACCATAAACCTATCCCACCCCTCGACCCGAAATGCAGGGCCTGAAGCCCGGGGACGGCTCATAAGATGTCCCCGTGGTCGCGGTTTACAGCTCGCTTAAGTAAGCAGTCGTGATCGTCTTTTCCCCCTTTTTGTCTTCCTGTGTTAATTGTGCTGGCAGGTATACACGGCAACACGTGTAGCGGATCGTCTACATACTTCGAAGAACATCGTATAGTATTTTGGTACTCTTGCGGCAAAATGGATGCAGCCAACGTGAAGACCTTCAAGCTGGATGCCAGCGGCGGGGGCTGCAGCGGCATGTTTTGGAGGTAAATGTTGAATGAGACAGTATAAGCTGTCTCGCTAGGAACTCGCGCAGTAGGGTGTTTGTAGCTGTAGCTGTGTGCGTTGATGGATCCCTGTCGGTCGGTCGGTCGGTCGGTCGCTTGAGCCGCCTCGAAAGGAGTCCTTATTAATTGGTGCCGTGTAACTTAGAAACTCGCGTGTACAGTACAGTACAGTACACCATCGCCATAGTATGGGTCCCCTCAATAAGGCGGTGGTGGGGTGTGCGAGAGCAGTATAACCGCCCTAAAGGGGGAAGCCGCCTCATCCATACCAGCTCATGAGTGCGATTCAGCAGCCGCGTCAAGCGATTTTGACCGCCTTATATCAGGACACCGCCTTACTCAGACCGCCTTATCGAGGGACCCCCACTACTGGATGAAGCTTTTAGGAAGATCGCACGGCAGTAGTACAAGGATCACCACGCCGCACGCCTGTCGCACAGCTCTTGTTATGCATGGTAGCTCGGACACAGGCACATCCTCTACCCCAGCTTCTCCGGTTTCTCGGTGTGGTCGGTACCGCTGTAATCAAAGCGGGCCACGATCTGGACGAAGCACTCTTTGGGGCATTTTTAATTTCTGTGGGACAAGGCTCCTTAACCCCTTCAGAGCCTCCAAACCCCTCCCTATACTAACTTCAAGTAATCGGAGCACTTTTGGGGCCTTTTTGTTTTGTGGGACGGGGCTCCTCTACCCCTTTAGAGCCCCTCCCTATACTAACTTCGGGTAATTTTGTAAGTGAAACGGGTCTCCAGTTGTAAAGGGAGAAAAAAATCACGACGAAAATTAACGATTAAGGCATCGGCCACTTACTGCTGGCTGGCGATGATGACGATAATGAAATTGGCGTCCGAACGACAACAAAGCGAAGACTCTCGCACGGAACACGGGCGCAACATGATCTTACTGCTGCCGTGCTGGTGCGCGCTCCCGCTACGATAGGTAAACCGTTGAAAATGACGCAATCAATCGTCGTTTCTGTGGTCGCTATATATATCTTCAGTGAGGCCACAAACCCAGTAATACGCGCGATCGGAGTATCACACACGGCGTGCAAAGATGATGAGTTCCGACGAAACCTTCGATCTCACGGCTGGAGGAGTGCATTTTTATGCTATACACCGGCACCCAAAAAAGAGTTCGACCCGAAATCGCCGGGATGTCGTTCTTGTTGTGCAATATGAAATTTGGAAATATTTTTTTATACCTACAGCAGTACCATGGTTTTTTTTGGTTGTTTAGTTGTTGCACTTTCAGTTTGCTCAAAAGTAAGTTTTTTGGTCTTGGAAGGCAAGGCAATAGACAATAGACAATAGACAATAGGCAATGGTCAATAGGCAATAGACAATAGGCAACAGGCGATATGCAACACAGATTGCCCCACAGGTCAGGAGCCTTAGGATAACATCGCTGCACCTCCACCATATTAATACCATACAGTACCATATTAACGCTATATTGATAACATATTAATATCATATTCATACCTTATTCATACCATATTCATACCATATTCATACCATATCAATACCATACTAATACCATTTCAATAGCAATTTAACACTATATTCATAACATCTTCATATCATATTAATACCATATTAATACCATATTAATACCGTATTAATCCCATATTAATAGCATGTATGGGCCAATCGTCGGGGAGGGGGTTTCGGCGGAAGCTTTTTCTCCAAAGTCTCTGAGGGGTCGCGAAGGCAAACGACCTTTTACTTGTATTAATGAATCACATTACGAAAATTGAATTGAAAGCATGGTGGCCTTTTTTTGCTCCCCCTCTATCTACAACAGAGCGGCAGAACAGAGTACGACTTTTGAAGGTATCGGGTTTGTATGCGCTGCAAAAGCACCAGGATGAGTTGTGCCCGTTCCATGCTGTGGTTTCGTGCTATTACAGAGCAAATCCCACATATTATGACCCGAAGAAACAACAGTACAAAATCAGGCGTGTAACAGAAAACGTTCGTTATTTTGGCTGTGTGTTTATTGATCTCTGTGCTTATTGGCGTGTGTGTATGCGCGTGTGTGCATGGACGTATGTATGTGCTACGCCGTTTTTGAGCAGGACGAAGCCGGAGATGAGCGCTAGCACCTCTAGCTCCGACTGGCCCCGCAACGGAGCCATTCTCAAGGGCTGGTAAGTGCTGATGGTGGAAACAGAAGTGGTGACCGTCTAAACTCGCTTGTTTTCTGAAAACAGGCGTTGGAAATATTTCAAGCGTGTCATATCTGCCTGTATTCGGCACCTCGATTCTGCGTCGGGCGTGTTGTGTATTGTATTGTTGGCTCTTATCGCGCCGTGTGTGCTCATCAAGTTTGCTCGATTTCTTGTTTGAAAAACCGAACAAGATAGATAGAAATTTTGCGTTTTGCAGTACGGCAGTACATTCTCGGCCGCGCGAGAAACTCAGACTGGCTTTTCCGCGGGAAATTCGAAAGTCGGGAGCTGTTATTCTAACGTAAATAATATGAAAAACAACATTTCTTAACTGAGAAAACTAGCCTGGGACAGGTTTTCAAATTTACCGGTTGGATGCTTAAGAGCCACATTTTTCAAGTCAGATCAAGAATCGGATTGAGGAGTGATTGGCGACAGAGCCAGAGTGCTTATGAACCAACCTTGGATTGAGTTGGAGGAGGGGATGTCGAAAAAAAAAGGCGTTATGCCTGAAAATAGAGTTGAAAAGTGGGGGATTTGGGGATTGTCATGATGGTTTCTTGTCAGAGGCGCGGTGCTGGAGTACCGTGTTTTAGAACCTTCACAATCGTGTCATGGTGTATATTTCTCGGTTAACTTCTCGTTTGCTGCTGTGGTACTGCCAGGTGAGCAATACGATGTTCTGAAACGTCCAACGTCTAAAAAGAAACGTTCTTTGATCCTGTTAATCATGCAACATGTTCCATGAAACGTTCCACACCTACATGTATACAGCAGTGAGGTCTATGCTGACTACTTTTGCCCTACAATCTCTAGTTACTGAAAAACGCGTTGAAAGCGTCCAACATCTCGGTAGCCTTTTTGCTCAACGTTCGAAGCCTTTCAACCCACCAACACTTTCATGCCTGACTGATTTATTTGGCCTGTTTACCTGTTTAACGTCCAGCACTCAATGTGTTGTACTTCGAAGTATACTACTAAATCGTTCTATCAAAGGCATAGCAAATAGTAACAGTGAGCTGTAGCAACGCGTCAAACTGTCCTCGAAGCGGTTGGCATCCATCTGGTACCTGGTATCTCGGAGGTAGTAGTTTGCCCCAGTGACTATTCATTGCTACTGTTGCAACGACATTTGTGTACGAAGAATTCAACATAATCTCCGTAACAACCTTTATTTGCTCTATTTTCCCGTTGAAGCATGCCACACACCCAGCGTCTCGTAGACATGGTAGTATTCCCAGGTAATGTTTTGCTCTATTAATAGCAAAGATGTCACGAGACGGTGCTTTGACCCCTTGACCGACGACAAATTAAAAAAAAAAAAAAAATACCTTGATTGACGGCAAACTACTACGCTTTAGTGTCGAATATGTCAGGAGATAGCACTTTAACCCCTTGACCGACGGCAAATTTAGAAGAAGAAAAAAAAGTTGACTGACGGCAAACTACTACGCTTTAGTGTGGAATATGTCAAGAGATGGCACGGCACTTTGACCCCTTGTCCAAGGGCAAATTTCCAATAATTGACCTTGACTGACGCCAACTACTCGGCTTTAGTGTGAAAGATGTCAGGAGACGGCATTTTGATCCCTTGATAGACGGCAATTTTCCAATAATTTACCTTGACTGACGCCAAACTACTAAGTGTTAGTGTGTAACGATCCATTTGACACCCTTGACCGCTGAACGTTTTCCCTTGACTGACCGTCTCCTGACACGTTCGCTACTAACCCCTTGGGGGCCGATTTACAAAATGAAAAAAACACGCTTTCATCATAAGAGTAGAACGAGAAAAGGGGATCTTATCAACCGCCTAAGGAAAAGCGCGTTCAGCATTATTTTACGTACTGCTGTTACAGTATGGTATCCCCTTCCCCCGTTTGCGGCGTTACGACTATAGCGAATGTCCCCTCAATTCCGGACGGGCAGGCGTGATCGTCTTCTTCCTGAAGGAGACGAGTCCGCCCCCTTCTTGTCGGTAGACATCCGGCGGACAGCCAGCAACTAACTCCAGAGATGATGTAACATCCAAACAACTTCATATCATCATGATGCACATGGGCGTGTCCTTTGGCTATTTGGACAAACAACCTCTACCCCAGAAGCAAGCACGGGCTGCTTTGTGTGGTCCATATGCTTCAATCGTCCTTTCTATTAACTAGTTTTCCCCCCTGAAGAAGTGGTCGCTGAAATCCCGACGGGCTCCGTTCCGGCATTGGAGGGGTGCGGGGTCTATTTTTGTTTGTTTATTTATTTATTTATTTATTTATTTTTTTATTTATATATTTTTTTATTTTATTTGTTTATTTATTTATTTATTTGTTTGTTTATTTATTTATTTATTTATGTTTTTATTTATTTATTTATCTTTATTATTATTATTATTTTTTGTTTATTTATTTATATGTTTATTTGTTCATTTGTTCATGTGTTAATTTGTTTATTTGTTCGTTTGTTTATTTATTTATTTATTTATTTATTTGTTTGTTTATTTATTTGTTTATTTGTTCATTTATTTATTCATTTTCACACTTCTACATTCCAGCTTCTGCAGTCTGACAAGCCGTGGTCACAGGTGTCGTCCCTTCTTCCCCCCGGTTCTTGCCTTCAATTTTCATCGCGCATAGGGTTCAGCAATCCTACACTGCTCGTCGATTTTTCGTCGAGTGTAGCTACTAACTCACGCTCTTCTCGCGCTTTCCGCAATTCAATTTGTGCACCAGAGAAGTCCATGTGGTGTAGTGGTACTCCGAGTGGGGTATGCGTGGTTGGTCGGTGTAGGGAAGCGTGCTCCTCATGGGTTCCGGTGCCCTTGTTTGGTCTCTCCTCATGGCTCGCTGGGTAAACTCAAGAGCTTATGCATTAGTTCCTCTACATTGAACACTAAAAGACAGACACAACAGGGCTGCAGGGTAGCGCAGGGTAGAGCAGGTAGAGCAGGTAGTGAGATGTGGGGCGCCCTGCTTGTCCCATCATCGTAACCTATATTACCGCCCATCTATGATGACCTTGACGTGAGTGTGACTTCTAATATCACGTGTTTTCATCTCAACCATGGCATGGTTTCACGTCGAATCTGTAAACTATCCTTCTACGGAGGGCACTCCATTACATTAGGCCACCCTGAACAGTCGAAGATGCAGATCACCTGCCAATCAAAGGATGTCAACAAAACATCCAGAATTGGAAAAGGAATCGAAGATGCGGCTATTCGAAACAAACAAAAACGAGGCTATAGGTTCCCCCACACCTCGTAATAATGAGGCTTAAATGCCTCATTGCAAGATATACAACCCTATGATGGAGCTCACAACCGTGAGGGC
The DNA here is from genome assembly GCA_012845835.1 of Undaria pinnatifida. Lineage (NCBI taxonomy): Eukaryota > Phaeophyceae > Laminariales > Alariaceae > Undaria > Undaria pinnatifida. The sequence continues at coordinate 14,991,788 of JABAKD010000030.1, forward strand.
TCGAGGAAGGGTGTGTACCTACGGTACACCAGTAGCAATCGGCCTACGAAAACACGAAGGGCACGGCCACTGAGCGCAAGGATGCGAGCATTCCATCCCGGGTATCGTTTTGGGCGGGCTAGTTCCCCCTCCCTTTCGACCCACCATCACCATCCGGCCCCATCCACCGGCGACGCGCAAACCATGCACCTCTCCTGTTGGGCATTGACTTGGGTGGGCTGTCCACCATCACCATCCGCCCCCATCCACCGGCGACGCGCAAACTATGCACCTCTCCTGTCCCACCCAAGTCAATGCCTAACAGGAGAGGTGCATGGTTTGCGCGTCGCCGGTGGATGGGGCCGGATGGTGATGGTGGGTCGAAAGGGAGGGGGAACTAGCCCACCCAAAACGATACCTGGTACTCGGGATGGAATGCTCGCATCGTTCGACGTGGGCAGCGAAGAGGCCGTGGAAGGGCCCGATTTCTGGCTAAAATGGTCCCGTAACACACCAGGCTCGGGAGGATCAAGAGCCCGAGAAAAAAAAATAACAAACTGGGAAAAAGGGGAGCGGTGGGATGGTAGAGTTGGGTCGGAGAGTCCTGCCGACGACGCCAATTGTAGTGGTACTCCGAGTGGGGTATGCGTGGTTGGTCGGTGTTGGGAAGCGTGCTCCTCATGGGTTCCGGTGCCCTTGTTTGGTCTCTCCTCATGGCTCGCTGGATAGACTCGAAAGCTTATGCATTATTTCCTCTACATGAACACTCAAAGACAGACATAACAGGGCTGCAGGGTAGCGCAGGGTAGAGCAGGTAGAGCAGGTATTGAGATGTGGGGCGTCCTGCTTGTCCCATCATCGTCACGTACATTACCGCCCATCTATGATGACCTTGACGTGAGTGTGACATCTAATATCGCGTGGTTTCACCTCAACCATGACATGGTTTCACGTCGAATCTATACACTATCCTTCTACGGAGGGCACTCCATTACAGTGGTCATACGACTACATACGACGGCTGTGCATGAAATGAGCCCCCCCTCCCCCCCACTGAGAACCGATTTGGACGGGCACAGCATAGATAGGGATAGGTACTACAGTAGCTGCGGTCGGACGCTTGATTTTCATTAAAAGTATTTCAAGAACGTCAGCCGTGAGTTCGACGAAATTCGGATCAATACACATCTTTGCAAGCTGCGTTGTTGGTATCGTACTTGTAATATACTATGTGGGTGAGTTTTTTCTTAATGGGAGGGGTCCTGTTCTTTTGTTTCAAAAATAAATGAATATTTTACAACAAAAATATTTTCGAGGACGTCAGCCGTGAGTTCGACGCATTTTCGGGTCAATACTCATCTTTGCAAGCTGCGTTGTCGTACTTGTAACATACTATGTGATTGTTCGCGCCCGTCTCCTTTGTTGGTGGACGCATGCGACATACAGCGGGGAAGTCGCAACATTTCTCTTCGTGGGCGTTCGTACGTGCAGAAAGGCTCTATACCTTCAGCCCCACAAAACGATTTCGAGTAAACTGAGTGAGTGCAACCGGATGATGGACAGACCCGTGATGGGTTTTCAAGTGCGTACGTACGTAACCAGAAATCAACACACTTTGCAAGACAAAAAAAATGTCGTTTTTCCGACGATTTGGGGTTAAGAGATCCCGTCACCCAGAAAATATTTGGACGAAAAAATGCTACCGGTGCCGCTATCGTAGCATGCGTCGTCGGTGGCTGCACATGGGTTTCGAACGGGATTTGGGGTTAAGAGATCCCGTCACCCAGAAAATATTTTGACGAAAAAATGCTACCGGTGGCGCTATCGTAGCATGCGTCGTCGGTGGCTGCACATGGGTTTCGAACGGGAATGGCGTTGTTATATTCGGGAAAGTTAGGAAATAGATCGGAGGCACGTGCCTCCGATCTCAGAAGCTATCCGGGGCTCTGGCTCTGGCTCTGGTGGAATCGAGTAAAGCTACGTCTCTACGAAGGCAAAGAAAGTGAGTACTCTCCGAAGACCTGCTCAATTGGCAGACCTGCAGGGGGCACTCTGTGTCCCCACCAATAACCTTACACTACTATCAATATCAACGTGTCGAAATGTCCACAATCCCGATCATGACATAATCTGATAATGAGTCCCACCAGGCAGGGCAGTATTTGTTTGCTCTTCGATTAATAATATTAATAGCAATGGTTAATAAGTTGTAGCGTACCGGGTATCAGGTAACGTATTTGCGCTGCGGCGCTGCTTTCACGCCACTCCGTTGACGGGTGGATTATCCTGTCGTTCATGTTTCGGCTCGTTGCTTGTTCGGCTCCACCGCTCCCCGGGCTTGTTTTTTCTTTCCGGCTTGCGACCAATATGATCGGGGAATGAACCGTGAAAACAAATATCTGTGGCAATAACCTTGGCCATGGTGGCTGTTAAGGTTGTAGTGTCTTACTATTAATAGTGCTTGGTCGAACATGTTCCTCGACTGCTTATTGTTCTGTACCGTTTTTTTTTTCTGTTTGGTCGGAATATTTTATCATGGTTATTATTGTTGTATTTTTGTTGTTGTTACTCCCATGGATGGTGTTACTTCATTAAGTTGTTTTTGTTGTTGTGGTTGTTGTTGTTGTTGTTGTTGTTGTTTTTGTTGTTGTTGTTGTTGTGGTTGTTGTTGTTGTTGTTGTCGTTGTTGTTGTTGCTGTTGTTATTGTTGCTGTTGTTGTTGTTGTTGCTGTCGTTGTTGTTGTTGCTGTTTTTGTTGTTGTTGTTGTTGTTGTTGTTGTTGTTGTTGTTGTTGTTGTTGTTGTTGTTGTTGTGGTTGTTGTTGTTGTTGTTGTTACTCCCATGGATGGTGTTACTTCATTAAGTTATTTTTGTTGTTGTGGTTGTTGTTGTTGTTGTTTTTGCTGTTTTTGTTGTTGTTGTTGTTGTTGTTGTTGTTGTTGTTGTTGTTGTTGCTGTTGTTGTTGTTGTGTTGTTTCTTGAGGGTGTGGTGGTGTTGTCGTTGTTATTGTTGTTATTCTTGTTCTTACTATATATTCGTACACATCTTTTGTTTTACTAGATGCTGTAATTATTGTATTTTGTATTCTATCTTCCAGCTCAAACCCCGATCAACCTTGCATTCATACCTGGTATCACAGCCAACAGGTTTGATATTCCTGACTATACCATTGCATGGTCCAGCAACTAACCCGGTACTACAAAAATTACGGTAACCCTAAATAGGCAAATCGAACCGTAATGATTCTCGGGTCGTTGATCGGCGTTGCAGGCTGCCTGTGAAACCTCCCCTCTCCACCCGCCGACACCGACATCCGAGCAGACCTAACCTCCTTATTTCCACAGCTCAGCTCTGCCTGTACTAGTAGCAGTGCCGAGAAAATATGACCTACCGAGGGGGCTTCGCCGCGGCGGGCTACCGCCTGCCTTGCCTCCGCGCATGCCCGCAATTTCCGGGGATGCATGACATATACTCACTGGTTGTACGACTTACGGGATATACATGACAAACTGGTGCATTCCTTCCTAAACCGTCAGATTTACCCCCTTGAAGGATTTATAGTTTCCACGCACAAATTGAGTTGCCCCGCCCTCCCCCCCCGTTCCCTCTTGTTCAAACCCATGCCCCCACGCCCTTAAAAACTCCGCCCTCCCCGCACCGGTTATACGACTCACAGGATACACTTGATAAACTGCTGCATTTCCTTCCACAGCTGTCAGATTTTGTCCCCCTCACAAACGGGTTTTATAGTTTCCGCGCACAGATTCGTGTTAACATCACCCTGTTGACTCTGATAGCTACACTGCTGTAGTTCCAAGGGGAGTCGCCGACCTATATCCTTAATGAGGAGACACAACTCGTAATACGCGCGATCGGAGTATCACACACAGCTTGCAAATATGAGCTTCGACAAAATCTTCGATCTCACAGCTGGAGTGTATTTTTATTTTTATAATATGATTATGAGTATAGGATTACGGGCAAATCGAGGCTGTACATGCGACAGCACTGCCAAGGGGTACATTCATATATTTTTCGTTTGAATGCAACACATTGCGTCATCCTGCACACGATGATGAGCAGCAGCAGCAGCCCCCGCACAACTTTTATGTGTGTGTAAATTCAACAACAGCAGCAGCAGGAGCGGCAGCTGCTGCAGTTCGACAACAGCAAGCAGCATTTCCAGTAATATGCACATAAATGGGGGTGCACACCTCACGATCGCAATGCCTATAGATTAATAATGATGATGGTAATAAAAGGGGATACTTTGTTACATACTCGACTTAACTGTGAGAACAACGGTATAATACGTCAACGTCAACGCATATACAACTGGAAACCCGTTTTTGGGGACAAATTACTTGGAACTAGTATGGGGAGGGGTTTGGGGGTTCTAAAGGGGTTAATTTCCGCGTCACCTAACACGTGAATGTTTGCATCATGGTTCATTGCAGGATTAATGTCCATCACTATTAATATTAATTTTGGTTAGGTTTTGACTCATGAAAAAAATACTAAAAACAGGCGACCGGTGTATGATACGCAGCTTGCAAAGATTCACAAGAGATTATCATCGACCCTAAATGTGTTGAATTCACACCTGACGTTGTTAGGATATTGTTATGTAGTATGCATACGATAATACTTTCAATTTGCCTCGAGCCGGTATACGTAAAGAACAAAATTAAAAGGGGAAAAATAAATAAAAAGTGAAGGAGGATCGGATAATGTTCACACGTACACACCCAGGCTCGAACCCAAAGGGAAGAAAACAAAGACCGAGAAAAAAGAGTGAATTCACCGTGACTCGCGGCTAACGATTAACAATCGTTCGGGGCTACCCTTTAAGCTACGGTTGTATGATTACTACTACTACTACTACCACTACTACTACTGTGGGACGTAGCTCCGCACAACGCACAACTCGTAGGTGCGTGTAAACTCAACAACAGCATGCAGCAACGACCAACGGCAAAAGCCGTACAAGTATCATACAGCAAACACACGTAGTGTAACAGCTGCTAGCAGCAGCAACGCCGCACAACGCACAACTGTTATGTGCTTGTAAATTCAACAACAGCATGCTGCAGCAGCAGCGGCAGCACCACAGCACAGCAGCAGTACGACAAACAGCAAACACTGCAGTACCCAGTCAGTGTAATATATGCATACCTGGTACAGTACATATAATAATATGGTCACTTTAGGCCTGGACCCGGTACATTATACGTGAAACAAAAAAACTGAGGGAAGGAAACCCCAAACAAAAACCAAAAAACAGTAACACATAAAATTGCAAGGAAAACAAGATATATATAAAGAAAAGCGTCGAGACTCGAACACAAGCGGGAGAAAAGCGTCGAGACTCGAACACAAACGGGAGAAAAAGAAACAGTTGAATGAAGAGAAGAAACGAAAAGCGATGACATAGGCAAGGCTTGAACCCGCGCCTGGTGAATACAAACCATGGGGGTCTAACATATGTTTACTTTGGGTCGGTATCCGGTACATATGTAGACTAGAGAAAAAAGAAACGGAAGCAACCCAGACATGAACCAAAGGAGTAACAAGAAATTGAACGGCAAACAAACAAAATGAGGCCAAAAAAAGCTATACACTCGAACACAAACGGGAGGAAAGAAAATACGCGAAGAAGAAAAAAACTCGAAAAACGAAGATGGTAGGGCTCGAACTCGCGACTGGTATACATTTAAAGCAAATAAAAAGGGAAGCAACCCAAACATGAACACAAAAAAAAGATTCAACAGAATATTGCAAAGAAAAAAAAAGAAGAAAAAACCTCGAGACTCGAACGCAATCGGGAGAAGAAAAAAAAAGTTGAAAAATAAAAAAAAAGCAAAAATGAAATATGGCGAGGCTCGAACTGGCGACTGGTGTACAGAAACAACTACGTTTTAAGTGAACTGCCAAACTGCTACTAATGCTGTAACTGCCTCTTTAGTCAAAAGGGAAATGTAGTGTTTTTATACGTACGGCTCCGCACTTGACATTTCGGAGCGGAAATTTTGCAAAAAAGTGACGTTTGCGTAGGCCACCACGACTCAAAGCGAGCACAACCGATGCCGCTCCCGGCAGGGTCGGGAGAGACAAGCAAGCTGATGCACGTGCAGGAAACAGCGCGCCGAGAGGTGGACCTCAGCTCGAGTTATCTCGAAGACAACTCAAAACCTGGTCTAAATCGAAGCCTTCGGCCGCTTTCGTGCCAGGGCAAACATATTTATACATGTATTTATTATTAACTTATAGAATATGTCGGTTGACGGCACTCTTGCCCCTTGACGGACGTGACGATCAGTCGTAATAAGGTACTAGTCTACACACACTAACAATAGTATGATGAAAGTCCAAAGATGCCTTGACGGGTCAAAACTAGACCGCCAAACGACATCTTTGACCTATACCTTCAAGAAAGGAATACCTCTGAAGGAACGCGCGGCCGGAGTATCGTCTGTTACGCAGGTTGCAAATAAAAGCGTCGAACCCACAGCTGACGTATTTGGAATATTTTTACAAAGTGCCTGGTATGCCAGGAGCCAGCAACTTAAACCTGTGACGCAAGTGGGTTTATATTCAGAGGACACCATTTTTAGCAGGGGGGTTTCTGAAGGCGAGACTGGCGCCGCCCGGAACGGCCATCTCCTGACCCGTTTTGTACCGAGTGCCTTTCGCTCCGTTGTTGGCAGGCACCGCTGTAAAAAAATCGGTTTACAGGTGAATGTCTCGATACCTGCCTCCAAAAAACTTTTCTTGTTTGGTGTCGGGGGATTTTTATGTTCTAACTGGCATTATTGTGTTGAACCAGCACTGCGTAATGTGCGCACTAGGCGAAGCGCAATCATGTGCGGGTGAGAGAGAGAGCCCGGAGATATTTTACCTGGTGCTATGATATGAGGCTTAGGTCGGGTGCGAAATTGGTTAACCTTTCACCAGTAGCCCGAGACGCATTAACAGCGCTAACACTGTAACCAAAAATGTTGCGTTTGGTATTACCCGTTATAACGCGCTTCCATCAAGGAGGCACATTCTGTGCGGTACTATTGCACCTCATCGGCTCGTTTTTCTTTTAGGGCGCTTTCGTCCAGATGGCACGTAACTAGTCTGTGTTTTTATGTACCTCGAAGTATCACACGCAGCTTGCGAGTATGATTTTTTACTTGAAATTTCGATCTCATGGCTTAAGCGTAATTTTCGTTCTTTTCTGATACACCTCGTTCGCTCATTTTTTAGGGTGTTCCATCCGCGTAAGACTCGGCTGTACTGTTGTTGTTGTTGTTGTTGTTCTCACATTAACTCGCATAACCAAGTCCGTGGTCACAGTACTCGACCCTCTCGTTGTTCGGCAAGGGTTCAAATATTGTGTAGCGCACGAGCCGCACCGCCCAAGCAATAACAGTGGGTGCATGCATGATGCAACACCCGACACCACGCAAACCCCTTACCCACGTTTTGGAGCAGAAATATATCTTGCGTTTAATGTGGGATGTTTTTCGGTGGCAATAAGGTAAACAGTGCTCCTATTGTTATGGGATGCCCTCTCTACCGCTGCGGCGTTATCAATAGGGTTTTATAGCAGTTGTCCCCTTGATAGCTGGCAAGCGTATTATATGCCGGTCGCCCCGGTGGCGTATCAGGTTGTCCTCGAGCCTGATATCGGTCAGTTTCGTGACTTCGAGCCCCGCCGAGTGCATACTCGTGTAAATTCGTTGGGACTTTTTCTTGTGCACAAATCGACTTCCGGAAAGCGCGAGAGCGTGAGTTAGCAACACACGATGAAAAATCGACGAGCAGTGGGATTGCTGAACCCTATGCGCAATAATAATTGAAGGCAAGAACCGGGAGGGAGAAGGGACGACACCTGTGACCACGGCTTGTTCAGAAGCTGGAAAGTAAGAGTGTAAAAAAAAAAAAACGCCTGCCTGAACGAACGACCCCACCCGCCCCCCCTTCTGTCACAAGGTATCCGGCGAACGGCAAAAGCAACTTTTACCAGAGGTATAATATCCAAGCAACCCTCGTGTGATTGTCCCCAACACCACTGCTCTATTTCTTGTTGTGGGACCTGCTCAGCTTCTTATGTGTGAGGCAGGATCTGCCTTGCCCCAGTTTCAGCACCAAAATAATGGTTTTCGTACCTGGCACCTGTTCTGTTTCAAATCAACGACGGAGCCTATCTGAATGGACTTCCTTTTTTTCTCTTGGAGTGCTGCCGCGCGCTTGAGTGACTGCATGTGTTTTGTGTGTGTGTTGCATGGCTGCGAATCGTTCCCAACCCAATCTACCACCTTGTTAAGTTGGTGTTGCTATGAAAAACGTAAAAGACAGCCGCCGACACACTTTAGTGGTCAACTATCTGAAGGTTATGAAACGTCGTCGACCTGATTTTCCCGCCGCCCCCCGAACCGCCCCCCCCGCCCCGCCCCCCCCGCCCCGCCCCCCAACCTTTTTGTCCGCTGTGCCCGACCCTCATGACTCCGCCTGACAGGTACGTCGACGACCACCCGGGGTGGGTCAAGATCGACCACCCGAACGGCTACTGGATGCCGGTTATGCAGCACGGCAAGGCCGTCATGCACGAGGTCGCGCCCTAAGATACAGCTTCTCGCCACAACGGGGGCTACAATACTTCGGGAGCTTTGCTACGCCTCTACTCGCGCGTACACCCGCTGAAATGCGTTCATGTTGTCGTTGCGTTCGATATAAGCTCCAAGCTGTTTATGGGCTCGGCTGTCAAGACATGGTGTTCCAGCGACTCCAGATGCTGACGCGCGCTCACGAAGGGAGCACCGGGGGCAAGACCCCTGGCCAAGCGTGTGTGTGGATTTCGCCTGTATTCACCGAACGTCAGCGCTTGGGACAAAACAACACCACCATATATTTGTACTGCAGTGCGTGATTAGGCCATTGTTCTTGGTCGTACTAGAAATGCGGGCTGATGGGACACAACAACAATCGCTTCGTTCCGCCTCGATTGCGGTTCCACGAGTCTTGGGGGGCTTTCTCGCCGTGTTTTCTCATTGGCCAGCCCACTCTGACGAACTTTCTTCGGAGCGCGCTCAAGAAAGTTGACAAAAGCCTCCGCCGCAAACTCGGCCGTGCGTTGTCCACGTCCGAGCATGCCCTGGAACGCGTCTACTGTTAATAGGTTTTTATCCTCGGGTGTTGGTGCCGCGATTGACGTGGTCAGACCTTCGATGTCAAGTGAGCAGCGCTTAGTGCTCCGCTGTTTGTGTGTTCGTGTTTTCTGCCTTCTGTTTGATATTTTATGCGCCCACGCTTCCCTACTCCAGCAGTTGTAGTAGCCCTGCGGGGTTCTCTTCTCTCCAGTACGCGAGAGAGAACGCTAGTGGGTTTTGCTCCTGGGGAAGGGGGGGGGGGGTTGCACGCGGGTAGCTCAGCTGGGCGGGCATCCGGGGTGTTGGTATTTGCGCCCCCAGTCTTGATGCTTGATCGAATGTCTTGCAAGACATGCAAGACGTGGCAAATATCGTCTCTTGTGCTAACACTGCTGGTATTAGGGACCAGGAGCACTCCCTTTTTCGTGTTGGGTTAACATGATGTTAACCCTTTTCAATCCTACAAATTTATCTCAATTCTAAGTGATTTCGTGCCCCTAAAATATGATTTGGATTTTTTTTTTTTGAGGGGGGCGGAGGGTGCAAACCCAGAAGTCCATTGGTATATAGCCAAAGGCAAAACACGACCCCCTCCCACGCATGCCTCCCTAGAGCTTGCGAAAACATCGCTCATATGCATACGTAAACAATACGTACTATGCGCTTCGTACGAACGAGAACGATGTTTTTGGTTGTTTCGGTGAGGGTTGCCTGGAAAGGAAATGAAGCGTACAGTCTCCGAGTTGAGAATCTATGTTATTGCCTTTACTACTGAGATTCTGCAGGATGATTGATCAAACAAAATAAGGGGGGGGGGGGTGCGCCCGCCTTTGTTGAATAGCGATTGACTCAAGTGTATGTTGTCAGCTGGTCTCGCGAGGCATACTCGTAGAGAGCCTCAATCGAACACAATTGTCGCGTGGGAGAGCTCGCCTGAAAGGAGGCGATGTTTTCCTTTTCTTGTGATTGGTTTCATCCTGTTAACAATGGATCTCCCTAATGGTGTGCCTGGCTAGCTGCGGCCGACCCATTTCCCTACGACCATATTTTTCTTGTCGGTAGCTTTCTGAGTAGAGAGATTTGAAAATTGCACCGGAATCGGGTGTAAAGATGGCTCATTGTTACGGCTTGCGAACGGCCGGGGAAAAAAAAGTTGAAGATTACTGCTTAACCCCTTCAAAACCGCAAAACCCCTCCTTACATCATACGGAGTACTAAACCAGACGCGCGTGCTACGGTAGAGGTAGCACTTTTCGTCTGAAAATGTTTTCTGAATGACGAGGCGCCTTCGCCCAAAATCGTCGGAAAACACGCCCCATTTATTTATTGTTTCATGCTTCTCGTTGTGTACCTTTACCAACGAAGTTTTCATCCGGTAGCACTTTTTTTTTTGTTGCTCCAAATTTGCTTTTTGAAGAGGTCTTAGCTCCCAAATTGAGGGACCTCAAAGGCAGAAAAAAAGCTGTGCACCTCTTATCGTAGCACCCGTCACTAGCAGAATGTAAATTGGCCCGAAAAAGAGTTTCCAGCTGCAAAAGCGTTAAGCCCGCGGTTGCCGCCGTGCTTCGTTCAGTTTTAACTTCTCTGGCGGAGGGGGTGAACGGGAAACGGCGATCCCAGGGCCTGTGTGTTCGCGAGCATATTTTCCTGAAGTTTTCGCCTACTGCGACGTTCGCGGTGTTGTTGACGGACAATAATGAATGACCAACCGAAACGAAGGGAAGCTGACGACGAAATGAGAGCGAGCAACGAGCAAGAAGAAGAAGAAGCGAGTCACGTCGTGGGCCACCTGCTATTTTTGCTACGAGTACTATTAATAATAGTCCCTTTTGCTCCTGGCGCGCTTCACCTGACTTCGCAATAAGGCTGGCCTGATTCTATCTCCCCCCAAAAACGGCGACCACCATTGCATGAACGCGCATCTTCCCACTCGCGCGGGGTGGCGTATTTCTCGATCCAATATTGCCATCAAATGCGCGGGCAAGCGCGTCTCCATTCAAGAGCCAAAGTTAAAAATAGGTCGTGAACATCATTGGCGACCATCCTCTTCTGCTTGCCTCCGAGCAACACACACGCACCAATTCACCCAATCCAGGTATTCCTCAGCGTGATGATGATGTTCGTTACCAGCTCACGACGACCGAGATTTCCTCTACAGCATTTATTTTTTCGCGCTCACTTGCAGCATGTGCCATGTTTTTTATCGTGTTCGTACCTTCTTGTTGCTGAAGAGGCATTCATTCTTAGACCACGGCTACGTTAGTTTTATTTTTTGGCCCCTTCTTGCGGCTGCTTGGGGTCACTCGCGCGAGTGACCCCCCGATATTCCTTTGCGGTCTATTGACCCCTTTAGAAACCCCTTTAGAGCCCCCACACCCCTCCCTATACTAAATTCAAGTAAATTCGTCCCCCCAAAAGGGTTTTCAGTTGTGTAAGGGCGTTAAGTTTATGTGCGTTTTTTTTTGCTTTTCAACATGAAAGACCCGCCAGATACAGATTAGTTAGCTACACACGAAGCCACCAAAAACTCGCCTAAGGCCCCTCATTTTTTACAATAAAAAAACGCCTACACAGGTAAGGTCTCTCTTGTTTCATTGAGGTACAGAGTCGCTCGCGGGCAAGTGGGAAAGTGCTCAGACTGATTCTGCGATGGCCCCCCAAAAAACTTGCGATTTTCTTTAACGAACGTTTTATGGCTGCTCGACACTAGGAAGGATGGGAGATGAAAAAATTATCTTCACTTGTTTTCTTGTTTGCAAGAGAGAAGGACTCTCGAACGATAACGTCTGGGTGGCAAGGGGCACCGTATTTCAGGATATACGGCCGTGAGCAGCTTTCGAAACCGGCGGTTTCGTTGAAGAAAAGTTGAGGAGGCTACAGTAGAACGACTCCTCACAGCGAAAAATGGGGCACCCCCGCCCCCTACCGTGCCGGCTGACGCGTGCTACGATAGAGGCGCACCGTTTTTTTTCCTGTTCCACAACTTCGGAGCTTTACAGACCCCCCCCGGGCCCAAAACTGATTCGGAGAAAAAACAAGACTGGTACACCGGATGAATACGTAGTCCGACGGCCGAGGTACGCGACGATAATCATGCGAACGAAAGGGATTATTCTTTCCGACGGCCTTTGGCTTAAGGAGGCCCGCCATCCAGAAGCCATTTCGGGTCAAACATGCTCGTACCTCTTTTGTAGAAGGTGTCGGAGGCTAGAGCCATGCTCTCTGCGGTACGTGAGTCATCCCACGGCAAGGTTGCAGCAGAAAGTCCCTGAGCTCCTCACATGAGAAACTCAATTTCTCACCCGAAAAATGACTTCGAAGGCATTCGTTCGCACAACCCGACCAAGCTTCTATGCCTTAGTAGTAGTCCTAACTCATAAAATGCAGTATGTACTCGTGAAATTACTCCATTGATGGGCAGTTCTCTCACATGAGGAACTCAATCGCCCAGAGGTATACATTTTTTTTGGCGCAAAAAGTGCAACCCATTCCGTGGGATGACTCACGTGTAACAGCAGTTTTAGAGGGTGTACCATTTTGTTTCTGAAGCTCCCCTCGTAACCCATCACCATCTCCCAAAGTTATCATATCCTAGTCTAAATCCAAGTGTTTCGTCCCCATGTCGGGAGTGCGGTGCTAAATGCTCCATATATACTTCAGTACGCTTTCTCCCCCCAAAACGAATTCGGGGGGAAATGAATGTGCTATTGATAATGCATACGATGAAGAATCCCATGACCTAGTGGAACGATGTGGCCTCTTGGGATCCCTGAAGGTATGATCCGCAGAAGGGGCACAGGTGTGTCTTTCGCTGACCAGCAGTCAGCTGAGTAAAACCCAAATAGAGACGAGTAGAATTCCCTCACTACTATACATCGCGCAAGGCTTGCGTGATTGGGTCAGGGTACGACACTAGGTAGGCAACGACATACAATCCCCCCAGACTGGCTCTACGAAATAGCCCCCCCCCAAAACCAGCAACTTCTTCAACGAAACGTTATATGGCTGCTCGACACAAGGACGGATACAATCGAAAAAAAAGGTGTATGTCCATATATTTTTTTGTGTGCAAATGCCTATCGATCGATGACGTCGGGGCGTCGAGGGGCAACGTATCTTCAGGAGACACGACCGAGAGCTGGTTTTGAAACCCGGCGATTTCGTTAACAAAGACAAGTTGGGGGGGGGGGGGGCTCTACCGAAGAACGACCCCCCCCAAAAAAAATGTTTTTTTTTGCGGACGAGTTTGGGTCAAGAAACCCTCCTGCCATTCAGAAATCGGATTCATTCAACCAAAAAGAGCCACCTCTATCTTGTACATAGCACGGCCTGAAATTGGGAATATCGCCCATGACCGACGAAAAAGCCGTACACTGAGAACATTGCGCCAAACGTCCATAACCTTGGCTTTGCATTAAAATGTACGAGAGTGGCGCTTACTTCGGTGCAGGTTCCGTACTCCACAAATAATGCGAAGCAGAAACAAAGAATCGGTGCTGCACTGCACCACCATACCCGCGGCTCGAATCACCATCCGATTTGTTACACCGAAAAAAAAAAAAGGACAGCCGATGTGGGGCTGACTATGCCCGCGTCTCGTCTCTGCGGCTTCTTGCCGAAACGACGCCAAAATGTGGGGTTGAGCCCCCAGCAGGTTCTCTCATACGTGGTCATGGTGTGGAGGACACACCGGGGTGGGTCGGTACCTCGGGTCAGCTCACAACGGGGTCTGGGACCTCTGGTGACCGTGAACTTGTGTGTACTGAGGCGATACTATTAGGGGAAGAGGGGACCTGGTACCTCCACACCGATCTTTAAACGCCTTTACAACTGGAAACCCTTTTTTTATTGTACAAAATTACATGAATTTATTATAGGGAAGGATTTTGGGGCCCTAAAGGGGTTTGCTCGATCTACACACACCTGATCCAAAACGTCATCACAGCATGACTATCTCGCCGCCTCCAGACATCCGAAAAACGGAGGGGCATAGGGTGAGGAGAGGGCATGGCCTCTACGCGCCATCCCTTATGCGTTCGCAAAATGCTGCATACTTTGTATACACCAGCATCCGATATGGTGTCTGCAACCTCCTCGGTTCGAAGATTGCAGCAGCACGTACGCGTGGCCCGCTGTTAATGCCGTACCCGGCAGTTTGCACCTGTTCAGGAAGCGGTACTCGTATAAACTGGAAGTACCTCCTTCTCTCGAACAATACCAGCGTAAAAAAGTTCACTCAAAGTACAAAGCAAACGCATATGCACAAGAGGTAATGTTCTTCATTCGCCAGCAGCAACCACATACCAGGCAACAACGCACCGAAACGACAGCCCTCCGCGCAGCGTACCTCGCTTAGTCCATTCCTTCTCTATCCAGATTCGAGACCAGATCGGTAATCGTTCCGATGGCGGTGGCTAAACCGCGCCCCCCTTACGAACAGCAATTTACGAACAGCCATTCACGCGCGCAGCAAGCGCGCATCGAAGGCGGCACCATCGAAAACTCAAGCCCCTTTCAAATGAACTGCGCCGACGTGTTCGGGGATAATGTTCTTGGAAGCAGTCGCCTAGGGGGGGGGGGGGTTGGCAGTCTTGAACGGGAGTGGAAAATAATGTGTGCGGCGTTTCGTGATAGCCGAAACACCAACTTATATCCGCACCTCAACCCGATGCGACACACCGAAATTATGCCACAAGTTAGCCTCTAATTCCATTGCGCTAGGAGAGCAACATGGGGTACAACTCGGGGACTTGGCAAATTTCGCTCGTGGAGTGGAAATGTGTAATAATGCGGCGCGCGCTGCGCATCCAAAAGTTAGAGCATCCGAGGCGATGCGAAGCAGCAGCAGCAAACAACGATGCATACTCATAGCAACCCTATCCGGCGAGGATACGTGCTTCGTACTGCCGCTTGCCGATCAGCTATAGTCTACGCCGACTGCGCAACAATAAATTCCGCCGCATTTTTACAAGCCCGGCGCACCAAACACTCTTAACCCAACGGCAGGCACAGAATAACGATACCAACCGTTTCGTAGTACAGAGAGCGAAATGAAAATGGAGGACGTCTCTAACAAGAAACGTGGCGCTAGTTCACGAGATCCTGCATAGTAGTAGCAGAAGCACAGCTATGATTTACAGCCGAGACGCGGCCCGGGGTCTTTCGCCCTCATCTTCTTCTTTGCCGCCGCCGTCGTTGCCACCTCCGGCGGTATCTCCTTCTTCGCCCACCCGATCGCCAGGCGTCGCGCACAACGCAGCGGCTGCCTCTACCCCCGCTCGCTCGGCCGTCAAAGCGTCGAAGTACCGCGTGATCAGCCTGTCCGCCCAGCTTTGTCTAGTTTCGACAGGCACAAACACGCCACCGGGAGGTTGAGGACGACGGACAAGGCACAGGGGAAACATGAGCGTCAGGAAACAGGTGTCGGCGCGAGTGTGGTGGTGGTGGTTGGGGGGGGGGGATCACAGCTCGTTCTGCGGTCACTCGCCTGGTTGTCGCTGGCGCGATGGGAACGACAACCAAATAGGGACGGTCAACATTCAATACAGGGTTTAGGCATGGCATGCGCCAAGTTTTGGCTACAAGACTCACGATACCGCGGTGTCAACCATTCGAATCACATGCATGCATGGAAACAAGACGCAGCAGCTCTACACATCGAAAAGTGCAATGGTACTAAATATCGGAGTCTCCACCACGACATGAAGAAAACCCGTCCTAAGCGCGAAGGGAAGTCCTGGCGGGATAGCGATCACCGACGTACGCCCTCCAAGCGCTGCGTGCTACGAACTAACACGGCAATGGCGTCGACAAACTGCTGATACTGCACAGCAGCAGTCTATACCACTGCAAGCAGCACATTCTTACGCTCTCCGTGTTTGCAGCGGGGGGGGGGGGGGGGGGGGGGGGGCTCTTGTAACACCTCGTCCTGTTTTTTTTTTTTCTCACACTTCTATTTTCCAGCTTCTGGACAAGCCGTGGTCACAGGTGTCGTCCCTTCTCCCCCCCGGTTCTTGCCTTCAATTTTTATCGCGCATAGGGTTCAGCAATCCCACTGCTCGTCGATTTTTCATCGAGTGTTGCCAACTCACGCTCTCGCGCTTTCCGCAAGTCAATTCGTGCACACGAAAAAGTCCCTACGAATAACCTCGTCCTGATGACGCACCCTGAGGGTGTCGCACCATCTGTGTCAAAACCGGGTGACAAGGACCCCGCCCGCAACATCGCGTGTTTTTCCCGATAAGCGTCGAGGTGCCGTACAGTAGTATGTAGCACATCCAACGCTTGCCTGAACGGTGAGAAAGCGACAACAGTTAAGGCCGAGCGTGCACGCTCATTTGTGGCGTTTCCCCCTTTACCTCTCCAAAAAACCAAGCGAGCATGGCTTATGTGTCTGTCTGCACGACGCGGCGGCGATGGAACCCCCCCCCCCGGACCGCACCCTTAAAATATACATATACAATAGTTGGCCTCGGTTGGCACCGACGCCGTAAAACATCATGTACGGAGTATATATTGGGGTTGGCGTTGGTTAGCAACGACGCTGTAAAACATGCCACTCACTGCGTGAGCTAGACAACCAGGGTACCGCTTTTTTGTTCTTGTTTTTGGCGATCACCATGATGGTTATCGAGCTAGATCATATTGTGCGGGGTGGAGAACCATAACTCTGCACAAGGGGAATGATCGCACCACGTAGTGTGAATATGGTAAGGCACCCACGAGGCAGTTACAAAGTAATACCCATTGCTGTCTCTGGAGTGGCCACACCAGAAAACAAAGTAACTCATTGGCGCTGTCATCCATAAGCAAGAAGGTAGGCACAAGGTGCCGAAGTCCGTCTTACGAGCGGTTCTTGGAAGGATGCAGTTCACCCTTCATGCGACTCGCCCGACACCTCACCGCGCTTCGTGCTTGGTGCAAGCAATTGTCTGCCTGGTTGGTGAAAACCCGACGTGCTCCGTCCCGGCATAGTAGGGATGCGAGGGTCTATGGTTGTACGACTGCGGCCATGCACAAACTGAGTACCCCCCCCCCTCCTAGTGACCGCGCATGACAAAAAACGGAACGAGCGCCAAAACATTGGAGTGTCTCTACTAGAAGCAGGAACGACGCTCCGCCGTGAAAGGGATACGTGATCAATGGCCGAATGACTAGAGCAAACAACAATAGAGTAAGCCTCCTCCTATTGCCCGTAAAAGGCAGACAAGGGCGAGGCACCAAGTATGACCACGGCGAAAAACCCTATCAATAACGGAATAAACATTCAAAAATATGTAAATGCAGGGTGAAAAAGAAAGGGGCGCGCGATAGCCTGAGCGGCACACAGGGTAAAAACACCCCCCCATCTTTGAGCGGAATCTCATTTTTTATGTTCTCGAAAACGCGATAGCACTCGCACACTCGCACAAAACGTACTCGAGGTACTAATACACACCCATTAATACGCGCGATCGGAGCATAACACACAGCTTGCGAATATGAGTCCGACGAAATCTTCTATCTCACAGCCGCAGTTTATTCTATGTTTTTACAATATACAGAGACTACAGGCGCACGGTCGCTGGGATGCTCCCCATGCAGCACACGTGGCAGCCGCGCCACACCGTGCCGCGCCGCGTCGAGAGTCCCACCTTCCCCAAGGGTTGAAGCCCTCGCCGAAGCCGATGTGTCCGCCCGCGGCCGTGGACACGAAGATGACGCACGGGTTGCGCCGCGCCTGGTCCAGCGGGAACAGGTTCGACTGGCAGATGGGGTCGTCGAGGGCGTTGATGCACAAAAGGGGGCACCGCACGTCCGCCAGGTAACGGCTGCTCGAACCGTCTCGGTGGTACTCCTAAAAAACGAGGCGTTTGTGAGAGGGAGACGGAGGGTGTGAGGGGCGCGTAAAATAGGAGTAAAGACCTGTTTGAATCGGACGAGCATATAAGATGATGTCTCTTGCGCTGCCTACGTAGACGCGGTCGCGCGCATACATGCACGAAAATCTGCCGCCGGCGAAACCCCACGAAGATGACGTGTTGGCGCACGACCACGGCAACAGCCGCCTAGTCTAGCTACTGCAACTGGGTTTATAGAGACCTCGTCTCTGTTGACTATGGATGTCATACTTGCGTCTGGTTGCCACCAATTACATCGGCACACAAGTAGGGGGGGCGGTGACGCAGCTCGCAAATATGAATGTTGACCTGAACTTCGTCGAACTCACGGCTGACGTCCTTGAAATGTATTTTATAAAATATGTATATACTCGTATATATATGTGTTTGTTTTTTTAACAGAACAATATGACCCCTCCCATTATGAAAATACTCTCCCACATAGTATATTACAAGTACCAACAACGCAGCTTGCAAATATGAGTATTGACCCGAAATTCGTCGAACTCACGGCTGACGTCCTTGAAATATTTTTATCAAGTAGGGGGGGCGGTGATCCCGACGAAAAAAATGGATTCCTTCGCTGTCCTTACCATAAGAAACGCCGCAGATACGCCGGAGAAGCAAGAGGTGGCAGTCCTGCTTACGCGGAGCAGCACATCATGGCACTACAGACAAGGTGCAATCGTCCATGCACACAACGCTATTGCTGCTGCGCATGCGTAAAAACCCCCTCCAAGAAGTCATTAGCCCCTCGCGGACCAAACCGCTGGCAAAAAAAAAAAATAATGGCGGAAAAACACACGTCCGTGTTTCCTTCCGGCATATAAATAGGCCTTTGAGCAAATTAGAACGACATACAACGGTCTTTTTTCCCCCGACCTTAACGTCCCGATAGCCCCACATGGGCACGATCAACGACGCGTCGTACTCTTCGAGACTGGAAGCGCTGGCGCATCCCGACAAGTCCAACTCCCTTCGTCGACCGAGAAACTCGTTGTCTATATGCTCTCTCAAAGCCAGCTGCTTGTTCACATCGAGTCGGGGCGGGAAACAAAGATTGGAGGCAACAAGGGGGAAGAGGACGGGGACAGTCACGTGTGTTAGACACATGTCGTGAAGAGCGGAATCGGGCAGGAAAATAATCGCAAAATGCACGGGGCCTGGCACTATTCTGACCAGAGTGTTTTTCGGCGTGTGCTCCGGTCTCTGCGCTTCCCCCGGGCAAACCCGCATCGGCCCCGTCGAGAACGACACCTAGTCTCCTATGCTTTGTCGCGCCGAGTAGCCATATAGAGCTGGCGCGATGGCAACACTACAGCGGTAGCACTGGCAGTAACATCAACACCGGGACCAACAACGACCACAACAACTACACCATCACTAGCACCACCACCTCCACCACCATTACCACCACCACTAACAACACTAACATCACCACCACCACCAAAAACAATAACATCAAACAACTACAAAACCCATCACCAACAACACCAATACCACCAACACCGAACAACAACGAACAAGAGAGTCAACAGAGCGCTACCATCCACCCCGCGGCCTATCAACATGAAAAAAAAATCGTCAGGGGTAAACTTCTCACCCTCAATCCAATGGTCAATGCCAAGCTGTAAAACTTTCCGAGGATCGTCCCGATGATCCCGCCCGCCTCGCCCCCCGCGACAGTATTTTTCTCAAAGTTCCAAGGGTTCGACACGGCCACGGCACCCGCCAGGGGTCGGTAACCGAGCTTCCCCTCCTCTCCCAGATACTTCACCAGCAGGTTAGCCCCAAGCGAGTACCCAACAGCATATATCGGCGCTTCAGGGTACCTGGTCGTAGAAGCGGGCGCGTGTGGCAAGGATAGGGTATATGTAGATGTTAATGCTCGTAGTATAACGGCAACACGCATTGCCAACATGCCCGAAAAAGTGGGTTGTAGCGGTGGCTTCGGCGAAGAATGATAGCAAGGGGAAAACAGCAGCTGGGGGCTGGGCGATCGAACGATATACTGTCCTTCGTTCTTCACGTACTCGTCCGTAAATAGCCCGCAAAAATTGCCGGCCACTGCTTGTTACCACGATTTTTGCTCGCAACTGCCGCCGCCGCGGTGGCCCCTCTTCTGCACAATACACGCAGCAACCCAAGACACGTCCACGCGCAAGGCGCCGGGTAAAGCTGCCGCGACAAACAGCCACAGCAGCAACAGCAGCAGCAGCAGAAGCAGCAGCGGCAGTACACTGTCGCGTCCGAACCTACCTATGTCGGATGTGGCTGACGGCTAAACGGACATCCCCGGTGAAGGCACCGCTGTACGACCAGCCTGAAGTCAGACGAGTGCCGCCACAGCCGCGGTGGTTCATAGCGACCGCCCTCCAGCCTCTCGCGTGCGCGTTCTCCTTCAAGACCAGGACGTGGACGAAGCAGAAAGTGCGAAAAATCGAGGGGGTGCAACGACAACACAAGAGACGTATGTGCAGTAACGCTACAGCATGGGTCCACAACCAATAAACAACCCGTCAAGAAATTGAATTTCACGCTTTGGGTAGCGCTAAAGAAATCGACTAAGAAATCATGCTCAGCGGCGAGCCCAGCACTAATCTTGTATATACAGCCCATGCTCAAGGTTGGTGCGAAAGAATGGCTCCAGCCTTGACTCCTAGCAGATTGTCATTGTTGGCGGGTCCACCGTATATTACCAAATGGATTCTGGATTCCCTTGCTTTTTCCTAATTGCAACGGAAGTACACACCCAAAACGCGCAATCCATCGTTAACTCAGGCACAACCTGAACATTTCTGCCACTTCGTGTTTGTGAATCCGCTTCACCACAGAGGCGTTTCGATGTTCGGCGGCAGCTACGCAAGCCCTGACTCTCTCCTATGCGGGTTGTGCGGGGGGGGGGAAAGTGCCCACGAAGCAAGAAGCACAGAAAACACCGCGGTTTTCTTCGGCATCGTACAAAGAACACCACATTCAGTCGCGGAAACACAACCACCCGGCTCGAATTCACGACCAGCGGGAGAAATCCCGACAGCTGTGATAATGTGGGCAACAGAGTCGTACAGCTGTCGTTTCTCATCCTCGCAGTCCATACGTGCTAACAAACCTTACAAAGTTTCAGTCCATATCCACTTATTTGATACAAGCCGGTGCGGTATGAACACGTGGGGAGGAGGGTGGGGCACCGACCATGGAGTACAGCACGCAAGCCTCGTCGCTGCTTCCGTTGAGCCCGTGGATGATGAGGAGCGTCGGAGCGTCTGCGGGGAGGTCGGACTGGCTTGCCCCTCGATTTCGCCAGTCCATCGCGAAATTGCCTCCATCTGGGGTGCGGGAATGATCGCGCGTCCAATTAACATCAATGTCGCGATCGCGTGCGTTTGCGTCAAGTTGAGGTAGTTCGAACAAGCCACGGCTTGCGTAGTTTCTCTGGACAGGTGGTAATATATCTACAGATCATTTGTCTGAACTGTGGGCGTGTCGCTATGCTGCTGCTGCAACGTCGAGGTCTTGTTGCATTCATCAGAACGTTGTCATCCAGAGGGGCCCTTAGGGAGACTCTGCACACCTCCACAATGTGTAAATGTGAGGCGTTTTTCTAGCGGGCGAACGGCTGAGAAGCTTACGCACGGCAGTACTCGTATTGCATAACACTCCGCAGTTGAGTACTACCAATGCGTGCGCCATGATTCTGTGGTGATGCCTCAGGACGGCTGGTGCTGGTCGGATGTCGGGAGTCGGGAGCAACGTTTCTTGTGCAGTACGTACCCGTGTGGTGTCACACTGTTGACCCCAGCCAACAGCAGTGTTTTGTCGTGCTCAATGTTCAGTGGCGACTGCAGCACAGCAGCCTATCTACTGCAGTCAATGCTAAGTAGCGTGGAGTCCTATTGATGCAGAAGCACACCATGCAACATTATGCTGTCTGTCTACGAATAACCTGGTACAAGGTAGTGAAACGAACGAGTAGTCTGCCAACGCGCGGCGTTACTCCAGTTCCTTTCGGTGCTCGACAACTAGCAGCACTATTAATAGACATACACTACGAAAGTTTTCGCCGGGATGATTAACAGCAGCACAGAAAAGCAGTGTAGCAAACTTGCCACGAGGAAGTATCAGCCTCGACGAGCAAGCATCACGGAACTTTGCTGCGGGTTGGTCAGTACAGTGACCCTTGGGGTAAGTATTTTACCAGTAAACATCTAGAGTGTGTGTGTGTTCTTCACATTAAACCGTTCTTCTACTCGTCGACATCCAGCACACCCAGTGTCCGTACTGATTCTTCACCCTAGAAAGATCAGCTCTGTGGTCACAAGCCACGACACAGAGATAATGCATCGTAATGCATTCGACAACGCAATGTCATGCCCTAGTACTGGGTACGACAGGCACAACATACATACGTCAGCAACAGAAATACATTGGAAGAGAGAAATACGAAATAAACAAAAACAAAAACAAAAAACAAAAACAAAATAAGAAAACAAATAAAAACAAAGATAAAAATAAAACAAAAAATGAAACAAACAAAATGAAGGGGAAATCGAAGAAACAACCCAACCGGAAAGGAGAGCCAAAGCTCGGAAAAGAAACATAATAAAATGAAATAAAATAAAGTAAAGTAAAACCAAAATAAGATAATCCGAACACGAGCCAAAAACCTGGACACGCAAGGAGGGAACAAAGGGGAAAAAAATACCCCAGAGAAAGACGAAAAGTGCTATGTACCTACTAGTCGGCCTGGTACCTTGCTACCCTGTCTGCCATCTCCTTCCTGCCTTCGTCCACCGCGGTCTCCCTTCTATTCCTCCTGTTGCCCCCCCTGCCCCCATTCCCTTGGACGGCTTTCCTTCTACTCCTCCTGTTTCCCCCCCTCCCCCCTTTGTGTTCTTCTCATTAAACCTAGTCTTAGAAGACGCATTCTTGCCGGGTTAGTCAAAAACCTGATATCTATCAACGCTCTCGCATTTTTTCATTTGCATTTCTGGCCCGCAAGAAGCATTTTCAACGTGAAGAATCTTGCAAATACCTTCAGCGCAAGCCTGTGCTACCACCTGCAAAGGGTGTTGTTGACACAGTTAGTTGTTTCCGAACAGGTTAGCCTGTTGGAGAGCCTCGTTCGGCGCAGTGAGCACATCAAAGTTACCAGCAGGGAGACGTTTCTGGTGTCCCACAGGACCAGGTATAGTCGAAAAAAAATCTCGAAAAAAATGACGAGTTCAGCAACGGCCACATGAAGCAACCAGGGCCTCTTAGGTCGGAGGTATAAGACACGAACGCAGCATGGCGGTCCCGTGCTCCTACACGCTCTTGCGCTCCCTTCGTGCAGGCTTGATCATACATACTCGTACCTGGCTCCAAACTTGCCCCAAAACGTACGAACGTGTTCCTCGTTCCTCACGAATATACGACAGCAAAAAACTCACCCCAAGCCCTCACGAGCTCCCGAGTCTTGTTCACTTTCGGGCCCCTTTTCACGAACCCAAGCATGCAATTTATGTGCGCGTTGGGCGTGAGCCACGAGGGGTAGTACGGGTGGTCGATCACGTTCGCCAACACGCTCAGGACGCGCACGTTGTGCCCGTTTCTTCTGCAAACAACCTCCGGTCTCCGGCCCTGTCGAAACACCACTGCAAGATAAAAAAACGCTACCAAAGAGGCGGCGGCTGCCGCCTTTCCTCCTCGCCGACGGGCCTCTTTGAGCGCATGTATTCGCGGCAGAATGTATTCCAGAGCTCGGCCGCGGGTTTCCATCTTCGCGCCGGCAACCGTCGCAGCTGCGCGATCGCCGGAATGCACACTGCCTAGCACCCTAGGCTAGCATAGAGTACTAGATACTTGGAGCATTCAAAAATTTGGAGTTCTGTAACAAGCTGAAGGCGTGTTTTTAACGGGGGAGATATCTATAACGTGCCGGTGTTTCGAGGGTCTGTGGGTCCAGACGAGAGTCTGCAGTCTCTCTCTCAGACCTGCTCGCACATGTGAGCTCGCAGGATTGGATTGAGCGATACACACCTGACGCCTAACGCACGACAGACGAAGGATTGAGTTGAGCGCGTGCTACTGATATAAGATTCGACACAGAAGAAAACCAGGTCAGCCCCAATACATCGTCTTATCGATCACTACTCGTACGTGTAAACACTACCAGGCAAAAGTTTAAAGTACCCAGGGGTCGCCTCCTCCGATGATGTCGGCCTTGATTTTGGATGGGTGTTGGAGGAGGCCGAGAGTCATATGTGGCAAGGAGGTGCCTTCGCAAACCTTTCTCGCGTTAAGCCAGGGGAGATGGTATAGGGTGCTAAGAGGGAGCTTGTGCTTGGGTCGTTCTTGTACAGCACCCTGGGCTCTGGGTCCTGTGTGTGTGTGTGTGTTCTTCACATTAAACCGTTCTTCTACTCGTCGACATCCAGCACACCCAGTGTCCGTACTGATTCTTCACCCTAGAAAGATCAGCTCTGTGGTCACAAGCCACGACACAGAGATAATGCATCGTAATGCATTCGACAACGCAATGTCATGCCCTAGTACTGGGTACGACAGGCACAACATACATACGTCAGCAACAGAAATACATTGGAAGAGAGAAATACGAAATAAACAAAAACAAAAACAAAAACAAAAAACAAGAAACAAAATAAGAAAACAAATAAAAACAAAGATAAAAATAAAACAAAAAATGAAACAAACAAAATGAAGGGGAAATCGAAGAAACAACCCAACCGCAAAGGAGAGCCAAAGCTCGGAAAAAAAAACATAATAAAATGAAATAAAATAAAGTAAAGTAAAACCAAAATAAGATAATCCGAACACGAGCCAAAAACCTGGACACGCAAGGAGGGAACAAAGGGGAAAAAAATACCCCAGAGAAAGACGAAAAGTGCTATGTACCTACTAGTCGGCCTGGTACCTTGCTACCCTGCCTGCCATCTCCTTCCTGCCTTCGTCCACCGCGGTCTCCCTTCTATTCCTCCTGTTGCCCCCCCTGCCCCCATTCCCTTGGACGGCTTTCCTTCTACTCCTCCTGTTTCCCCCCCTCCCCCCTTTGTGTTCTTCTCATTAAACCAAAATACCTTGTAAAAGAGAGAAACAACGAAAGAAACCAAGACAAAATAAATAAATAAATAAATAAAAAGGGGAGCCAAAGCACGGGAGATAGAAACATACCCCGAGCATGAGCCAAAATGGACATGCAAGGGGGAAAGGAAGGGAAAAAAAAATACCCCGGAAAAAAGAAACAAGTAGAAGAAGGAAGGCTGGGAGGGCCAAATAAAAGAGGCTCGTCACCTACCCACCATGCAAGACTCCCTTCATAAGGATAAGAAGGGGAAAGGGAAAGAGGGGAAAGAGGGTCCTGGGCTCCCGCGGTTGTGTTCGGTGTTCGGGGTTGATATTGCCCAAAAAGCGTCAACCGTTATGATGAAAAAAAAAAAAAGGAAAGCGTCAGCTGTGAGTACTACTGATTGAATGGTTTAAACTCAACTTTGCAAGCTGCGTGGTACATTTATGTTTCATTAATATAATACACTCCAGCTGGGAGATGAATATTTTGTCGAAACTCATCTTTGCAAGCTGTGTGTGATACTCCGATCGCGCGTATTACGGGTTGTGTGTCCTCATTAAGGATATAGGTCGGCGACTCCCCTTGCAACTACAGTGTAGCTATCAGGGTCAACAGGGTGATGTTAGGCAGTCTGTGCGCGGAAACGATAAAACCCGTTTCTGAGGGGGACAAAATCTGACAGCTGTGGAAGGAAATGCATCAGTTTATCAAGTGAATCCTGTAAGTCGAATAACCGGTGAGGGGAGGGCGGAGTTTTTAAGGACGTGGGGGCCTGATTTTGATCAAAAGGGGGGCGGGAGGGGGGGAGGGGGGGGGAGGGGACGGGTGGGGCAGGTCTGTGCGTGAAAACTATAAATATTTCTTGTGGGGGAGGGGGAGGAATGTGGCGGGGGGGGGCGGGGGCTGGGGGGGAGGGCGTTAGGTCGCATTGATGTAGGGGTTTGCTATACGCGTGGTGCTAGGTCTAGGCGATGGTGCGGGTGGTGGGTGGAAGGAGGGGGCGTTCATTAATATACAGCAGTACGTTGTAGTTGCACAAAATTTACGGAAGGTCGTTCGCGCGTGTTAGTTACGTATTATACAAGTATATTTGATCCTTCTTGCCGTCTTTAGTCAGTTCCTAGGGTCTGCTAAAATAGTATAACATTTTTTTCTCTTTTCCTTTCCTTGCTTCCTCTTGTCTTGTCTTTCCTTTCCTTTTTCGTTTTTTCGCTTTCTTGTCTTTTCTTTCCTTTCCTTCACCTTCTTTTCTTTTCCTTGTTTCTTTAAATTTTCCAATTGACTTGCGTCTGTCGTGCGTATGCGTAGTGATAGGTACTACGTGCAATGTATACGTGGTAGTCTTTCTTGGGTGGCAAGCGGTATACCAGGTAGTCGGTTTTTACAGGCGCGAGTAGTGAGACGTATGCACCAATATAGACCTGGCACATCGTTGGCTGACTCCCGATTTCACTTTCATATGTTTCTGGTGGAGGCATGAGTTGCGTCAGCTGTGATATATGCGTGTACAGTAGTACCCCCTTTGGTTTGTTTGTGTTTTTCCCTGGGGTATTCCTCAGCTCCAGAGTGACTGGAGCCTGTTCTGTGACCACAGACTTGATTTTTGCGGGTTAATGTGAGAACAACATATTTGATCGTCATGAATACCAACACCCATATTATTGATGGCAGATTTGACCGGACACCGGGCGTTGGTTACGTAACGCGTCTTCATGGTTGACACGTGTGATCGGAGCTTGACGGTATGTACGTACCAGTACCAGGATTATTCCAGTGGCCTTTTGCGAGATGTTCTCACCCCACAAATCATACCAGACAAAGTACCAAATAATATTTCGATTTTTTGAGGTGGTCCGCACATTTTTCACCGGTTTTTTCCAAAACGCGCGGCGAAGCCGCGCTCGGGTCGGAGCCCTAGCCTGGGTTAGAGTTGGGTGCCTCGGTTATACTGCTGCGGGTCGTGCGGCGGTGCGCTGGCGCGCCTTTTCCGCGACAATTCCGCGTAGCGCATCATGTGTCAAGAGTCAATCGGCGGCTTGCCGCACCCCCATTTTTTTGTGCCACTCGTTTCTTGCTGCGCAGACGAAAAACATGGACAATAGGCGTGCGGCCCCCTTTTCGCCGTAGGCGCCCAAAAATATATATATGGTCCGTTTTCGCCGTACATAAGAGTGTTTGCGTTAAAATAATTCAAGGCCCAGATTAACGAAGAGCACGGGAAATCGTAGGTCGATTTTTTTTGTTTACTTCATGAAAAATACACGAAAAATTGAACTCTGCTTCTTATCATGGAACGGCGTAGTGCGTTCTAGAATTAAAAAAACGCAAAAGGGTCAACGAACACCCGTGGGCAACGACCGAGGCGAGCGATGGCTCGCGTCCTCCCCGGAGCGCCGCGGCTAACGGCAGATTGTTTTGGCCGGCAGCGACTTGGAGGCTATGGCTCTAGGCGTCTCTTGGATGGGCTGGCGCCACCCCGCCGCCCGACACGGGCAGCAGCGACGGGGATATAGCGGTCGAACTTCTGAGCGAAGTCGTCATATGGTAGTTATTCGTGTAACTTTCGAGGTGCAGGGCGACGAAAAACTGGGTTTGCGGCGGTCTCGGTTGTTTTCGAAGTGTCGCAGGCGGTCTACGCTGTGCTAAGGACCTTCGGAGGCCGCGCTGCGGCTGCTCCGGTGGTCCTACCTCTCGCAATGGTGGCTGCTCGCCTCTCAATCAGCCGACGACATGGCACCAATTCGCGTGGCCGGCTTCGGTTACATAGAACGTGCCATGTGTAGGTGGGCAAACTCCCCAAATCGAATTTCGATTTTCGACTAAATTTGACGAGAGAATATTTTTTTACTTCTTTGTTGAATTTGATTTTTCGTAATAGTTCTGAGAATGCCTGCTTGGTGATTCATTTCTTGACCAATCAGATGCAAGTTAAATTCAATTCTAGAAGAAAAAGAAAAAAATCGATTTGATAAGTTCCTCGTTAATTCGGGCCCTAAGACCTACTGTTACGGATTTTTTTCAGCCATTTTTTCTGGCGATTATTCTTGTAGTTTTGAGGCTCCAGAAATAAGGGGCGTCCATTATGACATCTGATTTTTGGAAGGTGGGTCTATTTTGAATTGGTCGGTCTTGTTTTGCCGTTTGCCTATATTTGTGAAAATCTGGCACGTACACTGTCGCTGGTGACGTTAGGTCACCACCGCCTCTGCTGCTCTCTGCCGCTGTGCTGCTGATTTGCTGCTGCTGTGGTGTGCCTGTGGCGGTTTCGATGGTGGTGGTGGTGCTGCTGCTGTCGCTTTTGTGTGAGAACGAAGCGCTGTCTCGCACACAACAAGCGCGGTGTGCTGTAGTATGTGTGTTTGTGATTCATTGTTGTGGGTGGTGGGTGACGTGTACAGCAGACTGGCATCATACCAGGTACAGAGCAGGCAGTGGTGACATGTGATACTTGGTACGAGGCAGTATCCAAAAGTCAAATAATCCCACTTTTAAAAGGTTGGAAGAGCTAATGTTTTTGGGCTCAGAAATCACCAGACCCGCTGATTTCTGGCCTCGATTATTTCTGAACCCAGAAATAGCGATGATTTCTGGTTCCATTTTTGGTTGGTTTTATTTTTGGCGTCGGAGATCCCTGCTAAAGAGAGAAACAAGCGCTCTAAATATTTGCCATAATATTTGGTCTAACGTCAGCTGTGAGTTCGACGAAATTAGGGTCGATACTCATCTTTGCAAGCTGCGCACTACATCTATCGCCCTTTTTTAATAAGCTTCATAAATCAAGACCTAATATAAGATGACACTGCTTTACTACACTACTTATCATACATGACCAAGTGTTAGATTGGTAACACATCAATCGCCTGTGTATCTAGTAGTAATAACAACAATATAACAACGGAGATTTCATTGTCAGTTGTGAGTCGACAAGTTTTCGCCGTAGAGGGAAATCTTTTTGGGGTCCGTTTCGTCGATTTTTTTTTCTTGGTTCGTTTCGCTATGGCTAAATTTGTTTAGGTTGTTTTCCGACGCAGGCGCTTTTTGAAATTTTGAATTACGAAATTTATCGTCTTAATCGCAGGAGGTGTAACGTTTGATTCCCCCTCTCTCCCATATATATGCTCGACACTCGTCACGCCGACTCGAGACTCAAAACAGCCATCACTCATTCAGGTAGAGCCCAGGCTCAAACTTTAAGTACCGTAGCAACGCGCGTGATGGCACGCGGGTGCGATCGTTTTTTCAATCATTCCTTTCTTGGATTTTTATCGCACCCCGGTGCGATAACTCCGATGGGTGCGATAACCCCGATAGGAATGCGATAATCGAATTAAATCGTGCCGTCCTAGCCTTTTCAACGCACTCTCCGGTGCGATAACCCCGATGGGTGCGATACGGATTATGATCACAGCGGCAAAGGGTGCCAAGTTCCTGTAAACAGGCACACCCCGGTGCGATAACTCCGATAGGTGCGATATTGCATAATACCACAACGGCTTCCTTTGTATCATTTTCGTGCTGTGGGCCATTGAGTGAGCATCACAATAACTGATACGTAGCAGCTTGGTGACGTGCAGCGATTGCTGACCGGCGGAGTCGAATGCGAGTTTGGTACACGGTAGCCAAGGATGGAAAACCATGCGGTCTTCTGCTGGGAATGGTGTTTCAGTTTGTCCGCCAGCTTTTTGTTGGCGTGTTTCCCTGTCTGTGTTGTTTTTATGTTCTTCAGTGAGTACAGTGGTGCCTTCTGGTTAAAGGTTGCGGGATGTGTGTGTTCTGTGCTTGGTTGAGCGTGCGATACTCTGTCACGGTGTACGATATAATGTGAGTTTAGTCCGGTTGCTTCGGCGAAATTCGGCACGAAACGCCGCACAAAATTCATCACCCCCAAAATGGGGCGAAGATCTTTGATGGCTTTGATGGAGGTGGGAGTGGGTAGCTCTTGGATAGCTTTAATACGGTCTTTTCCAAGTGCCACCCCTTCAGCAGAAATAACGTGGCCTAAATATTCGACAGATTTCGGACCAAACGCTGGTTTAGACGGTTTCAGGGTGAGGTCAGCTGCTTGCAACGCTGCAAACATGCTCTCCAAAGATTTCAAATGACTCTCCCAAGTTGCGGACAAAACGCAGAGATCGTCCATATAAATGAGCAACGCGGTGATACTGCCCGACGTTTTATGAGCCATTTCTGTGATAAGCCACGGAGCATCACAAACACCAAAAGGCATACGCTAATATCAGTAGTACTTGCCAGAATTAGTGACAAATGCAGTAGCCTTGACATGGTCAGGGTGGACGAGAATCTGCCAATAGGCGCTTTGGATGTCAGCAACATTGATTAACTTGGTGCCTCCGTCCATGTCAACGTTGTCCTCAAGATTGACCATCGGTCAGGTCTTGCGGGTGAGGTGTTTGTTGTGTGTACTGCAATAATCAGCACAAAAACGAGGTTGACCATCCTTGCGAGCTACGATGGTAACGGGCGATTCCCAAGTGCTAGAGCGTTTCTCTGCTCTATCACCGACGAGGCTACAGCATTTGTCACTAATTCTGGCAAGTACTGCTATAAGCGTATGCCTTTCAGACCAGCGCCAGTCACGGTAACGGCTGCAGTGTCTGCAGACGAACCCGACGATAGGTCCGATTTGATTGCCGACGACGGCGAGGGGGTTGTAGGGGGAGTCGGTAACGATCGGGACGACCCTCCTGCAATCTGCACAGCAGATGAATCTACTGCTGTAGATGAAACTACAGCGGACGAATTGCTGGAAGCAAGCAACACGTTATTGCCGTTTACGGGGGACAACTCCGACACTGCTGCGCCTGCACTAGTTGTCGTAGCGGACGACGCCGCGGGTACATCAGCACTTACCACTGCATCATTAACGACGGACACCGCCAGCAGTGCAGAACCAGGCGAAAACGGTGTCGGTTCCCTCTTCTCGCGGAGAGCAACGATCCTTGCCGTGGTTTCCTCCGTGTAGAGGAGCATGGCGAGTTACTCTGGTTTCGTTGGCCTTCCGGAAACTCCCCGGATCGCCGCGCGGAGAGTTTTTTCATGATCGCTAGACGACGAGGAGGATGAATCGGACGACGATTCATGACACGATGGGTGAGGAGACGACTCCTTACCGGCAGGCGCCGTTGCTCCCGCGCTTTGGTCAGGGCTGCTGGCCCAAGGGTTGGGTTTTTTCCCTTCTCATCGGAGGGGGCGGATCGTAGTCCGCGTCGATAACCGTGGGGATCTTTGGGCGAAGCGGGTGCTGCTTTTGCAGCAGGTTTCTTTTTCTTCGCCACTATTCCTCTCCCGAAATGCTTAAAAGCGAAGTTGCCGCAAGGTATCGACCCGTTTGTCGACGCCAAGTGTGAGTTTAGTGTAACTCAGGTTCGACTCCCGACTTGCAACAACTTCTCTTCTTGTTTTTCGTAGCGTTTAGTACATGCCAGGTTGGGGCAAGGTTCGACGACGGACCCAGCGAGGGCAACGATAGAAGTGCCTCGAGGCAACGAGAGGTGCTTCACAGGCAGAACGAGAGTCCACAGTAGTGATTAGCTGTCGGCGGGAAACGGAAATACCCGTCTCTCTGTCGCCAGAATCGACGGAGACTCCACCACCACTTTGAGTACAACGTGACACGACATCCAACGCCTCTGGAACGGCTACCGTTCATACAAATCTTCACTCTTAAAACAAGATCTGTCTGTCGATGGCACTGTAGAAAGCGTACCTGCAACCCTTGTTCATCGATTTAATACAAAAAATCGACCCGTTTCTACACATGCACCGCGACAGTGCACAAAATGGTTTGCCCCCCGATGCCACCGTAATTATCCTCTTAAAGTACTGCGAGTGCTCTTATACCCGTTTTTTTACAACTGAAATCGTGGCCCACAGCCACTCGTGGTAGCACCCAACCGTACACCCGAAGTGTATTTTGATCGGGGTTATCGCACCCCCCCCGATAGGGGTGCGATAACCCCGATAAAATAATTTCGTTACCGTTTTTTTTTTTCCCACCTCGGTGCCATGACTCCGATGGGTGCGATAACCCCGATGGGTGCCATCACACGCATTATTAAATTGTTATAGGTAGATGCTCAGAGGGTATAACGGACTGCTGCAGCTGCTGCAGCGGAATATCGCTCACAGTCTGTGAGTGTTGCTCTTGGTCTGACTCTGACGGCGGGACTCTGTCCCAACGTGCTCTACGAATACAACTGTGTTTCTCTCATGAGTGTTTCAAGTTGGTGAGGAAGCTTGGGGGTTTGAGCGATGCTCGGCCTGAACTAAGCGTTTGTCCACGACTATTCAACCATAGGTGATTTTGTTTCTGTTTTCTTATTTCGTTTTTGCGTTCGTACTTATTTTACTCCTGCCATTATGTTGACAGTATTTCTGTACGCTATAACAAAATGACCCCTGGTGCCCGCCCACTACATAAGGGCAACAGGAGCGTGCAAGACGCACATTTGAGATCATTCACGCCTTATTTGCGCGTATAATGTCCAAATTTTGGCCTCCGGGGGGCCTCCGGGGTCCCCTGGAGGAGGGTCGCACCGGGCGCTTCGAGTACCACGAGCCGGAAGCCTGGGTATAACCCTGGTGTGAGCTACAGTACTGCTTTTGCTGCTGCTGTATGCTTCGTATACCTGGTGTGGGGCCCGACGATGCATTTTGACTGTTACGCTGGACGTATTTGTGTTGTCGTGGCTCGATCTCCTGGTGCTGTGCACCGGCCACCTTAGTGAGAAACCTCGAGTTATGTTTTTGACCCCTATGCGGGCGCCCCAAACCGGCATTGGTCTACCGCCTTCCGTACACGTGAAACTATCTGATATCTATGGCACTCGGTCTTGGCTGCTTGCTCCCTTCCTTCCGTTCGAACGCTATGGCGTCACGTCAGCCCCAGAGACTGTGTATCAGTATTACCTAACATTACATGAGACGCATATATTTAGGCGTTTCACGCGTGATGGGTCGAAGGTGCTGGATGTACGATCCCACGTTATGCGTCCCTACGTAGCATCCTGTAGCAGTCATCGTCTATACGGGTTATTTGTGTCCATAGTCTGCCCGAATCATCGACGACGCCTAAATATATTTAGGGTTGTGCAGCTTGATTGACCACTCGACGCCAACATGCTTAGCTATGCTCACCGCGCACGATTTCGGGGTTGTTGTGTCGGCGTCGGTTGGCGGTATCTTGCAGGAATCCGACCTGTCAGCCCGGTGTGTAGAATGTTTCCGACTGTCTTCATGGCTGATGTGGACAGCTGTTGATCCGGAATACTGTACTAAAACGTCGAGACAAATATAATATCATCCGGCATCTAAAACAAACAGTCTTGAATTCCAAGCGTCCTGCATGCGTATGCGCTCGAGTGTGGTATCATTACCGGGCACACATTATCTTGACCCCAGCCCGCACAAATGTGCCAACATGTTTTTTTTTCAACGTTTTTACCGAGTGCGCAGAGGGGCCCCGCCGAGGCACTCCTAACGATTCAAAGTGAAATAAAATTGACAGCTTTCATTCACATCATGACCCATTCAAGCTGTTTCAAGCACCCGTCCTCGTCCCGCTCCCTGCCTCCCGTGTTAACGCTCTCTTGGAACGAATGTTCAGCGGGAGTGAATGTGTTGAAGGCAACAGTATTGCATACGAAGTGCGTCGTAGACGGACAATTTGCTGGGGGACAGTTGATGAAGCTTACCCGCCAGTTGTTGGCGACCTTGGCTTACTTCCTGCGGAACAAAGTGGCGGCGGTTACAAGTAGACGGCGGCTACAATCGTCGGCTGCGTGCTCCGATCAAGACTCGTTTTACTTCGATACTACGTTCACTCTCGATGACGCCACCCTGAGCGGCTGCTATGCAGTTGAAACTACGGGAGCGGAAGCCAACGACGTTCATGTCTTCACGGTGAACGGTGGCGAGCAAGCTGAGGGCGACTTCGTGTTCTTCGCAACTTCAACCCTTTCCGACGACAATCTTGTGAGTTTTGTAACAATGAACATATTGTGTGGACTACTACTGTATGCACCGTCTACATGCTGTTGTTCTTGTTTTTGTGGCATATATCGCCGCTAATAATTACTATTCGAGTTGTGCGGGTGGATTTATGAACTTTCAAAGCCAGGGCACATGCGTATCGATTTATCGTCCATTCTGGCTGTGGTGTGGTCGGGAGGCAGACGCGGAATATTGGCTTGCAGCAGGAAAATCCATGATGAATTTTTTACATGTGTTGCTAACCACCACGCTAGATTTTGTGGTGCCGCCACGTAATTTGATCAATTATACCCATATTTTAACAGAAAAGTTCTCACATCGTAGAGGCTCTCCACATCGTGGAGGCAGGCCAGCTCTACACAACGATCGGACAACCAAAATAGAACGGAAGTTGTAGATTTGTGCCATGGCGGAAAGGGATATGTTTGGCGCCAGCTTGGCCTCGCAGACGGAGCTTCTCAACGTAAGGAGCCACCCAGCATAGTTGGAGTTCTAGCTGATGTACTAATGGAGCGCGAAGTCTATAAATTAGGTAATTGCGTTTCGTGCACGATTTTGTAAGTAAGTCGACTTTGGGGCGAGGTGTGGAGCTACTAACAGTCATGTTGAGGACCCCATGTAGTCAACGCACGCCGCCCGACTGCGGCGCTACTCTGCACAGCGTCTTGCAACAGGACTGTGGTAAATTGGCTGCATTTACTTTTCGGACCATGACAAGAGCCTTTTGTGTATATTATTGGAACGTTGAGGTAGACGACATGTGTGTGTTTTTTTTCGCCTGGCGACGCTGTGCCTCGTTACTTATTGTTTGTGCAAAGAACGGTTGGCTTGCTCGCGTGTTTGTGACGTTGCCAATCCAGTGGCTTGGGCCCTCACGCCAAGTTTCGTGCGGGCGTGCCAAACCTCCGGCATGATGTGCAGTTTCTTGTTGCTTCACTCCCCGACCATGCCCTTTTTTCAGGTCTGGGCCGTGGGAGTGTATGGCGCAAGCGACGACAGCCATTCGAAATTCTGCTTATGACGATGAAAGCAACGATGTTACCGACGTGCACCCCTCGGCGGCCACATCCTGGCATTGTGATGACGGCACTTCGAGCGGGGAAATTTTCACTGAATCTACTTGCAGCTGCATCACTCCTACCCCTACGGCTTCCCCCACCAGTCCCTCGACTACACCGCCCATCAGCCTCTCTACTCCTGCTCCTATCAGTACCCTGCTTCCTACTGCCGAGCCGACAGATGGAACCAGGGCCCCACTCCCTACTCCTGTGCCAACAGATGAAGTCGGAACCCCACTTCCTTCTCCCGCGCCGACAGATGGTGACTCGCTCTCTTCTCCCACCAGCACAGGTAGGTGACCGTGGTGGTACGTGGCATGTATGGCGGGGCGATTCAAGCGAACTTGCTTGTGGCGAAATTTTTGACACGAAGGGACTCAGATCAAACGCGACGAAGGAGTGATCTCAATGTTTTAAAGACGACCAAACCTGCGGAACTGCTGTATTCTACATATTCCACTATTTCATCTTTTCAAGCTCAGCTGGTCCTCAGACCGTTCCTAATAGCAAGGCGATGTTGAGCACAGTTTTTCCAGACCTTTTTTTTGGTGAAGTGTGGAAGAGATTTTCGTGCCGTGTCGTTGTGGGGAAAAAACTACATATTTATATACTCCGGAGTATTATGTACTGGAGTATAATTCAAACTTTTTGTCAGGCGGCGCTATTTGATAGTGTCCAACAAGCCTCGGGCAACGTTGTTCAACAACCACGATTGACCTTCGACCCCGACATAGAGACAACCCACGGCCATCTCTGTTCGTTCCGGACAGTGTCACATGAATGTAGGTGACAGCACCAAAGAGTTCATGCTAATCCATGCTCTAGGGCACGAGAGGTCGCCCCCGCTGTCCTGTGGCCTTCCGTCGAATCTGCTCAAAATTCTATTTTTCGCCCGCGCGGAAGCGATCGAGAGTTTTTGTCTCTGTTTTCTACACACCAGAAGCCTGGTCTGCCCCCGCCTCACGTCACCTCCTGTAGTGTGAGCGCTGTACGCCACGGGTGGGTCGGAGTCCGTAACCAGCTCGCCACATTCAGACTTCACGACGTTGTCGTTGATTTCGTCGAACGAGTGTGTTGAGCACACGAAATCTCGTCGAATCATTTTTTTTTGTTTCTCAAGCAGATGTTGCCCAAGATTGCCACCAGAAATTCACGTGTTTTCTGAACACGGGAGCAAAAAACACGTAAAAAATCGGGCCCATAGGCAGCCCGTACAAGAACGGTTTGGCTGATATCTTCGATTTTTTGTTTCTTGTCGAACATCGCTTTGCTAGTAGCAACGGTCTTACCCTGCCATTAACCCCGTCCCGGGATCAGGTACCGACAGCGCAACTGGTGCCTCAGAAGAAGAGTCGAGATGGCTGGACGCCGCGTGGCAGATAGCCATCACGATCGTCGCGGGGGCACTAGCAGCGACGGGTGCAGCGTGTGGATCGTACTTCTGGCGTCGTAGCTCATCCGGCCGGGGCGGAGCCTCTGACTTCAGCTGACCTGCTGCGCAAAGAACAGACAGGGAAATGGTTATCCGCCTAGATTTTATTGGTGGCCAAGGGCCGCCATGTTGGGACGGAAGCCGGGGAGAGCATGCGGCGTAGTCGTGCTGCATGCTTTTCGGTGACCCGGAGTAGCCTGCAGCGCGTGGTGGCGTTGCGCTACCGTTGTACTGGTATCGTTTGTGGTGAATGCGTTATGTTTTTGCTTCCGAATTGTCGGAAACTATGCAGCTTACCGCACGCACGGATCGCCCCGGGCAGCTGGTGAGCATGTGCAATATCATCGCTTCTTGTTTGGGTTTTGTCGGATGTCGTGTGTACCTTTGCACCTGCCTATAGTGGTAGTCGTCCGATTTAAAAGATTTTTCACGGTGTAGAATCGCACCGCGGTTCGTTCCTTTTTTTAGTTGTTTTCGAAATTACACCGTACGGCTTGGTGCATTTTGGAATTGTTAATAATGCTACGGTTTGGTGCGGTGCGGTGCGATTTTTTTTTCGAGAAACGTGCTGAGCTGGGGTGCGGTCCGGTACGATTTTTCTTCCACGGTGCGGTTGGGTGTGGTTTTTAATTTTCAAGAATCGTACGCTGCGGTTTGATTTGTTTTTTTTTTTTTTTTTTTTGTTGTTGTTTATCCTCCGGCGGACGGGGAAAAAGAAAGCTTGAGCTCACCACACTTCCACGTATTTTCATACACGTCGTGTGTCGATTTGGCTCAATTGCATGCGCAATCCAGCGCTAGCTGGGGTATCCTTCAGTTAATAATAGTGATAGCGCGAGCTTTCCTTACCGGCGGTCCCTGTTACTACTCCAGCAGCGCAAGCTGCCGTTCGTTGTACACGGATGCGTGAGTATGTCAACCCGACGTGACCCCTGGGGGTCAGGTGCGGTGGAGATAGCCACCCGGAACGGCATCATTCCGGGTAGTGTCGTTTGGGACTTGCGCAAGCTCACCCACTAACAAACCCCCCGGCCAGGGGAAGGTGCGGTTTGGTGTTTTTATTTTTAGGATCATACGGAGCCGTGCGGTGCGGTGCGGTTATCCGTTGAACATTCGTTTCGTACGGTGTGGTTGAGCGTGTACCGTAGTAGAATACCGATGTATGAATACCGTAGGTTTACGCCGTACCCAAACCGTACTAAAAGCTTGCGGTTCGGCCAATCGTGGTCTGTGATAAATATGTACGTGTACGATTGTACTGGTGTTAGCATCGTATCAAGCCTACTTGATTGTAGCAGCGTTGCCCCAATTATGTATTCGTTTCGTACGGTGTGGTTGAGCGTGTACCGTAGTAGAATACCGATGTATGAATACCGTAGGTTTACGCCGTACCCAAACCGTACTAAAAGCTTGCGGTTCGGCCAATCGTGGTCTGTGATAAATATGTACGTGTACGATTGTACTGGTGTTAGCATCGTATCAAGCCTACTTGATTGTAGCAGCGTTGCCCCAATTATGTAATTCTGCACCCGAATGGTCGTACAATCCGTGACGTTTCGCACGGTCCACACGACACGTTGGGCGGCGATATTTTCTACGGAGCAGGTCAACCCGCACCGTAGGAAATGCCTATTCTACGGGTGCCCACCGCACTCTGCGGTGCGGTGCGATGCGGTGCGGTGCGGCACGGGGCGGGGCGGGGCGGTGCGGTGCGGCGCGGTGCGGTGCGGTGCGGTGCGGTGCGGTGCGGTGCGGTGCGGTGCTGCTTTTAACAAAAAGTATTACGGCGTGATTTTTTTCTATAATGAGGCCGTTTTTGGCCTTGCAAGGTGAAAACACAAAGTGAAAACACTGCCTATAGCGGGGGTGCGCGCAGGCTTCTTAATATGTTTTAATGTATCTCCGTGTTTGTACGTTGTGTACTGCTGTGTACTGCATGTCTGGTAGTAAATATCATGGTATTCTGATTACGAGAGCTGCACGCGGTCAATTTTCGCAAATCTGGCGTTTGCAGAAGCGGGGGAGCTTGGGCAGCTCATGGAGCTTGCTTCGTTGTATGCGGTGTCGAGAGTCGCTCGCGGTTGCGGTGCTGTTGTGGTTGTGGGGGGCTTTGGGCTGGTGTGAATTTTGATCCTGTGGCGGGATTTTTGCCGATTTTGGTTCTCACACGGCCTACTGCATGTGCGACGCATTCTTGCCTCATTTACCACTCCATTGTCAATGGTACGGTGCGTCGCGGTACCGATTTTTTTCGGGAAGCCTGCAGTGCGGTTCGGTGTGTTCGTTTTTTCAAAGGCAAATTATACGGTGCGGTGCGAATCGGTAAAATCGCACCGAACCGCACCGCATCGTGCAAAACCTTGGTTATTCCGATTATTTCATGAGTTGTTCAGAGTATATCGTGAAACGTACGTTAGAGCAGTGTTCCATAACGTGCTTTTTGCTCTATGGTGTTGCCTTGATGGTGTGTGGCGGTCGTTAGGGGGACAGATTGTCCCCTACCAGGCTTGCCTATTGAGAAGGCCCTCGCTGTTACTCGAGTGCTGTGTAGGTTGGCTAGAGATAGAAGAAGAGTAGCTTTGTTTTCCAATTCAGGTCGATCATTAATGTTGAGCCTGATAAAAGGGTTCAAGCTATCTGTTAATACATGAACTAGGACCTTGTGTGCAATTATTCGGGTATCGGGCGGGTGTACCCGGACGGGTCCTATCCGTTTGATGAGTAGGGTACGACCTCAAAACCCACCGGTATTCGCAGCCTGCGAGTACGGACGATACGGGTAACCGGGTACCAGGGTAACCGCGTCGGTAACCGGGTAACCGGGTACCTAGAGTAACCGCGTTGGTCACCGGGTAACCGGGTACCAGGGTAACCGCGTTGGTAACCGGGTAACCGGGTACCAGGGTAACCGCGTTGGGAACCGGGTACCCGGGTAACCGCGCTGGTAACTGAGTACCCGGGTACCCGCGCTGATTTACGGAACCCCAGTTCAATATCCCCCCATAATATGTTGTCGGCGTAGAGTATCGAGTATTTGCCACAAACTTTAGCTTTTCAAGCATCATTCATAATGTGGAGGGATCCCTCTTGCCGTGTGCATCCTGCACGAGGCTCGGTTGTAATACTCGCAAGGAGTTTCCGGTCCTACTGCACAAGTAACGTTCAATTAAAGCGCAACCTCTTAACATCATCACGCCCCAAAGCTAACCGAGCTCGCTCATAGATAGACCATAAAAACTACCACCTGAGAGGGTGTCCTCAGCGGCCCAGCTGTCGTAGCCCTGACTCTCGCGTCCCATAGTTTTTGATACAGAGCTGACACACGAGACAATTCTCGTAGGATACGGAAGAGCGAGGATACCCGGCCGAGCAGAAATCCCTCACTAGGAGCAGGAAGGCATGTTTCTCTGTGGTCCGCCCGATCTTGCTCCCATTTCCCTACTTGCCAACCTCCGACTGGAAACCCCTTCTTACACCCAGAAGACTACCGTAACATTCTCCCCAGCTGGTTGGCCAAGGAAAGGACTGCCACGCGATACTATAGACGGCGGTTCCAAATCTGTCTACATCAGTCAAGGCTGAGGAAGAAAAATCCGGCCTAGTCACCCCGTTAAGGAAAAGCCTTCCTCAGCACGCACCCGAGTTCACGCGAGCCGCAAAACTAACATTACGAGAGGAGGAATGTTTGCTAGGACACCCCTCGCAATGTGCTATGCCAACCAAACTGAAAGTGAAAAACCCGGCCGATAGTTACTCCGTTAGGAAAAACCCTTCCCAGCACGCCAAGTGCACCGCGAAGCCCCTCTACCCTCAATCTGCCGCCCTCCTGCACCCCTTCCCCCAACATGACCCGACCCGGAGTAGGGATCGGTCGCGTGTTCGACGCAAAACTAGCATGGCGAGAGGAGCGCTGTTTTCTTGCCCCCCCCCCGAAACGCTTCATGCCAATCAAACTGGGAGGGCAAAACCTGGTCAAGTTACGACTCTGTTGGGAAAAACCCATCCCAGCACGCCAAGTGCGCCACAAAACCCCTCTTCCGTCAATCTGCCCCACCCCTGCACCCTTTCCCCCAACATGATCCGATCAGGAGTAGGACAGCTGGGCCGCGTCTGACGCGCTGGAGTCGTGGATCTTTAGTCATGGATCTTTATTCAGCGCTTTCTGAACTTCCGTCATGCTGTTGGTTTCCCCTCCCATGGCGCCCGTGTCGCCCATCTGCGGTTCTAAAACGTAAAGAGCGGCGCGCAGGCTACCACCGGCAAGGGGCTGGAAGGTCGTGGCAGATAGTGGTAATCCAGCGGCGACAATCTCGTGGTGATCCTCAAGTTTACCGCTAGTCACTGGGCCCAATATCCGCGATACCGTAACAACTGTCCTACTCTATCAATTGGCCACGCCACAACGTCGTAACCCCCCCCCCCCCAGCTGGTTGGCTAGAGAGAGGCTAGCCAGGCGATACCCAAGACGGTGTATACTGACAACAAGGAAACCTACATAAAGGCATGCACAACCACGACTTCCCAGTTCATGCCGAGCCGACCGCCACCACGCTCCAATGTGCATGATGAACGGGCAAGATGCCAGCACATTGAGCAACGAGTAAGCTTGCCCAGAAGGACGGCGGGCGATCATGGGAGCACGAGCAACGTTCACACGGGCACCATCCGCAACCAACGGCATAGTGGGCAGACAAATGGTGCGATCAACGTTCAGAAGCGGGCATTGGCAACGGGCAACAAGAGCGCAGCGGGAGACCGACGAGTACTGGCAACAGGCAGACGGAATAAAAACAAGCAGAGCCAGGTGGCAGCATACATGCGAGAGTGTAGGGTTGCTCCCACGCGTATCTACATATCTACGATATTTGCCTGCAGTATGCTCGTCGACAAGTTTGGCGCAGCCATGCGTAATCTACGCGACAAGCTGTGGTCATGAAGATTGCAGTCGTTGAACGAGGAAACAATCGTACACGCAGACCATGACGAGCAGTCGTGTCTTGACCACGCACAAAAACATGGAGGTGGTGAGCAAGCACTGAGCTCATTTGATCAACGGGCCAACATTTTCTCACGAGGAAAAACATCTCCCGCTTGCTCACCAGCAAACGCTGAATTGCTTTTGATCACGAACCAAGAGGGTTTTGTTCGTGAGCAAACATCATTTGATCACGAGCCCACATGGGTTTGCTCGTGAGCAAACATCTCCAGCTTGCTCGCAAGCAAACGTTGATGTGCATCTGCTTTTGATGAGCAAAGCTCACCAGCAAACGTTGAGTTGCATTTGATCACGAGCCAACAACGCGGTTTCGCTCGTGAGCAAACACCATTTGATTGCGAGCAAACATGGTTTCGCTCCTGATCGCAAACATCTCCCGCTTGCTCACCAGTAAACGCTGAGTTGCATTTGATCACGAGACAACATGGTCTTGCTGTTGACCAAGCATCCATTGATCACGAGCAAACATGGTTGTGCTCATGAGCAAACATGAACATCCCCTGCAGCCTTGCTCGCAAGCACACGTTGATCTGCATTTGATGGGCAAAGCTCACCGCCAAACAAACGCCGAGTTGCATTGGTCACGAGCCGACGCGGTTTTGATAGTGAGCAAACACCATTTGATCACGATCAAATCTGGTTTCGCTCATGAGCAAACATCCCGCGCTTGCTCGCAAGCAACCGTTTCTGCATGTGACGAGCAATGCTGTTTTTTTTTAATGTGAGCAAACGCTCCCAGCTTGCTTGACAGCAAAGGTTTAGTTGCACATGAAAACGAGAAAACTTTGAAGTTGAACTCGAGGAAGCACCCGGTACCCCCCAGTCCTGGCGATTGCTCTCGCGTGGGGCGTTGCATGCGGCCCGTCCGTGACAACGGGCGCACTGGGGCTATATATTGGTAACCATCCCTGCGCACAACAGACGTCGAGAGTGACTAAACGCACGCATGTACAGACGACAACCGAGCGTGCATGCTTGCATCGTCTACATTGTACCAGGCATGCGTGACGTCGAGCATATCTACGAAACCACATTTTACTGTGTAATACCTTGCTGTATACGAAACATGATGTCATAGTCGCCGAATGACTACCCAGGACTGACTGCAAGCACGGAAGGAAGTACACTAACGAGCGTTGAGGATGTATACACGGCAAAATTCGTTTAGTTGGCTGCGCCATTAGCACCATGGCATCTCTCTTCGCTTGCACCCTCCGTTATTCCCCCGTTTGCTTTTGCCCGTGACTGCTCGCTCACTAACCCCACGGCATACCCATGAACCATCACCTCCCCAGCTCAACCTATATCTCTGTTACAGGAGACGCCAGAATATGCCCCGTGGTTTGCCTCAAGCCAACCGGACGAAACGTTGTAACTCTTCATACAGCTTTGCTTAGGTAGTGCATACATGTGTGGTGGGCAATGTAGACATTTTTATGTGGGCGGCAGGTACACTTTCTACCGTTACGTAGGCAAACGTAGGCAATTTTTTTCGTTAAGATTTGTATGAACGGTAGCCGTTCCAGAGGAGGTGTTGGATATCGTGCCTTGTAGTACTAAGAGTGGTTGTGGCGTCTCCGTAGATTCTGGTGACAGAGAGGCGGGTAATCACATTGGTTTCCCGCCAACAAGTAATCACTATCGACTCTCTCGTTTGCCTGTGAAGCACCTCTCGTTGCCTCAAGGCACTTCTATCGCTATTGGTTCGCCGTCGAAACTTGCTCCAACTTGGCGTGTCCTACACACTACGGAAGACAAGAAGAGAAGCTGTAGCAAGTCGCGCGACGAGTCTGGGTTGCACCAAACGCTCATATATCTGCTTATCAAATGTAGACCGGGGGGTAGGGAATATGCTACTTCTATAGTTTAGTTAATTGTATCTGAATGTAAAATC
This sequence comes from Undaria pinnatifida, assembly GCA_012845835.1. Lineage (NCBI taxonomy): Eukaryota > Phaeophyceae > Laminariales > Alariaceae > Undaria > Undaria pinnatifida. The sequence continues at coordinate 15,035,242 of JABAKD010000030.1, forward strand.
CATGCATCTGGTTCGTGCTTTCACTCTCCTCTTTTATTTCATGGTTTAGGATCTTGTAGATGATTGCATGGGTTGCCTACTGATTTGGATTATTGATGATTTAGTGTTAATCCCAAGGGTGCAAACATTTGTTTATCTAGGGGGGGAACGCGACCAGCCACCACCCTTGGCCTGGTCTTGCAGAGCCCACGTGGCGAAGGGTGAGGGCTGCGCACTAGGAAGATATACGATGCGTCGCGGTGGGCTGTCGGATCACTCCTCAAGACAGGCCCACCGTTGGATGCATTAAAGATGTGCGTGAGCTTACTTCACTCGTGCATGCCGGAACTTCCGGAATCCGGACTCTGCTAAACGAGGCTTACCACGCGACCCTTGCCAGGGTGGTGGACTGGGCGCTCGCTCACCCACGCTACTTCTCTTACGGAATAAAGACAGGGAATCATCGCTTACCGAAGGTGATGACGCCCCCGCTGTATTTACTGACGACAATTTCTGGCAAAACTAGGGCTTCGCTGTTGTTCATGGCTAATCGTAGTGTCTACTATAGGCTTGTTAATCTAGAATTCAATAAGGGAGCGAAGGGTGGCACTCGAACCGCCTCTCCGTAGATGGATAGTCTATAGATTCGACGTGAAACCATATCATGATTGGGGTGAAACCAAGAGAGACCATTAATAGATGTCACGGTCACATCAAGGCCATCACAAATGGGCGATACTGTAAGTGACGGTGAGGGATCAGGCAGGACACCCCTCATCGTCACTGCCCTGCCCCGCTCTGCTGTCTTTTAGCGTTCCTTTGGAGTAATGATGTCAGCCTTGCGTCTAGGCAGCGAGCCTTGGGAGATATTAATAGAGACACCGAAAGTCGTGAAGAGAACACTTCCCGACATCGACAACAAGACATCCCCCCGGGGATCGCCACTTCACCGCCGCCTGTTATTTTTATTTTGTCCGCTTGCTACCTATCCTGCCCTGTATAAACTTCGTACATAGTGTCAAAGTTCGTCACCACGTATTATCATTGTTAACAAAATCCGTATAACGAATTTGATATGTAAATAAGATTAAACATATAACGGAGCGTGGTTCGGTAGCTCATCCCAAACCTAAACACCAATATGTACGTATATACGAAGCACGCGTTCTCGTGCGTGACCCCCTCTTTCTCTCCGTCACTTTCACTTTAACTTTCACTTTAACTTTCACTTTCACTTTCACTTTCACTTTCACTTTCACTTTCACTTTCACTTTCACTTTCACTTTCACTTTCACTTTCACTTTCACTCTCACTTTCACTCTCACTCTCACTCTCACTCTCTCGCCCTCTCCTTCTTATCAATTGGCAATTGATCCCATCAGCGTGCCGCCGCGGCCTAGAGACATCTGTCGGCAACTCGTGCGATTCGCTCCCAAGCACAGCAGCACGCGACACCTGTTCGCTACCTCTTACTTTACTTGTATTTTTTTATTAAAAATATCAATGAACTGTGCACACTCCGGACAGATCAGCCCGCCGTAGATCGTACTAGCTCTTTTCGAGGGTAGCCCATCGGGGGGCGCTAAATACGAACTACATGAGCTCCACCTGTTTTGCCGGCTGAAGCTCTTGGGCGTAGCTCATGTTCACTTGTTTCCGAAGCTTAAGCGATAGCACGGGAGCATAGGGTCCTCGGCGAGAACGACGCAAGCTCCCTCTAATCGCTCCATCAAACCTCCCCTCGCTTAACGCGAGAGAGGTTTGTGAAGGCACCTTTTTGCCGGATGTACTAAAGAGCAAGTGAGTCTCGGCCTCGTCCAACACCCGTCCAAGACCAAGACAAGGCGTGTCGCTACGAACGCCATTTGAAATATTTTTGTGGAGGTGTTCATAGAGGGATAATGAACCGGGGCTCCGCAAAAAAAGGCGGGTACTCGCGGTTACCCGGGTACCCGTGCAAGGGCGCACAAGGAAAGTTATCCCACACACCACACTACCCCCCGCCCCCGGGCCGAAGAAAAATTGACGCGTGCTACGATAGAGGTTGACAACTTTTTTTCGGAGGCTTCCTCAATTTGGGAGCTTAAGACCGCCCCCCCAAAACTGATTTGGAGAAAATAAAGCTGCTACCGGAAGAAAAATCACGTGGCCTGGGTGCACGACGAGAACCATGCAAAACAGACTGATTCTACGATAGCCTCCCCCCCGAAAACAGCGATTTTCTTTAACGGGCGTTTCATGGCTGCTCGACGCAAGGAAGGACACTCTTGAGACAAAGGTATCCATATCTTTTTCGTGCGTGAAAAGGTCTAACGATCGACGACGTCGGGGTGTCGAGAGACACCGTATTTCAGGAGATACGACCGGGGGCTGGTTTTGAAACCGCCGATTTCGTTAAAGAAAAGTTGGGGAGGCTACGGTAGAACGACTCAACTATCGATCCATTTCCGACGATTTTGCCCAGGTTAAGGAGCCCCGTCAGTCAGAAAACATTCATTTCAGTGAAAAAAACGGCTACATCCATCGTAGCACGCGTCAATTTTTTGTTTTTTTCCTGGGCATTTCTTGGCTTTTCCTCTCTCAATGAATCTCAATGTCAATGCTTGCGTGCTTGTGTTTACTACACGTCGACGTTCTACATACCAATAGATAGGTTGAGATAATAGATATCAATAAATAAGTTGAGATACGAGTACATAGGAGTAGTAATCTATGATGGGCTGGTGACGCCTGTGGACGTATGATGCTTGGAGACAACTCCCCCCCCAAGCTGCCTCAAAACCAAAAATAAAGATCTTGACTCTCAAGCGCGTGCTTCTTGCTTGATTCTCCAAGCTTCCGCGACAAGTCTACGACAAGCTTGCGCGAAATAGAAACACGAACGACGCAACAAAACACGCCGACAATGATGTAGTTCGAAAGATGACATCATTAATCCAAGCTTGCGCAAAATCGGTAGTACCGAGGGGGCTCGCGATGAGCCTACGGCGGTGGCATTGTGAAGAATGTTCGGACCGAACGCATCACATTCGCCACGTGCAACACCCCTTGACCACCCGTATATATGTCATTGTAGGTATACCCTTTCCCAACCCCCTCCATCAAATAAGACCAAAGTGCCTCTTCTTTGTGCGAAGACGCCCTCTGCAGCTGATGTCCTGCTTCTTCCCTCCCTCCGCCCCCCCTACCCCCCCCCCCCCCCGCTTCCTCCTCCTCCTCCTCCTCCAACTCCTCCTCCTCCTCCTCCTCCTCCTCCTCCTCCTCCTCCTCCTCCTCCTCCTCCAACTCCTCCTCCTCCAACTCCTCCTCCTCCTCCAACTCCTCCTTCTCCTCCTCAACCGAGGTGGACGAAGATCGACCCTTCGTATCATTCATGTCGCCAGTTTACGAGGCAGACGATCTGCTCCAATATCACTATATAGTCTTTATCTCTCTGCACTCTATATCTCTGCGTTTCCAAACTCTCACGCTGAATGGCCTTGCCCTCGTCCATTCCTGAATCACCGCCGAAGTTGTGCCCGCAGCAGAAAATGGACTCCGAGCAATCCGCTTGCTTTCCGCCGATGAGTTCTAGCCAAGCCGCCTTATCCAAGGGGGTCGGTAAGAGGCCTATAGACACGCCTGGGTCAGGCAGGATCTATTGACCGAGATTATCCCGCCTTGGCCTGAGGGGGTATGGTCTGCACCATCCAGGTGCTAGAAAGAAATAGGTAAGTTGTTGTGTATCAGGTTCAAACACGAAAACACCAGCGATCTTAAACTTCATCCCCAAATCCCTATACCAGAATCCAGAAGAGGTTAAATGGAAACCCCTGTAGTCTTCAAATCCAATTAACCTTCACACCTTACATCGGATCCTCAGCAGTCGATCACCACCAAGAAGACCAGCTGTCGTCTCTTGCCACCCACACTACACACTCTCTGGTGCTCCACTGTCTACAGCCCCCCCCCCCAACGGAGACCGTGCTCATCGTGACCACTCTATCTCTCTTCCTCAGTCTCTTCTGTGGTACCCAGAGCGTCGCAGTTCGTGATTGCGTCGCCCTCAGGGGCTACGTGGACTGTAGTAACCCCCCCCCCCAAAAAATGTGCCCCCTGAATTATATAGGATTTAGTATAGTTTAATATAGAAAATTAGGTGGCGTTTGGGGGCGGGGCGGGGATGGGGCCCTCGTACCACCCCCCCACCTCCCCCCTGAGAGGTTCAAAATAATGTTTTGGGGGTGTGGTGTCGGACTTATTTTTGTGCGCCCTTGACCCATGACTGTATTTCCTGGTTAGTGTCTTGCCACTGTTTTAGTTTATTAACAGTAGTAGTACATCAGCAGTTGTAGTATACAAGGGCTCCGCATGAGTAGGGCAGGGCAGCACTTGGACTTGTTCGTTCCAACATTCGATAGAGAGTGAAGAGCGTTCCCACACAACACACAGTCTACGCGTGTAGAATGTAAAGCAAAGCTAAGAGATCGATATAGACTAACAGTGGACTACTTAGTTCTGCCGCTTCACGCGTGAATCCGATTCCGAGCTTCATCATATTTTGACGCTCTAGTCTGGCCACGAAGAGACGTTTCGACTGCGTTTCTTGATGTTTTGACTCAACCAAGCATCCAGAGCCAGCAAGGGGGTGGCCATGTATGCTATATGTAGCCACTGAGAGGCGCGCACTCAGCCAGCTTGTGCTACACCATGCATGATAGTATCTAGATCCGAGGTTCGCAGACCGATTGTCTGTGTGTGTATAGTCTGATCGCGGAGAGACTTGCTGACGGTATTCTAGGCGTGAAACACGGTGTCGCTGCCTTCGTCATTCAATTCCTCGAATGCTAATATAATACTGCTACTTGTTGCTGTAGATAACTCTCATCTGGCAGAGTATCAGTAGTATGCGATAGCACTGAACTAAGAACTTCGCAGTCAAGAATTTTAGGCTCGACGTTTAGACGAAAATAAAAACATATACCTGGTACAGCCTTTTTGTCTGATCGCTGGTCGCTCATTGGCTGGGGATCGTACGTAAAAAAACCGTCATCTGAGGACGATAGGGTCCCATCCCAGGATCATAATCCATCAACACATATACAACTCCGACAACCCGGGAACGAACACGGATATCACCAGGATTGATACCTCCCGGAAAATGTGGAAGTCCCCAACCCCACCGACCGGCCGATCTGTGATTGGCTGGGGGTCGTGTATTATAGAGTCAGCTCCACCCAGGGACGATAAGGTGCAATCCCCGGCCCAGAGATCATTCTATATCTCTAAAAGTTATACAAACCGGGGAAGAAACCGAGTTCTCTCGGGTCGACACCGCCCCCCACGGTGTGGAAACCCCAATTCCGTTGGCTAAAATCGCTGATTGGTTCGATCTTCACAGCGCCGCCCCACCCTAGGAGGATGATAGAAGCTAAAGCTTTATTTTTCCCCATCCGCCGGAGGATAAAAAAAAAAAAAAAAAAGATAAATGTTCATCAACCAGTGGGGGGCAGTTCCGTCGCACACGGGGGGGATAGGGCCCCATCCCCAGTTCAGAAATCCTACGAATCTCCACAGCCCCCCCCCAAAAAATATATAAATATAACGACGGTCGATGCCTCCCCGCATGGCGTGTCAACCCAGACCCCATTGGCTTATTCGTAATTGGCTGGTAGGCTTTGACCCAATAAGCTGACAATTATTTCGACCGACTCTGGTTTTCTCGCATACTTCTCGCATACGGCAAGCATTCGCAATGCGAGCGCAATTCGACCAGTAATTTGCATGATATGTCGCACAAAAAAGCTATTTTTGAGCCTATATCAGGTTGGCGTGCCGAGCAAGCACGCTCAAAATGAGGATGAGAAGCACTTGAACAGCAACCAAACGCAATATAAATGGACGAGTTAGAGCGATTTGTATCCAGGATTCAGGGCCCCCGGTTAAATGCACAATTTCGAACAAAAATGGGGTGTTGAAAAAAAACCGACGTAATAAATGGAGCTAAAACTGGCACAACTCGAGTATAATAACTGTTACGGGAGCCAGCCTTGAGGGCTCACGATTTTATCACGTTTTCCTACTTGAAGTTCTTACGGGTGAAGACGTCCAAAGCAACCCCTATGCACTGCTTCTTAAGTCTGACCTGGTATATCTTGATTCAAGCGGGCAGACGGATTTGGCCAGCGGGGCTGCTGACCTATTGTTTCTTGATTTGATTAAGAGAGCGGACGGATTAGGCCAGCGGGACGGGTGCACAAGCATGCAGGTAGCGCTCCAGAAATCACAAGTGCAGGTGTTTCGTGCAGTTTCAGTCTCATGCGCTCAGTTCACAGGTTCGCAGTTCAGGTTCACAGATTCAAAGTTTTCGTGCCTTCCAAGTGATCGATCTACCCACAAACTCCTTCCGAGCCCTCGCACATGTGATTGATCCCCTCCCTATGCTATCCCTTCGAACTTCCTGCAACTCCGGTTCGTTTACATAAAATATGGAAGAATGTTTCCTGCTTGCCGTGACATAACCGTGGGAAAAAAGCCTGAAATGACGCCAAAACGGTGCGTATTTGACTCGCACAATGGTCAAATGATCATATTCATGGAATACTTTCCCGCAAAAATTACCTCTTTGTCGCTTCTGCGACGCCCAAAACAAGATGCTGAAAATCCCCATTTGATTCACTGATTGAGTAAAAACCTAAGCTCGCTAATATTCTCGCGGGTTTCTTGCATACTACTCGCGTAAGGCAAAAATTCGCCATGCGACCGCAATTCGTACCAAACGCTCGACCTCAGGATGAATCTATACAGTTGGTACCCGGAGCGTCAAAGATAAAGCCATTCGGGACATAAGAAGAGCGGTCAAATCGCCATGTCCCGGCATAGTAACAGCCATATATTGCCCACACAACAGATGAGAGCAATGAGCACCTGCTTCGGCTTGTCACAGGGTGATCTTGAATCGGAATACCCACAACAACTGTACAGCTGTAATTAACTGCTTGTTGGTGTACCTTGTCTGAAAAGCTGTTCTCGATTTTGTATCATTTTTTGGTTTCATCACATTTATTATCCTTGCACTACCCTCGTCCTTCCTCCCAGTGGTAGTATAACTCAGATTCGGGGTCACATAGCGGGCCCTCCTACCCCCTCTCCACCACGGTGCATGCCTTCATTTTTATCGCGAGAAGATTCGGCATTTTCTTCCCTCGTTCGTTCGCGTCGAATTGTACTTACTCACGCTGCTAGATGTTCTCAGCAGTTAGTTGTTCTCTTTTTGGCATTTCTGCAAATAAAATAAAATCCTACGACGGTGGGAATCGAACTTAAGGACCAAGGCTAGTAGTATTCGAGGGTAACCACTAGACCACCGGGGCGACCGGCTCTATATAACTAACTAGAGATGATAAATCATTAATCAGCAGCAAGGAGCGCGTCAAATAGGAAGCGACACCATTTTTTTTGTCAGTTACGTACGTACCAACACGATGGCTTTTCCAGTTGATCAGCAAACGACCAACACAGCAACGAAGACAGGCACCACAGCAACAACAAAGCGCGTCTTCCGAACCGCCTATGCAGCTTCAAAGAGTCTTCTCGACGAAAAGAACCGCCCACCGATGCGATGCCGGGACGAATGCATGCCACTGGTTTCTTCCGTGTATACCGTCTACTACATCGACCTTCGCGTGGCGCAGCTTAACAACAGGAATTTTTTTCCCCTTGTTTTTTAGTATGTCGAAAAGTTATGCCCTGCTTTTTCTACACCCTTCCCAGGCCATAAGTCAGACAAAAAGCGTGTGTGTAATAGAGCATCAGCATGTGTGGTCTTACTCGTACCTATATTACTTGCACCAATGTAAGAGTATTGGGCGGGGACACAGAGTGTCCCCTGCAGGCCTGCCAATTGAGCAGGTCGTCGGAGAGTACTCACTTTCTTAGCCTTCGCAGAGACGTAGCTTTATTCGATCCCACCAGAGCCCCGGATGGCTTCTGAGATCCGGGGGAAGGTACCTCCGATCTATTTCCTGACTCCCGAATATAAAACGCCAACCTTATTATACGAAACCCGTCCAAATCATCTCAATACCGATAATTTACAGGCCTTTCGAGACCGTACCTTAACACTAGCCCACCCTGATGAGCCGCATATGAAGAAATATGGGAGATTCGGGGAAACACCGGTTCTACGAAATAGACCGTGAGTCGAAGATGTGGCTGCTCAAAACCCACTTCCACACCTCTAACGGTCTGGATATGGAGCCAGGAACACGCTAAGTAAAGCAGTTGAAGGAGACCTCACAACAAGGCAAACGCTACCCATCAAAAACCTGCCGCGTACCGCTGGTGGGGAGGGGGGGGCAGAAAAGGCTCTAGAACCTGCCGCATACCGCCGGTGTGGCGAGGGGGGCAGCTCTACGGCAAACCAACCACAGAAAAGGTACTATGGCGCGGCGAACTATGTCGATGTGCCCGAAATCGTATCATACCACCCTCGAGGCCGGGGATTCAGCCACTCGTAATGCTGTGTGGCCTTTTCTGGCACAGTCGTCGTAATCGCTACCTCCTCGTTTTAGTCATACATGCGCTTTGCTTGCCACGTCTATCCATGCACGTACTTACCTACCGAAATTCAATAAACAAATGCACTACTATGGTACCTACTGTGGTACCATGGAGTTCTTTGCAGTAAATATTCTATCTTTTAAGACAAAGTATGAAGCCAATTTGGAAATAATGTCTTGCCAAGTGTTATTTCATCAACTTCTCCATACATCAAGATCCGAAGAATATCTGGAGAGTACCGTTCAAAAACACAAAAAATTGCGCACTTCTCGCTTGTCTCACTTAGCCCCCATTCGCGTTCACGCCAAGGTGCGGAACGGATAAGCCAGAGTGAGGGGCCTTGGAGCCGCCCCCTCGAATATGGCGCTCGAACGAAGCGATTTGACCGAGAAATTCCAGTTCCGAGAATCCCATACTGAGGTCGAGACGAAATAACTCCTGGCCAAATCCCTGTCCTCTCAAGAACACGAACCATTATGTATATAGATATAACGGCAGTAATAACAGCGGTATCCCTGCAGCAGTACAGTCGTCTACAGCCGCACAAGAAGTAGGCTACGGTACCCGGCATACTCGTAGAAACCTGGGAAGGCCACCGACCATGGCGCATAAAATGTCACTCTGCCTGTTGCTGTTATTCTTCGTACGCACCCAAGTGGGCTTGTGCGAGTCCATCCGTCTGGCTGGTTGTGCAGCGATGCTGGCCCCAGGGTGGTGTTCAGGTACTATCAAAACCAGAACAAGCAGCTGTCAGGCCTCCTTGCGTGCACTAATACTTGAACCACCGCCCTTTGCAATACATTTGGGTGACGAAGTGATTCATGATGGAATATAGACGACGGCGACAAGAGAGTGCTGGTATGGCGTGGTATGGCATGTGGTATGGTGTGGCATGACTGGTCCTCGCTTCACCGCTTCATTTGCCTCCGAGTGTTTCTACCCAAACGCTCGCGGTGGCTACGGCTACGGTACGCTGCGGTCTGCGCAACAGGTAACACCGTAGGCTTCCGCAGGTAGACAAAAATGTGCTGGCATCCATGATGCCGGCTACTATCAAAGCGAGAACAAGCAGTTGTCACGCCGCCTTTTGCGTGCAGTAGTGCTTGAACCACGGCCCTCTGCAACACGTTCGGGTGACAAGTGATTCGGAATGGAGTAGACGACGGCGAAGAGAGTGCCGGTACGGTCTGGCATATGGTACGATATTTTTTTTGTATGGTATGGTATGGTATGGTATGGTATAGCATGGGTGATTAGTATGTGGTACGGTATTTTTTGGTATGTTGTGGTACGGTATGACATGGTGGGGTATGGGTATGGTACGTCATATTGCGGTATAATATGGCAGGGAATGGGTCCGGTGTGGTATGACAGGGTATGGTATGGGATGGTATGTGGTACACGGTATTTTTTGGTGCGGTATGGCATGGTAGGGTTCCGGTATGGGCTGGTATGGTTTTGGTATGGTATTGGGATGGTGCGGTACGGTATGGTCTGGTATTGGAGGGATGTGGTGGTCTGGTATATAAGGCATGCAGCCAGACAGACAAATCTGCCTTTACCAAAATGGAGACTTGTGGGTTGGGGTATCCTTCCGTCGACGCCAAACTGTGGATTGGGGTAACCCAGGTTCGACTCTCGACTTGCAACAACTTATTTTCTTGTCTCCCGTATCGTGTATGACACGCCAGGTTGGAGCACGGTTCGACGGCGAACCAAGCGAGGGCAACGATAGAAGTGCCTTCAGGCAAACGAGAGATGCTTCTACAGGCAGGACGAGAGGTCGACCGTGATCACTTGTCGGCGGGAAACGGATTGCCCGTCTCGCTGTCACCAGAATCTAGGGAGACTCCACTACCACTTTTAATACAACAAGACACGTTATCTACCACCTCTGGAGCGGCAACCATTGATACAAATTTTCACGAGAAGATATGACTTTGCCACAGTAGAAAGTGTACTTGCGACCCACAGACTCAGTTGTATAATCTGAGAATACCAGGTGGTATCATACCTGATTTACCGGAGTACGGATGTCCTTACCCAAGTATTACACGCAAGGCGACGTTTCGAGAAAATCTTGCACTAGTCTTTGGCATGGCACGGTAACGGTAACAACACGGACCTTGCCGAAGCGATCGGCCATGAAAAACAGTGGCGCGAACGATCAAAACCAATAAAAAAAAAGAACTCAGCGTTCATGTGGACCGCGCGCTGTTCACGAGCAAGTACGTAACAGCGCTGCGTGTGAAAAAAAAGAACAGAGGGAAGAATCAGTGCTCCTTCTGCAACGGCACAACAAGCGATCCCCGCAGATCAATCAAGCAGTACTGCTTGACGAACGAAAAAAAGCAGCGTAGTGCTGACAATTGTTTATTATACTCTGGGCTTTCAGTACCTAGACTCCTGCAAAGGAATAAGGCTTGCCGCCAACACTGCAACAAGAAGAAAAGGCAAATGGCCACCAATCGTTCTGTATACGCTGCGACGTACAGAAACGGCAAAAGGTCCGAACGTTTCGGTTCTGTTGTGTACCTACTACCTGGTATATGAGAGCAGATGAAGCAAACTCGGCGACATAACACCCCCACATCGCTATACTTCGTACCAGGTATACTATAGAGCTGTGGGCTGTAGGAGCCACAGCCCAGAGTCAATCCCATAATGTCCACCGCCCAACCGGCTTCGAGAGAGCCTGTTCGCCTATTCATTTTTCATCGACCGCCACAATCCCACCTCTCTCTTTTCGTGAATATCGCCACTAAAAAACGATACGCACTACCACCTGGCGGTCGCAACTATTTGAGAGCGATACGTGCCACCTAGCACACATTAATCGACACCACCTAAGGAACTCCCACGTTGAGGCAGGCTCCATTTCTTGTGCAAAACAGGGCGTGTCCTACATCAATTTCTGTATAAGAATGCTTTAATTTTGCTGCGCTCGAAAATCGAGCCAATAAGTTTCATCTTCTAATTTCTTAAGTAGTGTTGTTCTGTACTGTATCTCACTAGTGATACCGCCAAACCCGTTTCACCGACTATTTTCTGGGACCAACCGACACCTGCCTTTTGCTAGCCACTCGTACATAAGTACGAAAGTTGCCCACAGAGGGAACGTCTCACTCGATCACGCGTTCCAGGCTCTCTCTCCGGCGCCAGGAGCGCAACAATTGCAAAATTGACCGAGTAATACTTCCATTGAACGAAATCAATGCAACGATGCACAGCCTGAACGCTGGTCTCGCATTAGGTCACCACACACACGAAGCACACCAAAGTGCCACGGCGCGGTGGAGCCCAAGGGACCAACGCCATCTGGCGCCACAGGCTCGAACGGGTGCCTCAACGCTACCGCAGATTGTTCGGTGATTGCGTTCGACGCCTCCCTCCCTCTTGACAAGCTTGTTCATCGTGCATCAGCACGGCGCCAAGATGCCTGACTGCCTACCACCTATTGTACAGTTTTACCTGCTTCTATTACCATTTACCCGTCTACCAGTACTGCCTACTACCTACGACGTTGGTCTTCCTCCCCCTTCTACTCCTCCTCTTCTTCCTCACATGAAGCAAACGTTACATTCGCTCCTCTCCTCGTTTTACACTCACCACCGCAAAACAATGTCCCACGCGACTCCGTTTCGAGCACCACCGCCTTGGAAGTAGGGTCAAGGACGAGACCAGACCCACGCCCTCACAAAGTTTTCGCCAAAAGCAAGCAGCATCAAGGCTTATAGCACGGGCGGTCGCCAGGGAGGGCCACCGACAAACACCTGAACTCATGTTCTGACATCTAAGCAAAAAAACCCATACGCATGTAAAACCCTCAAGCGCTACCAGCATGGCACCCTTATCCTTTCGAGCCGCTGTGCGCCCTTCGCTGGCCAGACGTACCGTTGCGCACAGAAGGGTCGTTGATTGCGAAGGTTTTTTCTTGCCGCTCAACAACTCTCATGAAGCTACTCAGCGCCCTCGGGTCACTAAGCACGTGCCCGTGCCCTTCTTTCGGCCAATACACAAGTTCCACGCGCTTGGCGGCAGCGTCGGGGTTCCCTCCGTTCCCGCCGCTGCCAGCGAATGAGGGGGCGGAGGAACCACCACCGTTTCGCTCAAGGCCGTTACGCCCAGCGAGATCACCGCTATGGACGCTGTCCTCAGCGCCATTTGCCCCGCTGCCGCTGCCGCCGCCACCACCGTTGTCTACCCGACCATCAAGGCCTCCAACACCGTTACCGCTGCAACCGCTGTCGCTCCTGTCGTGCCCATCGAAGATCTTCGCCGCGGTTGGGGGGGCACTCGTGACGAAAGAAGGGTGGGAAAGCAGCAATCGTCGAAGGGGCTTGGTGGGAACGATCCTGTCCTGGCCCGCCAGGCCAACGACCATGGGGCACCGGATGTCGTCCGGCCACATGATGTTCTGGAGTTCAGGAATTGGGTGTTCATAACGAAAAGCGCGAGGACACGTGGAAAGCCGGATCAAGCTAGGTGGCACGGGGTGAGCGGTATCTGGTGCAAGAAAAAACTCACGATAGTGCGAGCGACGCATCGAAGCTGTCAGAACTCTCTCCAATACAGCGCTAAACGTGCGAGCGGCCCCAACCCCAGTCCTCAGCACCTAGTTAAACAACCGGTAGAGGATAGCAGCGCCTGCGAGGTACCGGTATCCGTCAACGTGCTCCAACAAAGAAATACCAACGCTTTTCAGGTGTTGGTTGGCAGTTTTGCCCCTAATGGAATCGGTTGATAGCAGCAAGCGGACGGGAAAAACGTCGGAAATCTACTCGGTTCAGGGTCGAATCTTCACCACGTTAGATCCCCTTCGTCCCTTCTGAGAGGCGAAGACGTCCACAACGAAAATTGCGCGCAGAAACAGAAATCCACTCGTTTCAGCGCCGAAATAGTCACCACGCTAGACCCCCTCCCGTCCTTCTGAGAGGCGAAGGCAACCGCCCCACAACAAAAGAAAATGTGCGGAACAAAAGTGTGAAACCACTGACCGAGTAACATATCTTCCGGCCCCATACCGTGTACCAATAATTTGGCACCAGCTTTTCCCGCAATGGGGTGTTTGCGATGTAATAATTCTGGTTGGGTAGGAGCTGAGTCGGAAAGCATTCAAGTATAGTATTGAAATCGTTGAAAGTAACTATCCAAGGCCAACCCAACCCCCGAAATATCAGCGAAAAAAAGTGTTTTGAGAAATGCGTTTTCCCACCATATATTTTATTGTTATCTTCAGGTGGGTTGGTTGGCCTTGGGTTTATGACATTCGTCGGTTTCAGTAAAATACGTGGAGGATTATCCAGAGATTGCACGAGAGCAGCGGAAGGATCCGATTTAGACAAGGTTTGGAGTCGTCTTCGAGATAACCCGAGGTGAGGTCTGTCTCTCGGCGCGCTGTTTCCTGGACGTGCCTCACCTTGCTTGCCCCTGCCGACTCTGCCGACGGCGGCTTTGGCCGTGCTCTCGTCGTGCCCCGGGAGCGAGTTTTTCCCAACAGAGATGGAAATTGCAAACACCCAAATGTCACAAAAAAAGTGGGGCGACTCCCAATCGCGCACCTAATATGCTGTCCCAGCAACATCACTCACCGCATACCACCAGAAATGCCGCCTGAGGGTGTGCGAGATGCCCATTTCCTGGGTGATGAGGTTGAGAATCAGCTTGTCGGCCAAGCTCAGCCCAGTCTGCTCGGGGTACAGGAAAGCCCTCGCCACGTTGGGGAGGAAGAGCAGCAGGCACACCGGGTCGAGCAGCACGACCTGGGACACAAGCTACACGCCAGGGCCGAGGGAAACGCCGGAAAGGGGGGCGTTAAAAACCGCATTGCTGTGGAGAAAAATCACCAGAGCAAACTGTACAAAAAGAAAACCCAAGAAGTTTGCCCTCAAAGCGTGGCCGCAGTTGTAAAAGGAGGTAACGTTTGGATGCTAACCGGGAGAAGGTGCGGGCGAGGGGAAGCAGGTGCTGAGGGCGCGGCGTGAACACTGGGGGTGCTGGACGCGGCCGTCAACGTTTGCGACGCAATCGCGGCTTAGGGTCCCCGTAGAGCGTCGGCATAGATTAGCACGAAACCGTTTCACCGTGAAAAGAAGAGTACCCACGCTTCGACCCCCGACGCCGCCGGAGTCTTCGTGGGCATGCCGACCCACGCCCACAAACGCCCGATTACCATGCCAATTACCCAGCGAAATATTCCGAACAAGGACCCGGCCGACGTCCGTATCATATCTCAGCATCTGAAATGATTCATAGAGTCCTCCTTCGTTGCCATACTTGCCGCCCACAATGACAAGCGTTCAAAATAGAAGACGCGAGCAAAACACGTACGGCAATGACGTCAGCGTACCCCCCCCTCCACCCCCCCCCCCACCCCCTTTCCGTACAAAACGAAGGCAACAGCGGTCGCGTATGCGCAAGGAATCGAGGTTGTCCGCGCGAGCCGAGGGCAACACTTCGTCAATCTACCGCAAAAAATGGCACATCAGTAAACGAAAAACAGAACCGACAGGAAACGGAAACAAAAACAAAAAAAGTGTGTGGAAAAATGACAGGTGTTGATTAAATCACCTGCGGTCGTCGTCTCGCCATCCATGCGACGGCGATGCTGCCAAAGCTGTGCCCGAAAAATGCAGCCCTCGGCAGCCCGTGCTTTTTCATTATGCCTTCCACACCTTCTACCAACTGCGTCTCGGACGGGGGGCTGTGCCCTCGCAAAAGGTGGAGGCTCATCGCTATCGATGGAGACTCCACCAAAATGGAGGTCTATAGGGGCACCGAAATTGGAGAGAAAAATGGACGAGGGTAGGGGAGGTAAGAACCATGTTTCGCATACCTCGAGCGGTGTAGAGTGAATCAAAAGTCCTCGAAGGGACGGAGCATTGTTGCTAATGCATATGTCGTTTGTGGCGTAACCAAGGAGATGAGGGGCGTTCTAACAATCACAATGGTAATTTTCCTGGAACACCGGTAGTGTATGGCGACGGTGCGGTGACAGCGGAGAGAAGAAAGTCAACTCGGAAACTGATCTAGGGGGGGGGATGACACGTGGGTAGGGGAAATCCCATATAGGACGTTTGAGATTATCCTTCGGGTTTCAGTTCATAATAACTTGCGGTCAAAATTGCGCGACACGCATAAGATAAGCCCCGCCCCCGTAGGCAATAGATGGCTCCGGGTCTGTGCTTGACACCGTCAACAACGAAATACGCGACCGATCCCGTCTGGGAACCCCCCTGAAAAATCGCGCAGAGAACGTGCCAAAAAAAATGTCTGCCAATGATGCCCCCTACACAAACAACCGCTCCCCCCCCCCCCCCCCCCCCGCCGCGAGGGACCCAAACCTCATCCCGTTCGTTTACACCCCCGCCAGAAACTCACCCTCCTGCGGCACACTTGCCACAGGGTCACGATGTACCACGGCAAGCCAGAGCCCACCCCGTGGAAAAAAACGACCGGTCCGCCGACCGTTCTCCCGTTCTCTTTCCCCGGCGCCACACGCGCTTCCCGGTGCCAATACGAAAAGGTCCCGCACGGCGCGAGGCCTCGGCGAAAGCCGCAGATGTTGAGGAAAACTCGTACAGCGGCCCGGCACGCGCCGAGGAGTGCGTAGACAGCCAGGGGGCGGTGCGCGAAGGGCACGACGGGGTCGAGGGTGTGTCGGATGCACCGCACATCCGGGTTATGGCCCTGTTCGTAGATCGGTCGCGGAAGAAACAAAAATATGGTTCGCACAGAGCAAGCGGTGGGAATCAGGGGGGCTCGACTCGCGCGCTGCACTATTAATAATATAACATCAATCGAGGGTGTGTCGGATGCACCGCACATCCGGGTTATGGCCCTGTTCGTAGATCGGTCGCGGAAGAAACAAAAATATGGTTCGCACAGAGCAAGCGGTGGGAATCAGGGGGGCTCGACTCGCGCGCTGCACTATTAATAATATAACATCAACCTACCTCCGCGGGGACACTTACTCATAACAAAAAAAAGAGCACGTACAACGAGCACAACCATCGGGCAGCAAGGGGTCCCAATAGAAACCAACTGTGCAATCATCGCAACTAAAAGCGCTGCACCGCACCGAAAACAAAGCTTACACTGTTGATTTTAGGGCCGAACACGGGGCACCGCTGACCTACAGAGCGTCCATGCCCACGTTTTTCCCGAGAAATTAATCCGATCATCCCCGGGGGTGTCGAGCGCTTTCCCGAGATAGCAATGCCATCGTCCGCATGGGCGGCACGCCGCGGCACCAAAACGGAAAAAACAAGTTTCCGAACAAGAACTTGGACGGAAACATCGATGACGTTCACTAGCATTTTCCCCAAAGGACTGATGCCGGGACCACTCCGACCGGACACAAACAGCAGCAAGAGACGTACCAAACATCCATAAAGCTTGCTGCGCGCGCAACAGAGTAAAGAAACACCGTTGCCGCGCGCCCCGGCGTCAAAGAGGGGTCTCCTCCTCCGGTTGGCGTGTGAGGCTTTCAAACGCAACGCGAGAGGGGAAAAAATCACTGCCCCCCCCAAAAAAAACGTCCGGGCTAACTGCCCCGCCTTAAAAGAGGGAGAAAACGGCAGCCGGCGAATTTCTCTATGTAGAGACGGCCGGCCCCGACGCGTTGTTACGGTAGCGGTGCCGGAGGAGGGATGAACGGCGTAATTTTTCCAAAAATCTATGCGGCAAGGGGGGGGCGGCTACCTTTGGGCCTAAAACAAACTATGGTTGACAGACATGACGCGTGCTACGATAGAGGCGCACTACTTTTTTTTTCTGAGGTTCCTCAATTTGGGAGCTTAAGACCTCTCCCAAAACCGTAATTTAGAGAAGAAACGAAACTGCTACGTACCGGATGAACAATCCCATATAGCCTAGAGGTACAAAACAAGAACCACGCATAAAAATGGCCTATTATTTATTTGTTTTCCGACGACAGTGTTAGTAGGTTAAGGAGCCCCGTCATTCAGAAAACATTTTCGCCAAAAAAAGGTATACCTCCATCGTAGCATGCGTCATGATCAACTCTGTAGTTTTTTATTGTACCTGGCATTATTTTTATTTTTACTCTGTGGGGGTCTACTTCGCCCATGGAACTGATAACCGGTTTGCGCGCACGATTTTTTACTCGCGCATTCGGTTTTTGCGTGGGAGATAAAGAGCCTCTTCTCATTATATTTTGAGCACTCCCTCTATCCGATAGCAACATTTTAAAACGGGTGCCGGAGGGAATCCGAAGACACTCACCGGAGCAAGAGTGCGGCCGAGTTTTTCCTCCACCACCTTAACCTGGACGGAACGAAACAAATGCGAACCGACAAGACGCGTGGAGAAATTGAGGGGGGGAAAGCAGCAAAGAAGCGAATTTACGATTTCGATCGGATATCGGGGGGGGGGGGGGGGGGTGTTGTTGCCAGGGAACATAAGAGAGCGAGCTTTAAAGGTACTTGGTAGCTGGCGACGGGGAGACGCGAGGTGGAAGACAATCACCGAAGCACACGAAAAAAAAAGCTACGATCTCGATCGGAGATGGGGGGGGGCGTTGTTGCCAGGGAACATAAGAGAGCGAGTTTTAAAGGTACTTGGCAGCTAATGACTGGGAGACGCGAGGTGGAACATGGTCACCGAGACACTTCCGGCCGCGGCGCGCCCCTCGCAATTGGCGTAGCGCAGCTCCTGCTGTTGCTGCTGCTGCTACCGCAGGGCTGGTGGGGCGGATGCTAAAACCGCGCACGAGAGAAGCGACGCTGTTTACATTATGTGGGGGTAGCGGGGTGGTTGTGCGTGATAAAGCGGATAGCCTGCCCCTCTCAGCCACAAAAAGCAGAAAAGATAGCTCTCGTTTGCCCCCCCCATCTACGTTGCGGGTGTCCACGGTGAGGGTAGACGCAAACCTACCACGGTTTCGCAAAAGCGAAAGAGTAGGTGAGGATTCCAATCGGTGGTCCGATTGGGGTGTGTCTGCACCCGTCTCAACGCACGAAACCAATCGAAATTTTTCTTGGCCAAGCCACAAAACATACACAGGCATCGCGTGCACCGCACGAATACTCCGGATGTTTTCATGTGCCCTCTGTCCCCCCTCCCTCCCTCCCTCTCTCCCTCCCTCCCTCCCTCCCTCGCCCTCCCCCCCCAAAAAAGCATATACGCACCATTTCAAGGACGCTCTTTCGCTCTCCCTTGGGAAGATTTTCGACCTCCTTCGAGTACATTGCCCAAGCCAGAAACGAGACCACATTGTTGCGCCTGAGCGAAGAGGTCGGCGCGCCTAAAAACCAGCCCTCGAGGAAGGTGTGGAAGTCGTATTCGGTGTCCTCTTGGGTATCCAACCAGTCCAGAGTCTCCACGATCTTGCGCATGAGCCGCTTCGCTTCGATCGGGTACTGCGTTTGGTTTAGGTTGGTTTCCGGGTTGGTTGGGTTTTCGTGGATTGGTTTGGTTTGAGTTTCTTCTGGTCTGGATTTGTGTGGTTTGAATCGGTTCGGTTCGGTTCGGTTCGGTTCGGTTCGGTTCGGTTCGGTTCGGTTCGGTTCGGTTCGGTTCGGTTCGGTTCGGTTCGGTTCGGTTCGATTCGGTTCGGTTCGGTTCGGTTCGGTTCGGTTCGGTTCGGTTCGGTTCGGTTCGGTTTGGTTTGGCTTGGCTTGTTTGTTTATTTGTTGGTTTGGTCCGAGCATTTGTAAACCACACACTGAGTTCGTGCGCAAGCCAAGGGTTCTGGGCGAGGGAGGGCGAAGGGGGAAATAGAAACACAAGGTCAGGCAGGCTGAGGCGGACACGATGATCAACAATGTTCGATATAACTGGGCTAGAGTTTCAGCGTCTCCCCATGGGTAACCTATGAAATTTCTCCACAGGCCATCCATGGACAACCCGTGGGCAACCCGTGGGCAACCCGTGAGAAACCCCTGGGCAACCTGTGGACGGCCCATGGTCAAGCCATGCAACCCGTGGGGAACCCGTGGGCAACCCGTGTACAACCCCCGGGCAACCCATGGACGACCCATGGACAACCCGTGGACCGCCCATGGGCAACGCATGGGTACCCCACGGGCAACCCATGAATCACCTCGCGGTCGGCTTCTATCGGCAACTCATGGTGTTTCATGACGGGTTCCCTATGGACAACACATTCACAGTTTCGTGCCAAAAACAACGTTTGAGCTCGCCAACCGCGTAGCAGGGGCATGGCACCGGCTGGGACTTGATAGTTTTCCGAGTCAAGCCATTTTCTTGAACGGGGTGGTGAACAGACCTTTTTGCCTCTGGCTGCCAATTTCGGCTAGATTCATACCAGGCACCTGGTATTGCCTACGCGCCAGAATTACGGGTAAACAGACCTCTTTCGCCCCTGGTCACCAGTTTCAGCTTGAGTCATACCAGGTACCAGGCATTTTGCTTACGCGCCTTCTTCGCATTCAACCGTTATTTCTACCCATCAACATCCTTAACACCCGTTATATTCAATGTCCGTGCTGGCCCTTCGTCCTAGAGAGATGCACGCTCTGTAACCACAAAAAGTAAGAGACATGGAGTACAGGATACCGGTACCGGTATCATACCACAGTACCAGGGCGTAAAATGGGTGAAATGTTGCGCTGGCGCATCTTTTTGTCGTTTATCCGTTTTGTTTTACCACGTACCGAGGGCATGGTGCGGCTCCCCATGCTTTTCCTGTGCCGCACCTTTTTTCGCCGTCGCGAAAAAAAATGTGCGGATCCTTTTTCGCCGCAGGCGAGCTTTTTGGGGGGGTCCGTTTCGCGCAGGCGAAATGTTTTTTGCGTGTTTCTCGGCGCAAACGATTTTTTTTAAGGCTTTTTTTGTGTTGATTTCGTCTTAGACGCACATTTGGCGTATATTGACGCATATAGATATACCTATATATTTTTTTTCTTGGACTCACGCTCAGCGTTTTGACCCACACCGCTCGTCGCAGGAACTGTAGTTTGTCGCGATTTCTTCGGGGGCGTGCTCTCCGACCTCCGGTCCCCCGGGGGGGTGGGCCGCCCTGCCGGCGCCGACCTCGTGGGGACCTTTGCGGGCGAAGCAAGGTCGAGATCGACGACATGCTTCGCCCGCCCGGCACAAACACGCCGTCCATGTTTCGTGGCGATGACGTATGTAGTGATGTCATGCATGTGTTATGTGTCGGCAAACATGGGAGACCTCTGCGAGGTTCCTTTTTTGTGTTTTGTTGGGCAAGGCGTATAGCCTGCAACTCGCGACAACTGGAACGAGGGCTCGGGACATGGGCCGCTACAGCGGGTAATACCAACGGGGATGTTGAGGCATGGTAGATGGCGCCTAAGATCCTGCTAGGCATCTGCATGGGTGCAAGTTCAACGTCCTTTTTCACAGCAACTGCTGTGCTGTGTTCCAGGCATCAGTCGATCGACAATAATCGACAATTCAACGGTCAATCGAGAAAAAAGGTGATTCCAC
The DNA here is from genome assembly GCA_012845835.1 of Undaria pinnatifida. Taxonomy (NCBI): domain Eukaryota; class Phaeophyceae; order Laminariales; family Alariaceae; genus Undaria; species Undaria pinnatifida. The sequence continues at coordinate 15,056,200 of JABAKD010000030.1, forward strand.
CGATTCCACAGATATAATCTTTTTTTGTATGCGGGGTTGTGCTTTGTTGCTGTTCGTTGCTGTTCGCTTTTGGTGCGTGCAGGTTGTCTTGAATGGAGTGATTCACGCCTACGTGTCGTGGGTCCTTTCACACCTCAATAATATGTGTACCTGTTGGTGAAAAATTCAGCTGTGCTGTTGTGCTTCGCGGTGCGGGACATAGCGCCCGCTATGTCCCACTTTTTTTTAGATGTTGTCGCCCGCCGCCCACCAGCTGCCACGACCATTGCTAGCACACTGCTGCGCACTACAACAACAGCAGTAGTACTCTCCCACTCTCGCGCATCTTCCAACTACCAAGCTTTCCTTATGGACCCGCTGAGTCGGTCTCCGGCCAAGAGATCGAAGACAGCCGAGCTCGTGGAAAACATCAGCTGTGAGCGTACTTTATTTCCTGGAAGTCATCTTTGCAAACTGTGCTCGATCGCGCGCACTACGGAGTGCGTAGTTTTTTAGATGGCGATGTACAAATTCTGGCGGTCTTCATACCAAACGAACTCGCCACCTATAGAGAGCATTATCAGCTCTTGGCATTAAGTCTGACTTCCATCCTTCACGACATCCATATAGCTGCTACTAATCCTTTGGGCATCACGCCAGTCTGCGACCGGCGGCCATTCAGGCCGCCGGCGAAGCCCCTTGTTTCGTAAAAAAAAAACAGCCTCCAGCGACGCTCGGGGAGCCCCTTGGAGGGCCGCACGTCGCTCGTGGTGCGGGGCCGCCCCGCGTGCCGAAACCTATTTTACGCCCTGGTTAGTACGACTACATCGACCGTTGTGCTCCTGCAACCTGTAGAGCGGGCGTTGCTGCTTACTTTTTCGTTCGTCGGAATACGAGCGAGAGGCTGTGCGTTGTGGCACAGCAGGCGACGACACCAGCAAAGATAAGAGAGCAGACTACACCCAACTCGTACAGCACAGAGTGTACCGCTGCTACCGCCTTTTTCGGCTCCGTTCCCGTTTGGAAGGACCTGAAAAATATACAAAGTATAGTCTAGACTAGTCTATGCGTACGAGGTACCAGTAGCTCATGAAGCGGAACACTGAAAGATCTCCATCGCCCAAAAAATGAAGGAAAGCAAGTATCACCAGACCTGCAACCGCTCCATGCACTCAGCACACCTCACCTTCGCTGGAACCTCAAGCCGGTTCATACGCGGCGCCAGGTAGAGCATGGTGACTCCGAGGAACACCAGCTCGAGAGAGGCCCACACCAGGCTTGCCGCGGCAGCAACCCCCATAATCAGCAGTAAAAGCAAGCAGGAGCTCCGACTCCGTCGTCCAATCGCAAATCAGACAGGTAGCGCGTGCGGCGACAATACCTGGGCCAACAATGACACTAACGATGACTGCAATGAGAGCATAGGCGCAGACAAAGGTAGTGGGACTGCGTAGCACAGACGCACAGGCCACAGGTGTTAGCTCTGCGTGACCCGTGACAGGACCTTGATCATGATGCACGATAGTGCGGCGTAATTGGAAAACATCTGAAACAACTCTTATTGGTTACTCTGCTTGGGACTGTTGTGTTCCCGTTTTTCTAGGTTTTTTCCTCGATTTTCATGTGGCTTTCGCATAAAGTACTCCCCATTTCACACTATTATTGACCGAAAATCTACGGAATTTTGTTTTCGCATCCCAAAAATTCAAAAAAGAGGTATTTCCATTTTTATCGTAGAAGTTGCGACAAAAATGCACCATACAGGACATACATGATGAAGCTGTAACAAAACCCCAACCATTCGCTTTACAATCGTCTATCGTTGTCAGGGCACACACCGCCGTCGTGCCACGAAACGTGCTGCTGCTGTGGAAGGGACGGACAGCATTGCTCTAGGGCAGAACTATGCTTGCCATGCTGCTGAAGCTACTGGGCGGAACGGTTATCGCAGCTTTGGTGGCGTTCCAAACTTCGCTCGTGTGAGTACGCTTACAATTTCGTGAGCGGTGCTCGATGTGTACGTAATACCTGGTACGTACCAGTACGTACTCATGATATCATACGAGTAGCTGAGTACAGCAAGCAACCTGCAGCAGTACAGCACCAGGTATCTCTTAGCTGTCACTCGTAGGTGGGTGCGTGAGGGCAGCAGGCAGTACGCACGAGTCAGTAGCAGTACAACAGTACATTATGGCCAAATTCGTCGAACTCACGGCTGACGTCCTTGAAAATTATTTACGATAAAATAGCTGTACGAGTGTGTACCAGACACGAATGATGCGCTGAATGAACGTGGTACACCTGAAGAGTTCAAAAACATGTGTTCCAACTTGCAACTTGCGGCCAAGTTGTCCCCGTGAAGAACACACACATACGTCGGTAATGCTGCAGAGGCATGGGCAGGCCTTGAGGCTTGAGGCTGTTGTCCATTGCGAAGGACAACATAGCCCATTCAAACGGCATGTCTCACGCGTGCGACACAGCAGGAGATACAACAGCATTATTAGCAGTACAGTGGGCGCCCTCACGTCAATTTGGCGTCCAGGCTCAAAGTCTTACCTTGTGTGCCCTCACCAGCATCACCACCATACTTTCTCAACTGATGGTTTCTTGTTTTCTCCGCCCAAGTTCGACCGTTTTCGTTTTTTCTCTGTTATTTTCTTATCTTCATACGTATCGCGAATCCCCATCTCACGTTGCTGACGTTGCTCAAGTCGGTGAAGTCGGCCACACCCGAAGCGTACTATCATTTTTTTTTTTTTTTTCACTCTCCTTTGCGTCTTCGGGACAAGTCGTGGTCACAGGTGTCGTCCCTTCTCCCCCCTGGTTCTTGCCTTCAATTTTTATCGTGCATAGGGTTCAGCAATCCCACTGCTCGTGAAGTTTTCATCGAATGTTGCTAACTCACGCTCTCGCGTTTTCCGCAAGTCAATTTGTGCACAAGAAAAAGTCCCCATTAATTTATTATACGAGTATGCACTCGGAATGTTTCAAACTCACGAAACTGACCTATACCATGCTCGAGGATAACCTGATACGCCACCGGGGCGACCGGCTACTATCATACACGCCCACTGCCCATCAGGGTGTCAAAGCAATGGCGAGCACCTCTCACTCGATTTGTATTTTTTAGGGTTTTTCACGGGCCAGGTCAAATTTCGCGGATCGGGTCGGGTCGGGTCGGATCAGGTGACCCGACCCGGATCAGGGGACCCGACCCAACCCGTGAGATTTGAAGCACGTTCTGACCCGACCCGACCCGACCCGATCGGTTCCGCCAGGCTCAGAATGACCCGTGACATGCAGGTCGTGTCACGGGTCGGGTCTCGATCCGCAAGATTTTTTCTCCCCACCCACGGGTACAACCCGTGGATCCGACCCGCGTGTCGTCGTTTCGAAAGTGAATAAATCTGCGTTTTTGTACCCGGCATTGATATATGACCTGGATGTGATGGGTAAAGATGGATCTGGACACGAATATCTTCGTTTGGCGGCGTTTTAACCTACCGATATACATTATCAAAAAGGAGTATCAGCACTGCAAAGAAATAGGAAGGTTTTAATGTGTTTGATCCGCGGGTCAGATCTACGGATTCTACCCGCGGGCCAGAAGAAAGCAAATCTCGGGTCAAAGTGGCCCGACCTGTGATATGACCCGTGACTCGCGGATCATCACCCGACCCGACCCGCGAGATGCCAACCCTGTTGACCCGACCGGACCCGACCCGCGATATTTCCATACCTGTTGAATCGACCCGACCCGACCCGCGAGATTCCAAAATATGTTGACCCAACCCGGCCCATGATATTTCAAAACCTCTTGACCCAACCCGACCCGACCCGTGAGATTTAAAAACCTCTTGACCCGACCCGACCCGACCCGACCCGTGAGATTTAAAAACCTCTTGACCCGACCCGACCCGACCCGACCCGACCCGTGAGGTTTTGAAAAACTCCTGACTCGACCCGCGGGTCGGATCATGACCGTGAAAACCTCTGTTTTTTTCGCCAAATTGGATTTCGCACTTTTTTTCGTGGATATTTCATCATTTTCATGCTTACACGATTTCTTTTTACTAGGATACAAGAGGAAAACGACGACTTCTCATGATTTTTACTCGTGGCGTCATACTGAGCATACTTGGAAGAATATCCTTTTGGGGCATGCCATCCTACGAAATACGGCCGGAGCTCCCAATACTTCAAACGCTGAAAACGAAGCCGGAGCTCCCCAGAACGCTATGTCACGATTCGTCGGTGTGGCATCCCGTAACACTTGATAATGCGTAATAAAGCCGCCAACAACTAAGTTGGATTTTTTCCAAGCACGGCCGACAGTCAGCCCTGTGACGGACCGCCGTCTAGACTTACTATGCTTATTTTAGTACGGGATATAAGGTGTGACTGACGTGACCTAACACAGCCGTCTCTTCGCTGCTATTTCAATCACGGCTCCACGCTGCTGTGTGTGTATTTTACTGTTTTTTCCACCCATCGATATCCAGCGCGCACCCAGCAGTGCCCGTGCCGATTCGTCATCCTACAGAGGCACAAAAGCTCTGTAGTCACAAGCTTCGATACAGATATATTCATCGCAAGTATTTGAAGCAAGACACCAAGCGCATACGATATACCCATGCATGTGGCGTCCGGGCTGTTTTCCTGGAGCATGGCGGCGGAGCTCTTGGCATTGTCAAGTCGCCAGGTTGCACCTACAATCAATCGTGGACACCTGTCCGGTTTACATAATTGGTTGTATTTTCCCTTCCTGAGCGACCGTAGCGGCCTCTTAACGACACACATAATCTTCCTTAGCACCCGACTCGGGTACACAGAGATATGCCAATCGAAAAGAAGTTACCGTGGCTCATGGTCGGGATCTACGACGGCTCGACTCCGGAGCAAAACGCCCGACATTGCTCGGCGGCGACGGCCTCGACATTCGTAGCGACGGTAACGGCCCACAATAAAAGTGATCGGGCGCTTGCCCGTCGCAACTTGGCGGAGACGCGCGGCCAGGGTTTTTCGTCCCGGCGTCTACTGCCTGCTGCCGTCCGGCTACTCTCGAAATAGTGACGCATCCCCGCGTTTTAACCCGAAAGTGGCGGCTTATGCTGTGGTCCCCCCCCGTTGCGGTCTCAGGATAAGGGTCAACAGGCTGGAGAGACCGAAGTACAACGTCTCCAAAATCCTCCAAGGTCGCGGGGTGAAGGCCGAGATTCGGGACTACGAGCCCTACCTGATCGCAGAGTCCGAGGTTTCCGGAGACACGATGAAGGCCGGCACGTCCAAGGGGTTCCGAAACGTTGCCCGGTGAGATTTTTTCCGGCTTGCTCGCATCGTTTTTATTTTTCCTCTCAGCCACGGAAATCCCTCTACGCACCGTGTCTGTCCTCGTAAGATTAGGGTTGGAGCAGGTCGGTGCATAAGATAAGAGCGATCCTCCCGTATCATCGACCAGTCTGCGAGCATGTGCCCCAAGGTGCAGGGAGTTAGTCGCTTCTCATCGAAGCCTAGAACTTGGACAGGACAACCGCTGTAGACATGTTTTTCAAACCTCCTCCACAAGCTGCTACCTTTACGTTGTTGTTGAACACTTTTTCAGCAGCTTTTAGTGGTGATCGCGGCCATGTCAGAAACTCGCGCTTCTGGTTCGATCCTTCCAGAACGCGACTCGACCAGTGTGCGCAGAAAATTGAAGTTGCTAGCGCAACCATGGCCGGGATGCGACGCCAACGAATTGTCCGTGGAGTTACCCCTGTCTTCTTCGTGTTCGCTTCCCCCCCCCACCTCCCCTTCCCCTGCCACTCCCCTCCCCTCCCCTCCCCCCCACACACACTCCAGTGCCCTCACCCTGTTTTGCGACAAATTTCCGGTGTATTCCGTACGGAACGACGGGTAACGCGTGGTTCAACTGGGCCAGGTATATCTTCGGCGACAATTCCGGCGGGCTCGTGAATGAAGAGGGAAAGGTAGAGAAGCAGACGGTGGCCATGACGGCTCCCGTCAGAACCGAGCAGCCCCAAAAGATCGCAATGACCAGCCCTGTGCAGACGGTGCTGAGAGGAGACCTCCGAAAAATGAAGGTGTCGTTCGTCATGCCGAGAAAGGTACGTAAGGATTGGCAGGCGGGCTTGCGGAGGGGCGAGGGAGAGGGGGGGGGGGTGTTGTGGTGTGTTGAGCGAGGCCACAGCTTACTATTTATATATAAATGGCCTCGGTGCGGGAAAAAAAAAAAAAAAAAAAACTGGAACATGCTCGTCCGGAATCGGAGACGACGTGTTTCCTATTTCTTGCCCGGTTGACGGGGGATGGGATACAATGGGGATTCATGGTTATACGGTTGTCACATTAGTTCATTTTCCTGAACCCTAGCCAGTGGCAACATAATAATCAGGCCTATCGCTGTCTCTTTGACTGAGTAACTTACCGTTGTTGGGGTTCCTGTGGAGGGAAGGGCCTGCCGTTTTCTAGTACGGTAATGCTTCCTTGATAGTGTACCACCTGGTGCCGTCGCAGCCCCTTCTCGACCTGGGGGCTTCGGGTAAACGGCGGCGTTACCCTTATTCCTATAAATATATGGACGCGGCCGGGCGTCTGCCGTCCTCGTTCATGTTGGCTCTCGTGCATGTTGCTTCCACCTCTTCCCACCGAACCCGGACTTTGAAACCGCTCCGCCACGTGTGAGGCTCGCTGCTTGCGCGACAATTTTTTAGCTGAATACCGCTTACTATGTTTTGCGCAGGAAACGATCAATGCGTTTGTTACAAGGAGCACGGGCGTAATTATGGCCCTGCGTACTCTAAGAAAACGTGCAAGAACAGCCATCGATGGAAAAAACGAGAATACAAAAACATTCAGAAAACAGGGAGGGGGTCGAGGCTTTTGGTTCACTATCCTGTGTTTGCCATGCTGCCCTGTGGAATGTTCTGACTCTTGTTTCTAAGCTGCGACGCCTCCTGTTGTGCTTGTGTTTCTGTAACCATTGCATAGTACACCGCGGCGACGCTGCCAAAGCCGAAGGGCAAGGACGTGAAGATCAGGACCGTTGCCGCGCATCGTATGGTGGCGGTACGATTCAGGGGACGCTCTCCCGACGAGGTCAGACGCCGCGCCGCGTTCCTTGTAACAAGCTCCTCTCTCTATAGCTTGAGATATTGTAGCTGTTGTTGTCGTGAGGCTTGCATGCTGTTTTGTGACATACCTGGTACTGGTTATTTTTCCTGAAAAAATGCACACAACGGTTGGCAGCCAATGACTGTAGACACCGGTTATTCACGTCGTCGTAGGTGTTGGGTGCAGCCGCATCTCTTCCGCACAAACGCGCTGGAGTATTGCATCTACATTTTTCATTCACACACCCAAGTCAAGGGCTTGCTTTCTGAGCGTTTCCTCAATCGTAAGCCTGCTGATGATGCACATTTTTTCTTGCGGTAGATATCTGCAGCTGCCATTCGTTCGTGCGCTAACCTGGGGTCACGCAAGCCCCCCTTCCGCCAGCCTACTACATTACTGTGTTCCGGTACCTGTCTTGCCTTTTATACTGGCCCTTGTTAGCTGTATTTCTTTGTGTCGGGTCAAATTCTACTGCCAGAATCACCGCTATTCCCTGCGCTCATCGTGTTGCGCTCGATGGTTTATCTCCGGCCACAAGCAACGCTCTCCAGCAGCTTCGCCTCCCCATGTAGGCCATGAACAAGCAGGCTCAATTGCCGCAGTGTAGCGGCAAAAGCAACCATCTTTACGAGGTATTACCGCGCACTCAACACAAGCAAACCCCTCCGCACCCTTCCCACATCCTGTGATGCTGGCTCACGGTCCCTTCTCGCCCCCACCCCCTACCCTGCCCCCCTCTTCTTCCTGTGGTGCCCGATAGGCCAAGGTGGCGGAAGTTTCCCGCGGCTTGTTCGAGGTGCTCGAGGCGGAAGGCCTGACGCCGAAGGGAGGCATGATGGTCTATCAATACCACCCCCCCTTCATGCCAGGGTTCCTCCGCCGAAACGAGGTTGCGGTCAAGGTTTAGCGTCTACAGGGCTGCCGGACGACGAAATTGTTCACGGTAGATACGTTTTTTCTTTACCCCCTTTAGCACTGCACCCACGTTTTTTTGGGGGATACAGTATTTGGAATTAGTGTGGAATCACTATTTGCTATGGTGCAAAGGTTAACGCCTTTACCTCTGGAAACCCGTTTTTTTGAGACAAATTACTTGGAAATAGCGGGGATTTGCGGGCTCAAGAGGGGTTACGGTACGTATGAAGGTGTGTGTTGGTCTTGGCGCCGAAAACCATTTTGCCGTGGTGTATAACTCCGTCCTTCCGTGGTGCTGTACGGTGCGATGCTGTTGTATTTTTTTGGCGTTTTTGTTGATACGCTCTCCTCAAGTTTTGGCCAAAAGGCGGAACACGAGAGTTTGCACTCAACCAGTACTAAAGACGCCGTTTTCCTGGATGGGACACAGGAGGACAAAGCAAAAATACAGAAAGTAGGCGGTTGGTATTCCGGCTGCCTCAACCTTGCCGAACTTGAAAAAAAGTCCCACGCTCACTGCAAGTGTTTTGACTGGAGGTTAAACCAAGACGATTGAAAAAGAGGCGGTTGATGTTCCTGCTGCTTTCATAAGATTGCCCGAATATACAACTCTTCGGGCACAACAAGCATCATTCCACTCTCATTCTAAGCGTTTTGTTCCGAAAACGTAAAGGCGCCTGTCTTTCGCGGGGAGACTTTTATTCTCAACTTGCTGAAGTTGTAACCCTTTGGGCGCCACAAAAATCATCCCGCTCTCATGCCGAGCGGGTTGTCCCTGAATCGTAAAGGGCGTGTCTGTTCTCCGGGAAGACCGAAGTCGGTCCACCCCCACGTCTCAAGCGTGTAGGACGGAAGACGGCGAACCCACCACGTGACATGATAATCACCGTGAAATAAATATCACTGAGACCGCTCCCGCACTACCAAGGTCAAAGAGAGAGCAAAAGAGCTGTCGATTCCTGGGTGGCTATCTCACCTTAGCCCAACCCTCATAGGGTTCGGCCGAAGAAGGCCGGCAAGTCCACGGTGTTGACTTAACCGAAGGGACGAGGTCAACACCAAGTCTGCGTTTATATGGAAAACTGCTACACAAACGAAAGTGTATGGAGCTTAAGCTTTTTTTATCCGGATCTCCAGGAGGATCTGAAAAAAAAAAAAAACTATGACATGAACGCGGGATGTAACATCACCCTGCGGATGGGCACAACACATATCTTCACACTCTGTTGGCGCGTATCACCTCCGCGTCGCTTGTCCACTTCATCGCCATAGTCTTGCTGGCCTTTCATAAAAAAGCACGACTTTTTTTCGAACCAATGGACTTTCTCTTGTGCAAAAATTGACAAGCAGAAATAGTGAATTAACAGCGTGTGCATGCATAATTCGACGCGAGTCGACGGGGGAAGATGCTGAACGCTTCCCACGACATAAATTAAGGCATGAACCGACGTGGGGAGAGGCGAGGGGTGCCTGCTATGTGACTCCGGGTCTGAGGCTTGAAAAGGGAGGGAGCTGGAGAAAAATTGTGTACAATATAGATGGGGAGGGAGGGAGGGAGGGAGCTCAAGAATAAAATTGTACAACGTCGGCGAGGTGGAAGCCAAAACCGAGGAATGCCGATATAAACAGCTCAGTACAGAGACAAAAGCAGAGCCAGGTAATTATTAACTCCAACAGGTACCACGGTGTTTGACCTCCTGCTACTAGTGTTTCACTTGACCCCTCACCCCAACCGTCGCTTTACAGAGTGCGCTGTTTGCTGTTGGAGAGCCCCAGCACCGACACCACTGTCGCAAAACCAACAAACCGAATGACCCCCCCCCCCCCCCCCCCAAACAAAAAAAACGCGCTAGTCACCGCGCGGCGGAGAGGGAGGCTTGCAACCTCATACAAATAATCACACCCACTGAAGAAGCCGCGCCGAACGGCGTCGGCCAAAGGTTATTACTAATCGCAGACCAGCAGCAGCCGGCAGCGTTGCACTTTCGCGACGCTGTGGAAGCGGTCCCGTGTCTTGCACAAGTCCGGGATATGATACACCTCGATTTCCCTGCACTTGTTGGAAACCCCCATTACTTTTTCGTCGGTGTTTCGGCGACACTCAACTCAGGGCAAGCCAATTTCGACGCTTCACTTCGTCCGCTTGCCCCCCCTCCCACCACTCCGCACCCCGATTTTGTATTTCGGCCCCGCAAAACTCGCAACAACACACATAACGCGCGCTGGCACTCCTCCTGGATAACATAGTCAAGAAAATAAAAAAACAAAAATGCCCTGAATTAACTATCCTACGTACTGCTTCATGTAAACTATTACGCAACCAACACCGTGCTGAGAACGCGAAGGCACGTAGCGAGCGCGGCCGATCCTCCTTCACGGAAGAGAAAAAAAGCCGCGCGCCACGTAGGGCTAACCCCCCGAGGCCTCCTCCACCCGAATCGCAGCAACGACTCATTTATCGGCGCCTACCTCCTCCCCCAACCCGGCCGTAGTGCTGCCCCCCATACCCGCCGTAGCGATAGGATCCGGGGCCGCCGCCCCCCCCCCCCCCGTATCCCCTCCTTTCTTGCCCGCCCCCCCACCCGCCACCGCCTCCGCCTCCTCCACCGCCGCCACGCGTGTTTCCACTAAGCGCCTCGATGTGGTCAACCGGCATGGGGGTTGTTCTTGGTCCCACGCCGTCTGCTTTCATCTTCTTTTTCCGCTCGCCCACCTGAAAGAGATTGCGGGCGATTTTGGTGTGGACACGGAGGTAAGGCCCCTCTTCAGCAATGGTTTTAGCCGTTCGCATACAATACCCCAAAAAATACCGCCCCAACATACAGCACAGGCTGCCTCAACTACAGTGTACACCTGCTCTGAGCAAGGGTGCATAAAAACCTGATTGCGACACCTTCCTTGAGCATCGGCTGCAATAGAGAGGTTGCTGTGGCGCTCGCCGCTGAACACGATTTATCAACCATTGTTTATTGTCCACAAAACGTAAGCCTCAGTGCTCATGCTGGAATACTACTTCCAAAACTGTATGATATAGCAGTGCTATAGTTCGGCATGGCGAAAAAGAATCCAAACGTATTTGTACAGCAGTAGTTTGTTTCTACAATCGTATTCCAACTCGGTCTCATATATACGACTTACACCACTGGGCATGGGTTCAAGCTCGCTCGGCGCTTATTAAAAGCGAATCAAAACGACGATCGCCCGCCTCAGCATCGGGCATTTTTCACTTGAAGAGGAGGCGCGTGGGTCACGTCTAACCGTTCCGCACAATGGGGCCGAGCGGTACTTTCACCGTGCCATAAAAACCAGGGACTCTACTTCGCGGGTCGAGTCGGGTCTGGTCAGGAGGCATTCGAAAATTCACGGGTCGGGTCGGGTCGGGTGGGGTCAAAAGGTTTTGAAATCTCACGTTCGGGTCAGTCACCCTGACCCGACCAGACTTGTGAGAAGCGACCCGATCCGTGGAAATCGAAAACATACAGAGCGTGCTGCAGCAACCTTAAGCTCAGACAGCAGAGGCCGCACGTTGTCATATTTCCCCAGCAGCGGCTCGCAGCAATCTCTGCACTATACTACAGCGTCCTCAAAAAGGCACAGCACCCTTCCGCATGAACAAGCCAAACAGGTGTCGCGTCTCTAGCCCTTCGCCCACTCCGCCCGGCTCACCTCTTCCTCCGATAGCGGTAGCCAGTACAGCGACGGCTTCGCATCCGTCTTCCTGAAAATATCGTCCAGAATGATCGGCGGCTCCTCCTCCCCCTCCCCGCCCCCCGCCACCTCGGCCTCCACCTGTGCCGCCGACACGCCCCCTTTAGGACCAGAAACCCCTGGCGCGTGCACCGACCCTCTCCCCCGAACCCCACCCGCATGGCGGCCTGCGGCTGCGGCCATCGCCGCGGCCGCCAGCGTGCCGGTGGCGCCGCTAACAGCCGGTGCAGCCGCCTCGGAATCCTCGGCGTGGGAAGTGCCATTAGCGCCAACTCCGGCGGGCGACTTCGCCGATTTCGCTCCTGTGGCTCCAGGGGACGATACGCGAGGGCCTAGGGTGGGCGCGACGCGCTTCGAGGGGAACGGTCGGTTGGCCCGTTTGGCATCGTCCCGAGCCCTTACCTGGTTTTTGGTTTATCGCCGTGCCCATAGTTTTAGGGATTTTAGGATGTCGTGGTGCGCGGCGAGGAAATCGTGCAGACACGGCCAGATGGAGAGCGAGGGAGGGAGTCAGAGAGAAGGCAACACCGGGAGAGGGGTAAAGGGAGAGAGGAAATACACAAGAGAGATGGAGAAAAGGGGGACAAAGGGCGTACGTCCAGCGTCGAGTCCACCCGCAATGACATAAACAACCGCCATCCCTCTTGCACCCCCCTCTCGTCCGCTGGCACGTCAGCACCCTAAAAACCCGTATAACGTGCGCACGAGATATAAACCCAACCGCGCGACGACTGCTGTCTTCTTCGGCTCACGCTTGATACTACGGCGGCTGATCGACCGAAAACTACTTTTATCACCTTTCCCCATCGGCTGGCCCGCACCCGCTGCTACTCATTTCAGCACGTCCGACAACAAGCTCGACTGTTAGGCCCCAATCCTCTTGAGCTACGAATAGCATCACCCACCTCTTCCGCAGATTTGTCGGCCATCTTCGCCTGGAGACGTTTAAAACTCTGAACGGGCCACTGCAGGTCCTGCAGCTCGGCTATCGCCCTCTCGGCGGCCGCCATGCTGCCGAAGGTAGCGTAGCAGTGTGTCTTGATGCTGTCCATCCAGAACCCACCCTCTAGAACCGGCGCGCCCGCTTTCTCCTCCAAGAGCTGTTCCGCGTTTCGTTTCGGGGTTCATCGGAAGGGCGAAGGATAACGAGCGCCGACAATGTTGTTGACGTTATCTTCTCTACGAAACCTGGTCTTGGTGTTATTTTTCATACAGTTATCGAAGAGCGCTCAGCTGTGCGCCGAGAAGAAAGAGGGTGCACAAAAAAGAACCGGGCGTCTGCCACGCTTATCCTATGCTGAATGCACCGAAATGTACGGCAAATGAGCGAAAAACAACCTCTAGACGCTAGACTTGAACAACGAAATATTTTTCAAAACGTACATTCCAGCGATGACTGCAAATTCAAACACTATTTGACTATACCCATCCACACTGTGTGAACGGACAACGCAAACGAACCCACGAACAGCAGCAGCACAGCAGCAGCATCCACGACGCGCAAAATTACAAAGCAAGGACAGGCATCTGTTATTTTTCATACAGTTATCGAAGAGCGCTCAGCTGTGCGCCGAGAAAAAAGAGGGTGCACAAAAAAGAACCGGGCGTCTGCCACGCTTATCCTATGCTGAATGCACCGAAATGTACGGCAAATAAGCGAAAAACAACCTCTAGACGCTAGACTTAAACAACGAAATATTTTTAAAACGTATATTCCAGCGATGACTGCAAATTCAAACACTAAATGACTATACCCATCCACACTGTGTGAACGGACAACGCAAACGAACCCACGAACAGCAGCAGCACAGCAGCAGCATCCACGACGCGCAAAATTACAAAGCAAGGACAGGCATCACAACATACGTAGGCCTTCAAACGTCACCTTCTTGGCTTGCGGGGCAGTAAACGGCCGCACAAAATTGTCAACCCGAACCGTCACCGGGTCCACGACCTCATCGCCGTTACCCCCACCCTCCTTGCCGCTCCCTTTCTCCACGCCCACACCTTCCGTGGCCGAGGCAGCAGCGGTATCATCATCATCAGCAGTAGCGGCAGCAACAGCAGCAGGAGAAGAGCTCCCTTCTGTAGCCGTAGCAGCGGCGGCGGGCACAGGGCTCATCTCGCGGTCGGGCTCCGAGGACGGCGCGGCCTCTTGTTCTTCCTCGATTGGGTCGCCGGTTGCCTCTTTCTCGCCCACTTTGACGCCATCCCCACCCTCTCCCAAGTCGGGCGCGGTTCCTTCATCCATCTGGGCGCTCCCCTCCTTTTCCTCCTCCACCACCGCCGCTTCCTCCGCCGTTCCCTCCACCGCTGCCGCTGCTGCTGCCGCTTCTGCTTCCGCTGCCGCAGCCGCCTTCTTGCTCTTGCCAGGCGACGACCTCCGCGCATGCTTCGTCTTCCGCTTTTCCGGGTTTGCTCCACCGACATCCGAAGAGTCGGCAGCAGCTTCACCGTTACCGCCGCCGCCGCCGCCAGCGGACTCATCCTCTTCGTCTGCCCTGGCCGCCCGCTTGCGGCTCTTACGGGGGGTCTTGCCAGGCGTCTCAGGGGTCGCCGGCTGACTCTCTTGCTGTGACACATCGGCGGGATTGCTTCCGTTGTCAGCCACGTCCATGGGCTTGACCTGAGTGTCGGGAGTTGTTGGGAGGGCGTTGGGTGGGATGTCTCAGAGTAATAGTTTTTTTTTTTACATTTTAGATTTTCAACTCTCATTTTCTAAGTTCATGTTCGGTTGGTCTAGAGTCTATACCTCCCGCGCAGAGGAAGGGGGCCACATCAGAGCGGCCGTCAAGAAGGTAGTCCGGATTCCAGTACGTACCCATCGCAGTGACGCACCAACTGTGCTTGAGGACTGATGGATACGTTTGACGCTTTGCACGAGTCACTAATCAAAAACAACGAAGAAGGGCACCACATGTACCAGGAATACATATGTATGGAAAACGATCCCTAAATAGACTAAAAGTGCGGCCGTACGTGTACAACATATGCATACTTATGTCGCGTCTTTACCCGTACGCACAAAACCACTGCCTGCGCCCCTCGTGATAATGTCGTTGTCATTTGGCAGAGGAAAACATACCAACTCGAGTTCGAATATTGGTTTGCCTCCGTTTGCCTTCTGCACTATGAGCCTTCTTTCAAGATAAACAAGTGACAATATCGGTCTGTTCCTTCGATTAGGCTGTGAGATGGCGACACGAAACACAATATCTTGGCACCTGATACTTGTGGGTAGAACGGACCGTCTGTGAGCTGTGAAAATGCTACAGCGGCAGGCATAGAGGGTTGAATCTTACGACCGCTTAGACCATCATCGCGATGTTCCTGCGCGAACCAATTTAGTACAATATTTCAAGCAATATTTAATATTACCAACATAAACTGTACCTGCAACACAGCCCAACGTCAATAGCGGCGCCCCGGTGATCCAGTAGTAAGCTGCGTAACTATTGAGGTCGAGGTCGCGGGTTCGAATCTAACACGGTACTCTTTCTTACAAATCGACAGGCCGAAAGCGCGAGAGCATGAGTTCGCGAAATTCGACGCAAATCAACGACCATTGAAATATGAAAAGTGGGAATGCTGAAAAACCCTATGCACCGGAAGGGAGAAGGGTAGACACCTGTGACCACGGCTTGTTAGAAGGTCGCCGAGGGTAATCCTCTTACGAGTCGAGCATGAGATTAACACTGGCATAAAAAATAGATCAAATATAGTATATTACAAAAAAAGTACCTTCTTGCAGCATCTTCACTCCTTGTATCTGTACCGGAATAATACATGGTACAGCAAGTATACGTATATTCTACTGCTTGTATGTACCAGGTAAGATACCTCATACAACACGAAGACAAAAATCAAAAGTCGTCCCCTTCCTGTGGCAATGTCTGCAACAAAATCAAAGCAAAACACAACGCAACACAAGGATACCATAACTCTCGCCCGTACCTGTCGGCCTCCACCACTTGCCACCGCATCATCGGCAAGCGTCCCAGGCACGGATTCCGGCTCGGTCTCCGGCAGGGCCTCCGGTAGTGCTTCTAGCAGTGCCTCTGGCAGTGCCTCTGGCCGAGTCTCTGGCACGGTCTCCGGCAGGGCCTCCTCCGTCTCCTTCTCCGTAGCCGCGGCGCTCGACTCGTCCTCGGCTTGCTCTTGCCCGGGCCCAGGCTTGTCCACTTGCTGGCGATCTCCCTTTGGAGAGCACGATTCCTCTGGGTTGGTGCTGGTCATTTGTGGGTATGGCTCATCCGATTGTTGTGTTGTGGGAACGGTCATCGTGTCGACGGACTCAGGGGCAGCAACAGCAGCGGCAGCAGCAGGAGCAGCAGCAACAGCAAAAGCTGCCGCTTCTTCTTCCTGTTCGTGCAGTTGTTCTTGCTTTTGCTGTTGTTGCTCTTGTTCTGGGCTAGCTGCGGCAGACGTCAACGGGTTTTCGTATGGCTGCCCTTGCTCCGCCTGCTGGTCCAGCTGCTGCTTTTCTACGTAGGCCTGGGTGTGTCAGAACGTGATGGGAGATGATAAAATCAGGTCATAGCCAGAGGTACGTCGCACGTACCCGAGGGAATATATATCGGATGGGCCAGGATGGGCGTGGATTGCTTTCGCCCACAAGCTTTCAATTTGCTCTAGCCAGTCTTTTCCTGATTTTCTAGCGCAACCAACTGCCTTCTTCTATTTTACCGACTCCTTCGCGACTCCGTGCTGTTCGGTAAGCTTGCACTATTCACGGATTGGGGAGAACATTCGGGTTACAATCCACAGCATCAACCAACTGCTTTTCAGATTGAAGATCTACACCAGCGAAGCAAACGCGACGCAGTCGAAGGAACAGCCCGATCAAGGTGCCAAAGCTGCGAGCCAACAACAGGTGATACACGCGTAGAAGTTGAATAGAATGTCAAGGATCTTTGGTCCCCGTCGCGATGAACACTCACGTTCAGCGCGTCGACCAACTGGGCCTTGCGTTTCAAGCCCCCCGTGGGTTGATTCAGCCGCTGCAGTTCTGCCTTGAGCTTCGGCACGGTGAGTGATTTGATGTCCTGGACCGACAGCCGCTCGGGCGACGCATTGTCCATCGTGGAATTCCTGGGCAGGGGCGCACGCAACGGGGACTCTGGTTTACACCTGCAAAACAACAAGAACACAAGGAAATTCCAGACACACGCAAAGGTCGGGCGAAACAGGCAAAGTCCACGGTATACACCGGTGTACTTCACCCCCTACACCGACGCATCCTCTTCCGCAAGCGCAGGGGGTGC
Organism: Undaria pinnatifida; assembly: GCA_012845835.1. NCBI lineage: Eukaryota > Phaeophyceae > Laminariales > Alariaceae > Undaria > Undaria pinnatifida. The sequence continues at coordinate 15,073,182 of JABAKD010000030.1, forward strand.
GCCATATCTTCCCCGTTTCTATCACGCCTTTGTACGATATGAACTCATCCGCAAGGCGATACTGCTGCTGAAACCTACTCCCACAACCCTTCTGCCACGATCTGTTGCAAGTGCACCAGCACTACTTGAGGAAGCCCACGACCGGGCATCCCGATCAGTACTAGCTGTGGTGCGTCGCGTGTGTGGTATATTACTTGGAATCTACCGGTGTCCACCGGTACTCTTTGTTTTGGGGGCTAGCTGGTAATTATTATGTTTGAAAGGCGAGTTCAAGTTCAAGGGCGAGATGGCCGAGAACACGAGTTTGTGCTCCCCGACGCCGCCCTCCCACCGGCCCCGGCGTCGTCCACGATGGCGATGCTGCGGCTCACCCTCCCGGCCCTCGCGTCGGGAGAATCCGCATCGCCAGCTGCGTCCTTTTTTCGTCAGAGCCGCGACGCATCCAACCTGGTCATGATGCTCCTCGATCCCGATAGCTGGTTGGAGTTGGAGAGGACCTCAAGAGCCTGCCGAGCTGCGGTCCTCGCTTCAAAGTGCTGGGCGGGGCCCGTGGCAGGCGGCCATTCGCTGAGATTTCCACCGAAGGCTCGCAAGGGGGCGTATGTACGGCACCGTCGGGCTGTCTGGCGCGTGGCTAGGGGATTTCAGGTGATGACAACTGTGGCTTTACTTCGAACCTTGTAGCCTCAAGTCTCAGCCTTGGGACCCCTTATATGAACTCAATATAGCGACCGTTGGGATATTAATATGAATACCAAACAACCTTTACATAAAAACCCTAAAATCGTATGTTCTTCCCATTGTCACGTGCTAGAGTTATAGTCTATACAAGGTTCCCCTCCGGGAAGTATGTGCCTAGTCTAGGGGAGTGGCGCAAGGACACATTATTTTCACCACCCGACGCGATGAACGCCCGGAAAAATAAAGAATTCACATTTCACCCGCACAAAAATGTGCTTCTTGGGTGTATTTAACAGCAGTACTTTTAGCACGTTTTGGGTATACTCAATATAGACGTGCCCATGGCCGATCTGTTCTTGAGAAAATACACAAAGCACCACCACTTTTGATAACACACACGAAACTTTTACACCGTATGATATGTATGATTTCGAGAAGAGCGTCACAACTCGAACTCCAGCTTATTAGGGACCGCCAGGAAGCGAGAAGGGGCACGTGTGGCGTGAGATGCGGCACGTATTGAGAACGAGGGAGCTAGAGGACAATAACACGTGACCTATGCTATAACAAAAAAACCAACTCGCCGCCGTAAAGAGAGGATACAGCACGCGCACGCACATGGTCCTACCTGTAGGGTTTGCTCCCCGCACGTTGTCTGCTGTCTGTCACCTGCGACCTTCGCAAAAAAACAGAATATACTCGTTAAAGAGCTGCCTCTGTGGACGTAAATGTGTAAGGATGGGTGGGTATCTATGTTGATGTTACAAAAGTCCTTATGTTTCCGCATCGATGGACACGCGCACCCAGAGCGGCAGCACAGCAGAAACGTGCGGTATGGTGGGGGGACAAATTATGACAGGCTCCGACAGAAGCAACTCGCCGCAGCATAGCGAGGACATGCCAAGCGCACATAAATGGTGTCACCTACCGCTGCTGCTGTGCAGCAGGGTTGTAGCGTTGTGCTCTCCACATGTTGTCTGCTGTCTGTCAGAGTGTTGCCTACCGCTGCTGATGTGGGGTAGAGTTGTAGCGTTGTGCTCTCTTGGTATGGCACGGTATCATATGAGAACACCAACATGAACATAAATGTAAGGACCGTTTAGATTCTAACGTGATATTCAAACAATCCTTACACTTTACGCCGGCATGTCACTTGACAGAAGCAGCAGAAGCAGCAGTCGCAGCAGCGAGAGGTAGTGGCGTATAGGTGGGTAAAGCATCGCAGGCTAGCGCTGTGCTCTCCGCATGCTGTTTGCTGTCTGCCATCTGCGATCTTACACTAATGGTGGTGCCTACCGCTGCTGCTGTGCGGCAGAATTGTAGCATTGTGCTCTCTTGGTATGGTACGGTATCATATAAGAAACACACCAAAATGGACATAAATATAAGGACCGTTTGAGTACTAGTGTGATATTCAAATGATCCTTACCCTTTACGCCGGCGTGTCACGTGACAGAAGCAGCACAAGCAGCAGCCGCGAGAGGAAGTGGCGTATAGGCGGGTAGAGCATCGCAGCCTCCGATCAAAGTAATCATCTACAACAATAGCAGCCGCACGCGCATAGAGTTGCAGGCTGCTGCTGCTAGGGGGCTGGACTGCTGCAGGATCGTAGCGTGGTGCTCTGTGCAAAAAGAGGGAAATGTGCGAGTACCCTCTACGAGCAGAAAATCCCGGCTTGGATCCAAATCTTGCGTGCGTATATAGATGGGGATAGGGGATGCGGAAACCCAAACCCCGCGGGGATGTTGCGGAAACCCGGGGATTTGCCGTAAGTGTGCCCAAGGCCAAAAAAGTTTAAAAGGCTTGCCACGCGCGACACACTGCACGGATCGCGCTCAAACCTCCGGCAACGTGAGCCCGACGGTCGAATTGTGCCCACCCCACCCGATGTTTCGGACAAAGGTGCGAGAACGAAGAGATGCGCCCGAAGGAAAAAAAAAACACCCAATTATACATATACATATTTCATTTCGTTTACATGGTACTGGTATCATACTACTGCCGTGTGCAGTTACCACAGCTGTGTGCAATGTGCAGACTAATTCGCGGCTTCTACGAAAACATCCCGAGCTTAAGCTTTACTTCCCGGATCTCCAGGAGGATAAAAAAGAAAAAAGAAAACCCCGAGCATCGTGCCATGGTGCCACTTTTTGTTTTATCTCCCGGTAGGGTCAGGCCCATAATGCCCGCATGGTTTTTAGCATAATCAGCCTTCTTGAGCATAAGAAAAAGCGTAAGTGCGAGGAGCATAAGCTCGGGCATATTCCTGCTACAAGAGCATACACGCGTAGGCGACGAGCTTTGCTGCTTCATTTTAGGCAGAAAACATACGTGCGAGACGCATATGCTCGAGCAATTTTTAGCTGAAAGAGCATACACACATAGGCGACGAGCATTGCTGCTTCATTTTGGGCATAAAGCTTGTAGATACAGGGCATAAAAGATGTTTTAAGACATTTCTAGAAGCGCCTGGTGTTTAATCGTTACAATAATTTTGGTGGTACTTTGACTTAATTAGACCGGTGAGCACAAAAAAGGCATTTGAAGCATATATACCCGTGTAGTGGTACTCCGAGTGGGGGATGCGTGGTTGGTCGGTGTTGGGAAGCGTGCTCCTCATGGGTTCCGGTGCCCTTGTTTGGTCTCTCCTCAGGGCTCGCTGGATAGACTCAAAAGCTTATACATTATATCCTCTACATTAAACTCTAAAAAGACAGACAAAACAGGCCTAGGCACGATAGGGCAGGGTAGAGCAGGTAGAGCAGGTAGTGATATGTGGGGCGTCCTGCTTGTCCCATCATCGTCACCTACATTATCGCCCATCTATGATGGCCTTGACGTGAATGTGACATCTAATGTCACGTGGAATCACCTCAACCATGACATGGTTTCGCATCAAATCTAAAAGCTATGCTTGTACGGGGGGCACTCTCCATTACACCCGCCATCAAACGGAGCATAAGTGGGGGCATAAACCCCGAAAAATAGCATAAGTAGTAAGCATAATTGACTTGTTTTAGCATATGCTTTCGAAAAAAAGGAGCATAAAATTAGAGAAAAAAAGGCATTACGGGCCTCACCCTTTTTTTTTTTTTTTTTTTTTTTCGCATACTTTTACTTTTCAGCTTCTGGACAAGCCGTGGTCACAGGTGTCGTCCCTTCTCCCCCCCGGTTCTTGCCTTCAATTTTTATCGCGCATAGGGTTCAGCAATCCCACTGCTCGTCGATTTTTCATCGAGTGTTGCTAACTCACGCTCTCGCGCTTTCCGCAAGTCAATTTGTGCACAAGAAAAAGTCCCAACGAATTTATACGAGTATGCACTCGGCGGGGCTCGAACTCACGAAACTGACCTATACCAGGCTCGAGGATAACCTGATACGCCACCGGGGCGACCGGCTAGCCTATCCTCCGGCGGATGAGGAAAAATACATCACACTTCCACGTATTTTCATACACGTCGTATGTCGATTTAACTCAATTGCCTTCGCAATCCAGCGCTAGCTGGCGTTTTCTTCGGTTCCCAAGACATCATGACCACAGCAGTAGTCGAGACAAAACTCCACTCAGCTGGCGGTAGTATTTCAGTACTCCGACATTGCGGGAGCCGCTAGAATGAAGCTTTCGTGCTCAAGTCTGAAGTCTCTCAAAACTCTCGAATTTACTGTGCAGGACCTTCGCCGATTCGCGCGCTCTCCGGCGAGCGTATTCAACCCTGGAGCGAGCCTTGCGGATACCTTCCGCGCTGAGAGAGAGACTGGAGTCGTCTTCCCAGACGAAGCTCGAGCCTCTTTCACTTACTTCGATGGCCAGGCGCGCTCGTCATGGCTGCGCTCTGAGGCAAGTGATGCGCGGCCTGGTGGCGTGAAACGTGGTGGTTTGAGCTAGGCTGTCTTGTCGATATTGCATGAGGTCACGACGCAATGGGCGCCATTTTGTGTTTTCACATGATGGTTATTTATAGTACACAAATGTAACCCGTGGGAGCCACACCGCCCAAATAATCTACAGCACCAGTTTAACGCAGTAGGGCATCACCATGAAATGTATACGATATACGAATTACTACTGATACGGCATTCTCGTGATGAGGGTATTTACACGTAGTAGCGCTTCACGTCCGGGGCGAACTTGGAGCCAAGTGTTATCCAGATGAGAGATGACAGTTGAAGGCGTGCAGCAACGGCAGCGAGCAGCAGCGAGTGGGACCGTCACACAAATCGTTCTTGCGAAGACACCACAAGGGCCCGCGGGTTCGTAGCACAAGTCACTCCACACGAACCCACGCAAATGGTACCAGTTCAACTGCTGTACGCATACAGTGCCAGTGCTATAGTTCCGGTACCAGGTACAGTATACATGGTATATGCTGCAGTCGTTATTTCTTCTCGTCAACCGCGTTATTACTGCACTACTGTATCCAGCTCGCTTCGTGTTCTCTGACCATGCTACGCCGTGCAGGGTGTAATCGGTGGATTTGAGTTGCTGTCCTTGGAGCAATCGGTGGAGCTTATGCTTTGCGAGGCGTGTTTCCGAGGGGCTTCGGGGCAATTGCCGGAGTTCGTGCCGCTGGCGGACCGAAGGAACTGCAATCAATGGCTTGCGGCCGCGGTAGAGGGGGGAAGGGTTTGCGTCATCAAGCCACTCAGCAGGCCAAAGGTTGTGGCAGGGTCGTGGTCTAACTATCTTCGCGTGCAGTGAACAGTGGATAGCGGGTGGTAGATAAGTCAAGTGTGCAAATTGTCTATATAATTCAGCAGAAATAGATTTTAAACGGCAGTCGTAAAGCACAAAGCTTAATTCGTGCTGCATGCTGATGCATGCAGCAACCGTTTACCGATTTAAAATGACACGAGCGCTACAGTTAGTGGGCGCCAGGTTCGGATTAGGGTAAACGCGCGCGCCTTTTACAAACACCTGTGGTGGTGTGTTGCGACGATAAATGCCGCAATGATATGTTGTGGATCGGCTCGCCGTGGTGCGCGAATGTCTCTTGCCTTTGTTTTTATCCTTCTGGGCGCCCAGACTACAGCTGTAGCTGCTGTAGCGCTATCGATAGGCTCTAGCTAGGGCTTTGGTTCGGGGCTTAGCTGGCCTGGTGTATCCATTGTATGTATTACCTTCAACATTGTTTGATTACAATATGAGGGTGCTTTGGATGTTCAGACGCGCAAAGTTTGGTGTTGGAGCTGGCGAAGCCGGCGCGACCGTTGGATCGACTCGTCGGCGGGCTAGTATACTACGAGCAAGATAGCGAGATGGATCGCGCATGTAAATACCATACGCTCTAGTATATGCTCAAGCGCAGTAGTATGTGGAACTCCAGCGTAATACGCCGAGTAGTTCTTGGATTATCACGCCTCTGCTATCTGTGGTAACGCCATATGCGAGTGACCTGTTCGTACCTTCTGTGGTAGGCAGTAAGAGTGTGTCAGGCTTCCGAAGGCGATACATTTTTCTAGAGGTCAATACAAAAGTTATAACGTTTCGCTACGGTACAACGATACGAGGGATTAGGGCCCCAAGTGCGGGCACAAGGTTTTGTCTGCCGTATGTAAAGGGCCGACAGAGTGCATGCATACTTTGAAATGTGTAGTTATGCGTGATTTGTTGGTGTTTTGCTAGGGCCAATGATCGGGTTCTGCTGCTGTTATACAGCATTACGAGTAGCAGTGTAGAGAAACACAAGTTGGCCGCAAAATAGCCAAGGCTCCGTGACCGTCCAGCGGCAGCGTCTAAACAGTGGGAATTCCACACGCAGTGCTATGATCACGTAATAACGAAAACATCAGGACTCGCGTACGACCAACGCATGCGAGGGTTTACACCCGTTCGCCTGGAATAAACTAAACTAATCATGTGTAGTGGTTTTGCTTTTTTGCATTACTTGCGCCACTTTGCGCGACGAGGCTGGCGGTCGTCATGTTTTGCGCAAGTGCAAGCCGACTCGCGCGGGCAACGACGACAGCTCTTACTTTTTTTAATTAGGACAAGAACCAAACGTGCCGTCAAGCCGTTACATCGATGAGTAATGTTGAACCGAATTCGGGTAAAAGCTTTTGATGCGCCTACAGCCGATTGTCGCGTCGACGCTCTTGATTAGGTGAGACCCAGCAAGATATTCTGCCGACACAAGATAACACGTATGCGCTGCAGGAAGCGCAATGTGTTCGGCATACCAAACGCTCATCGACTTGCCACGTCGTGTTGCGCTGCTCAGACGCTACTCGTAGGTGCGCGCTGTCCGCGCGATGGATTATTTCCGCAGTCTTTGACAATGCAGGACGTTTACCAAACAAATCGTCAAATCGGGTTTCGTTGGCGAAAATCTAACTCCCGACAAAAATGCTCAAGATAACACGCCGTTATCAACTGTTGGCCGTCAACAATGTTTTACGGCCAGCTACCAGAAACACCAAAAACACATTCGTCGCGCAAACAGGACGAAACCCAGGGTAAAACGATACAGAGCAAACGCTTGGTGTTGAAGAGACTACCATCATACCACTACTGTGTTTTACGCCAACGGTTCGAAACTTCAGGGTGCACAAGGCCGTTCATTTTTGTTCGAAACTTCAGGGTGCACTAGCCTGAAACGCGCTGCAAAACCAAAACCAAAAAAAGAAAAGTTTTATCGATTTACTGGTCACCTACGGGCGCGAAAACCACCGCCCCATTGAAATCAACGCATACCTCGCTTGAACACTCAACCCAGCTCCTGCGCGAATATCCCTACAATGCTTCCCGCTACCACGCAGTCGCCGTGGCTAAAGGAAATATTGCTGCACCCATCTACCGCTTGTCTTCATCGTCCCCAGACTCCCCAAGCTTAGACACGACCCCACCCGCGATGGTTCCGCCCATTAACACCCCCAACGCCGGCTGGACAACCGGCGTCCACTTGTCGTTGAACTGGTCGAGCAAAAAGGTGTTGCTGAAACCGTACGACGACACCACGCCGGTGATGAACCACAGCATGAACACGATCACGACGAAAAAGTCCACGGTGATTATCGTCGAGATCAGGTCCTTCGCGCCCAAAGCAAATGACTCACCGGCACCCATCGGTTGCCGGTTTTCCTTCTGACGAAACCGTTCGATGTCCGCGCCCAAGTCCGCCAGTTCGGTCGCGGATTTTCCAGGTGTCGTCCGCCGCCGCGTGCTGGCACTGGGAGCCGGGATGTTGTCGATGTCGAAATCGTCAGCCATGTCTTGCCCCCCTCCCTGCCCTATCGCCGACATTGCTGCGTTCATTGCCGACTTGGCCGCTCCGCTGACCGCGAATGCAGCGTTCCCCGCCGCCCCTGATGCGGCAGACGCGGCGTCTGCTAATTGCTCGGCGATGTTGTCGTCGGAGTTGTCCACTTGCACCTGATGGTCACGGCGGTGTGCGAATCGCGCTCCCAAGGTTAGCAGAAGAAACGGGAGAACATGCATCAAGCTTACCACATATATGTAGAACGTAGAGTCGAAGATTTTGGTGAATGGTTGCACTGATTACGGGTTCTTGACGCCATATGCTCTCTAACAACATTGATGGCTCCCGCCTTTTAATGGTCAGGGTACGACAGCGTCTGGCAACACGTTGAGAAGGGCAAGAGCGCCGGGCATCTGCTGGCCCTCGTACGAAGTGCACTGTGTGAACAGCAAGTGCTGGGACAAATTGTACCCTTTCACGACGCGCACCAGTAAGGAGTTTTTGCATCTACAAGAGTACAGCAACAATAGAGTTACCTACAGGTGGTACCAGGTACATTACAAGCAGTGCAACAGTATGCGTTACTTTGCAACATTTACTGCTGTAGTAATCTGCAGCAGATAAACACCTGCAAGCAGTGCAGCAACAACAGTTGCATTGCAGCAGTTACTACGCGGTAATCATGAAACACGAGCGGTCATGTCCGTTGCATGTAAATCTTACAGCGGCATCGTCTTGCCCATGCCAACACCCCCTTGAGAGTATAAAACATCAATGACCGCCTCACTTTTGTTCCTCTGGTATCCCCAGACGAGCGCGGCGCCCCCTCGACTGCCTTCTCCACCTTCTGAGGAGCAACTGGCGTTTCACCCGCCTTCTTCAAGGCCACAGCGGCGGCCGCTTCAGCCCGAGCTGACTCAAAATCCACAGCCGCTGGCGCCTGCTCAGATGAGGCTTCGGCATCGTCCTCATCTTCTCCCGCTGTCGCTATCGAGCTCGCGTCTTTCCGCCGTTTACGTACCCTCTTCAGTCTGGGCGCCACCTCCTCTGCCGATTCTGTCTGCCCCGTCCCGTCTGCTGCCCTCATTGGCCACGTCCTGACCGCTTGTTGCTGCTTGGTGGGTAACCGCCATCCTGCATCTAGTTGTAGTGCTCGCTGTCTCGCGGGCGGCTGGTGCGAGTGACAAGCACGGCCGCAGCTGCCTTTGCTGCGCGAGGGTGTGGAGATAGGGCCTGCGGTGAACCCTGCGGCGCTGTATATGAAGGACAGGCCGATCAGACCGCTGTAGGCGATCATGATCACAGCACTACAAGTATATAGCAAGGGTGTGATCCAATGTAGCCAAAGGACGGCAAGAAAGGCAACGTGGATCAGCGAGACTTCTCGCGTCCGCAGTTCTCCGATTGAAGAGCGATTTTGCTGGCGTCTGAATCAGCACTCGTCCAGTGCACAGATTTAGATGGGTCTTGCCGAGGATGGTCCCTCTCGCGGTACGAGTTGCGAGGTAGCAGGTCCAGAGACGGGCTGGGTCGGCTTCAAGATGAGCCTTCCATCTCCCCGCTTTTCCGCTTTGTAAATTTCAAGTTGAAGAGTGGAAACCCATCTTCCGCCTGTGAGGAAGTAGAAGTAGACTAAAAATGTTGCACAACAAATGCTACTCGAACTGTTTCCTTCTAAACTCGTTTATCCACCACAAGCCACGAACAACCAAGTGAAGTGTAGCAAAACACAGAACACAACCTGGAGACTGGGGGAGAGCTTCTCCTATCGCCGCCCTGTGGAAAGCATATATTCTCCAAGGCGACACGTGAAGGTGAGGCACCATTCTTGTCCTCAGTCGTAGCACTGCCCATGTCGTACCGGAACGCCGCTGCCGCACCGAGCGCAACAGCGATGATCCCGTTACCAATCGATATCGGATCTACATGCGAGCTTCGCTGTAACGCAGCGTTGTAACGTTGCCGTCTCAGGTACACATCGACGTAGAAACGTTCACCGATGCCGCAGGCTCCAAACTTTTATGTAAGGTTGTGCCCCACCGCTTCTTCCCTTGCAGCCTGCCTAACTACCCTGATTGAACCATTGACATCAAGCCTCTCGATCACTACATACGTAAGGAAGGTCAGTACAGCAGTACCAAGCCGAGAGACATTTCGCATTTCGCTCTGCACGGCACCAGGTACTAAGAGTCGTTTCTAACGACCAAACAAAATTTCCAAAAACTTGCCATTTTGGCAAGAAGCAAATGGCATCACTTTCCAAAAAGACGACAAAACTTTCCAACGCGAACACTGCTGCTGCGCATTTGGCAAGTTTTTGAACATTTGGCAAGTTTTGTCATCATAACGCCCTCAGATTTTATTCAGCAGCAGCAGGGAGCCAACGGCACGCCAGCGCTCTCTATGGAGTAAATGCTGGCGCAGAAAGGACTCCAGGCACAGCCCATGTACCTCAGAGGTTGGCAGTCCTTCCGGCCCGCCCAAATTCGCCTGGGAAAAGCTGGGGCGGCTGCTGTTTTCGGTGATGCTTCACCACCCGCTCAAAACGAAACCATGTGGCATCCACGCAGGCCTCACGGCCAGTACCGCCAGCCCTATCACAGCTGCTGCCAATGACATGGTGTATCCTCCGTACCTCCCGCTATTACAGAAGTTAGAGCAAGTTTACCGTCGGGTGTCGTGAGGTGGTCTGGTTTGTACAACCTTGCGTTGGCGTTATTGGCTAAAAGGGCCAATGAAATGGCAAATCTCTCTTTCCAAAATTTTGCCAACGAAGGGAATGGAAATGTCAAGAAAAAACTTGGGCAAGGTTTTTGCTATTTTGGAAAGTCCAAATTTCCAAAATCTTGCCAAATTGGCAAGAAACTTGCCAAAAAAGTGTCGTTAGAAATGACCCTAAAGCATCACCAGGTAGTGGATAGCGGGCAGCAGTGAGACACTTGGGGCTCAGGCAGAAGCCGTGGAGGTGAAGTCACGAGTAGGGCAGTTCTGGGGCATGCCAAGCTCGTAAGGTGGAGCATTGCGTCGCCGACTGACTATCTGTACAATGGAACTCTGTTGGCATCTGCTTGTACCAAAGCAGCAGCTGGTATACACGTAGCAGCGGAGCGGGGACCTGCTGCGTATTCCCGGTGGTCCCAGCAACCTGGTCTACTCGTAAAGTGAGGACGTTGCCTCTGACGCCGTGTAATATCGATAGCAACCCTCGATGCATCGACGCACCGACCGCCCCAACCAAGTCTCGCACGATCCATGTTTCATGGTTCGTGCTGCCCATCTGTCTCCCCTTCCCGGCTCCAAGCGGCAGTATCATAGCAGAAACGCGGCAGCGCTTAGAAAATGGCGCACGATCGCGTAGCAGCAAAAGCCTAATCTACCACGCCTGAAGTCTCGTATCGCCATGCATCATGCGACCTCTGACAACGCACACTGCCCACGTGCGTATGACGACGCATTTCATGCTAACATCCATGAGCCCACCGCCGGAAACTCTTGATACCCGGTACCTATTACAGCATTAGCCTTACAGTAGCAGCCGAGCGACGGGCTCGGCCATGGCGGGAGTCGGACGAAGGACGCTGTACCGGAAGTCGGTTACGGATGACTACCTCAACAGCACGCCCGAGCCGGGAGACAACGAGGAGATCGCGCTCGTGCGAGCTCCGCGGGGTTCCAACATCATCGAGGTGCGTCCCCGGCGCTCCGACAAAATTTAGAAACAGCACCCGGTGCCTCTTGTGTCGCGAACGCAGGGGAAGGTGGTACGGTTATGTCGATCGACGGGCGCGCGTGGGCTCGAGGAAACAATCTCAATCGTGTCGTGAGAGACGCAAAGCAGCTGCGGCTGAGTTGAGCTCTCGCTTGACCATAGAGCTCGAGAGTTAGCTGAGCGTGGCTCTGAACAAGAAGAGGCCTCACTGGCGTTCACCCGTTTGCTCGTTGCCTTCGCCTTTTCCGTTACTTTTCATTTTTCAAGCGGTATACATGCAGTTTTATTCATGGTGTCCTGTACAATACACCAGGACAGCAGCAACAGTACAAGAGTCTTGTATTTTGGCTGCGTCGGCTTTTTATGGAGACCCGCCCTTTGCTTGACGCCTCCTACCCCACCATTAATTAATTCAGATTATGCTTGTAACCGGAGAACAAGCGCTGGCCATTCTTCCCACGAGATTCCGCAAGTTGATTTGGGTGAAGCGTGGCGACTTCTTAATAACGTCCACCTCAGCGGGAGATTTTGAAACTAGCGCGGGTGAAGCTGGAAAGGTAAGCCGCGTAGCAGTAGTAGTAGAGGCATCGGTGGTGACAGTAGTAGACAATAGCAGCGGCAGTAGCAATAAGTAGCCTACACCCCTTGTTCGGTATTCGTTGGGCCAATCCTCCGGCCTGTTTGGTCGCAGCAACTGCAGAAATATCTGACTGTAACATGTGGCAACATTATCCAGTAGCATGTGGCAACGTTAACCAGTAAAGCAAGTAAGACGCGACGGCGTTTGTTGGTACGGTAAGAGCCGATAGCGATGGCCGACAACGATTGGCGACAATCATAGCCGGGGGCGGACAAATTCAACCGCTGAAGAGCGTACGGCCTTATGACGGCCCATGCCAGAAGCAAAAGCCGTGTTTTCCGTAGTCTGAGCTTTGCCTCGCCTACCCGGCCGCTCGTTCGCTTGGTCGATCGCGTCAACTCGCCTATGCAGGTGCGACATCGCGTGGAACATATCCTTAACAAGGAACAAATAAAGCACCTGAAGAAACGGGGTCTCTGGCCAGAGCTTAACGCTTTCGGCGGCGCTCTACTACCCGGAGGACCCGGCTCGAGCACCCCGAGGGAGACGTGGGGGGACGCGATTGCCGACGGAAATCCTGACGATGAAAGAAAGGGAGTTGCACCCGCAGAGGTGGTTGGTGATAGGGGGGACGAGGCATCTGTTGCCGCCGTCTCTGCTGGCGTGAGCGCTTGCTGCATCGGAGCGGACAAGGGCGCGGTAGGAGAGGGGACAGGGTTGGAGGGGGACGGGGGTGAGGAAGAGGAGGAGGAGGAGGAGGATGATATGAGTGACCTGTTTGTAAATAACAATAGGGCGGCTATGATGCAACTTCGAACGGACCACGAGGACGAGGAAGAGTCAGATTCAGAAGATGACGACGACGAGAACAGTAGATGACTGTTTTTTTAACGTGACGTATTGGTTCGTAGGAGTGCGGCGACCGCCGGTAATTTAGTTTTCCCGAACGCCGTCGAAATACCGCGCAGGAGGAAGTGCTGTGTTTTGATTTTCGTCTTCATTGATCAAGAGATCGATCGATCGACGTCAAATATTAACACTGAAAATCACCTCTAGGTGTACTGGTTGTGAGGCAAACAAAACAGCACTGCTGTCGGTCGTCTGTGGGTGACCGGCTCAAGACGATGGCCTGCGGCCGAGCTCGGATTGCAATGCGGAAGCATGGTCGTGAGCGATGTGTCAAACGCTGTTGTACTACGTATTTTTGCAGGGTTCAAGCCACGCTGTTGAGGTATCGACCGCACACGGCGCGTAAATAGAAGGCGTTTCGCGGTCGGTGTAACTCGCTGCCGAGGCCGAGTATTTAATGTCAATAATTAGCGGGCTGTTCGGTGACAGCAATATGCTCGAAGGCCATGCGAGGTCAAAATATGGGGTCTTTCAACAGCTGCCTTGGGCGACGCAGAACTACTATATTGCAGAGTGCCATCTCGGTCATATAGCATTACTTGTGCGAGCCCCATTCGCTTATTAGACCTATTCAGATTGGGAAGGGACAAGTACTCCTGTAAAGAGCTTCAGTCGCCTATCGGAAAAGAGGGGAAGCGGGGCGTGGCGGGTCACAGTCTGTCCGATGTGCCGCGGTTGAATATGGCGAGAAACAGGTTCCGGAAACATGAAAACGAAAAATGTCGGTACCATGGTTTTTGGTTTTTCTGCTTCCCGTCTGAGGGACTCTCATGCCCTGTTATTAAATTACTTTATATTATTTATGTCACGCAGCGCAAACTGGCAGCCTGAGGCGGTAGGTCTAAGTGGGGCAGGCCTTGCGTCCAGCTTCTTCGTGTGCCTGCATGCTACCGAATGTGTCCCCCTTTTCTGCTTGCGGTATTTCCCAAAAATGTCCTCAACATGGGGTTCAAGCTATTAGTTTATCATTCAAGCGATGTGTCGTCGCGGCGTACATGGGCGCTGCTGAAGCCTCACGTATACTATCTGCGTTTGGCGACACGCAGGGAAGCCACCAATATTAGTTTGTCGATCTGTTCAGTCCCTTATTGCGTAAAGCACCCGAGGTGAAGCGTCACGCACTTCTCCCATTCTCACACAATTCTCGAAGCATGTGCAACGCAAGGCGAGAGCGAGCATGTCCTACATCCCACAACCGCTCGGCACCTCCTGAAGGCACGGATTGACCTTCGCCGGAGCAGCGTACACTCATGTAGCAGACCTCTACGACGTGAAAAAAACGCCCTATAAAAAAGACGATACTACTGGAACGGGCTTAAAAGGCTATAACTCGCTATTCACTCCCTCTTCTACCGTTCCCGCTGCGTCTGAGTCCGTTGTCACATCTGCTCCCGGTACAGGGGCTGCCGCTGTGGGTTTCTGCTCCACAAAGAGCAGCGTCTGCTTGCCAAGGTCGGTCTCCGCGATGGTGAGCGCCGCATCGTCCGGGTACGAGAATGACGCCTGATTGAGGCCGAGGTATTCGCGAATTGGGGGCAGCGGGAGAGAGGAATTGGTCGGTCAGAAGGCTGCTCCCCGACGACCCCCTCCTCTGTGGGAGGGGATACCGTAGTAACCAATGTGTGCACCGGAAACGGATCAAACGGTCTCCATCCAAAGGGTATCATGCGTTTGAATGTCAAGCCAAGACTGCGGACGAGTTCTTGCCGGCGCGTATACAACCCTCGTGCGCGGTTGCCTCCTTCTGTTGCGAGTTTCGCGGTAAGGTGCGCGCCGACGGCGACTCTCTCCGTCGACAGCGCTGTAAAACCCAAAACATTTTCGAGGCACATCACGGACCTAACACGTGCTATAGCTGCTAGGATGCATCTGCTGCTGCTGCTGCTGCACGAGTGCCGACCCCAGAGGATCCTGTTTGTGCCGTCCACGCCCAAACGACCAACGAACGGATGACGCAACGCTTGCGATCCCACTTGACGCGTCAACGCTCGCGATCTCACCTTAGGGAACGTTGAGGACAATCTCTGGGATTCCAGGTCCACCCCCTGGACATCGGCCCAGTCAAGGACCTTGCCCATGGTGTCAGACCGCAGGAATCGCCGACGCACCCGCGATCCGTCGGCAAGCCGGAGCATAAATGTCGCGGCCACCCCGTACCCCTTGAGCGCAGACTCTGGCGGCTCTTGTCCCAGCTCGGTGGCCTTTTTTTCTCGCCTGTACCATGCGGTTGGTCCGAATACAGGAAGGCACACGTCAGCGCCGTGTACGGGTAGAGGGGTAAGGTTTCGGGGGTGAGTATTGGGCACGGAATTTGTTGTGCTTGTGTGCAAGACGGCGCCAGCAAGCGAATTCGGCTCTTTTTCTGGTTGGATGGACTGGCAGAGGTGGAAAGGGTGGCCGGCGACCTAATGCTCACGTGCAGCGGCGCAGCATATCAAAAACAAGGCCGGAATACCGACGGTTTCGAGAAGAACACAAACAGGACACGCAGAATCCTCCGGTAGTACGTACACAGGAGCCTCGGGTAAAAAGACATTGCCTCGTCGCTCCCTACAGTAGGAAAAAATACACCTATCGCAACCAACTCTCACCTCTCGACGTCCTCCCGTTCCTTCGCCTCCTTGATCTCCTGCGCCTTCTTCTCCTCCTCCTCGAGGCGAGCCCGCTCTGCCTCTTCTTCTTTCTCCAGCGCCTCCCGCTGCGCGTCGTCAATGAGAGACTTCGAGTACCCCTCCACTCGCTCTGTGTGAATGTTTATTTCGTCTCTTAGCCTCCTGTTTTTGACAAATGCGAGGGTTTCGCGCGGGCGGAGCGGGTTGGGCAATGCTGCGGACGCTGGCGCGGTGTTCCGTGTTGTTTTGTTGTACTGGAGGAGTCACTGTTGCCACGGGAAAACACTGTGGCTTAGTCGAGAAGGGGAGTAGGGGACACGTGCTATACAATGAGAAACACGCTGTGCAGATATTATACGTTGTAGACAACGATACAGCCGAACACGAAAACATCACAGGCCGTGTCTTCTCGACATGGCCCGGACTGCGAACATCGCCCAGATCTAAGCGACCGCAACAAGCACACCTTGCTTTGAAACTGCAACCGAACGTCATAAATAACGGCGGCGGTGCATCCAGGGAAGCATCGCCCAACCAACAACACAATGTTATGGAGCGGATAAGGGAAACATATCCGGCAAAGATGGTCGATGCCTGCTCTACATGGTGTGAGCGGAGAGTGTATGACTTCACTCACTGTTGCTCGGCTAGCTCGGTCTCCAGAAGTTCCTTCTTGAGCTCCAACACACGAGTCATCCAGCTGATCATCTGCAGCAAAACATGCGGAGCAGAACTCACGCTATGAGCGTCACGTTGCGCATGCGTACGCACCAATCTCGCAGTCAACACGTGAAAAAAACGTTCACGATACCGAGCGCGCATTGCATGTTCTGGCGGGTGAAGAGCGGTTCGTCGTTAAAATAAAAGTTACTGCTTGTGCCGTCTTACTATCAACGACTACACACAAAATCGGGCTCTATCAAAAGTCTGCACCCTACATCTAAGGCCGACATACATCCAGGACTACACACACATATCGCTGGCCTTCCGAGTCATCCCGCGGAAGGGGTGCAGCGGAAGGTTTTGAGCTCCTAATATGAGCTCAATATCTCATCCGAAACATGACCCCGTTCGCGCAATCTGGCCAGAACTTCTATGCGCTAGTCGTAAACCAAATACTTCGAAGTATACTCGCGAAAGTATCAGACCGACGGGTAGTTTTTCGCTTGAGGACGTCGACCGCACTATAGAGGCCAGAAAAAAGCATTCAATTGAAAAAATTCACCCCTACCGCACTATAGAGGGATGACTCTTCCCTCCTCGCCCCTGCTTTGGTCCGCGAGAGCGAAGGGTCGGAGGAGACAGATGCTGCAAGACTAAGATCCCTCAAGCATCGGCACGAGACCAATGCTTCTGTCAACACACAAACGCACACACGCCAATAGCGTTGCATCTCCATGCACTGGGCGGAACGTGAACCATTAACGCTATGATCATGCACTTGGTAAAAAAAAAAGTCGAGCGCTGGAGAGAGAACGGCGCTCCCAACGACTGCCCAGAGAATCGAATAAATAGCGCCAGACAACCAGTAGATACCTCGAACTCCGTACAAGTGAATAACTCGATAACAACCGACCCCCCCTCCCCCCCCCCCCCGCGCTCCATTAACCGGATCGAACCTGGTCTGGGGAGGGCGGCGGGTTGCAGTGGTGTAGAGCCACCGTCGACCGCTTAAGCTTCCGCTCCAAAGACATCTTATCCGTCAATGAGGCACTGTTAACCACTCCAAGGAAGGGCAACGACCGTGCACCCACTCGTTTTGCCGCCGCGGCGGAAGCCGCCGCGCGCTGAGCGGAGCTCTTGCCCCCAGGAACCCACACGACGAAGTTTGAATCCACGAAGTCAGCAACCTAAATACCGGCAGAGCACGTGGCGCAGAAGCAGCAAATAAGTGCTTTTGGTGGGGTAGAGCTGTCGAAGTTAACCCTTAAACCACCGCAAAAGTGATTCTACTATAATTCCACGTTTTTCGTGCCCAACGTGGGCGCAGTCGCACGGGGCCTAAATCAAG
Organism: Undaria pinnatifida; assembly: GCA_012845835.1. NCBI lineage: Eukaryota > Phaeophyceae > Laminariales > Alariaceae > Undaria > Undaria pinnatifida. Next base: position 15,090,880 of record JABAKD010000030.1, read on the forward strand.
AGGCGCCAAGCGCGGTAGCATCAGCAGACGCGTGAGCATGCGAACAGCAGAAAAGGACCGTCCTCGCGTTAATGTTGCACGCGCTCCTCAGAGCGAACCCCCACCACATATTTTTTCGTAACGGCAAACGATGAGCAGCGCAGGACAACTGCATGGGGCGCGTATTATAGAAATCGCTCCAAAGCGCTTTTAGGCACGTCAAACTTACAAAAAAAAGGTCAAAACTGCCCAGGAAATTTGGGCAGCTGCATGCATGTCGCCCTTGTCACCTGTTCATCCGCGAAGGCCTTGCAGATCGCGTCGTCAACCTTAGCCTCCTTGCTGCCGCGACCCCGGTCAGCAGCGATGTAAACAAGGCAAAGGCGGTTGAGCTCCCACGCGTGCTCTGTTGCCTCGGCGAACGACTTCTCGTTGAAATTGGGGTGACTGGGACGACGACGACGATGATGCAAGAGCGGAGAAGCACGGCGCAGCGTCAAGTACCGGCGGGGTTCACCACCCGGACCAATTTATCGGGTATTGTTCGTGTTCGTGAAACAGAGGGGTTACCAACAGCACAGGCGGCGAGCGATATGCTTATGGTCTCTTGCGAAGGCTTCGACTGGAAGTCAGGGGAAGAGCTACTCGTACGCACGAGCCGTGCAAGCACGTGTGTTTTTTCTTTACCGGGGCGTACCGGGGACAAAGACAAATACCGCGCGGGTAATACTGCAAGCGTACATGGACTTTGCGATTTCTGCCCATTTTTACTCGGATCCTCCGACCGTCCCACCTCCGACCGTCACACCCCACCCACCCCTCATAGCGGGAAGACTCCGCCCAGCACGTCCAAGTGCACCGTACCGTTGCTGTACCAAAAACGGGATGTAGAGCTGAACTGGCAGGAGATATACAACACTCACCTTCTCCTACGAGTCCCACAATGACGCTCTCACCTCTTGCCGTACTTGGTCTCGAACGCCTCCTTGAATCCGGCGCCAGAAGTCTTGCTTCTTTTCGCCTTCGAAGCTTTCGCCTTGGCCTTCAAGCCGCCCCCGCCACCCCCGCCCCCGCCGCCTCCCTTCGTTCCGAGCAAGGTCCCGACCACGTCCAAGAACTTGGAAAGAAGTGTCTTGACCGTTTCGGCCAGACCGCCTTCGCTCAATGTCGATGCGAGAGCCTGGTTTTCAGGGATGAACGTGCCGGGGAGCTTTCTGGGGTAAATGTGCGATATGGTCAAGATGCACGTTAAAAGCTACTAGCGCACAGCAGTGGGTTTAACTAAGCTAAGCTAAACGGTATACGTATCAAACCAGGGACCAGAGGGTGCACTGCTGTTGTATCATGTGTCATGTTTACAGGTACCAGGCACCAGGTGCCAGTACTCGATCGTTATGATGAGGCCACCAGAGTGCTTGATGCTTGATGACGTGATGCGTCTCGTTGCACCAATGCGCCATGCGTCTCGTTGCACCAATGCGCCACACCGCGAACGTTTAATCTACAGCAGCATGACGAAGGTAAGAGCTGTCGCGCAAGCTTGGTTTCTTGAACATCTCAAGTGTGCGCAACCACAGTCTTGCCTTGTACCTGGTATCATGAATTTGCCGATACAGCTTTGGTCGTATGTACATTCACGAGCATCGACCGAGAATACCGATACAAGGTTGGTCATACATGGGCATCTTCGTCGATGCTCGCACCGTCCCCCATTCAAACAGACCCTTTCTTTGGCCATGGTCACTGGGACCTCTCAATAAGAAAACTTCATTCCGCAATCTCACGCCTAGCAGCATCGATGCCGTACCTCCTGCGCTTCGCCTTCTTCCTCCACGCTTTGAATCGCGCCGCCTCGGACTCTAACCCCTAAGCGTCCGACCAAGGCCGATCGAGCTGGGGCCACACGCTGGATGGCACCTCTTGATGACTGCGGCGAAGCTGGCACGTTTGTCCACCGTGATGCTGCCGAGAAGTCAAGAATCGCCAGCGCGATTAGCATCGGACCATAGAGAAGATGTCGCCGCCATTGGTGTCGCTGCTGCTCCTGCTCCTGTTGAGTTGCCGCCGAGCTTCCTCGGTGATGGCACCGCATCTGAAGTGTGCGAGCCGTATATTGCAGGATTTTAGGTATTCCGGAGTGGATCGTTTGCCTCGGCTCTCGTGGTCTTTGCCGTTTGTGGAAAAGCAAGGCACTGCAACGCGCTGAAGTTCTTCTAAGCGATGAGGGTGGGCGCCACGGTAGCAAGGAAAGAGTAGCAGCGAACGACGCCAGGCTCTGTTGGCAACGACACGTGTTGCGTGTATCCACATCAATCCAAATTTCTAGTTGAACAGGAAGATGTTACAAAGAGTTGAAGGCGTGTTTTGGTAGGAAACCCTCCCCGGTTATGATATTTTGAATCCACGAGCGGCAGCAGGAGAGGAGGAGCTGCTAGCCGCTCTGCCTCTGCAGCCAGGAGCGCATCGATCTGGTTGTCATCAGTGCCGACCAGATCACTGCTAACCATGGCGGTGTCGACGGCACGAGTGAGGCAGCAGCAGCAGCATTCGATAAAAGCTAATGGTAACGTCAACCACGCGCCAAGGGGGCAGCAGAACAATGATGGGCACGGACACTCGCACGTGTTTGACGGCTGGAGCGCTCACGTGCGCTACTTTCTGGCGCAGTACCCCCTAGATGCGAGGCCCTTCGTCGCCCAGGTATGGAAGTCGTTGGTGGCGACCCGGGTAGCTGTCGGTGACACCTGCTGTTAGTTCAAACTAGCCCCTTTTACTGCATTTTGCATGCAACCACCGCGGTTTATGTCCAACGGGCGATGTTTTTCAACCTTTTCCCCAACGTTTTTCGACCAAGATGTGCACTTTAGGGCCCGAATTAACGAACGATCCCCAACGTTTTTCGACCAAGATGTGCACTTTAGGGCCCGAATTAACGAGGAACTTGCCAAATCGAATTTCGATTTTTTTTTTTTTATTTCATGAAAAAACACGAAAAATTCAACTTTGGTTCTCGGACCTACTATTATGGAAAATTTTGAGCGATTTTTTCTGGCGATTATTTTTGTAGTTTTGAGGCTCCAGAAATAACTGCATCAGAAATAAGGGGCGTCCATTAGACCTACTATTATGGAAAAATGTTTAGCGATTATTTCTGGCGATTATTTTTGTAGTTTTGAGGCTCCAGAAATAACTGCATCAGAAATAAGCGGCGTCCATTATGGCTTCTGATTTTTGGAAAGTGGTTTTATTTTGAATTGGTAGGTCTTGTTTAGCCGTTTGCCTTTATTTTTGAAATATGGCACGTACATTGTCGCCGGCGACGTTAGGTCATCACCGCCTCTGCTGCTGTCTCTTCTGCTGCACTGCTGCTGTGGTGCTGGTGTGGTGTGCCTGTGGTGGTTTCGATGGTGGTGGTGCTGCTGCTGTCGCGTTTGTGTGAGGATGAAGCTCTGTCTCGCACACAACAGGCGCAGTATGCTGTCGTAGGTGTGTTTGTGATTCTTTGTTGTGGGTGATGCGTGACGTGTACAGCAGACAAGTATCATACCAGGTACAGTATAAGCAGTGGTGACGTGTGATACTTGGTACGAGGTAGTATCCAAAAGTCAAACAATCCCAGTTCTGAGAGGTTGGAAGAGCTGTTATTTCTGGGCTCAGAAATCACCAGATCCGCTGATTTATGGCCTCGATTCTTTCTGAACCCAGAAATAGCGATGATTTCTGGTCCCATAGTGAAAGGTTTTTATTTTTGGCGTCGGAGATCCCGGTTAAAGAGAGAAATAATCGATGAAAACATTCGCCATAATAGTAGGTCTTATCAAGGAACGGCGCAGTGCGTTCTAGGAAATAAAAAAATTCAAAAAACGCAAAAGGGTCAACCAACACCCGTGGGCAACGACCGAGGCGAGCCATGGCTCGCGTCCTCCCCGGAGCGCCGCAGCTAGCGGCAGATTCTTTTGGCCGGCAGCGGCTTGGAGGCTATAGCTCTAGGCGTCTCTTGGATGGGCTGGCGCCACCCCGCCGCCCGACACGGGCAGCAGCGACGGGGATATAGCGGTCGAACTTCTGAGCGAAGTCATCATGTGGTAAATGATCGTGTAACTTTCGAGGTGCAGGGCGACGAAAAACTGGGTTTGCGGCGGTTTCGGTTGTTTTCGAAGCGTCGCAGGCGGTCTACGCTGTGCTAAGGACCTTCGGAGGCCGCGCTGCGGCTGCCCCGGTGGTCCTACCTCTCGCAATGGTGGCTTCTCGCCTCTCAATCAGCCGACGACATGGCACCAATTCGCGTGGCCGGCTTCGGTTACACAGAACAAGCCATGTCTAGGTGGACAAACTCCCTGAATTCAATTTCGATTTTCGACTAAATTCGACCGAGAAAGTCTTTTTTTACTTCTTCGTTGAATTTGATTTTTCGTAATAATTCTGAGAATGCCTGTTTGGTAATTCATTTCTTGACCAATCAGATGCAAATTAAATATAATTCTATAAAAAAAATCGAAATTCGATTTGGCAAGTTCCTCGTTAATCTGGGCCCTTAAAAACTTGAACTAACGAAAGTAGAAAAAAAACTATCGTTTCTTGTTATAAAAAAATACACTCCAGCTGTTGTGAGATCGAAGATTTCAAGTGGAAGATTTCGTCGAAGCTTATCTTTCCAAGCTGTGCTCATCTTTGCAAGCTGTGTGTGATACTCCGATCGCGCGTATTACTGGGTGTGTGGCGTCATTAAGGATGTAGGCCGGCGGCTCCCCTTGAAACTACAATGTAGCTTGTACCAGAGTCAACGGGGTGACGTTAATGTTACGGCTCTGTGACAGTTTCAAGAGTTGCTATGACAGAGGCGTTTTCGTGATAGTAGAGGCCGCGATATTTACGTCCCCTCCCTAAGTCGGGTGTGGCTGCCCCACCCGGACACTTCACTTCTTCCCTTCTTACCCACTTCACTTCTTCAACCAAGCATCAACCATCCTTACACAATTCCTTGGGTTCACGTTCATAAACCTTCGGATCAGCAATCAAGTTACCATTTTTCACACTACCTTCTCGGGAAGCTTCCCATCATGAGCACTCGCACAAGGGACTTGCTCTCTTTCTCCCAGGAACGCACTAGCGCCTTCTGAACTCGGTCGTATCGGTCCTTCGGAGGTCAGTCATTATGAATACCTCAGGCGTGCTACAGATATAGCCTATGTGTGGACCTTGCGATGCTAGTAGGCTAGATACCCTCGTCTTCTTCGCCATGAATATACTCGCATGTCCCACCCTGATTCCAGACTGACTCCACTGTTAAGGCTCCGATTCGTGACATTAACACCAATCTGTGCGCGGAAACTATGAACCCGTGTTTGAGGGGGACAAAAAATCTAAAAGCTGTGGAAGGAAATGCATCAGTTTATCAAGTATATCCTGTAACTCGTATAACCGGTGAGGGGAGGGTGGAGTTTTAAGGGCGTGGGGGCCGGGGGCGGGGGGTTTGAAAAGGAGGGGGGAGCGGGGGGGGGACAGGGGGGGCGGGGGCAACTCAATCTGTGCGCGGAAACTATAAACTCCTTAAGGGGACAAATCTGACGGTTGTGGAAGGAATGCATCAGTTTATCATGTATGTCCTGTAAGTCGTACAACCGGTGAGGGGAAGGCGAATGGGGGGGGGGTATTCAGTTTGTGAGGGGGGGTGAAAACGAGGCGGGGCGGGGGGGGGAGGGAGGTTCCAACCGCTTTAGGTCGCACAAATGTATACCTGGTAGGAACTTACTATTCGTGTGGTGCTAGGTCTAGGCGATGGTGCGGGTGGCGGGGAAGGAGGGGGCGGGGGGGAAGTAATAATAAATTAATTGGAGCTACGGCATGGATGGCTGGAAACGTAAGGAGGTGATATCATCTGTCTGGTAGTGTTTATTGCTCTGGCAGATTTTGATTTTAGGTGGGGCGGCGGGGGAGGAGGGGGGGAGGGGGGGTTGTTTTTGTGTGCGTGTGTGTCGGGGGGGGCGGGGTTGGTGGGGAGGCGGGGAAGGGGGTGGTGGTTATATATCAGCTACGGCATGTTTCTGAGCTATCATTGGTCCTACCCAGCATCTCGAGACAGAGTATACATGCGAGTTTAGGTTAGTTGTGGGTGCATAGTCGACATGGTATACGTTCCAAGATATCTTGCGAAGATGTCAGGATCGAAGCGTTGAAAGCCGAAACACGACAGGGTGCGCGTAGAATACCTGGTATTCTGCTATCGACGCGAAGGTTGTGCTGGGCAGCCGCACAAAGCGGGCCAGCCGTTGATGCATGTCTTGCATACAGGTTTACTCTGCGGTGTTTGAAACATATGCGGGGCCTGTTTCTCCGCTGCATGACCACATCCTCCCGTCTCACGTCTCGCCCCGCTGTCGAACACCTCTCAATCACGCCGTGCAGCGTCTGGCCGCGTACGGCATCCGGAGCCTGCTATCTTCCCACCGCCAGGAAAACTTGACCCTCGATGCCTTGGCCTCCGCCACAGGTTCGTGCGTGTTGGTGGCTCTCTAGGTGCTGGCCTGGTTTTCATGTACGCTGTCTAGCGCGCTGCGTCGGCACCGGTATCAAGGCAAGGCTCTCTCTCTGGGCCATACTCATTAATACTGCTGTTTCGGAATCCTGTCGTAGGGGTGTACCAATAAGGAGCGATGCTAAGGTGCAGAACTCGGGCTGACTAGGCTTCCGTGTGGCCTGCACTTCTTCCTTGTACGCACGAACAGAGCCGGCACATGCAAGCACTGCTGTGGTTGCGCGTGTTTTCACGTTTTAAAAGTCGCAGCAGGGACCCGCGCCTAAGCATCAATATCCTCATCAACTTCGCTCCTGTGTGGACTCGAGCTTCGCGTGATCAATTCTGCGCTCGGCATACCCTTTCCCCCTGTATGTCTTCCCGCCCCACGCCCCGCTGGACGTGCAGACTCCGCGGACAAGGATGTTTTGTCCTTGATGAGGCAGCACGCCAGGGGGCGGCAGAAGCAGCGGGTTGGCGGCGGCAGGGGCGGGGCGGCAGGCTTTAGCTATCAGAAAGGTTGTCCCTCCCGCGAGACCGCCACCGCCTCCGCTATGCATAGTGCTGGCGTGTCATCATCTCCGGTGCTGCGGGAACGTGGATCAGCGGTGGGTTTCCTGTCGCTTCGTAGACGGACGTTTGGTGTGCAGGGTCGGGGAAAAGAGATGGGGGCACTAAGTTGGGGGGGGGGGGAGGGGCGTACTCATTTGTTGCCTGCCTTCGTCGTTTGACCATTAACCACGCATGCGTTTCCAGATGGGGTAGATTTTGGTGTTTTGAGAGTGCTTGTCAGTGCATCTCTTGAATGGCGGAGTGGGAGGGAGAGCGCGTGGACCGAGGGAGGGAGCTATTTATAAGCCACGGGGGTATTATTCGCGACCTGTGAGACTGGGACGAAAGATGTTTGCTCCGGTTTTCCTCGGATATGCCGTTTGTCGCCTTTCCCGCACGATCTGCTCCTATCCTATTGGCGCGGTCATAATTTCCTTATTTCGTGGTTTAGCTTAGACACCAGGAAGCGATTATCCCCGTCGAGCGAGCGGGCGGGCTGTTTGTCGATGTCTCGCGTACTTGGCTCAGTGCAACGCACGGCACCTATACGATGCCAGACACAAGTACAATCGTCGTGGTGTTGGATGCTTGTTGCAGGTGGAATTATTGTTTTCCAGTAAAATTCATTGCCCATTTTGGAAGCACCCGTCGCTCTCTCAGCGGCTGCCGCTTTTGCAGGGTCTGCCGTTTTTCATTTGAGCTGTATCAGCCTAATTGCGCAGATACCACATGCCAGCGCCGCTTCCTACCACCCCTTCCGCGATACGACACAGTAGCCATCGTTGAGCAAAACCAACAAGGCTCCGGGCTAATCGTACCACATCCCTGCCACCGCCGCTTCCGCCGTTGCCTTCACCGCCGCCGCCGTTTCCACCTTTTTTCCTGCACCGCAGGATAACATCGTGACGGGGCCGAGGGCACTGACGGGCGGTGCGAGGAATCACGCTGTCGCGGGCCGCCCCGACGTCCTGACGCGGTACCCGTTCGTCGACGACCTCGCGGGCACAGACGGGGGCGGGGTCGGGGCAGCCCTGCACCGGGCGACGCCGACAACCCCCATACAAAACCTTGCCAAGCGCGAGATCAAGTGAGTCTAGACGTTGCGCGAGGAACCCGGTTGTACGGCACGGTGTTGGCACTCGCCCGCGCGCCCGCGCGCCCGCCCGTCCGCCCAAGTACATTCGAAAACCCGTCCGTGGCTTTAGGTGTCTACCTAGAAATCAGCCCTGAAAAATGTAAAACTTGCAAGAAATACCTCCGCGTTTTCTTGTATGTTTTGCAGTTAGGCAATTATTAGCAGGATTTCACGAGTACTTTTACCGGAAAACGGCTTGTTTTAGTCTGCGCAATTCAACCTAGTGAAGAGTCGGCAGCAAACTCGCCCGTCTCCTGTGGATCACTCCCGTGGCTTCGGGCCCTGTTGTCGTCCTGCGTCACGTTTGTTTTCATTCCGGGCCTGGCTTCGGAACCACAGCAGTTTCCTTCTCTTTTCTTTTGACGCGCGCGTATCTAGAACAACGTTTTTTTGGCTCTCGTGTCTAACATGTTTTGCTTATTTTTTGTGCGCCGTTCCTAACACGTGTTTTTTTGTACGCGCACGTGTCGAATGCGTTGTTTTTAAAGCTCGCGAGTTCAAAATGCCAATGCTTCTATTTTTTTATGTTGGCGCGCCTTCTGCGTGGTCCGGGCTGCAGGCGGCTGGCCCACGAAGCGTTCCGCGAGCTGAAGGCATCGGCCCTAGGCATCCGCCTGTCGGACCTACCCTCCGCTCTCCAGTTCCTCTTCTTCGGCGACTCTGCCTCCTTGCTCACGGCTAAGGGTGGCGCAAGAGCTGGCGGTGTTGATGGCGGTGGAGGCAGTGGCGGTGGACCCCGAGTAGCCGGAAGGAGTGCGAAGGATGTACACCTTGTCATGTGAGAAGGTTGGCGTGGCTGCGCGCTGGGGGGGGGAGGGTCGTGGTTGCAATCACATGGAAGCTTGGCAGCGCTTCACGGATCTCTTCTGATGGATCTCCAGTTCGTGCCTACGGTAGGCACGACGACTGCTGTCGCTGTTAGACCCACGTGAAGCGACAAAAGTGCAATAAGTTGGAAAGCATGGTTTCTTGTTTCGCAGAATCGTGATCGAGCCCACCCCCTTATCTTTCTATATCGAAGAGACGTACTGAGTGCCCAAACGTTGGAGGTGCCTCTGCTAGGAGTAGGAGCGAAGCTCAGTTTCGAACGGGATGCGTGGTCAATGGTCAATTTGCTAAGGCAAGCAATAAATGAGTACACCCCTTATCTTTCTCTCCCCTCCCCTCTCCCTTCCCGTATGTGCCGGGCATGACTGTACGCCGCTTCTGTATTTGCTAAAGTATTATTTTCCTTAACTGCATGTTTCACCGTCTTCGCAGGGCTCTAGCACGAGAGTGTTTGCCGCCCACGCTCGCGCTTGCCGCCCGAGACACGAGCACGCTCAGCAGCGTCAGCACACACGAGGGAGCGGAGGCGGGGTGGGTCCGCGACGGACAGGTATGTTGGTTGACCGCGAGGGTTTTCTCGCGGGAGTTCCGGTGCTTTCTCTGGGAGCGTGCATACGGGGTTCGGCACGCGGTTGCCATGTCGTAGAGCGAAGGGAGCCATGTGCATTGCCGTCGGGTTACTGCCGGCGTGAATCTATGATACCGTCGTCAGCCGGGGCGTGAGTTTCGTGTGGGTTTCATGGGTTGGTCACTACAGGGGTGTCGACGCGATTTAGCTCTCTCGGCTTCCAAGTATGGCTATGCATGGTTTTTGTGGGCAGTGTGGTTCCGCATGTTGTACGGATGCGGTGAACCGGTGTAGAACTTGCGAGACCCCGGCACTTGGTATGTGTTTTCGCCCTGTTGCTTATCGTGGCGTGCCGCTAAGATAAAAGGAGGGAAGGGAAGGGAAGGGAAGGGAAGGGAAGGGAAGGGAAGGGAAGGGAAGGGGAGGGAAGGGACGGGAAGGGAAGGGAAGGGAAGGGAAGGGAAGGGAAGGGAAGGGAAGGGAAGGGAAGGGAAGGGAAGGGAAGGGAAGGGAAGGGAAGGGAAGGGAAGGGAAGGGAAGGGAAGGGAAGGGAAGGGAAGGGGAGGGGAGGGGAGGGAAGGGACGGGAAGAGTAGGGAAGGGAAGGGAGGGGGGGGGGACGGGAAGGGGAGGAATGGGGGAGGGAAGGGAAGGGAAGGGGAGGGAAGGGAAGGAGAGCGGAGGGGTGTCTGTAAAGTTTCCGTTGTTAACCCCCCCACCCCCTCCCTCTAAAGGGGGGGGGAAAAATCCCTCCGGGAAACCTTAAGAAAACTTTACTACCTCAAAATATCTCCACTCTAATTCCAAGGGATTAGGCCCCGACACGTGGGTACAGCTCTGCAGGATCTCCATTATATAAATCGCGCCGGCTCGATATTGATTTGCTGCCTTTGGCACGGTAGGCGTTCGCGCGTCAGGCAATCGAAAACTAACCCTGGCCTTATTGTGTTTCGACGCCTCCCCCGAACGCCAGAACATGTTCGTCAGCGAGCGGCGCTGGATAAAGATCGTGGCTCACGTGGTGCGCCGCCTCTGGAGCATGGAGCGGGGGATACCTCACAACATGCCTGCCCGGCTGCACGGTGGAAACACTTTCTCGAACCCGCCGGCACCGGCTAACGCCGCCTCTGCCGCACCCCCTGCGCCGTACGAGATGACGTTTCAGCAACCTGCGTGGCGGCCAGCTGGAGGCGGCGGTGGCCGTGCGGGTGGCCGCGGCGGTAGGGGTGGCGGTGGTGGCGGTATGCACGCGGGGCGTTCTCCCTTCCTCCAAGGAGAAGAAGAGAATATGGGGGTGTCGTTTTTGGGGTCCGAAACTACGGGGTGGGGATCGGCGGCGTCCGGTATCACGGGCGATGGCGGTGGCGGGGTCTATCTTGCGGCGGGTGGCGGCGGCGGGTGGCGTGGGGGGGGAGAGGGAGGAGGAGCGTTGAGGGCGTGGGAAGAGCAAGATGACGAGGAGGAGGGGGGGGGCGGGGGGGAGGGGCACGGGGGCGAGGATTGGGTGGGAGCCGGGAGGTCTTTGGCGTGGGCCCCTGGGGGGGAAGAAGGGGAACAACTTTTTGACCGACTTGGTGCTAACGATGACAGAGACGATGGAGGAAGAGGAGAGTCAAGAAGTAGCGGGGGTTTCACGCGAAGGCGAGACTCGGCCATTGTGCGTCAGCGTCATCGCAGTGGCGGTGGTGGCGGTGGTGGCGGTGGAAAGGACAGACGCGGTGGCTTGCGCGATGTCGGGAAAGAGGGGACGCGGCCCGCTGGGATGTGGGAGGTGACGCCCCCACCCCACGTTGCGGCGATGCGCCGTAGGGGGCGTGTTGGAGACGGAGGTGGGCGGAAGGCGGGCCCCGCGTATCTTCGAGGGGTGCAGTCGAGGATAGGGCCGCAAGTCGATGCCCATAAGGAGCGGCTCAGGAAGGTGCGTTTTGTGCGTACCTGGTATGATTTTTTTGTGTGATTTGTTTGTGTGTACTTGGTGTATGGTTGGATTTAACCCCGTTACTACTTCACACCATTTTTGGGGGGACACACGACTTGGGAATACAGCAGCACCGCTGTATAGTGGATTTTTTTTTTACCGTACGAAAACGGATAAGTGTCGGTTTTTGTCTGGTTGTGTTTGTGTTCGTGTTCGTGCAAATTTGTGGACGTGTAGGCGTGTGTTTTTTGGCATTTATGTTGCTATGGGTGTGTACCAGGTACCAGGTATGTCGGTATTGTGCGTATACGTATCGTTTTATGCACGTGTACATTTCATGTGCGATTGGGTGTTTTTTTTTTCTTGACGAGCCGATGGTCTCGCCTCGCCACGTTCGGCGTCATTTACGTCGCCCGCTCGTTCCGGGCTGACGGCGCACGGGCGTCTGTCCCGGTCGCGCCCACCGAGACGAGTTACAAGCGCTCCAACTATGCATCGCCAATCTACCCCAAGGGCTTGGGAAGGAGAGCGCGGCCAACGAAAAACGGGACCACAGCACTCTCTCCGAAACGACTTCGTGTTTTTTTTTCATGATTTTCGAGGGTGCGCGCTGGAGATTATACGAACGGTGACGATGGTGCAGTTCTAGATACTTCTCCGTAGCGAGGGGAGTTCCCCGCGGACGAATGCTGACGAGATTTGGTGGTACAAGCCCCAACGTATACTCCGGAGTATATACATAGTTGGTCATAGCACTACCCAGTACACCACTTAGTCACAGTGACGGAGTGGTCTATTCATAGTCGAAAGTGCTACGTAACCAACGTACTTTCTTGAGATGAACGGACCTAAAAAACACCTCTTCTGCTCGGTGATATGTCCACAAAGCTGTCGATGGCCCGCTGTATTTTTTATCGCCGCTGCTGATCTTCGTTCGCGTACCTCTCCCGCATGCGCCTTTTTTTTCGGTTTGCTGTTTCTTTCTTCTTCTTGTGGCAGATTGCCAACGCTCGCAATCTCGCTGTGAGGGACGTCGTCGCTCGACGGCGGCTGGGCGACCTGGACAGCTCATCCGGCCAGGGCTTTTCTGGCGGTGGAGGCGTTGATGGCGGCGGGAGTGGAGGGCTGTCGGCTGGTGATTGGGAACGTCGCCCCAGATCGTCGCCCTCGAGGTTAGTGACCTCGACTATGTCGCGTATTTTCTCGTATGTAGGTGTTTGGTTTGGTCCACGGCTTGTGGTAGGTTGCGTTTGGCTTGGCGGGGCGGGGCGTTTGGCTTGGCTTTCCATGTGTTGTCTTGCCTTGCATTGTGCCACGTTGGGTTCGGTTGCGTTTTTTAGCGTCGCGCAGCGTCACTTCTGTGTTGATGAGCGCGCTTCTCACGAACTGCTGATGGTGATGTTGCCAACAGGCGCTAGCTCCGTCCATGCCTGGCTCTACGTATGCCGCAAGGTCGCGAACCGATCGCGATCTGTCCACGGTGCCGAACAAACGTCACCCCAGGAAAGGAAAGACAAATTGACATACGTGCAGTCGGGTTTTGGTTTCAGGGGTGTGGCTCGCTTCCCGGTTTGCCAACGTAGCTTTGCGGTATAAAACGGCTGCGTCCGACGGTAGGGCGGTCGTGGCAGCAAGCAGGAAGAGGGTTGTTTTCCCCGGTTCGACGTTGTCGTGCTCTCGTCTGCATAGGTCTACATTGTTTTGTAAGCCGGAAATGGCAACGGGCCAACGGCGTGCGATTGATTGGTCCCCAGGACACGAGTTCATCATTGAGGAACCGCGAAAAATCGGAAGCCTGCCCGCGGTCAACGCGCCAGCGAGCGTGTATCTTTAGCCCCCGAAAGCAGCATGTGCGACGCATTCACGTCCATAACGCGCGAAGCAAGTGCGTGCAAGAGACCCGGGCGATATCCTGATGTCTGCTCCCCGATCCCCGACCCTCCACCCCCCCTGCCCTCATGTGCGTGTCCGTGGGCGCTCACGCTTTTCTTTTTTCCGTCGACGGCGGTGGTGGTGGTGGTGGTGGTGTGTGTGTGATTCAGGGGGCACACATCCGGGGAGCACGCATTGGACATCGCCAACGCTTTCCTGGAATCTACTCTCATGACGCGCTTGGCGGGGGGAGATTGGTGAGTTTTCTTGCCGCCGTGTTGCTAATTTGGTGAACTTGCACCGCGCTTGCCTTTCTTTTTAGTGTTAGGCTAGAAGGCCGGTATGAAGCTGTGAATGTGAAACGAAGGCCGGCAGCTATAAACGGAAGGCCGGTAGCGGCGTTAGGCAGCCGAGGCAGAGGCGAACGAAGCCGCGCATGCTCCGCTAGTTTTTTTTCGTATGCCAAAGAGTTTGTGTGCCCCCCTTCCTCCCTCCCTCCCTCCCTCCCTCCCTCCCTCCCTCCCTCCCTCCCTCCCCCCCCTGGTAGCCGCGCCGCGTCCGTCCCACGAAAATAAGCCTCTTGGTTTGGTGTCGACGGTCTGTCAGCAGTAACTTGGATGCGGAGGGGACGACGCCGGGGGAAGATTCGGTCGCTCCGAAACCCGTGCTGTTTGTGCCCCTTCCACCTTGTCCCAACCTTATCTCTACCTCTGTTCATCTCTCTCACGCTGAACCTCTCTTTCTCGCGCGTGCTCAGGCTTGATGGCGAGGACGGGGATCAACCCTCGACCGAGCTTTCGTCAGCCTGGGGAACCGATGGCGCGGTAAGGGAGCCCCCCCGTGACCGCCGCCCTCCCGCCGCTGGAGGAGTTCCTAAGGCGAGGAGGGGTTTTGAGGCGGAGTATGGCGGGCGCTCGGGGTCGCCGGGTAACCGCCACCGCGGACATGACGAGGAGGGTGCGTCGGGGACGCGAGAGGGGATGGGGGTGCAGGCGGGGGTGGCGCGACGTCGAGTGCACACGGGCTGGCTCGGGGACTTCGGCCCCGCGCACACCCACACAGTGCGGGAGATGGCGGACGATGGGCAAGACTATGGGGAAAGTGCCGACGGTGATGGTAGTGAGGGTGGGAGTGGGGGTGGTGGCGACGGCGGCGTTGGGGGCGCGGCGATGCGGCAGCGGGCGGTGGCGGTAGCATTAGGCCAATTCGGCTTTGAGCGAGACCGGGCACACAAGGGCAAGAACGAAGAGGAAGAGGAAGGGGGAGGGGAGGAGGAGAAGGAGCAGGGACGGCAGGCGGGAACAGAGATGTATACAGAGGAGAAGGAGGAAAGTGAGGGAGGGGACGAGGAAGGACGGCGGCGGAGGAGGAGCCCGCACGTTGAGAACAGCGGGCAAGCGTCGATGAGTCGTCGGACAGGCGATGATGACCACCTTGACGGGAGCGATGGTTTGGAGGCGGGGGTGGGTAAAGCGGTCGGGGTGGCGGCGGGCGCAGCTCGCGAGACTGCCGAAACTACCGACAGCGTCGAGAGGTTCACCGACATCGTTTCGCCTCGCGCTAGCCATCTGGAGGGCGCCCATCGCGTTCGCAATGATAACTTAGGTGGCAACAACAACAACGACAACAGCCCTGTTCGTAGCGTCGGAGGCAGCGGCGGTGGTGATGATGGCGGCGGTAGGAACACCAACGGTAGCCTCGGTGTAGAAGCAGACGACAGTGTGGTGGGGCCCTTTGATGGAGGGCTGGACGCGTACCTCCAGCTGGCGGACAGCAGCGCATTGCTTGACAGCCGAGAGGTGGAGATTGGAGGTGGTGGTGATGGTGCCGGCGGAGGCGGAAGCGGTGTCGAAGGCGGGGTGAGAGTGGGGGGCGGGATAGATAGCGGTGCAAGCGCCGGAGGGTATACAGGTGCCACTACTGGGAGTTGGTGGGAGGAGGATAGCTCGGCTTTGGAGACTGAGGAGGCCGGAGTAGGGGGAGACAGGGGGGAGATAGGTGCCTATCGCTAAATTTGTCTGTGGTAGGGAGGGGAAGCAGAAGGCGAGATCGCTTTCCTGTACTCCGGCACAAGGTCTTGTTTTTGTTGTGATTTCGAGCTGAGGCAGGGGGGTAAGCGGTTGACAAGGGTTGGTGTAATGGGAAGGAAAGGGTCGTCAATGGGTTTCGACTGTTTGCGAGGCAGCTCGTCGTGAGGGGTGGGTAGATAGGTTCGGTTTTGGGTGATTGCCTAATCGGATGGAGAGTCTGAGCGCTTGAGCTGCGTACTTGTGCCGTGATTGCTGTGATGAGCTCCTTTGGGGATGCGCTCAACACCCAACACCAAGGCTGCCATAGAGGCGTCGCGTTTAGGCCATCGGTTTTCAGCGACTGAGAGCCACTCGCGCGGGTAGCTAGCTACCAGGGTGGATGCTCGATGTTGATGGGAAACGTCAAGGTTGTGAGCTCTGTACAAAAACACACCTGGTGCCCGTACCCAGGGTACGGGTGCAACATCTTGGTACCCGTACCCGAAACTTCTGTGGGTTCTGTTGGTGTGCTTTTCGCGTTTGTCGATGTGAACCCGTCGCGAGCTTGCTCGTTGGGCAGCATCAACGAAATGTGTTCCTAATTTCGGTGCTGTGACTAATGCTTAGAGCTACTCGCGTGGGCGGCCAATTCGTGGTGGTGAAAACTGGGGTGTCCCCCGTACCGTAGGCTTCGTCCCAATTTTTGGGAACAAGCTAGTTGGAATGTTGAGTCGGAAAGCTATAGCAGTGGGAATACCCCAGGGCCAAGGGAATATCAGGTATGTTGAAAAAACAAATAAATACTGTTTCATTGTTGTCGCTTTTGTCTAAGGGTGGAAGCGCGCTGAGAGGGGGCTTAGTCCGGTGCCATGCATTGGTCTATTAATGATAGCCGCCGCCTGCTCCTTCCCTAGCCCTTAAACGTGGCCCCACGCTAGGGGGTTCCACAATTTTTCGTGGTCAATCAAGAGGTATTTTGTCTACTGTGTAAGGGGTTCCTTGATGCCCCTGCTGGCAGTGAATTGCACACGGTTCAGTTTTGTGGAGGGGGGGGTTCCTGCAAAGTTTCTTCCGTTGTTTATTTTTTGGGTGGACAAGGTTTCGGTTTATACCGCCGCACTGCACAGATACTGGTGGCGAAGAAGAAAATGCGGGGGAATCTGTGGGAGGAGGCAGAAGTAGCCCTTGTAACTATTGAGTAATATGAAATCTGCTGCGAGGAGTTACGGCTGAAGTTCCAGGTTCTGGATGTGACAGCAAGAGCATTTGCCGTGAGCAGTACGGGATGCATGCTGAGGCATGGAAAGGGTGGATGCATTGACCGCGGCAGTTCTTGGCACCGTTTTTTCCCCCCGCTATCCGACAAGTAGTCAGCGAAAGTCGCGTCGCGTTTATGGATGGCCCGCCGGCTTGTTGTCGGTGTCGCTTCAATACCGTGCACAGACAACAACAGTCATCATCGTGTTGCAGGGGCATCGAGAAGAGCACCTGGGTCGCAGATCGCACTGGGCGGCGCTTTGTACCGCTCCTTGTTGTGCTTTTGTGGTCGCTTGTCGTGGTCTGCAAGGAACAACCCTGAGTCGTAGCCAAAACAAAACCGAAAGCGGGGCGCGCTTAGCGCTTGGGTTTACAAAGAAAAAAACAAAGCACGAAATACACCAGTTTTTCATGTATGGTTGAAAATTACGCCATAAATACTTTTGGTACATACGTATCATTAATGTACAACTTA
Source organism: Undaria pinnatifida (assembly GCA_012845835.1). NCBI lineage: Eukaryota > Phaeophyceae > Laminariales > Alariaceae > Undaria > Undaria pinnatifida. The sequence goes on from JABAKD010000030.1 coordinate 15,107,986, forward strand.
ATAAGAGTCCCACCCACGCCGGCCACGAACCATGCGCAGGACGAAGTAAACCAAATAAACGAAACGACGACCGGGACGTCTTTGGGCATATGCCGGCAGCAGTCACGAGACAAAAAATACTGCACTGGCATCGCCACACCGAAACCACCCAAGAGAACGCGGCAACATTTTCCACGTTGCACAACTTCCCCACTCGCCCACCCAATCACCCACCGACTCACTCACCACACATGCAGGATCCCCACGCCGACCTACAGTACCCCTTCTCGGCAACACCCATGGGGCTAACACTACGGCACACGCAAACATTCTCGGCAAAATCTACTATGACGAGCGACGCCAAAGAAAGGTCGCGGCAAAAAATCAGCTCTACGAGACGAACATTCCCGCATCATCTCGGCCACGCGGGAGTAGCGCGCTGCAACCTCCGGCGGGTCTCTCCCAGACTGTTGAACGTGTTGAGGGGGGGGGGTGAGGGAAAAACGCCTCCTCTTTTCGAGGCTCTCATCATCACCCTCCCCCCCCGACAAAAACAAAATGTCCACGCAAACGGGACAACAGTGTGCCGACACCTGGGCCACCAGCACGACAAAATGTTGCGGCTCTAGCCAGCCTAGCCAATCCTCGCTAATATTAATAATAGCTCAGTATTGTAGCAAGAGGGGGTTAGTTTAAACCGCCTCCATTGGTCGGGGGCCACGTCATCCCCCCCCGCCCTCCCCCACACCCAAAACAAAACGCCCACCTAAGCGGGACAACAGACACCTGGGTGTCGACTCTCGGGTCACTAGCACAACAAATCGCACCGGGTCTAGCCACGCTAACTAACTCTCGCAAAATATAGCAGCCTTTTGCAGTAGTAGCTATTTAGCGCTGTCGACGTGCTAATTTAGACTAGGTATGCATCGATGTCGCTGTCCTATAGTGGCTAGCGCTATCGCAGTCTTGGCCATCTACACCAGGTCGACTACCACCACATTTGATCACTCGATCTTGGTCTGGTTTTCTTTCTCATGTCAGGCGTTTCCACACCTCGTCGATGTCTATTTTTCAGCGGTGTTTTCAAGTTTTTTAGTACGGTACACGCCCTGGAGTATCCCGGTACCAAACCTGATTGCATTAGCCCTACGCGGGTAGACGCCCCGGTACGGCCAGAGTACGCTCCCTACCGCAGTGAAAACCCCCATTTAAGTAAGCATCCGAGATAAGACCATTCGGGATTTAAGAGCCCTGAGATCGGCGTGTCCCTCGATAGTAAAAGCCATGCATTGCCCACCACAGAAACAGGCGATGTTTGGTTAACCCCTTTAGAGCCCCCGAACCCCTCCCTATACTAGAACAAAGCAATTTTATCCCCAAAAACGGGTTTCCAGTTGCAAAGGGGCTAAGAGCGCCTGTTTCGGCTTGCCACAGGGTACAGCAGGGGTCCCCCAACAAGGCTGTATCCCTATACAAGGCGGTATCCCGATATAAGGCGGTCAAAATCGCATGGCGCGACTGGGAAACTGCACTCATAACCTGGAATGAGTAAGACGGGTTCCCCCGATAAGGCGGTCATATTGTTTTCTATAGCACACCACCACCGCGTTACTGAGGGAACCCTGTTGTACCCTTAAGTCGGGGTACTCACTGTATGCACACCGCCTGGTTATGTCGGCCATGCCCGGGCAGACACTCGCGTACACGCAGAGCGTATAAATTACTAAGCACACCCTTGCTGGGTTTCTACACTAGGTCAGGCGTTTCTACATCTCATCGTTGTCCCAGCGGCCCTCCCTGCGCACCCACAGGGACTGCGATCGAAGGTACGCCGTGACGGTGCTGATCAGCTCGTCCAGCTCGATGCTCGCCGTCGATGCTGCCACCCTCGACCCGCCCTTTCACCGCACAAGGCAACATCGCATAACATAAAAGGTAGTCCGAGAAGGGGTAGGGGGGAAGGGTTAAGATAGACGACAATGTAAACAGGGTGGTTTAGCCGGCCGGGGGGTAGATACACTGTAAGAGGAAGGTGGCGTAGGCGGGAATACAACGGCAACATCAACAGCAGTAAAAACATAACACAAACAACACCACCCATATAAACACCAATACCACCACCACCGTCGCCACCGCCGCTTCTACCATCACCACCACCACCACCAGCAACTCCCCTCCCCAGGCGACGCCACCACCACCGCCATCGCCAATTTCGCCCAAAGTCAACACCCCTTCACCTCGACGAACGCATCGCCTTGGGCCCCCAATCCGGCTCTACTTGCCCAATCTCGCGCCTGGCGGGTATCTCGGAAGTCCGGAGTGTTGGGGGTTACATGGGTGCCATCAAGCCTGGATGAAGTTGCAGGCGAACAAAAAATGAGGCAGGATGGAGTTGCAAATCAGCACAAAAAAACAGACGCAGGGTGGAGTTGCAAGTGAGGCAGACAAAAAAAGGCCATCGCTTATTCGGGTTACAGGGGTCATAAAAAATTAGGCAATTTCGGTTGGGAGGGGGAGCTTGCGCTCTGCTCTGGCCCTCTCACGATGTTGCATCGGGCGAAGGGAGGGGGGGGATGGGGGGGGGGGTAATCATTTGTTGCTTGCCGTAGTCGTTTGACCATTGACCACGCATCCCTTTCGAGACGAAGCCCCGTTCATACCGAGAGGCACCTCTAACATTTGGGCGCTCAGTTTATTCCGTTTCTTCCATTTTTTTGTTCATCTTCTCTCCGTCCTCTTTGGCCGTCTGCGGCCACCATCTGGGAAGCGGGGGGGGGGTACTCATTTGCCTGCCTTAGTAATTTGACCATTGACCACGCATCCCTTTCGAGACGGAGCACCGTTCCTACTCCCAATAAAGACACCTCCAACATTTGGGTGCTCATTACGCCGTTTCCATATATTACATAGAAAGTGTTTGCTTATCTTATCCCCGTCTTGTTTCGCTGTCTGTGGCCACCATCTATCTCCCAGGATAGCGATCGTTTTCTCGCTACTCTCTAGTCTACCAAACTCTTCCATGTCACATTCGTCAAACTTCCTCATCTCCTCCTCTAACACGTCCCGTTCCTCCTTGTATATTTCACTTTCACCTACTGTATGAGTCCTACTCTCTATTGTTGTGCCGCACGGGTACACATGCGCATCCACACATCTGGGAGGGGGGGGGGGGGTACTTCAATCTAGTGTGGGGCGCGACCGAACGACTCGATGTACAGCAGTACGTGCAGTAGTCGAAGTGTGGTACGTAGAACGTGAAGAAAGCTTGGGAAAGGTTGGAGGGTGCCGCACAAACACACAAAACACAAAATCTATAGCAATGCGTGGTTCGCGTTTCTGGCGATGACACACAAAAAAAATCATGCAAGCGCATCCATCGGCGATCCTTTCATCCCCGCCCCCATCCCCCCTGCGAAAGTCTTCCAGATCAACGCTCAAAACGCGCGAGCCCATGGAAAAACTCAACTCCCCATCCCCGCCGAAGCAGTTGAACACTCCCTCCCCGCCCCCCTGCACGCCAAGCAAAAAAAAACTCGCGTAAAAAAAAACAACTCTCAGCCCTTGCATAAGAACTAGATGCCCCGCCCCCCCTCTCCCCTTGGCATGACTTCGAAAGAAACAACACGACTCGCCTGGAAAACTCCAATTCCCCGTCCCTGCCGAAGTGTTTGAACAGCGTCTCCGCCAGCTTCGGGCTCTGGTCTATGGTGTCGCGCTTAAACTGCAGGACCAGGTTATTACGCACCGAGTATTCGTCCATCAGCAAGTCCCAGGTGGCCTTGCAATTGTTGCCGTTGTGGTGGTGGTGGTGGTGGTGGTGGTGGTGGTGGTTGTTGTGGTAGTCGAGATTGACACGGTGCGAAGGTGAGGAGGGCGAGCAGCGGGGGAGGGGGGGAGGCAGTCTTAATTCCAATTAAGCGAGTCTTGTTCCGATGTAGGGAAGCTTGCTTCCAAGCTAGGGAGCTTGTTTTCAAATTCGGGAAGTCCTCTCTCCCTCCCCAATTTAGGGAGCCTTGCTTCCAACTTTGGGACCCTCGTTTCCAATTTATGAAGCTGCTCTTTCTAGGGCTTTTCAAGGATCAAGTCAAACCTCGCGGGTCGGGTCGGGCCGGGTCGGGTCACGTGACCCGATCCGACCCGTGAGACACCCGACCCGACCTTACCCGATCCGACCCGACCCGACCCGACCCGACCCGACCCGACCCGACCCGACCCGACCCGACCCGACCCGACCCGACCCGACTCGTGATATTATATACATCCTAACTCGACTCGACCCGACCCGTGAGATCTCAAAACCTCTTGACCCGACCTAACTTGTCTCGTGACATGTTGAAAAGCTCCCGACCCTACCGGGTCACGACCCGTCGAAATTCTTCATTTATTTTTCAATTTAAAGAGCCGGTTCTTGCAACCCGGGGAACCTTGTTCCCAATTCAAAAATCCTTGTTTTGCATCTAGAGAGCGGGTTCCCAATTGACAGAGCGTATTCTAAAACTTAAGGAGCTCGTTGACTAACCCGAACGCCACTAAAAAACAACTTATGGCAGCAGGTCAGGCACCTGGGGGGAGGGCTTGAACTCCTGCGGAACGTCCGACAAGGCAAGACCGACCGCGGCTGCCGCTTTCGGCGCCCACTCCTCCGCCAAGGACATGCCCTGTGTCGCGAACGGGAAACCGGCGACCCTGAAAAGAAAACCAAGACATACCGGGGGGGGGGAGGAGGAGGAGCCGGGGGGAAGGGAGGGTGGGGGTATAACGGCGAAGGCGGTGGCGTGCCGGGGGGGATATTTTGGTTCTGATTCTTCGCAAATATCTCGGTCGATGACAGCCTGCTTTATCGCTGGTATCCCCCTATTATTGGCTGTCCGTATGCGTTGCTAACTGCCTGTCCGGTGCTAATAGGTTTATTGGCTTGGGGTATCAGCGTTCCTTTCCCTTGGTCGTGTTCACTCGGAGTGTCGGTGCTTCTGAACCCCGCCCCCCTCCCCTCCACGCCTGCCACTCACGCCTTCGCAATTCCAGACAGGTTGTCCTCAAGCGGACCAAGGTTTCCCACTGCCAGCCCAAGGTCCCGCAGCTCGTTCAGAAACGGTACACTGTCCTTAGCAGGAAAATTGTTAAAACTGATCATGACGTTCGCCTATGACAGGAAAAGGACAGAGCACGCCCAAACGAGCAAAGGGGGGACGGGGGGGGAGGGGGGTCGACGGGGGGGGGGGGGGCAAGGGATGGCGATGGGCGCAAAGGTCACGGTGGACTGGGAAAACGCTGAGTAGAGAAGCGGGAGGCATTTTGGTCTTGTGCGCCACTACAGGAGGCCTGCTTTTGAGCTGCACAGCAGAGGAAACGGCGGTGCCCGAGTTTGACGTTGCTGCGGACGCTCCTGTGGTCGCGGTGTGCATCGTCGTACGCGGTGAGTCTCGGCGCCGTCGTGATTCTTCGGCGCACTTTCGGAGGACGTGCGAGGGCTGGCTTATCGTACGTACCCCGAGGCAGAAGAGTTCACACGGACTACGTACGACTTGCACGAATTGTAACGGGCGACACCCGCGGCCACCATATGACGGGCGTGAGGGGGGGGGGGGTACTCATTTGTTGCTTGCCTTAGTCATTTGACCATTGAACACGTATCCCTTTCGAGACGGAGCACCGTTTCTACTCCTAATAGAGACACCTCCAACATTTGGGCGCTCATTACGATTTTTCCATATATTACATATGGGGGGGGGGTAAAGAAACAACGTGTGACTCCCGGGCATGGCAACTCACACGGCAACGAAGGCATGGATAGCTCAATATCGGTCACTCTAAATAGCTCGAGACGTAGGGCGAGATGCCTTACTACTCGTACCTTTCTCCGCTTGGCCACCTCCGTCACCTCCGGGTAACAGTTCAGCAGGACGTGCACCTTGGCTCCGAGGGAGTGGCCCACCCCGAACAGGGGAATTTGACGCGTGACTCCCCTGCCGTACAAAGCCTCCACGTCCCGGTACGCCACGCGGAAATCCCGCGCGACGTCGCACGCTAGCTCTTCGTGGTTGAACTCGTTCAACCGCACGCGGGTCGCCACCACCAAGAAGCCTTAAGGCACGGGGTGTGGGGGGTAGTGGGTTAATGATAGCGTGGGAATGCCTCGGCCGCGGCAGATAACGTTGGTTTCGTCACGCGTGGTGTCAACGCGACCTGGCAGGACGTGGGGTGGAGCGGGGTGCCATGCTTTGTTATTCACGGGGCCCACGGTTTCAATCCACACATTAAGACGCGCAAGCACGACTGCACCCCCCACGCTTTCGAGCGATACTCAATATTAGTGTAGTACGAGTAGGCGCCTTTTTGCACACATGGGCACGTCATACTGCGGATGGGATCGTGCATAGTTCTGTGACATTCTGTCTTCGCGCTTACGTAGACATGTGGGACATGTGGTAGAAATGCGTACACAACATCGGTATATATCCGAAAACTTCTCCCTCCCCTTCCCTGCAATAAAAAAAACAAAAACATGAACAAATACACTTGAAAATTAGTTATAAAATACACCATCCTCATATGCAGAAATAGCAACCAGCACGCTCTACGACAACCTAACTAGCCCCCTGTGGCCTATGAGGGTCGCTTCTACGACAGCATTGCTTGCCAATTATCTGAGGAGGACTCAGCTGCAGTGCAGGCGGCAACTCTTAATTGGCTCGCAGTACCCTATTGGTACGACTACGTACCAGGTACAATAATAGTGGCTACTTGTGTTTTCACTGAAATTTTATACCGCAATATTCGATACTCCCCTCTTGAGAATGGATTTGCTCGCTTCGCGTCCTCAAAACGCCCAAGGCCCGGGGATAAACACGCAAATTATACATACACACCTGCGTCCGCCAAGGCCTCTAGCAGGGTACCGTACGCGTTCTTCGGAAACACGCCGACGCCCTGTCCGCCGACGAAATGCACCACCCCAAGGGGATACTCTAACCCCTTGGGCACCAGCACATCCGCGTTTCCTATCTCCTCCCATTCTCTACCCCCTTCCCTCCCCCCACTCCGCCGGCTGCCTTCCTCCCACCCCCCCCTCCTCGTCTCCTCCTCTTGCCGCGCCGACGGGGGTGGCGGTGGTGGTGGTGCGTAGCCGCGGACGCTCGGTTCGTTTTCCGCATCGTCGAACCTCCCGTACCCGCCAGGTCGGTTGCCGCCCATCGCCGTGTTTAAGCGAGGGCCGGAACGGCGGAGGTTTGGGCGGCATTGTCCGAAGCCGGGGACGGGGGAGGGGAAGGGAGTAAGAGGTGATGGAATGAGGTGGCGTGCGAGGGACGGGAAGCGGGGACGGTTGGGTCCGCTGGAGGTGGTGATGCCGTGGGGCTTGCCGACGATGGTGAAGCCTGCGTGTCGGGAAGGAGTTCGGGTGGCGTAAGGAAACAATGAAAGGGAGGGGGGAGGGGGGGGTGTGGAGGGGAGAGCGATCCTTAGCTGTACAAAATACGTCCACGAAGCAGACGGACAGCGACAAGAGCAAGAGCTGAGACGATCACGGAGGCAAGCCATCCATCGTGCACGACTAGACAAGAGGAAAGAGACCGGTGTTAGGGTTAGGGTTACGGTTATTGAAGCTGTCGTGAAGCGTACAACTGCTCTACATGCATGCAAGTATAGCTCCTGCACCTGCTCGTCCTATACCGAAGATCCAATATATATACGGATACGGGCATAACAGCGGCCCCTTCTTCACTGCTGCAGGCGCTCGTAGGTGTCGCGGGGCTATATCAGCACGTATCGGTGTACGAAGCATCTGCATGCGTGTATCTGTGTACTGCCGTATGTACGTCTGCATTGAAACGGGACGCGAGGTCGAGCCGCCGATGTATTAGTGTACGACTGCATAAGGAAGGAAATGAGCTCACCCTTGCATCCACCGAGGACGAGAGAGAACAGCACTGCTGTCGTGGACGTCCACGGCGATGGTGTTGCCCGCGGTCGACGCCTCGATGGCAAACGCTGCCGTAGCTTCTGCCGCGGCTGCTGCTGCTGATGTGGTGCCATGTCTTGCTGAGTTGGTTTGCCTCGCCAGCAGAGAACGAAACTACAGGGCGAAGTACCAACACGATGAGCTTTAGGTGCTCTTCGATCGCGCACTCGTACTCGGCCTGGAGTTCTCGTGCAACCGTCGTACCTTCAAGCTCTGCGCTGGCGGCGCAGGTTAACTGTTTGGTTTCTTCTCACTCGAGTTTTCCATTAGTATTGCTTGGCGTTACTACTTTTTGGCGTTTCAGTTTCAGTTTCAGTTTCAGTTTCAGTTTCGATGTTTCAACGTTTCACAGAGATCGATTTTTAACCTATTCGACATTACATTCGCAACCTCGAAACTCCAAAGATTTCTGCTTTCTACTCCATGTTCCCTGCCTCTGCGACTACTTGCTGGTCGCGAACTGCTGGTCGCGAACATCGAAGCGTGCCGAGTCCCCCCCCCCCCGATTTGTCCAAATTTCCAAGTTTCCAAATTCATCGCCTCCTGGTACCGGTAAAAACCATTTTAATTTTATACAGGGCGTCCGTGTGCGTCTTGCGCAGACCATTCCAGTTCCGAGATCAAAGACAAGCGGTGTGATGCCTAAAGCTGCTGTAACACGGTAGTCGCCTAGAGCTAGGGGTGGTCGAAGCGGTCGTGGTCGTGGCCGTGTTCGAGGACGTGCAAGTGGTCGCGGGCGAGGCAGCAAACGCGCCTCGATAACGCCTCTGACAGAGAGCCGTCGGAGGCGGCGCAACCTGATGACGTGGAGCCATCCGCGGCACAGCCCCCGCGCAGCTCGGCAAGCACCCCCCCCTTGCACGACGAGTGGGCAGGGTTACTCGATCTTCTTTCCATTCGACTGCAGAAGCTGCCGATGGCTGCCCAGGAGCTTGTGGGTTTGAGCGGTTCACAAGGCAACCAAGGCGATTCGCAGGGCAAGGCAGACAGCGCAGGAAATGCGGCCCAACTATGCCAAAGTTGGACTCGCAGTTTTCTCTCAGTTTAAAACAAGCCCTCATTAATGTGTAACACTCGCGGGTCCTCCTCACCGTCGGCATGAGCGCAAGAAGGCAATCCCGGGGGCGCCTATCTAAAAGAATCGTCATAGCACCAACTACGGCTTCATCCCCCGGTTGGTTGCGTTCGGCGCCGTGACACAGCGCTGCGACCGTGGTACTTCCCGTACAATGCGACATAGGTTTGCGCCCCGAACGGGCTTTGTGGCGCGTGCTCTGGGCACGCAATGTCGCGCGAGCTGGCTCGTTTTCAAGGGACTGCATGCCGCCTCGCCGAGACGCTGAGGACCCATAGAAATCCCAGTTTCACGATTGCAGCTTTTTTGCTCTACGGCTGTAAAGTGCATCTATCGCACTACCTAAGGCTTCAAGCTCCCTGCGTTGTATAGAGTAACCACACGGCACAACAGCAGCTGGGGTTCGAGCTCATCCTCTTATGACAGTCACAGACATAATTTTTACTCTGTGTGTGGCCCATGATTCCTGTCAAGCTACGTAGGAACTAGGAACATAATCTCACGAGAGCGACGCAATAGGTTTCGCTTTGGAAATTCAATGCCGTGGATGGCGTGCAGGGAACAGGGTGATATGCACTCACACTTGGCTATTACGTACGTAGCTTCCCGCAACCCCTCTGAATTTCGAAAGCACTTCCGCAGCCAAGACGCAAACACTACAGAAGCAGCGGCACAACCGCAGCCGCGTTTTAAGCTCTCGCTTTTGAGACAGCAACGGTGCTGTCATGTGAAAATTTGCGGTGCTCAGCTCGAGATACGTCATGTTGTTCACGTCCAATCAAGGCAGAAATCAAATCGTACACATTGTTGAACGTCTAATTAACCTCATCGTGTCGCATGCCGGTCACAGGTCATAAGGAAACCTGTGCTCCCCTTTTCATATTTTAGCACTTCCGTCCCGACATTTCAAGCTAACCACACCCAGGAGGGGGAGCTTGTATTCTGTACAATGTCACATGTTGCTCTACGTGTTCTGCGGTGATGTTGGTAAATGGCAACGGACAGGGCAACCCTCTTGGGACTTCAGCGGGCAAAAATGACGATAAAAAGTGATGATTGCAGCATCGGGAACTGATTATTGGGGGATGATAAAATTGGTGTCCGAAGCACACACTGCAATGGGCCGTACAGGAGTGGTGCGGCATAATTCTACTCGTACTGCTCGCTCACATTACTCGTAGACGCTTGAAAAAAACGTCGCAATCACCGCTTTTAGGTCGATATACTATAATCAAGATACAGTCAAGTCCCTAAAGGGTTCACGCGTCGTTGGAAACAACCAGATGCAGCCTATCCACAGGAGGAATTGCGTCTACAGCGGCTCCCAACGTACGAAATCAACGATGAGATTGGCGGTGCATACGCAGCGATAAGTCAGGGTACGGAACTTGTCATTTCTACAGATGGTATGAACACACCATAACGCAGGCTGCAGTCAGATATTATGCAGTGTGTGCAAGAGACATAAGTCCCGCATATGGTGCCAATTGTCCAAGCCCTCCGGTGATATAGTCTATACGAGAGAACTCAAGACGGATCGCTTCAACAAACACTAAAGCGTAGGGTACAATATTTATTACTTGTTTAGGGGAAATATCATCTACAGACTGAGGCATCCCTCTTACAGGGCGCCACGTCAGCGCAGAGTCCCCCTACATCTTGGGGGTTATTGCCGTCCTTATTGCAACTTTCGAGGTCCGCCCCATGTTTCGCTAACACTGCCGCGATCCTCGCGTTCGCGTACGCCAACGCGAAGTGCGCCGGAGTATTCCCGTCGATGTCGCTGGCCCGCGGGTCTGCCCCCGCTTCAAGCAGCATCTCAACGACCTCCATATTACCCGAGGCCGCAGCTAAGGCCAAAGGGGTTCTACAATGAGCGTCGAGCGCGTCGATATCCGCCAGGTTCAGCAGTAAAGCCCTGCACACCCCGACGTGGTCGCGGCGTTGGCCAGGACCTACCGTATGTTCCCCTGCAACCACGCTTGTGTTGCCGCGATGTGAAGGCCTGCTTCGCTCGCGCGCGAGCCTGGAATACAGGGAAGGTCGAGGTACGAACCTAGCACCTCCCTGGCGTCTCCAGCGTGGTTGCGGTGGAGAACACGGGAGACTTACGTCTAACCCTTTCGTAGTCGCGGCGAGACCAGCGACACAAGAGTGCAGGGGCGTAAACCCAAGCCCCGGGGTCTTCTTGTTCGCCCCGGGGCATGCCCACGGCTTGCCAGTCCTGTCTTCGGCAGAACGCGAGTTCTCCAGGCACGCGTGAGACACTTTGTCTGTCAACCCCAGCGCTGCCGCTTCCCAGATCGTTGGCAACGCCGAGCGGATTTCGTCCGTCCTGGCGGGAGGAGCGGCGAACAACATATTTAAGACAACGTCAAGAGGGTGAGGTTGTTTCCCGTATGTCTGGGCACGCAAGTGACTACGCAAAACCGTGGGTGGTACAATACTTCTAATGAATGACACAGACAATTCATAATGACCAGTGGTTTCGAACACACGTTGATGACAAATCAAACTCAGCTCTTCAACCAACGCGCCGGATGCCGCACCTGCCCAAGTCCATCGGCAGCGCGCCGGCTCTGTTTCTCTGGCTCCCGAGAGCACCGCAGTCGGAATCCCAGTACGCCAGTAGCCGGGTGGCGTCGGCGTGTCCCCCTGCCACGGAGTAGTGCAATGCGTTCCATCCCCGCCGCGACAGGGTGTGAGGGTCAGCTCCGGCTGTGAGAAGAGCTAGGAGTGCAATGTGTCTGCCGGTCTTGGCCGCGATATGCACCGGCCGGAGTCCGTCGCTGTCTTGCGCTTCCATGTCGGCTCCGTGGCTAACAAGCAAGGGGATCACGCGATGAACCTTCGGACGCAGGCACAACAGGACGACAGAGGTGAGCGCTCCAGGCGATGCGCACAACAAAGGAAGAAACAGCGAGGCGGTTTATTGCCACCGCTGTAATTGTTTAACCGCCGGTGTTGTCGTAGGTCTTGATATTGTGCTCAATTGCACCGGTCAGCATGTGATGACAGAAAAACAGGCTGGGCTAGGGTGAGGAACGAACGATACTGAATGGCGCATCAAACCTCACTAGAGTCGGATGCATGCTGCGGTAGGTGTGCATCAATTTGCTGATATGAGACTCCTCGCATGAGGAGCTCCACACCTCACCCCTAACATGGTTTTCATAAAATGGGAGTGCAAACCGACGCCCAATCTCATGGCCTGGGCATGAGGCATGAAACGGACTTATGTTATAAAACAACAATGGCTTTCCAGTGGCATTGGGAACTTCCTCAGTCGAGGATCTGTCCAGTCAGACATAACGTGCTAAACAAAAATACCACTTCTCTCGTAGCACGTGTGACGCGTGCTACAATAGAGGTGCATGGCTGTTTATCTGAGGTTGTCTTCAATTTGGGAGCTTAAGACCTCTCCCAAAAAATGACTGTGGAGGGGAAATAAAACGGCCACCGGGTGAAAAATCCCAGGGTCTAGGTACACGACGAGAATCATGCAAAAAAAACAATGGCCTACTATTTATTTATTTTCCGGCGATTTTGGGTTAAGGAGCCTCGTTGTTCAGAAAACAGTTCAGACGAAAAGTGCTACCTCCATCGTAGCCTTGGTCATGTTTCTGATTGGACAGCATGTCGCCTTGACCAACACTACGAACACAATGGCAGCTTGCCGATTGGCGTCCCAGTAGCATTAAAACAACTCACCGCGCTCTGGGCCCCCGAGTCCACAGCACAGGCAGCCACGTGCAAAGGGGTTCTCCCGGTGTTGGTCCTTGCGTTAGGATCCTGCTTCGATCCCAGCAATTCAACCGCGCACTTGTAGTGCTGCGGTGAGCTTTCAGCACAGCAGGCGTGCAACGGGGACCAACCACTCGTGTCCGCCTTCGGCGAGGCTGTGATGATGGAATTCCTTCGCGAGGCTTGGTGGCCATCCGCACACTGCGCTGCTGTAATGGGAGTCTCCCCGAGCTCATCGTTGGGCGATGACCACGAGGACGCCCATGCTGGTCTCATCGATATCCCCCTCCCATGCGCAGCTAGCGTATGTGCCCCCTTAGACATGATTCCTGCCCTTCGCTCGAGGAGCTTCTTTACGGCACCCGGTAGCCCGGCGGCCGCGGCTAGATGGAGACTCGTCTTCTCATCGACAAGAGACTTGCTCGTGCGCGTGGACGCCAGCTCCGCTTCGGATAAGGTCGAAACCCACACCTCCATCCGACGCGTTTCCCCTTCGATCGCATCGCCACCGATTGCCTCCACCGCCCCCCCCTCGACCACCTCTTTGGTGTGGTGCGTCGAAGTTTCCAAGAAACTATCCTCGATTGCGGCGTGGTTGACACGGACGTTTCCGTCACCATTAGCACGTGCCACTATGACACGATCCAGGCACTTCCTTGCTTCCGCGGCGAGAACCCGCTTCATGAGCAAGGTCGACGCTACGGCGTGTGCAGATATATAGGTCCCATCTATAGTAATAGCAGACGCCGCCCCATGCCGGAGGAGAATTTTAGCGGCCGAAACGGCGCCAGAAGCAGCTGCAAGGAAAAGGGGTGGCCGGCCGAGAGCATCTGTCGTCTCGATCGCTGCTTTTCTTGCGGCACGAAGTTGGCAAAGGTTCACAAAGCCGCAGTCGTCGTCACTTTGCCCTTCGTCCCCGCTGCTGCTGTTCCTGCTGCTGCTGCCGCTGCCCGTGTCTGGCTGGCGGATTACCTCTGCCGCCTTCCAAGCGTCGTCTTGAAGCCTTCCCTCGACGACATTTGTCCTCTCGTCGGCTTTGATCTCGGGTTTGCTCAAACCTCCTCTTGCCACTGCTCTCAGTTTTTCCCTGCCAAACACGACGTCCATCAGAGGAACGTAGGACACTTCGACCAGAGCGCAGTCGTTAACGTTGTCCCTGGTGTTGCGAGCACGTCGGTGTTTCGAATCGCGGTGGTCCCGCTGTCGACGGGTGCCTTGGGCTTTCGATGTTGGTGCACGGAAGTACCGCCCCACGTCGAGCAAGGTCTGCTCTGAAACTGTCACGTTTACGTCGCGGAGGGCATCGCGAAACTGTTGCATGGAAATCGTTCCGTCTCCGTTCCTGTGTGGTACCATACGTGCACCAAGCAGGGGAGGTACACGTAACAATACAATATGCCTCAGAAAAACCACAAACCGTCCCCGTTGGCACTATTTGTCGTACCGCCCCATCTTCGTGTTTTTGCACGACGTTTAAGGCGTTGAGTTTTTTCAAGACTTACCTATCAAAGTCCTCAAACACGTTGAGAAGGAACGCCTCCGCCCCGCTCTCCGAGCGTCCCGACAGCTTCTCCGCGGTGCTGGCCAGCGCTCCGCAGAACCACTTCACCTTTGCCGTAGAACCGGTCATTTTTTCGGGGCCTTCACGCATCACTACGCTGCTGTCACCGCCTGGGCGATTTCTCCCTTCCCCCTTTTCTTCTCCTTCCGAATCTCTTTTGCTTTCCGCCATCCTTCCACCCCGTCTTCTTCGAATCTTCCCGGTTCGTCGGTGGAAATCATCGCCGCGAGGAAACACCGCACAGCCGTCGATGTTCGCCCCGAGTGGTCCAGCTTCGTTACGAACCCCGCTGATGGCAGGTTTTCCATAGGACGATGCGCCCTGAAGCCTGGCTTTGAGTGCTGACATGATTGTTGCGTCGGCACCGTGGGCGGTGGTGTCTCGGGCGGGGAGATTCGCCCTGCCCGTGGTGAGGAGGGCTTGGAGTACTGCGTTGTCGGCGTCGTTGACTGAGCGGCCGACGAAGAACAATCAAGGCAGGCGATAGGATTAATGGCGAGGAAGGCGGTGTTCCATGTAGGCGTGCAGATGAGCACGATGATTCAGAGTGGATTGCTCCCTAACCTCGATGGCGGGGAGGTAACACACAAAGGCGCACACCAGGGTGGTCTCGCGGCCCTCCGAGGAAAAAACTTTTTTTGCTCAAAACTAACTTTAACACATAGAAAAGCAACCACACGTGCCCATCATCTCTCAACCTCGTTCCTCGACCTGGCCAGAGCAAACGCCCGACGACAATAATTAGCACGGCGTCGGGAGCATGGCCGTTCTCCCTGTATACCTGAGGCCGCCCAGTGGACAGGAGTTCGCCCCCTGTCGTCTTTCGCTGCTATCACCTTGTGCCAGTTCTCTTCGCAGCGTAGCTCCGTCACTCTCACGAGTCGCGTCCTTTCTTCGAACAGCCACTTCTCAAATCGCTCAACGTCCCTGACGCTAGTACCGACATACTCGCCAACATCAGTGGTGGCGTTGGCGGTGGGGGTGGCGGAGGCAAGCGTTACCTCTTGGACGAATAAGTCGCGGCGGTGGTCCAGGGCGTCCAGATCGTCGTCGAGAGCGCGGTTCAGCTCGTGTCTCCATTGCATCAGGGCGCGCACCATCCTGGCGTTCTTGGTCCCTATGGCTATATGAAGCGCTGTTCTTTTCCTGGACAAGGACAACACAAAGTCGTAAATTTAAAGAAAAAATCCACTCCACTCACTTGAACGACAGCAGAAGTTTGAGAACATAAACTTAACATGCAGCCTACGATACAGAGTGCAATGAAATCGTATAAAAGTGCAACGGTGAATTCTTCGTTGAGGAAAACGCATGAGACAACATCATTTCCAGTGCCCGATTCCTACCTGTCGTCTGCTTTCAGGGCAAGTCCCACGCCTCTGAGACGCTCGTGCCGGCTGGCCTCAATGAGCCCGTCCGTATCTCCAACTAACACCGCTCGAAGGATTCGATCAGAAACGCTTTCCGCAGGCGGCATGGCTAGCCGTGTGCACAAAATGGACCGCAGAAGAGACTGAAAGATTCCGATCACCACGAGCACGTGTACATTTCAATGGGCGAAGGGATGCTCGTGAGGCTCTGAAATTTGGTGATTCGTGTTCCGGATGGAGAACGCTCCTAGCGCGGAGCTTCACGATCTCTTATCGACGTTCTGAACTGAGTTTTACAGCTCTCGTTAGAGCTCTGTTACGACAGCATGCGAGTTTGTACTTTTGACGGCGCGGCGCCACAACGTAGGGACCCCTTCTGGGCTGCCCTACGCGTCCGCGGACCACCAGCGCAGAAAAGTTGATGACAGTCACAAACCCTTGCCCCGCGAGTTCCTAGTGACAGTTTTATAATATCAATTTAAGTACTTGTAGTGCTGTACTGTAATTCTACGGACATCTCCAGGAAATAGTCGAGGTTGCTTTATAGCTTCTTTTCTTTTCATCCTCCGGCGGATGGAGAAAAATAAAGTTGCTTTATAGCTCAGCTGAATCAAGGCCGAGCAAAGGGAAATATGTGCGATTTGCAGGATACCTGCTGAGAGAGGATTTTTTCGGGGCTTACCAGTTTGCCGTTGTGAGCGTTCCGTGACGATTCGTCCATGCTTTCGTTGCGATGTCTTCGTCTCCCTTGTTTTGCCTCGTGACCTCGTTCTGCATGCTCGAACGAGCCTCCCTCGTCTTGGTGATCGCTCGACTGGACCGTTTCTGCCTCATTTTGCCGAGCTTGCTGTGCATTCTCTCTCTTAGCGATCTCCGCGCGGAGGAGAGGGTCGTCTGGGGCTCCCTCAAATCTAAGAACGATTCAATGAGTGGAATATGCATGCATGAAAGTATGGAGATAGACCAATGCCAGCAATCAGAAACACCGTCACGGGGTTTGAGCAGGACGAAAACCCGTTGAACACTTCCGTACTCCTGAGAAAGAGTCTCACACTAATAATCCAAGTAGTTTGTCGGCAAAAACGCGGGTCAAGTTCTGAAAGGGTCGACGGGGTAGTGCTGCCTTTCTTCTGCACACCGGTATCCACGAAACGGCGAGTCACATGTGGCAGGCATTGATTGGAAAGGGTGCAGTGTTGTGGTGTGTGCATTTGAGTGTACGCGAGGGTTGGCAGCTTGGCGGTCGACGACTAGCAGCCGCAGTCCGACGTACGAGTACGAAGTTGAAATATAAGCGCCGAACACATGTCACACATTTTGAACTGGCGATTGATTAGTGCATACCTAACAGCAGTGGTGGGCGGGGTGGTTGCTGCCATGATCCTTGGACGTCTGTGTTGGCCGCGTTAGCTGCACCTCTCCTCTCACCATGAAGCGAGTCGCGCAGTCACGTGCCGAACTCGTCATTGGCCATCCTTCGTCGTTCGTCGTTGATTCGTCGGAACTGGCACGAACAATACGCCGCACATTTAATCTCGCCGCATATTTTGGCTTTGCGGTGTTGCGGCTAGTTCCGGCCTGCAGCTTGCATTGCCAGCGCAACAGCAGCAGAGAGTAATCGATCGCTGCGCCCAAGCGATGACCTGGCTCCACTTGCGCGTAAGTGCGACTCTCTTTGTGGTCCAAGGACGGCAGTCTTCGCTGCTCGGCGTCAAGGCTTTCGTAAGCCCAGCAGGCGGCAGGCTTGTGCGGGGTATAACCCATTACAGCAGCGATCGAGCAGCGCAGCACTCCCGTCGCAACACAGCAGCAGCAGCAGCAGCAGCAGAGTCAGTCACGATGGCCACATCTGCGACAAGTGGTGGCGGGGGGGGGGGGGGGAGGAGGAGGAGAAGGAGGAGTGGTCGGAAACAAGAAGGGTAATCTCCTCGCTGGGGAGACGTCTCCCTATCTCCTGCAACACGCGCACAACCCTGTGGATTGGATGCCTTGGGGAGATGAGGCCTTCCGCAAGGCGAAGGATGACGACAAGCCCATCTTCCTCTCCATAGGCTACTCTACATGTCATTGGTGAGTACGTGTGACAACATGACACAACTGCAGCAATTACCTTACATGTTTGAAGCACCTTTTCCCTCAAGAGGAGGGCTTGCACACACCATGACCTCTGCAGTTGGTACCGCTACTGCTGTAGTTGGCTCAAGAGCAGGGATGCAGGCAGAAACCGGAGCCGTGGTGCAGGCCAGCAACTGCACCTACGTTTTTCGATACAAACTACTTGGAGTTAGTGTGGGCGAGATCATGATAAGCATTCGTGATGTGCTTCCGCTCTAGCCTACAGACTAAGTAGCTCCTGCCAAGCCGATACCTGGTACCAGGAATCATGCACGTACCAGGTACAGTAATATTTGTCTTGCGTCTGAAAGTATGTACCAAGGCACTATTTTTAGTACTGCTGCCGCACCCTGCTCTATATACTCGAACTCGTTGGTCATGCAACACGTACCATTCCTGATACTGCTGTAGACTGCTGCTGTACAGCAGTAGACCTAGTGCACTCGTAACGCGTGCCGTAGCCACGAGTGGTTGGTGCTGGTGCCAGGTATGTGCCAGGTATGTAGGAATGAGTACACACCAGGGTTGAAATTGGTGCGCCACCACGAGCCGGAGGCGAGTTGGCCCCCCGCAGGGCCCCCCGGAGGGCCCCCGGAGGCGAAAAAAATGGGTTTATGTGCGTAAATTTACTCAAAATGCGCGTCTCATTCGCTCGTCTTGCGAAGAACACAGAAACGAGCACAGACATAACCTGCTGCACGTAGCTGCATGGAGGTCAGCGCGCAGGTCAACCCTGAGGAATCTTCGAAATGTTGAAGTCATTTCATTCACCCCCTTATCGCCGCAATTTTCGTATTATACTGTTACGGAGGACGATAGTAAATATGACCAAATGTTGTTAGTAAGAATATATGAATATACAAGGGGCTACGCCGGCGGCCTGGACGGCCGCCGGTCGCAGCGCAGGATAGTAAATATTAAGAGGGTAAGAAGTAATGCCAAGAGTTAGACGAAGTTTGTTAATTCATATATGGGAGATACTGGAAAGGGAAAATGCCGACAATTTTTTCCCGATTTCCCGTGTGCGGCGGAACAATGCGAGAAGGCAGCCTGGAAATTATGGGAGAGCATGGCGGTTCACCCCAGCTGGGTGACGCTCTGCGTTGCTACGCAGAAAGGCGCGGCCACAGCTGCTGCTGTGCATTTACCATTTGTAGCTTCGTGATGCTGCTGTGCATATACCATTTGTAGCTTCGTGATGCTGCTGTGCATATACCATTTGTAGCTTCGTCATGCTGCAGGCTCATCATAGCTTCAGCTACTACTGCTGTACATCATGTACATGTACGTGCTGCTGTAGACTACCGGAGGTTCAAAAATATTGAGAGTTCGCAGTTCTCCACGACGCCTAGCTGCTGCTGTGCATATACCATTTGTAGCTTCGTGATTCTGCTGTGCATATACCATTTGTAGCTTCGTGATGCTGCTGTGCATATACCATTTGTAGCTTCGTGATGCTGCAGGCTCATCATAGCTTCAGCTACTGCTGTACATCATGTACATGTATACGTGCTGCTGTAGACTACCGGGGGTTCAAAAATATTGAGAGTTCGCAGTTCTCCACTACGCCTGGGTGGCATGTGTTCTCGGGGATTACGAACTTTTCTTCCCCAGATCCTAGCACAAACCTCGCTCAGTGGCCTTTGCAATGGCGACGCCGGCCAGGTAATCGACCCCCCCCCGTGCGTCGGAGGTCAGAGAACACGTACCGAAGAAATAACGCGAAGACATTAGCCCTGTGTGCAGACTACGCACCAAACGTCTCACAGGGCACGATTTTTCGGAGATCTCGTCGTAGATCTCGACGTCGAGGCCTCGCGCGCGCGCTACGGCGCCGAGCGGGCGGATCAGCTGAGCCGGTGGGTGCAGGCGAGGCGGGGGCACGCCTCAGCGAAGAAACCGCGCGGAAAGGCGGTCAGAGGCGGGAGATATCCGCAGACGTAAGGATGTGCATATGTGATAAGCGAACTAAGATATATAGATTTATAGGTTTTGTGTCCACCGTAGGTCCTATTTACTAGGGTCCCGTAAATAATACTGTATTAATATTAATAGCAGCCTGCAGCAACTCGCCCTCTCTGTCTCACATACCAGGGTACTACTATACAACAGCTGCTATACAACCGCTATGCAACGCTTATCATCGCAGCCAACAACGAAATCTCTTGCTCGTTCGTTCCAGTGGTTGTTACTTGCGCCTTGCAAAGGCATCGTCGAAAATAACGGCCGCTTCACGAACGATGTCAAGCCGCTTTGTCAGATCAACGCCTTGTTTCCTGTACGGCGAAGACAGCCGCATCAAGAGCTCAAGACGTGCCACCGAAATCTTGCTGCGGGCAGACGTCTTGGTCTTGTTTTGGGCCGAGAACCCGCGCTCGCGCTCGATACTCTGCAACATTCTACTTCGATGGCACGGCCGAGAACCATTCGAATCTTTGAAACCACCTATTCCTCTGTATTTGCGAGCCTTTGAAGCCCTCTTTCATCCTCGGACAGAGAAAACCGTTGTAAGTTTGAACTTAGTCCACTAAAAAAGGAAAGCCACAGAGAAATTCAGCATGGAATTGTCGAAAATATCACAAAAAAAGTCCCCAACTGCGGCGAAAAGATACCTATTTTTTTTTCCGGCAAGCCGCACATGTACAGTATCTCTTTTTGTGGTGCGCTAAGCCGATTTCTCAGGAACATGGCGCAACTGCGCAACATTTCACCACTTAATCATAACCCTGGTACACACCATCGGTAAACTGAAGTACCACGAAGCCACACCAGCACAGCGCAGTGCAGCGCGATCACGGGCAACTGCGAGTATGGCTGTACGGCAACGGCGTGAACACAACGGGAGGGTGCCGCACGAGGCTAAAGCTGGCACGTGGTGTCCATTTTAAGCACGTACAACGACCGTACATCATCGCTTGTCTAACATTTAAGAGCTTCAATCACCCTCGCAGTCTCCAGCACCAGCAAGATCAAGGACGAAACAACACATTGTGGGGGCGGGTGTACCTGTTACACGTTGTTGTGCATGGTCGTGGTCTCACGATGAAGAGGGAGGTTATTCACGCGCCATGGCCTTCTCTTCGTCGTCGTTCTGGTAGTGCTTCACCATCATTTGTCAGCATTTATCACGCCGCCTGCCCGTCTCGGTCGTCGCACGGAGGCTCTCGCGTTAGCATTGTATCGTATCTGCGATCTGCAATAGCACCCTGGCGTGCAGTTGCCGGCGCGCGAAACGCTCGCGCCACTGAAGACACTGGTATAAGTATTGCGCTGTGTCAGGAGTTATATCATGCCGGTACAATACGAGGACAGCAGTAGATGTCGGGCGAATTGCTTTTATCAACTATAATACTTGCAACTATTAATACCTTTCCTCAGGGGTTTTCACCGGTCGGATCTCTTCTCGGTATACCATACCACACCAGTCGAATCGGGCCAGGGTGAGCCGGCCCGACCCCGTGATATTTGAAAACCTCCTAATCCAACACTTGCTGATCCCCGACCCGACCCGACCCGACCCGCGTTTTTTTCAAATACCTTCTGATCCGACCCGACTCGACCCGCGGGCTTTTGAAATACCTTCTGACCCGAGCGCCGGGTCGTGACCCGTGGAAAGTCTTGCCTGTGTGTACGTAGGAGTTCCCGGTGCGCAGTCACCACGCGACTCTCCACACCGGCTCGAGACAGTCGACGGCAGCATAACAAAAAAACAGCCCCGTAACAACAAGCACAACAACACAATCACCCTCCGCGCCACGCTGCATGACACCCCAATCCATCCATCTTCTTGCGGCAGGTGTCACGTGATGGAGCGCGAGAGCTTCGAGAGCAAGGCGGTGGCGGAAGTGCTCAACCGCAAATTCGTCAGCATTAAGGTAAGAAGAGCGGGGGTCCTATACCAAGGCACCAGCTACGGATTGGCGCCGTCCCCCCCCCCCCCTCTTCCATCGCATTTCGGCCGCGGCCGATATTTGCTCGCAGGCTTGCACTTCCTCAACAGCGACAACAACGATCGCGACGACGATGAGGACGAAATTTAAGAGCATGCGTCTTTGTATCCTCGTTTTTTCCAGAAAAAGTAAATGCGCAGGTGCCTGCGGGAAAATCATGTGCAGGAGTTGATATCCCACCTCATAGAACGCAGCCTAGCGTGATATCACCCTCCAACACATTTTTTCGCATTTGTGTTGAGGTTAAAGATAAGGTTTCGATACGGGAAGCACTCTATTTTTTTATGCAGTCGAAACCGTCGCTAACACCGCCTACAGCAGGTTTCCAGTGATCGCTTGCACGTCAACTGCCCGCAGGTGCGTGCACGTATACGACGAAATATTTTTGTGCTTGTCTCACATTCAAGAGAGAACCGCGCCGCGGCGAGTGCCGAAATTTTTCTGTCGTAACAACGACCAACCACAGTGGCCATCGCTATCACCGCCGCTGCCACAGCATCATCACCGCCAATACCATCGCTATGGTCATCACCACTACAACTACTACTACAGCATTTACCAAGGGTGTGTTCGGTGCGGTACCGGTTTTCTCGGTACCGGGATGGATGTCGTACCAAACTCACCGAACTGTCCGGTACCGGTATTAACGTCGTACCGAACTTACCGAAATGTCCGGTACCGGTACTGGAGGTGTACCGAACTTACCGAAGTGTCCGGCACCGGTACGAAAGTATGTACCGGTATCGCCGGCACCGGTACTGATGTCGTACCGAACTTACCGAAGTTTCCGGTGCCGGTATTGATGTCGTACCGAACTTGCCGAAGTTTCCGGCACCGGTGTTGATGTCATACCGAACTTACCGAAGCGTCCGGTACCGGTATGAAAGTCTGTACCGGTACCGGCACCGGTACCGGCACACACTTGAATACATATACCGGCAGTACCGGCGGTATATACCGCCGGCGAATTACCGGCACACACTTGCGCTTGGGTACATAAACTGGACATAAACTGGCGGTAAATGTACGGAGAAAATCCGGTATTGGCCGGGGGTACCCGCTGAGGCATATAATTAAAGTGAACTATCATTGGTTCTTTTATTTTTCGTCTTTTTCTCTCATTTCTTTGTCTTGGTATGCTGTTCAAAGGTAACTTGTTGACGTTGGCGCGGTCGCGGTCTTTGCGGGGGATGACAGTCTTCTGCTGACGGCAATATGCGCTTGCTAATCAGAAGTACTTGCAGGGCGCCGTCTTGTCGATCGGTTCGACGTACACGCCAATCGAGTACATAAACGAGGCTTCACGCGTCCCTCCCCTCCGAAAACCGGCTGGAGCCGGGAAATCATCGACGGCTTTGATCGTCTCCGCCGGCAACTCGTACACGTCCCCCGTGCGCGAGTTGTACTAAGGCAAAATCACCGGCACGGCTTTCTTTTCCGCGTCCACGTCCATAACTTCTGCCGCCGGCGTTGGTGTGGGAGCTGGCGAAGATGACCCGCCACCAGAAGCGGTGGCATCACTGCTGGAGGCCACCTCGTTCCGGAGATTTGCGCCGTTGCTCATGCGGGCTCAGAGTCTCGGTATATCGAGCGTACTGGAAGATGCTTGGGGACCGGGGTGTGTATGGCTTGGAGTGCTGCCTGAGCCAAAACTCCAAGGGATATGACGTCACAATGTGGTGGAATCGGGTTGATATCGTGCCAAAAGCACCGAAGTGTCCGGTCCAGGGATGATATTGTGCCGATCTTACCGAAGTGTCCGGCACTGGTATCAATGTTATACCGATACCGGTACCGGCTCCGGTACATACGTGCATACCGGTACCGCAGGTACCGGTATTGATGTCGTACCGAACTTACCGAAGTATCCGGTACCGGTATTGATGTCGTACCGAACTTACCGAAGTGTCCGGTACCGGTATTGATGTCGTACTGAACTTACCGAAGTGTCCTGTACCGGTATTGATAACGTGCCGAACTTACCGAAATGCCCGGTACCGTTATTGACGTCGTACAGAATTTACCGAAGTGTCCGGTGCCGGTACGAAAGTGTCCGGTGCCGGTACGAAAGTCTGCACCGGCACCGCCGGTACCGGTAGTGATGTGCCGAATTTACCGAAGTTTTCCGGTACCGGTGTTGATGCCGTACCGAACTTACCGAAGCATCCGGTACTGGTAATACCGGCGGTATATAGGTACGTACCCTGCCGAACACACCCTTGGCATTTGCTATCACAGCAGCACCACCTCCACCCTCACCGCCACCGTTACTATCACCGCCATCCCCTCTGTGAAACCCTTGAAAACCCAACTTTACTTTTGGTTTGAGTTTACACGTAGCTCTGTGCGCTGTGTACCTTGCACGAGGCACACGGAGAGGTGAAGGGTTGAAAGTCGGTTCGCGCACATACGCCGGGGAGGAAATGTAGACAGTTCTATGTTGGAGCGTGTATGCGCACGTTCGCCGGGTGGACGCAGTCAACATCCCGTGCGAAATATGATCCAGCTGCCTCGTGCAACCGATTCGCAAAGATTACGCCGGACAGAGATCTGGGCGACGTATCTGCAGCCGTTGGTGCCTTGTGCCTGGGACTCTCACGCTGTGGTGCTACTGTGCCTTCTTATGAAAGGCGTTTTGGTATGTTTTTTCTCCTCGAGCGGCAAACGGGGTGCTGTGCTTTTCCTCAAGAATGGTTAGAGGAGCTTTTCCCCAGTTCGGAGCAATAGACGGGGTCCGATCGCTTGGTTTTACCGAATGTACTGGGCTGTACCACTAGCGGCAGCCCCGTTTTACAGACGCTCGCGGCCGCAGGTAGCGCAGAGGACGTGAGCATCGCACACCACTGTTGTGTGACGGCGGTCTACTCATTGTCGCGTGCGTTATCACCAAGTTTGTATAGACACTGCAGTAGATGTACGGTACTATACTATACATCAGTACTTGGAAAACGCGACGCGGCACGCTTCGGTTGTTTTTCATGCGTAGCGTTCAGTGAAACGCTACAGCCCCCTTCAGCGTCATATGTATAACTCAGCTGCGAAAAACGCAGGCGCAACGAAATACAAAGTACAAAGTAGCTTGTGTAGTTTCTGGCAGTTATGGTTCCGAACCAAAAAAGTGTAGTCAGGAGACGGAGAGAACGCACAACAACCGCCTATCCTCACGGTTTGGCGAAAAACGCCACCCGAGGTGCCGCCTACTCTTCTTTTTTTTTTCTTCCAATTTTCCAATTTTCCAATTTTTCGTCTTTTATATTTTTCCGCAAGGTGACGTCACGATCTTGGATGGCGACAAACGTCGGCCAAGGATTTTCCACCAATCTAAAGTTCCAACCTAAAACATGGACCAAGCAGAAAAGTGCGGGCACGTACCCTGTTTCTCTCTGTGGGAGGTTTCTGGCTCCCTCAGAGGCGTTTTTGTGTAACCGACCCCGACCCCGACATTGCCGCCGGTGTGGTATCGCCTTTTTTTGTGGGGCAGGTAGACCGCGAGGAGCGACCGGATGTAGACCAGTGCTTCATGAACTTCGTTCAGGCCACCACAGGCGGGGGCGGTTGGCCAATGAGCGTGTGGCTCACCCCCGAGCTAAAACCTTTCACCGGCGCGACGTACTTCCCTGAAGAACGCTTCATCAGCGTCCTCAACCTCGTGGCGGACAAGTGGTCCAGCGACAGGTGCACATGCGCGTTCGTGTTCCGCGTCCTTTGCCTCTGTTTTGTATCGCCTAGGTTGTCACGACCGCTACGTAATATGTGGTGTGTCTGCCTGTCTACCTGCCTGCCTGCCTGCCCGCCCGCCTGCCCGCCTGCCCGTTTGTCTGTCATATTTTCCGTTTGCCTGCGTGTTTATCTGTCTGCCTTCCTGCCTGCCCCCCTCCCGCCTGTCTATCTGCGGGAGTTAGCTTCAGCAGTGTTGAGGTTTCAGGGGCTAAGAACAAGGAATAGGGGGGACGAGATGTTTTATTTGCGAAAAATTCTGAGAACGAGCATTGGGACTGTTTTTCCGCTGTCTTGGATTGTAGCGGCGCTCTTGTGAAAGGGGGGAGGCGGGGAGGTGAGAAGGTCGGGGGGTGAGACGGTGCTCCGTATGAGCGTAATCGTTTGGGCCGTTCTGCGCGTGTGCTCCGGGGCGGTAAAAAGTCGAGGGGAAGTGTTCCCCAAGTATCTCGGGGGCAAGCGAGAAAACGAAACGCGAAGCTCCACACCAACCGGTCGGGTCGTGCACGTAGCTCCCCTCTCTTCTCTCTCTTCATCGAGACGGCGAATGCAACCTTTTTGCCCAGTTGGCGCCGTCGGTTGAACCGCACGCGGGGGTGGGGGAGAGCACGGTGAAGAGTCAAAACGCCTTCTTATAACAATACTGGTTTGAGACTCCCCCACCAAAAAAAAATCCCCTTTTGTCTGCCGTGGACGCGCCTCCTTCTGGGCAGGGAAGAAGTCGTCAACCAGGGGGATCATATCCTCAAACTTTTGCGGGAGAGGCAAGAGGAGATGTCCGAGCGCGCTGCGGCGGCCGGGGACCCGTTGGCGTTTCTAGCCGTTTCTAAGAGCAGGGAGGCCGCGCGGGAAGGGGTGCGAGTCCTGGACAAGGGGCACGACGACGTTTTGGGCGGGTGGGGGGGAGGCAGGGGCGGGATGAAGTTCCCCCAGGTGCGAAAATAAACGGATATTTTTTCTGTCTGCTGCCTGAGTATGAGCCTGCTGTCTGTGCTGTATTGGATACAACAGATGCAATTTTACGTGGCAGAGCATTGGCTCGTTTTTTCCCCAAGGGCGAGAGGATGGAAGGGGTGAGGTGTGAGGAGGGATGAGGCGGGGGCGTGAAGCGTGAAAGCGTGGTGTTTTTTTTTTTAATCGCTTTATCAGCGTGCCGTCGAGGCGAGCAAGCTCACGCCAAAGTAATCCGCGAACAAGAAAACCCTGGCCCGCCAATTTATCGATTGCCTGAGCCCTCAATCCCATCTAGGGGTGATCGAAGTCAAGGCGTTGCGGTGGGGACCAATATGGTGTATCGGCGTTCTCCCGTCTATGCGGCCCCTTCCACCTACACTACCTACTGGCCGTGAACGTGCTTGTAGACCATACGGGGTTGTTCCTACCCAGCAGGATGCCGCCTGATTGTGCCGTTTCAGGGCGGAACGAAACGCGGTTGGGGACAACTCAACCCCACCCTGTGATACGAAATGACATCCGCGTGCTGGCACAAGCCCAAAACGCCAACTACCTTCTCCGCGGGAATAGAACCACACATGCCTCCCAAGCGACTGATCTCCTCCTCCAATTCAGCGACGGTGACATTCCCTCCTGCTCCCGCCTGCTCCCGCCCTTCCTCCGCCACCAACCTCCCGCGCCGACTATCCTGATGCAACCATTACCGCTTTGAAAAAAAATCCGATGACCTGGCGATGAAAGCCGAGCCGTCTAAACCTTCTGCTTCGAGCGCACTCCTTGGAAGGCCCAGACAGCGCCCTCGGAGCCAGGGCGTTGGGCATGGCTGAGGCAACCCTGAAAGCCATGGCAAAGGGAGGAATCTACGACCACATATTTGATGGTTTCGCGAGGTTTGTATACCCTAGTTAGGATACTCGGCGGGAGGGCAGGGCGGGGAGGAGGAAGAGTGACAGGGGGCAAGAGGGAGGGACAATGTTTGGTGTTTTGTGTGGTGATGTGATGTAATATGGTGTGGTGGTGAGGTGAATAGATCGCGGTTTTCTGAAGAATATTCAGGCGTGGTGATTCGGGGTTGACCAGGAGTTTTTTTGGCAAGGAAAGAAAGTTTTGTGTATCGTTTCGCTTTGTGTTCCTGTGCGTGGCTTGACGTATTTGGTTGTTTTCGCCATTATTAGCTACCGGTACTGCCTAGCTGCTAGGGCGTTGATACCACTGACTTTGAATTTTCCTCCTTGTTAGTGGCTCGTGTTTGCGGCCGCCGCCGCTGATAATGATGACGACACAGCTGCTGCAATTGCTGCTGCTGCTGCTGCTGTTGCTGCTATTGCCACCGGTCACTTGTCACCCAGCAAGCGCTGGCCTTTTGCCCCCTCCCGACACAACCTCCCCGCCTCTGGATCGCACGTGGATGCTTGTACCTTTCTATGCCATGTCCTCCGGCAGTGTTCGCAGATGGCGCTTTCTTTGTTCTGGTCCCTCCACCCGTCCGCTCTCCAACACGTCGTTCCCGATTCACGCGTGATTTTTTTGGCTACTTTCTCTCTCGGGGTGTGACACCAGTATCGCACCTGGTATATTTCTTTGTGGCGAAGGTTGTCACCTTTTTTTGTCGACAAACGCCCTATCGCTATGTTCTCGCCCTCGGGATCTAACAACATACATGTAGGTATTCCACGGACCCCCGCTGGCACGTGCCACACTTCGAGAAGATGCTGTACGATCAGAGCCAGCTCGCCACCGCCTACATCGAGGCCTTCCAGGTGCGAGGAAACCCCCTGCCCTCGTCTCTCACTGTCACGCACTCGATTTTTCTGTGCGTGTTTGACTTTTTGTTCGGTTGTTCTCGGCTGCTTGGGATGCTTGTCGAGCCCTCCCCGTCGAAGTTTTGGGGTTGGTTCTGCTGCTGCTGCTGTTGTTGCTGCTGCTATTGCTTGATTTGCTTCTGCTCGGCGGATTGAAACGCGGTTGACCCCCGGGTCTTGCTGTGAAATGCGGCGTGGTTTTTCGTGATGGGTGCTCAGAGGGTAGCAGGCTCGACCGAATCGTTTCAACTGCATCAACCTCAGTGTTTATGCGTTCGATAGGTGTATAATACGTGATGTTTGATGATTTGCGATTCGTTATGGCATGTTATGGCATGTCGTGCGTGATGCGATAACTTACATCCTCCCAGCAGAGGAGGAATCTAATCCTCCTTAAAAACTTGACGGATATTTTGGAGGGGTTCGTAAGTTAAAAAAAGAGAAAACGAAAATGGTGTCCGCGATTTTCGCTACGATACATTCGTGTTGCAGGCGAAAGCGACGGATTCAACCCGCCCTTCTCAATTGCACGCACACGTATCCTTCTGGAACCATCTCTCATTCATGTTTTTTTCCGTGTGCGTATTTCTTCTATTTTTTTTGCTGTGTTCCGTCGTCATTACATACCTTCCCCCCTCGTAACAGTGGCCATGCATATCCATATACGAAGTATCGATACACCCGGTGACCAACAGAAACGAAGGCAAACTGCACCCCCCACACGGCAACAAACGGCGAAGTTGATGTTTTGTTTCGCTCGGATTATTTTAACGATTTGACCAGGTTACCGGCGATGTAGCCTACGCAAACGTTGCGAGGGGCGTGTTGCGGTACGTCCTCCGAGACATGACTGATGCCGCGGGGGGCTTCTACAGCGCAGAAGACGCTGACTCGCTTCCCTTCGAGGGGGCAGCGGAGAAAAAAGAGGTGCAGGAGTGGTGGCACGGCCGTGCGTTTGGTTGGATGGTGGTAATGGCGGCGAAACGTGGTTTGTTCACGTATGATGTGGCTGGCTGATTGTTTTGCTTGACGGCCGGTTGGTAACTTTTTGGTTGGTTGCGGATTGGTAGGGTGATAGTTGATTTCTTGGGATTTTGACTGGTCAACGTTTGGTCGTTGGTATTTTGGTTGTTCGAACTACGTTTGATTCAATGGATCAAGCAAGAGCAGAAGCGTTTTTCTGGAAGTGCCAAGGACCTCTTGCTTCGCTCCTTCCTCAATGTTCGCCGCAACTACTGTGTCAGCCATCGTTCTGTCTGTTCAAAGTCTTGCTAAAATTGTCTTTTGTTTTTTCGCGCATTGGTTTAGCTTCCCGTCTTAGAGCTTCCCCCCTGAAAAACTACCGACCGGGCGATTTAAAATGTTGGGACCAAGACTTCTTATTTTTTTAACGCTTTTTCGTAAAAAATGAGTATGTTACACCAAAACAAGAGCTGCAAAATAACCCTGTACCTTCGGGAAAAGTCCTCGACTAGAGGTTGGCATCACCCCGACTATCCAGCTCCTCCCTCGTTTCGTTTGTATTTTGTGCTACCGATGCTGACAAATAACAACACGGCCCGTACGTGTGGCGCCGTTCAGGGGGCGTTTTGCGTATGGACGGAACCGGACCTAAAACGGCTGCTTGACGCGGGAGGCAAGTCTTTGCCCGGGCAGGAGGGGCAACCAGTGCCCGTGTCAAGCCTATTCTGCAGGTGAATATTATTACCTGGTATATATATATATTATAAAAAATGAAAATACACTCCAGCTGTGAGGTCGAAGATTTTGTCGAAACTCATCTTTGCAAGCTGTGTGATACTCCGATCGCGCGTATTACGAGTTGTGTGTCCTCATTAAGGATATAGGTCGGCGACTCCCCTGAAAACTACAGTGTAGCTATCGGGGTCAACAGGGTGATTTTAGTCAGTCTGTGCGCGGAAATATAAAACCCGTTTCTGAGGGGGATAAAATCTGACAGCTGTGGAGGGAAATGTATCCTTTTATCAAGTGAATCCTGTAAGTCGACTAACCGGTGAGGGGGGGGCGGAGTTTTGAAGGACGTGGGGGCCTGGTTTTGATCAAAAGCGAGCGGGGTTGGAGGGGGGGGGGGGGGGGGGGAAGGGGGGGGGGGGGCGGACGGGCGGGAAATTTGTGTGTGTAAGCTATAAATCCTTTCAAGGGGATAAATCTGACGGTTTTGGAAAGAATGCATCAGTTCATCATGTATATCCTGGGGTAAGTCGTACAATCAGTGAGTAGAGAGAGGGCAGAGTGTTCGAGGGGGTGGGGTTGGGATGGGTTGGGGGGGGTTGGGGAGGTGGGGGGTGGGGGCGGGGGGGGGGGGGGGGGGGGGGGGGGGAACGGGGCGGGGGGGCGGGGGGGGGGGGGGGGGGAACGGGGCGGGGGGGCGGGGGGGGGGGGGGGGGGGGGGGGAGGGTTTTAGGTGAGGGGTTTGTTATACGTGTGGTGCTAGGTTTAGGCGATGGTGCGGGTGGTGGGGAAGAAGGGGGCGTTCGGGGCGGGGGGGGGGGAAAGCAGCGGCATGGATGGCTCTCGAAAGATAATGAGGTGATATCCAGTGCGTGAAGTGTTTATTAATCTAGCGGATTTCGATATTAGGTGGGGCGTTTGAGCAAGGGAGAGCGAGAAGGGGGGGGGGGGGGGGGGGGAAGATTTTTAGGAGGTTTAGGTCGCAAATAATATTAAAATACACTTCGGCTGTGAGATCAAAGATATGTAGAGGCTTGTTATACGCGTGGTGCTAGGTCTAGGCGATCGTGCGGGTGGTTGGAAAGGAGGGGGCGTTGGAGTGTTTTTTTTGGGGGGGGGGGTGGGGGGAATGGGGGGAAAGAATGAAAACTACGTCATGGATGGATATATGTACCGGTATAGATTTCTGGCTGCTCGTACGAGTAGCAAGCTCTGGTTAATGCTTGTTGCGTTTTGTGGGGCCCAGAAAAACGTGTTCTGTTGTTGTTTGCGTCTCGGTGTTTTTTTGTCTGCTTGTTTGTTGTTTGTATTGGCCCCTTCTTGTTTGTTTTGTGAAAGGCGCACAGCGGCGGCTCATACACACGTGCAGAGTTCAGAAGTACTGAGCCGCCGGATAAAGGA
This sequence comes from Undaria pinnatifida, assembly GCA_012845835.1. NCBI lineage: Eukaryota > Phaeophyceae > Laminariales > Alariaceae > Undaria > Undaria pinnatifida. The sequence continues at coordinate 15,139,306 of JABAKD010000030.1, forward strand.
ATCGAAGGTGGAGTGTGCTTTCAATTTTAGGCTCTCGGACAGATTCACGGAGCTAGTAATGGTTGTCGTCGACGCCCTGACGGGAGTGCCTTGTTCCGAAGCGCGGATGCAGGCAGCAACCACACGGCCTCGCCATGCACCCTAGCCCCATACTTCTCGATTCGCACGAGCCTCCGGTTCCAGGCGCGTTCCGGTTCCAGGCGCGTTCCGGTACATGCGTACGTACGTACGTACGTACGTACGTGGTGTACGCCTTGGAAAATGTTGCGTTTCGTACTAGGTATCAGTTTTCTCCCTCAAAAATGGGGAGAAAAATGCGAGAAAGATTGAATCAAGGATTGATGTTGGAAAGTAGCGCGTTCCGGTACATGCGTACGTACGTACGTACGTACGTGGTGCACGCCTTGGAAAATGTTGCGTTTCGTACTAGGTATCAGTTTTCTCCCTTAAAAAATAGAGAGAAAAATGCGAGAAAGATTGAATCAAGGATTGATGTTGGAAAGTAAAGTGGGAATAAAAATATGTATATGTGTAGACGCGACTAACACCCGGCTGTGCTGACTGCCAAACCGCCCTTGAGTGGTAACTATCGCACCACCGATGGGAAGAGCACGGCACAGGGACTGCACGGCCGCGCGGATCTTTCTTCATGTTCGTGCATCTACGTTCAGCCTTGTGTAGATTGTACAAGGTATCTTACACGATTTTTTTGTGGAGTTTGTGGTACACCTTGCGTCGCATGCGGCTGTTGACCGCGTTTCGTACTGTTATCACTTGTGTCAGGGTGTATGGTGTGCGGCGGGAGGGGAACGTTGACCCAGCCGTCGACGTGCACGGGGAGCTGACAAGCCAGAACGTTCTATTCAAAGCGGAAACCGTCAAGGCTGCTTCTCAAGCTCTTAAGGTGAGCGGCAGCGGTAGGGGGGAGGGAGTAGCCCACGCACGCGGGGGGGGCGGGTTAGGCTTGCTTGCCCGATATTTTCTTCGCGAGATCGCACCAGTACGGCTGATTGGCGACTTCGAGTAACCGCTGTCGTGTATATTGTTGTCTGTAAATAGGTGTGTTCGTTACTGCTTAATTCACGTTGTTGCTTAGTTCATGCTGCTTGTTCAATGCTGCTCGTTCGGGGTTGGTTATTCAAGTGTAGCAATTCAACGTTATTTTTGCATTGTCACGTATAAATTGTTGTTTGCCCGGTGTTGTTCATTAGCGAGTTTCGAACTGGAGCTTGTTTTTCAGATTTTGAATTGGAAGTTTCGGAGTTTAGTGGCGTTTCTCATTCTCATTCCTGCAGCGGAAAAAAAAAAAGTTACGAAAGAGTTTTGTTTTGCCGTAGAAAATGGGAGACGGCTGTTCACCTGTAGCAGGACTAGCAACGAGAAACGCCTCTAAATTGCGAGAGTGTTGTATAGCAATCTGAAAAGTTAAGCGCGAGTTCAAAGCTCTTGACCATTGCGCATTGAGTGGAAAAAGACAGTGCATCGTCGCCTGACCGCTGTCGCTGCCGCCACCGCCGATTGCAACCTGCTGGTCCCATTTCTGTGATTAGCTCAAGTGTTCCGAGGAAGACGCTGAGGCAGCAATGACCGCCGCCTGCGCCACGCTGGTGGAAGCTCGGAGACGAAGACCGGCCCCTTACCTCGACGACAAAGTCCTGACCTCCTGGAACGGGCTAATGGTATGAAACGCGAGATCCTGGAAACAAAAAAAGAAGGCACTGAGTAACGCGTGCGAACACGAAAAGGAGTTTTTTAGTGACTACTGTTGCACCATAGTCTTGAGCATGCAGAAATACTGTTTTCGGTGTCCTCTGATAATTCAGCAAGGCTGATAGCCACCTTCGTCTGTGGTCGCGGCTCGCCGACCACGTGATGAATGCCTTCCTGCCCGCCCCCCACAACTGCCGCTTCCAACGCGCGGTCTGCCTGTCATTTCAAGATTGCGTCGTACACAATTCGGTTTGACTCTTTCGGGACTTGGGGAAGAAAATGCTGTCGTACTAAAGATGTGATGATTGTATCATCAGCCGCACGAAGCAATCTGAGGTGCTGAAGTATAAAATGTTTCCGAAATGCCATTCAGGGAGCTGTTAAGATTTGCACGCAGCATAGCGGTGCTGGTACTGTTGCACACTTTTCCTATTAATAGACATGGCTCTTCGTTAAGTCGCACTCGTCGCTTTTTTGTTCGATTTTGAAATGGCCCGCCCAAAAGGGTGAAGAGCAGACGGTACGTGATGTACGTGAGTTTGCGGTGAGAAGGAAGGGTGGAGCGAGAGCAGCAGGTGGATTAGATCGGCGTTGAGCCGGCAAGTAGGTGATAGAAGGGAGCTAGAGTTCGTGCAGATGTTCCCTTCCTTCTTTTTCTTTTTTTTTTCAAGAATATCACACCGTTTTGAGCTATGCGTTCAACCAAAACGTTCGATTATCATTTTTTCATCCCGCTGACACGACACGGCACATCCATCTTGCGTGTTTTACATACATTGGTGAGGAATATAGGCCGGCGACTCGCCTAGGGCCAGCTGGACGACTGTCTGCCCTCCGTCTCGGTGTCTACTCATACTACTTCGTATCATGTATAATCCAAACTGTTCATTTTGGAGTATGCACCTATGGGCCGGCATGCTGAGTCCCCCCCCCCCGTTTTTTTTTTTCTTCTGCTAACACGTCATCGGCAGATATCGGCCCTGGCCCGCGCATCGCAGGCGTTTTCCTCGTCCCCTCCTTCCGAAGAGAGCCAGGCGTATTTGGAGGCGGCCACAAAGGCGGCGGAATTTTTGCGGGGAAATTTGTACCAGCCGGGCGAGGAAGGCGGCGGAAGAGGCATTCTCTTGCGCAGCTGGAGGAACGGCAGAGCGTCTGAGGTGGGATGGCTAGCCAGTAGCGGCAGGCATTAAATCTAACAGGTTCCATATTTCCTTGTTGCAGTTGGGGTGGGGGCGGGGTGCGGCTAAGGCGAGGGAAAGAGGGTGTAGGGGCGGGAACCGTGCCACTACTAAGGACTGGGCACTTAGGGTACTTCCGTGCATGATGACTGTGGTTTTCGCGCGCCCGACGCAACAAATCTGAAACGATTGGGCGTATTTTTCGATCCTGTTGAGCTAGTTGACAGTTTTTACTGCCGCTACCAGGTTTTCTCGGGGGGCAGGGGTCACTTGGACAAGTGTGTGGGGGGGGTTCTTCAACACGAAATACACTAGATCGCTGCCTGCGCCCACAGATAAGTTTGTCCCTTTAGCGTAGTTTGATGCGCTGCTTCCCTGTCGCGCATTCGTCTCTTATCGTCCCGTGCCACACCGCGGTGTCTCCCAAACTTGCTGAAAACAGGTGCCGGGTTTTGCAGACGATTACGCGTTCCTTATCAGGGGTCTCATCGACCTCTACGAGGCCGATCCTAGGCAGAAAACAGGGTGGCGCTGGCTGCGGTGGGCGAGGGAGCTGCAGGTACGGGGGAGGTGCTTCCTTGGTGTCACAGGCCCCCCCCGTCAGCGTTGATGAACGTCTTGCCGCCGGTAACGTGCTAGCTAATACGGCAGGAGTGCTTCGTTTTTTTCTGTGGCTCGCTCCTCGCTTGAGGCACCCCATAACTCACCCAAAACCTGACGCATAACATATAAATCTATATATCTTAGTTCGCTGATCACATATGCACATCCTTACGTCTGCGGATATCTCCCGCCTCTGACCGCCTTTCCGCGCGGTTTCTTCGCTGAGGCGTGCCCCCGCCTTGCCTGCAACCACCGGCTCAGCTGATCCGCCCGCTCGGCGCCGTAGCGCGCGCGCGAGGCCTCGACGTCGAGATCTACGACGAGATCTCCGAAAAATCGTGCCCTGTGAGACGTTTGGTGCGTAGTCTGCACACAGGGCTAATGTCTTCGCGTTATTTCTTCGGTACGTGTTCTCTGACCTCCGACACACGGGGGGGGGTCGATTACCTGGCCGGCGTCGCCATTGTAAAGGCCACTAAGCGAGGTTTGTGCTAGGGTCTGGGGAAGAAAAGTTCGTAATCCCCGAGAACACATGCCACCCAGGCGTCGTGGAGAACTGCGAACTCTCAATATTTTTGAACCCCCGGTAGTCTACAGCAGCACGTATACATGTACATGATGTACAGCAGTAGCTGAAGCTATGATGAGCCTGCAGCATCACGAAGCTACAAATGGTATATGCACAGCAGCATCACGAAGCTACAAATGGTATATGCACAGCAGAATCACGAAGCTACAAATGGTATATGCACAGCAGCAGCTAGGCGTCGTGGAGAACTGCGAACTCTCAATATTTTTGAACCCCCGGTAGTCTACAGCAGCACGTACATGTACATGATGTACAGCAGTAGCTGAAGCTATGATGAGCCTGCAGCATGACGAAGCTACAAATGGTATATGCACAGCAGCATCACGAAGCTACAAATGGTATATGCACAGCAGCATCACGAAGCTACAAATGGTATATGCACAGCAGCAGCTGTGGCCGCGCCTTTCTGCGTAGCAACGCAGAGCGTCACCCAGCTGGGGTGAACCGCCATGCTCTCCCATAATTTCCAGGCTGCCTTCTCGCATTGTTCCGCCGCACACGGGAAATCGGGAAAAATTTGTCGGCATTTTCCCTTTCCAGTATCTCCCATATATGAATTAACAAACTTCGTCTAACTCTTGGCATTACTTCTTACCCTCTTAATATTTACTATCCTGCGCTGCGACCGGCGGCCGTCCAGGCCGCCGGCGTAGCCCCTTGTATATAATATATATATATACGATTCGCGCTTCTTCCTCTCGTGCTCAATGGTGGTGACATTGCCTGACCACATCACCTCGCCTGTTGTATTTTGCAATATGTATCTCTTTCTTATAATTAGAGATGTAAGAAAATAATGGTAACAACATAGTTGTACCTATCGATTGAAATATTCTATCTTGCGATCCATGTACAACAACAAATTATGAAGCTTTAACACGTTGTTTACCACACTTAAAAAGATTGTGATGCATACCACATCTAACATAAAATCTTCTAGAATAATAAACAATACAAGGCAGGTGATATAAATGGATGTCTTCTTGCTACAACCGTCAGATTTGTCCCCTTTAAGGATTTATAGTTTCCGCGCACATATTGAAGTGTTCCCCCCCCCCCCCGATCCCTCTTGTTCAAACGCCCCACCTAAAAATCAAAATCTGCCAGAATAGTAAACACTACTAGCCAGCTGATGTCACCTCATTATCTTTCTAGCCATCCATGTCGTAGCTCCGATTCATTTCCGCCCCCCCCCTCACCCCCCCCTTCCTTTTTTTTTGTCAATGGCCCCACCTACAATTGATATCACGTCATTATCTTTCTAGCCATGCATGACGTAGCTCCCCCCCCCCCCCCCCCCCCCCCATCGCATCCTCCTTCTCCACCACCCGCACGATAGCCTAGACCTAGCACCACGCGTATAGCAAGCCCCTACATATATGCGTAATACGCGCGATCGGAGTATCACGCACAAGCTTGCAAATATGAGTTTCGACCAAACCTTCGATCTCACAGCTGGAGTGAATATTTATATTATGTGTAACCTAAACCTCTCAAAAGCCCTTCCCCCCCCCCCCCCCCTTTTTTTTTTTCCTGCTCCCTCTTGCTCAAACGCCTCACCTAACTTCGAAATCTTCCAGAGTAATAAACACTCCCACGCACTTGATATCACCTCATTATCTTTCTAGAGCCATCCATGCCGCCGCTGCAATTCAACCCCCCCCCCCCCCTGCCCCCCCCCCCCCCCCCCAACGCCCCCTCCTTCCCGACCACCTGCACCATCGCCTAGACCTCGCACCACGCGTATAGCAAATCCCTACATCTATGCGATTTGAAGATTAAAAAAAAAGAAAAGGTTCCCTCCCCTCGCCCCCTCTCCCCCCCCCCCCCACCCACCCCCTCGAACACTCCGCCCTCTCCTCACTGGTTGTACGACTTACAGGATATACATGATAAACTGGTGCATTCTTTCCAAAGCCGTCACATTTATCCCCTTAAAGGAATTATAGTTTCCACGCACAGATTGAGCTGCCTCGTCCATCCCGCCCCCGCCCCCATGATAAACTGGTGCATTCTTTCCAAAACCGTCACATTTATCCCCTTAAAGGATTTATAGTTTCCACGCACAGATTGAGCTGCCCCGCCCGTCCCGCCCCCCCCCCCCCCCCTCCCCGCTCCCTCTTGATCAAACCCAGGCCCCCACGTCCTTAAAAACCCCGCCCTCCCCTCACCGGTTGTTCGACTTACAGGATTCACTTGATAAACTGATGTATTTCCTTCCACAGCTGTCAGGTTTTGTCCCCCTCAAAAACGGGTTTTATAGTTTCCGCGCACAGACTAGCATCACTCTGTTGACCCTGATAGCTACACTACTGTAGTTGCAAGGGGAGTCGCCGGCCTATATCCTCAATGAGGACGCACAACCCGTAATACGCGCGATCGGAGTATCACACACAGCTTGCAAAGATGAGTTTCGACAAAATATTCGATCTCACAGCTGGAGTGTATTTTTAGTTTTATAATACTATATATATTTTTAAACAACAGAATAGGACCCCTCCCATTAAGAAAAAACTCACCCACATAGTATATTACAAGTACCCATCACGCAGATAGCTTACAAAGATGGGTGTTGACCCTAAATTCATCGAACTCACGGCTAACGTCCTTAAAATATGTTCATAAAGTAATAATAGTATGTGCGACCCAAAGAACGATATCGTGGGCCTGCGAGTAGGTAGACAACTTTTATGTTGTTGTGAAAGCACACAAAATGGTATTGTATTCCGCCGATATTGTGGACTTTCTTGGTTCTTTAGTAATCATACCGCCAGTCAGGTGGCTGATTCTACGATCCCCCCCCCCCTACACCAGCGATTTTCTTTTTTAACGAACGTTTCGCGGCTGGTCGACACGAGGCCGGATGCTATGAAAAACGTTAGTCGCAAACTTTCTTGTTCGCAAATAACCATCATACGATGACGTCCGGGTGGCGGGGGCCACCGTGTTTCAGGAGATACGCTCGGGAGCTTGGTTTCGAAACCGGCGATTTCGTTAAAGAAAAAACGCTGGGGAGGCTACCGTAGAACGATTCAGATATGCTTCTGGCCAGAACGTACTACCATTATGGTACCACGCGTCGCCCTTTCTTACCTCCAACACAGGTTGGCCTTACAGTGGGTACCCCCATTTTTAAGAGTGCCCCGGATAAGAGCGTTCGAGATTTGGAGAGGTCAAATCGGTTTGCCCCGCCTATAATAACAAACTAGTTGTATATGTTTCCCACTACAGATGAGAGCGATGTGTAGTTAAGAGCGCTTGTTTCGGCTTTTGTCACGGGGCGCTCATAAACCGGGGTACCCGCTGCATGCCACGTAATCTCTCGGCCAACTTAATCTTCTTCCATTCAGGCGGAGATGGACGAAGGCTTCACATGCCCCCCGCAGCAAGGAGGCGGCTACTACAGCTCCAGGGCCGGGGGGGGAGGGGGTGAGGGCAGGCAACTGGAGGAGGAGGAATCGCCCAGCCTTCCGCTTCGCCTCCGGGTGGGGTGTTTAGTGTTTTGTGTGTTGTACGCTGCTTATGTGCTGCGGTCTGTTGTGTCGTGTGAATATCGTGTTGTTTGTTATGGGCGTACTTCGTATGTTTGTGAAATGTGTGCATTGTGGTATGTTTTGCTCGGTGCATGTTTTTTTTGTGTATTGTGTTTTTGCGTTGTGCAATTTGTGTGCTGTGTTAAATTGTGTTGCGGGTATGTTTTTGTTTGTGTGCGTTTGTGTTTTGTTTGTGCATTGGTGCGATGTGTTGTGTGGTGCACTCGGGAGTGTGTGCAGGAATACTATCTCGTAGCCGTCACACGAGGGGGTGTTTTTCAAGCTCCTACAATATTTGCCATGTTTTTATCTGCTACCCCCGTTCTTTATTCTTCTACGGATAGCGGAGATAGGCCACAGATGTTCGACACTTTTTACATGAACGTGCGTTGTGGTGTTTTGTGTAGGGCTGCTGCTGCTGGTAAAGTACCTGCACTCTTTCCCTCTCGAAAGGACTGCTATACTTTGCCGCCCACCGTCTGCTGGCAGGGTCGCGACGCGACGCGGCAGTTTGTTGCCAACATACCCTTACCTTGCACTGCCTACAAGAAGATCCGACCCGACCCGACCCGACCCGACCACTACCATTCTTGTATAATCGGGTACGGCCGACATCGGCGCCGTGCCGCGAAGCTAATGTGCAGACAAACCCACTTTCAACGTTTCCGCACACAAGCGTTTTGCGACCCGAGCAAATGTTATTGGTGCAAATCTCCCTTTTTCTGCGTATCCCCCCATCCTACTCCACGGGTTGACGTTGGTTGGCAACGGCGCTGTAAAACACGACGCTTACTACGTGAGCTAGACACCAGGATATTCTTTGTTGTTACGGTATCTATAGAGATGGTGATCGAGTTTTATCATATTGTGGAGGAGGGCCTTGAATCCGTGCAAGGAGGATTGTTGTATCACGTAGTGTGTACCTGGTATATGGTAAGGCAGTTTCATAGTACACCATGTGCTGCCCCGGCAGTGGCCGTGCCAGAAAACACATTATGTCATTCAATGCCGTCATTTATATGCCAGAAAGTACGCGCAAGGTGCCGAAGTCCACCTCACAAGCGGTTCTTAGGAGTGGAGCGCAGCTCACCTTTCCTGCGACTCACCGAACACCGCACGGCGCTTCGTGCTTGGTGCAAGCAACGTCGGCCTGGTCGGTGGAAACCCGACATGCTCCTCCCGGCGATGTAGGGATGCGAGGGTCTAATAGCTATGGTCTCAAGACTACGGTCATGCACGGCCATGATTACTTCCCCCCACCTCTCCCGGGCTCTCGCACCCGAATCGTTTTACTTTTCCCCTGACCAGTGGTCCCGTCTGTATCTGCCGAGTTACCGCTTACCGGGGCCGTGCGGGCGCTTCAGTACGACCCCTTCCCCGTCCGGCCTGCGTTGCCCATACCCCGCTCGCTTGCTCGCTCTGTCAAACTCTTCTGTGCTGATCGCACTTGCCTGCTCGTTTTACGTTTCGTTTTGGTAGACGGACTACGACGGAGCGGAGCCCGGAGCGGGATCTGTGGCGGCGGACAACCTTCTACGGCTCTCGGGTTACTTCGGGGGGAGTGGGGGGGAGTGTGAGCTGCGCAGCAAGGCCGCCGAGCAGCTAGCTGGAGCGTTCGCCCTGCCGGAGACTCCCCAGGCGTTCCCAGAGCTGACGGCGTCGCTCATCACGGCTCTGCTTGGGCCCAAGCAGGTTGGTATCAGGAGGCGTGCTTAAGGGAAGGGGGGGATTGGAAACTGGATCAAGCATCACACTTCGCTATAGTCATTCAACAGTATACCTGGCACTTCGGATTCAGTTTACCGGGTTTGGTTTTATCCCTTTTCTCGTATTAATTGTCGCTTCTTAAGCCGTTTAAGTCGTTTCGATTTTCTTACGTTTTTTGCGTCTTTGGAAGGCCAAGATGTAAGGCGATTGTCGCTGCGGTGCTACCACATCAATGTTTCGGTCCCCCTCCCCTACGCCTGTTTACCCGCCATGCGTTCTCTGCTACAAGGTGATCATCGCAGGAGACCAAGACGCCGACGATACCAGGGCCCTCATAAGTGCCGCGCAACGTAGCTTCTGCCCCAACCTCGTGCTAATATTAGAAGACACCTCCGCCCAACTCAACGAAAAGCAGGCGATGGAGAAGGGGGAACATGAGGCGGAGCCTTTATTCCGAGAGGTGTTGGAGGCATACGGTGGCGGATACGGAACGGGGGAAAATGGCGCAGCTGCGGCGTACGTGTGTTTCGAAAATTCATGCTCTAGACCGGTGCGCACGGTGGAAGCGTTGACGGTCCTGCTGGACTAATTTAACCCGCTATCATTGTAGAAGAGGGTTGCTATGGAGGGAGAGAGCTAGGGGAGGGCACTCGCCCGCTCGGTTTGTTGGTGGAGTACAGAGGACGCGTGCTGATTGTACTCGGCCTATGGGATATTGGTATAACAGTGGGGGGAAACACCTCGGGAGTACACTGCAGGCACCGGCTTGTGCCCACTGCATTGCTCTATGTGGAATCGCGCCCACTGTGTGCCTATATTATAACTAGGTATAGTATGCCTGGTGTGTATATGTACGTGTTGCGCCGTAGTGTCCTGCTGAGTCCGTCCTTCTACGGAGCTGGAGTTAGACCCTTTTACTACGAGAGTTTTTTGTTTTGCCTTTTCCGCTGCGTGTGCCGAAACCCATTCGGGCCGCACGCCCAACGGCTCTATTTTGAGGAGCAACGAAATAGCACCAATCGAAGGCACACAGAGTTGGCTCCATGGATTTGATCAAGTAAAACTTGTAGAGTGAGTGCCTACCCCTGTCATTGGTCTGCCCCAACCAGCCCAAAGCCAGAACAGAGATGGCGGGAAGAAAACTGAGGATAAGAGAGGGACGTTCACGTCACCCCAACGACTCGGTCGTTGGGGCGGCCTGCCCGCCAGCTCTTGCGGTGGAGCGGATGGCGCGAACTCGTGGGGTATTCCAAAGTTTTGCCTCCACGTGCGATATCATCAGCAGGAGGCCTCATTCATTCCCAAAATTACTGTTGACTGGTTGATGTGGGCGCACAGAAAAACAACGGTATCCTGTTTCTCGCCTTCGTTCTTCAGTAGATAGAAACGGCCCTTCTGACAGTGTTTTATGAGTAGTCGCGTTCGAAAACGTCGGCGTTAGACACTAATAACACTCCGCACAACAAACACGTAGCCAGGAGCATGCAGTACCAGTCCAGACGAGGGGATTGTTTTCGGGTGTAGCCCGTGTAGCTATTATTATATCGCGCACGTGTAGTACCTACAATGCTATTCCAATAACTTTGTTTCGTCGCACGTCAGATGACCCTCTTTTTTGTGTATTTTTACAACGGGTCGTGGAACTGACCTGGTACCGAGACTAAGGGTTGCTTGATTTTTTCGTTTTCCCACCTCCCTGTGGACTCCATGTGCCTTTTTGCGGACACGGGCTAGGTTACGGCTATGAGCTACTTACTGTGAGATCACCAACACCTTTTATTGACGAGACACCCCTCTCTAGTGCGGTAGGGGTTGCTCTTTTTGGACCAAACGTTTATCACATTCTGACAACATTCTGACGTTTTGGACGGCTGAGAGCGAGGAAACTACCGTTTAGTCTGAAGATTTTACCAGTACATTTACTTTCGGACTAGCGCGCACAGGCGTTGGTGGGATTGCGCGAACGAGTGCCTTCGAAGAAAGTCCTGCTTCGGGTCAGGTATTGAGCTCCTAACGTTGAAAGCTCAGAAAATTCCGCCGCACTCGTACCGTGGGATGACTCTGACGATATGCCCTAGCGATCTAGTCTATCAGTAGACTATCACCACAGCTCGAAACGAGCAGTTTTTGGTGGAAGTTTGCACCAAAAGTGCAGGACGATCTACGCACCACTGAAAGAGCAAGATAGGTGCTGGGGTATTTGAAGCACTGTCAGCTCGCTGCCGCACAAGGCATGGCCGTGGCTGTAACTCTAGATCTAGTCTACTGCTAGACCTGCGAATCCTTCGAGGTTGGCGGACCATAGAGTTCATAGATGACACGTCGGTGCGAACCGCGCTTGTAGTTATGTTGAAAATTAATATGCTAATGACTCGACCCCAATGTTGCCGCTTAGGCACAGATGTTCGTCCCAATACCACTCAACCCGAGGAAGTATTGCTGAACACCCATAATGTTAGTCCTCTCATTCCTGGCAAATATTTCTGTCCGTCGACTGCCACTATCACAGACTGGCCAGTCGACAGTACAGTTCTAGACATGTTGCTCTACTCGCACGACCACTCCACCCTCTGCAAGATACCGTCTCCCCGAACACGGGAAACGAAAAAATTAACCAGAGCTACACAATTAATCATGTAATTTATTGTTACTTGGTACCCCATATTATACGGACCCAAACGGGCTATAGTAGACATGACCCCCCCCTATACACTCAGTCCCTCGTCAGCCACTACTCGCATAATAACACTCCGCCACAGCACCTATCGTAAGGGCTCATGGCAGAAATACTGATTATGGCGCTACATAAATGCTATACGAAACATAGCAATCTAATACATTAGTAATAATGTGGTGCGCGGGCGCAGCATTCTCACCCATGCGCGCAAACCCAAATCGACAACCATATCCGAATGACATCGCGTTTCGGAAGCAGTTCAGCCCTCTCCTCCACTCTGCCAGCTAAGCAACACCACGACAACATCGACTCCAGGCCACCTTGGATCGCGTCTTGAACGAATGGAAGGCACACACTGTGTGGGCGCAAAACCAACGTTTTGCCTCGAAGTAGAGCTGTAATTAAAAATCTACGTGAAGTTTCGCACGCAAACAGAAAATAGAAGATAAAATAAGCTCCATAAAAAGACAATGATCAAACCTCCATCACAAGAAACAGACACACGTCCTTATTACCCTTGGCGTATCTGTGTATCTGCATGTCATTTTGTGAACGTAGGGATTATAGCTATAGACAGAGCTGAATGCAGTTACGCAAACAGAGAACGTAAGGCAACAGAAGCTCTATAAAAAGAAAACAACGACAAAACGTCTAGCTCAAAAACCGACACCTGTCCATGTTAATGTGGCTTAGATATGTCTGTATGTGTGAACGCAAGACTTAGTGCTATAAACAGGCACTATACGTATTCTGTAAGCTCTACAAAAGGAAACTGACCACTAAATATCCACCACAAAAACAGACACATACATACCCATATTGCACATGGCGTAGGTACGTGTCGGTATGTGCGAACGCGATGACTAGAGCCACAAGCAAAGAGCTACGTACTACTACGCAAACAGAGAACGTAACGTAGTAAAAGCTCTATAAAAGACAACGAGGAAACGTGCATCACAGACAGACACATATCCGTAATGCCCATGACGTAGATATGTGTCCGTATTTGTGGACGCGACAACCACAGCAAGAGACAGAGAAGTACGTACAGTAACGCAAAAAGAAAACGGAAGACAACATAAGCTTTATAAATACAGAAAACGACGACCAAACGTCTACCACACAAACAAACACATGTCCATATACCCGCGGCGTAGATATGCGTATGCTAGTGTGAACGTGTTGTGTAAAACAACACAAACATCCGTGTCTTCGATCTTCGGTCCCCAAACATAAAGCAAGCAGAAGAACAAGGAGCGAGCGACCTTTGAAGGGGCAGACGACGCAACAGAGTGAAGGGTGGGAGTGGTTCGTGAGCGCGATCAAGACACATACCGGCCTGTTGACCGTACGTCATCGCGCACGCCATGACACGAAAACGAGAGCTCAAAACACACGACGCAACGACAACGATGATGCTGTTGGTTATGTCGATCGGACGCGCAGTGTGAGCCTCCTCTGGAGAGCGGTGGATTTGGCAACAATGGCAACAACGGTCTGACCACTTCAAAACAAATACTTCGGTTGTAAACAGCTCAACAGACCCACGTAAATTTACATCGTCCGTTTCTCCTGGTAGGGTCGGCGCGCCATGTACATACCTAGCGGGCTTGGCCGCCAGCCCCGTTCGGCGACGGCCGTGCAGACCGAAAAATGCGCCCGAAAAGAGTCTGTCTCGGCGGTTCTCCTTGAGCAGGATAACCGGGGCTGTCTTTGACGGCATCGCCAGCCGCGCCGTCATTCCACCCAAACAGGCTCTTGCGTCCGCCCTTCCCCTTCTGCTTGGCCTTGGTCTCCTCATCTCTTCTGCGTTTAGACTCGTCGTCGTTCTTCTGTCGGGCCTCGGTCTTTCCCGTTTCCCTGCGCGCTGCTTCCTCCTGTTTTTTTCTGTTTTCGCTCGTATCTGTGAACCTGCTGCTGTACGATTCGGCCTTCCGCAGTCTTCTCTCCTCCCTGTTTTCCTTCTCAATCTGCCGTTTTTCCCTCTCCCTCTCCTTCAATGCTTGCTTATTCTCCTTACGTGATGCTCCGATCTCTTTCTTCTTGTCGTCGCCTTGAGTGTGCGCGAGTGACCAAACGAGTTCGCCCGACGGAGTCACCATCTCGAGGTCACCGTGGTCTGAAAAACCGACGATCCCCTCGCCCTCCCCTTCGCCTTCCAGCCACTGCTGGGCGAGGTTCATCGTGTGGGTCGCGGCAGCGGAGGCATCCATCGCGCAAAAGTACTCTCGCCCGAGCACCAAGCGTCCTTTAACGGACCTGGCGCCGTACTGGGGAGTGTCTATTCTCGCCACCCGGCGAACCAGGCGTTCTGCCCCGCAAAGAACCCCCCTATTCGCTTTTTGCTCTCGAACGCTTCCCGCTAGGACGACCTGGTTGGCTCGAAACAGGGACAGCACAAACGTAAATAGAGGAGCGAAGCAGAAATCGCACGAGCTCTTCAGAAATTTACCCATCAACAGACAAGGACGACTACCCCCCCCCCGCACAAAAAAACACCGAATGACACTCTTCAACGTGGTGTTACTCTCAATAAGCGTCGACAGGTTAACCAGTTTTCAAGGTGCAAGAGTGTACACGAGACAAACAAGGCGGCTAAAATACGTCATGCTGGTCCGAGAGCATCATGCGCGTCTGCAGTACAATAATATAACATAGCTTAGACCCCTAAATCGACCCCCCCCCCCTTTCGCACCGTCGTGGTAAAGGGTGTGGCGATCGCTCGTACGCGGCGGCTGCACAAATAATTCAAGTCTGACAATCTCAGATAGTGAGTACCTCGAAACAGTACAACATACTACCGGCGGCGGAGGGACAGGGCGAGGTGGAACGCGCTTCGCTGGTACAACGTCTGGTCTCACCTTAGAGCCATCAGAGCGTGTGGCGACCATCTCGCCACTCGCAGACACTGCCAGCTTGGGCGTGTAACCAAACCAGGGGAAAAGCCACCCAAGCCGATACCGGCCTCCTTTTCCTTCAATGTGCTCAAAGGGGGCAAGCGGTTTGTCGTTGGGGCCGAGGGTGTTCCCGCGGCAGGTGCTGTCGGTAGGTCCGAGACTGGCAAATCGATGCGGCAAGCGCCATGGAAGGCAGGACAAGGGGGGAAAACGAATGAAACCAAAGCGAACTTCGAGGCTTAACGAATTTTGCAGAATGTGCTCGACTTTGAAATGTTGGGAGGGCGGGAAAAGAAAGGGTCTGAACACAGGAAGACGGCGCGAGAAGTGCTGTCCTCCACTCTCACGACAGCATATTATCCTTTTCGCGAGAGTAATTGTAATGTTGGAGGGTATATAACCATCGAACAACTACGGCCGCGCATTGTCTGGCTGCCCACTAAATACTGTGATCACTTGGAACTCACATTGTCATCAGGACGACCACCCACAAGGTCCAAATCCCATACACCAAGATATGGAATGTTGAGAACTTCCGGCGGGTACGACCACCGGCCGCTGCGACCAAATATGCGGGTTCCGCTGCCGCTCCAGCCGCTTCCGCAGCCTCCGGCGCCACTGGATTCATTTCAGCCACAAAATCTTCTGCTGGACCCTGAGGCTCATCAGCCGCCACAGCACCCGCCACCACGGCCATCTGCAATGCCACTGCAGCCACCGCCGCATCACCTCCACTGACCACGGCTGCATTTTCCGCAGCTGCTGGCATCTCATCAGCATCGACCGCTGCCTCTGCTAGCGCTTCCACCATTCCCGGCGCCCCCTGTTCTGCCGCTTGCCCACCCTGCGGCACCCCTGGATCCATCTCAGGGACCATCCCCTCAGCGGGGTCCTGGTGCACATCGACCGCTCCAGCAGCCGCCACCTCGGCAATCTTCGATACCACCACAGCCGCCGCCCCGCCACCTTCACCGGCTACGGCTGCATTTTCCGCGGCTTCAACCACTGCCGGAACTCCCTGTTCTTCCCCGGGGACAACCCCCGCAACTGCGGACTGACCCTGATCATCGGCCGTAACCACAGCCACCGTCCCTCCGTGACCCCTATGGTCAACATCCGCAGCTGCAGGGCCAACTACCGCAGCGGACACCTGGTCTGTGTGGACGGCTATGATCGCCGCCGCCTTCTTTTGTTCATTCATGGTGGCAGCGCCAATAGTTGCGGCCTGGTCGGTCTTGTCGGCCGGCGTTTTGGCCGTCAACACCACCATCACACCAGTCGCTGCGGGGGCAGCTTCCATGGCGAGAGCCGGCGGTGAATTGGTCAATTCTGCAGCAGGTGTCGATGTCACGGGTTCCGTCGCCGCTCTTGCTGAACCATTTGTAGCGGTGGGAGACGTCTCTACGCCGATGGATCGACCGGAATCTGCAGATTCTACCGCGATCTTGACTGCGGGGGGGCCATCTACGCCTGTGGTCGAATTAGTATCGACGGCTACAGCGACCGACACCGCGGTCATCTCTGCTGCGACCATACTCGTAGCTGTCTTCGCCGCTGATGCATCACCTCCAGCGGCCACGGCTACTTTTTCCGCAGCTGCCGGCATATCACCAGCGTCGAACGCTGCTTCCGCCAACGATTCCGCCGTTGCCCCCGTCGTGTGTTTGCTCGTGGCCACAACATCCGCAACTGCAGACTGACCCTGGTCATCACCCGTGCCCACAGCCACCGTCCTTCCATGATCCCCAGCGTCAGCATCCGCAGCCGCAGGGCCAACACCCGCGGGGGACACTTGGTCTGTGCGGATGGCCACGATCGCCGCCACCGTCACCACCGGCACCTTTTCTTCGTCCATGGTGGCAACATCTATAGCTGCGGCCTGGTCGGCCTGATCGGGCGTTGCACGTGCCGCCACCACCACCACACCTGCTGCTTCGGGGGCAACTTCCGTGGCGGGAGCCGGCGGCGACTTGGTCACTACCGCAGCAGGTGACGCAACCACGGGTGCCGCCGTCGATCGAGCCAAACCTCCTGTGGCGGCGGGAGAAGTGTATACGCCTGTGGGTCGATCGGCGTCAATGGCCTTCACCATGGCCCCGGTTGCTGGGGCGCCATTAACACTTGCCGCCAAAACTGCAGCGACGGCTACAGCGATAGACATCGCGACCATCTCCGATGCGACGACAGCTACTTCCGCCTGCACCGTATCCCCTCCACCGGCCGCGGTGAAGTTGTCTACAGCTGCCGAGAGATCATCAACAAAGCCAGCCGCTTCCGCTTCCGCCTCCGCCTCCGCTTCCTCTTCCGCTTCCAATATCGCCGGTACTCCCTGTACTTTCGCAACTACATTAACTGCATCTGCGGGCTGATCCCTGTGGTCCACTGCACCCACAGCCGGCGACCCTTTGTTATCCTCGGGGTCAACGTCCGCAGCTGCAGGGTGAACAGCTGCAGAGGAAACTGGAGCTGATTGAACGGCCACGTTCGTCGCCGCCGCCGTCACCGCCACCGCCACCGCTGTCTCTCCCTTGGCAGCACAATCTAGAATTAATGCCTGGCCGCCTTTGTCGACCATTGCACCTGACGCCAACGTTACCAGCCCACCTGATGCTGCGGGGGCCAAGTCCATGGCAGGTGCCTGGCCTGGGAGGGTTTCCGTCACAGCAGGTGCCGCCACCACCGGTACCACCGCTACTTCCGACACGCCTCTTGCAGCGGTGGGGGAAGGCTCTATTGTAGAGGGTTGAACCGCACCAACGGCCTGCATCATTGCCTCGACTGCGAGGGCGGCATCCCCAGATGTGGTCGAACCGGCATCGGTGGTCGACTTGGCCGTCGCCACCACCACGGCTGCCGTCGTTTTCTGCGTTTTCGTCGCTGTACTCTCAACAGTCGCAGATCGGGCGGTGTCGACTGCCACGGCCACTTTCGCCTTCACCTGGGAGGCTGTCTTTCCCCACGCCGAGGTGGTGGCAGCGCCAGCACCTGCGTCATTCTGTTCACGCGCTACTTCATATCTGGTTGGCAGTTCCTGGAGGCGCATTACACCGTGACCAGCCATGTAGCTGGCGCTGTGCAGACGACAACGGCACACCAAGAATCCGTAGGGTGTCCGTTGCATCCACACCCATGTGTTTCCACGTCACCAGAGCATGGGTCGGGGACGGGAGGAAACCGGCGCATGTGCGATTGGACGTCATAACTCAAATCCGTGATAAAGTGAAGCGAATCGTTGTAATCGGCATAGAGCCGAAAGCTACAGCGGCTAACAGCCAATTTTATATGTGTTGTAGAAAACCGAACCGAACAACCCTTGCGGGCTTGACAACAGCCGCACAGCAGAAATGAAGTTGGTCTGAACAAGACTCCCCATTTTCGCGGGACTCTTTTGTTTTCGGGTTAGATACCTACATGACCCTGCGGGGAAGCCTGCGCATGCATTAAAAACGAAGTCCTAGTGTCGTCCACACCCATGATTAATAGTGGTCGCATCTTTTGACGTCTCCGTCGGGGCAATTTCATTCCAAACACGCCGGGTGGTATTGAATCACTCAGTCAGCAACTGATGCTTCGGATACTTGGAATGAAAAGCCGGTCTAACTCGCCACCCCCCACATAGGGTATGGGTGACATGTTCAGGCCGTCCAGAGGCCGGAGTTTGCATGACAAGCTTTGTGCAGTGCCTTAAATAGCCGAGCATGTTGCAGAATCGCACCTACAAACTGTTCTCAACTCATGCTAGCAACGGCTCGTGCCTCTTTGGCTGGATGAGCCATGATTTTTTTTCGGTGGAGTGATTTGCCTCACGGGAGCAAGTGCCGATGTCGATACCACCGGGCTATCTTAAGCAAGCACGAAAACTCAATATGAACATGGCATCGACCGACTTAGTCGGCAAGTTTCCAGGTGGCCAGGCGACTTACCGAATAAATTCAGCTATCAACAGTCGCCTCAACCCGACGGAAATTTCTTTGTAATGCGTGAAACCGTGATAACCTACAGCGTAAAACAAATCGTTTCGCAGCGCTCAACCCCTCTTTCGGAGACGACATATGTTTTAAAACGTGGAACTAGCGTGTGAAAACGTTTGCAGTACTTGCAGGGTTACGTAAAAAAACTATAAAAGCAGTAGTGTTCCACGTCTTCGTGTCGATGCTTCGTTGACACGAGAACGGGGGACGGCGTGAAGGAAGAAAATAGTTTGATGTGACCTGTAGTTGAGGCAGCATACTTTCCATAGTTTCATGTTTTGGTTCAGCAGAACGAGGGCCAGTTTCCTCAAATCTTTCTAGAACCAACGCCTTCCAAAAACCGTGGATATCCATTGTTGTGGCAAAAATACATTGCTGAGTGTTTTTGGCTGATTCTACAACAAGACACGCAGAGTGGGGGCAATATGCTCGGCGGGCTGCTCTCGGCGCTGTTCAGACGCATACCTGGTACCGGGAATAACCTTTCTTCTCTTAAGTTTGTTATGTTGGGCTCCACAACCTCAGCCGAGTTTTCATGACAAATCTGACTCTTCGTCTAACCTTGGTGAAAATAGATCATGACCCATGTCCCCTGGACGGAAAACCAATATATGGCAGACTCCGAGCCCAAAAATGAAAACAAGGCGATGTCAACGTGATGAATTACCTACGACGTGATACTGGCATAGATGATACCGGTATATTGTAGGACTTTCTCCGCGGAGAAGAAAACACCGGGAGTTGTCTTTTACACGGGCGCACAACCTCGTCGTTTGGAAGACCAAGATGCGAAAGGAAAGCACCCCTCGCGTAAGCAGGGCAACACGAGGCAATACGATCCATACCTGTAGCCACGCGCGTTTTCGAGCGGCATAGGAGGTGCGTCGTGCGCCACGTGTATGGTAATAATCTCAACAAGAAACAAAAACGAGGGATACACAGCGCCGTTATGATGCAAAACGTGGAGCAACCGGTGGATGAGACGGGATGTGGCGCAGCGAACTTGACCCCAAGCATATCGATAGAGCTCTTGGATGATCCAGAATTCTGTGTACTGCAGCCAATCATGCTGCAACTCACCAAGTCGGGCGGGTGGCGACGGCCTCATGCCCGTCGCCGTCAGTCCGGCGTCGGACGACCTGGCTGTAGGTACCTCCGGCGGTAACCGGCGAGCCCCGCTGGGCACGGCCCACGGCGGATAAGGATGCCCGTGCAGGATTGTGGGACTTCTTGCTATTAACGCGGCGGAAGGCAAAAACAGGAAACAGTGCAAGAAGGCGAGAAGTGGCATTTGTGAGTCGGGCTCTAACATTGACACGATATCCTCGGTGGTGTATGATGTGAATAGTGGCAACAGAAATAGTAGAGGGAATACAGTACGGGCGGACAACTTGTGTTGTGTAGCCGATTGTGCGATTTGGCTGCTATTAATATGACGTAAATAAGGTGATTGTCACAAAATTAACCCGTGTTGAAGGTAATTGTGCTATATCTTTGCCCGCCTCGCGTCTCTTGGGGGCTGCGGCCGCGATAGGAGCCCCACCTCGTCAAACGTCACTGGCGTAAGTACTACCCCTCTGCACATACTTCACCGACACACAGAAAGCAAACAAAAAACCGCGATAGGAGCCCCACCTCGTCAAACGTCACTGGCGTAAGTACTACCCCTCTGCACATACTTCACCGACACACAGAAAGCAAACAAACAGTGTTTGCTTTCGGTTGTGCGGTGCAGTGTGTCGCGGGTGTAAGCGACGCTATGACACAGTACTGATACAGTGCATACCTGCTATTGGCGAGGCTAGCAGCCTAACGGTTTCATTAATTCGCCAGCACGGGGGATTAATGGATTACTGCTGAAGTACTACAGCAATAAGAACGGACTCCAAGTGCGCAGCGATGTGTCAGGTACCTTGTGCACACCTGGTATCTAGCACGAGATATTCCTCGTGTTCAGTGCTTTCTTGATTTGTATTAAACGATGTGTATGTATTAATTTAATTAATGCAACCCGCGGGAGTACACCTGTCTCGCAATTGCGGCCGCAGGCAGGTGTCAGCCCACCGCGGCGATCCTCGTTTTTGTGATATTCTATTTTACAGCGATATAGTCTGCGATCGGGAGATGCATGGTCTTCTTCTAGGTGTGCCTATTGAGCAAGAAAGTTCCGTCGTATTACGGTTTGACTCACATGTGCCTGGTGCTGGGCACAATCGCAAATTGTAGGACGTGGGTTCGGTCCAAAGCGACGTTCTCTGTTTTATCTGTCCCATCAACAGTGCCGTCCTCCAATTTAGCTGAAGGGTGCACATCCGTGCCTGCGACCGGACTCGTACCGGCGCCTACGGCGGTCGTCACCACGGCTGTGTCCGGCGCCGCGGCTGGAGCCTTCCCTGAAGGGTATCCCACACCAGAACGTGCCGCCGATACCGGTTTCACCGCTGCTCCCGGTGAGCCTCCTGCAGCGGGTTTTGCGGTGCTGGACCGAGAGGCCCTGATGGGTTCCACCGTGACCTTGGCGGCAGTGACGGCATCCCCGTCTGCGGTCGAACCCGCGCCGACGGCCGCCGGTATCGTCGGCACCACCGCGGCTGCCGCGGTCTTCGTTTTTGCCGCGGGTTCAATGTCCGCAGCCGCAGACTTGGTGGTGTTCACTGCCGATACCGGTGTCACTGCTGCTCCCCGTGCACCTCCTGCAGCGGTGGGAGCAGGTTTTACGGTGCTGGACCGAGAGGCCCTGATGTGTTTCACCTTGGCGTTGATTGCCGCGGCTGCGGTCGAACCCGCGCCGATGGCCGCCGTTGTTGTCGGCGTCACGGCGGCTGCCGCTGATTTCGCAATTCTCGAGGATTTACTGCCCGCAGCAGCAGACTTGGTGGTGTTCACTGCCGACACCGGTTTCATCGCTGCTCCCGGTGCGCCTCGTGCGGCAGTAGGAGCAGGTTTTACGGTGCTGGGCCGAAATGCCCTGACGGGTTTCACCTTGGCGTTGGTTGCTGTGGCAGCATCTCCGGCTGCGGTCGAACCCGCGCCGATGGCCGCCGTTTCCGTCGGCATCACCGTGGCTGCCGCTGTCTTCGCATTTTTGGGGGGTTCACTGTCCGCAGAAGCAGATTCAGCGGCGTCCACGTTCTCACCTCCCTTCACTTTAGTGGCTACCGCCAGCTTTGACGCCCCCCAGGCCACTACTTTACCAGCGGTAGCATCCTTTGGTTTGTCCGCGAGTTTGTCTCCGGTCGATAGTTCGTCGGAGCGCATGGCGCCATGCCCGGTCATGTTGCTGGCGCTGTACACAAAAGTACCGTAGGACGACGGTAGAACAAGAATCCACGAAGCGTCCGTTGCACCCACGCCGGTGTGTTTCCACGTCACGCAAGTAAGGGGTGTGGGCACGGAGAAAACGGCACATGCGCGATTAGAGGTCAAAACCCAAACCGTTATAGCTTATGTAACCAATGGCAATTGTCGGCATAGAGCAGAACCCTACCGCGACAGATATCTATCCCGTTTCTGCTGTAGGAAGCCAGATCAAAATTTCCTCGCGTGCTTGACAGAAGCCGCACAACGGAAGTGAAGTTGGTCCGAACACAAACCCTCATACTGCGGTGCATGTTCACTAAGGTAGGCGATCAAATCTCGGTCCTCACATGATCCTGGGGGGCAGACAGCACAGGCAAAGGTACGCATAGTGCCGTCCAAACCCACGAGTAGTAATCGCGTCTTTTGGAGGTCTTCGTCGAGGTAATTCAATTTCAACACGTCGGGTGGCATCATAGCTCACACAGACAGCAACTACAGGAATATTGTGGACAGCTTGACTGCACAACCTGCTCACCCCGCCGCCCCGCACACAAATGTTTACGGGCCCACACAGAGCCCGGAGGTGGCGTAGTGAATGACAAATTACACCATCAACCAAATTGTTGTGCAGTGTCTTTGTTAGCCAAGCGTACTGTAATATCGCACGTTGTATGGTTTGAACGCCTGCAAGCAAGGGCTAGTGCCCCCTTGCTGGCCACATCCAAAAACAATGTAATGGACTGGCTTTTACCTCACGAGAACAAGTGTCGATATCGATACCAACGCAACATTGTGATCCAATACAACAATTCAATACGTAGCATCGACTGCCTTTGGTCGGCAGGTCGGCAAGTTGCCAGGTGACCAGTCGACTTGCCGATAAATGTCAGCGATTACTCGTCGCCCACCACCCACGGGAAGTTCGTTGTAAGGCCAAAATCGAAATGTTCACCGCATTAAACTAATCCGTTCGCAGCGTTCATCCTCTTTGAAACTGACTGCAGCCGCGTTTTCGGGGACTTTCTATTTCTTGGCGCTTGGAATTAGAGCTGGGAAACGTTTGCAGTACTTGAAGGGTCTTGAAAGATTACACAAAAAACACAGGTAGTCCTCCATGTGTTAGTGCTGTACCTCGTCATCACGAGGAAAGAGACTGGGCGAAAAGGACAAAGAGTTCAATGATGTCACCTATAGTCGAGGCAGATCGAGAAGGGTTGATTGGTGTCACTGCCAGTTTTGAGAAGAACATTTATAGCATCATGCTTTGTAGTTCAGCAGAACGAGGGTAGGTGTCCTCAACGCCTTATCAAAACCAAGGTCCTCCAGCAACCGTGAAATTGTCTTATTGGGGGCAATCATCCTCGAGTTTTCTTGGTTAATTCCACAACCAAAGGTATAGGGTGAGCCGATCTATACATAGTGAATGACTGCTCTCGACGCTGTTCAGACATACACGTGGTACACCTGCACCGCCCTTAAATTTGCTATGTTGGGCTCCCCAATCTCAGCCGAATTTTCATAAATCTAGCTCTTCGTCGATCCTTCGTGAAAACAATGTTCCTCGAAGTATGAGCAATGCCTGCTGAACGAGAACAAAAACATGGAAGACGTCAAGCCCAAGAATGAACACACGACAACGCCAAAGTAACGCATACTTACGAGGTGCCTAAATAAAAAGTAACACTTGCATAACATACTGTAGTATTCGCTACACGAAAAGGGATACATCGGAACTCGTACCACATGGAATATAATAGGCCCACCGTTTGAAACACCAAAAATCCAGAGGACAGCATCTCCCCCGAAAATCGAGCACGACAGAACAACGCCATTAATAGCTCTAACCAACGCATTTTTGGGCGGTATAGGAGGCGCTTCGTGCGCCAAGCACTGCAATACATAAGGAAAAAACTATCGCGGAGGAAATATATCGCGGTTTCACCATGTGGAGCAAGTGGCGCGTGATACGGGAGAAGGCGCAATGAGCTCGCTCGGAAAGCCTACTAACCACTTTTGGGCTTCAGAGCGAAAACGTGCCGAAATCATGCCGAAAAGAGCTCGCTCGGAAAGCCTACTGACCACTTTTGGGCTTCAGAGCGAAAACATTCCGAAATCATGCCGAAAACATGCCGAATGCGTGCCGAGATGACATGGCGATGTCAGCGTCCGCCACACGAAACAACTCGGGCTGCCGAGGTAAGTGGGATGCCCCGAAGTGCAATGTAGGGAGATGGACAACACGCCCCGCAGCATGATGCATCATGCTTGTGCTGTTGCGCGCTTCTCCTAGAGGGAGGGGTGTCACCACTGCGTTTCTCGAATATTTGGTCGTTCTGTCTCGCTCCGAAATCAGATAAAAGAGTCCCTGGGACTATCCAGGGTTCTATTACAGCCGCCTATGCCGCACCTCACCACGTAGAGCCGGTGGTGACGGCCCCGCCCCCGTCGCCACCAGTCCCGCCACCTGTCCCAGTCCCGCGTCAGGCGATCTGGCTGTAAGAACCCGTAACTCCGGCACTCAACGGCGAGCCTCCTTGGGCACCGCCTAAAGCGAAGGATGATACCCGGGCGAGGCTGTTGGGGTTGCTGGTATAGCGTACATACCAGGAACCCCAACAGCCCCGCCCGGGCATTATTCTCTCCTGTAGGTAGCGCCCAAGGGGGCTCGCCGGCAACCGCTGGAGTCACCGGTTCATACAGCCAGATCGCTCGAAGCGTGAATGGGACTGGCGGCGGGAATGGTGGCGACGGACGCGGGGTGACGGGAAAGCTGCTAACAAGGTGAAGCGCTATCGATGCTCTCTTTCGCGAATGCTAGGATAAGTCAACAGCACAAACTCGCTAACAAAAATGAAGAAGAACCGTCGAGAAAAGGCGCGACGGGGTGTACGGGGAGGCGGGATGGACGGCCCCGGCAGCGTCAACCGCGGCGGCAAAGGGGGTGGGAAAAGGCGCGTAGAATATGGTCGGACAATACGCACTGTAATCTTTTCGAAGATTGGCCTAAACAGATTGGTCCCAAAACGCGAGTGCAGCTGTAAACGGGGTAGTCGATGTATACTACTGCTGTAGTGCGGCATTGATACAGCTCGAATGTGTTGCTTGGAGCATGGAATGACGGGACAGCTTCGGGGAGAACAAGAAAAAAAAACTAGGGCGTACATTCGGAGTACAGCATACAAAACGAAACAGAGCCACAGCAGTAGAGTGAAGAGCAAGCACATTAATGCTAAAGGAGTGTGGAGGGTTGACAACCGTATCCGTGGCTTATGTCATGCCCCACCAGAGGATGTTGGCCCAAGACGCCATACATGATGAATAGATTGATTGGTGTGCGGAATGTGGCAGAAGAGCACACGAACTCCGTACCATACGAGGCACGAAAAGATGGACCCAATCTCAGCTGTGGGACGTTGCCTACGGTGACGACCGCACCCGATCGCAGCACTCGTTATCCTCCCCTTCACTCACTGCAACACAACATATTTCACAAGGCTGGTTTTATGCGTTTTATGACATTTTCGAACAAAACAAGAACACGAACTGCTGCGTATCGTGACCGTCGTGGGCGTAACTTCTAGCGTGTTTTGGTATACTCCAGTAGAATCTACAGGGTTGCGCGATAAGGGCCGCGTGTTTTGTGCGATGCTACTGCTGTGTTATGATAGTTCGCTTCGGCGAGAAGGCAGACTGCGGGATCCATGTGTTGGTGGGAGCTTATTCACAGCAGTGGCTTCGTGGATCGCTTTTTGGTGAGAAGGCAATTTCACGTAGTCGTGCGTTGGTGACGGCTGACAAAAACAGGGGGGGGTCACCAGGAGAATCTCGCGTGGCGCCACTCGGGATTTTTTTCTGTCGTCCCCTGTTGCAAGAACTGTGTTGCAAGATTCTTGGATTAAACTCAGACGTGTGTACGGTGTGCGGTACCAGGTACCTGGTACAATAGGTTTCCTGTGGCACAACCTAAACCTGGCACAACCCAGCCACTACTGTGCTATGATGGCTCGCTTCGCCGAAAAGGCAGTGTTCTGGAGGTCGCTTTGGCGAGACGGCACTTTGCGGGATCCGTGTATTGATGAGAGCCTATCATAGTCACAGTGGCTTTGCGGCTCGCTTTGGCTAGATGGCAGTTTTACGGAGTCGTGCGTTGGTGACTTCAGGACGTCGGGACTCCTGACAACAACAGAGGGGTTTCATCGAGATAATACCGCGTGATACCACCCGGGGAACATTTGTATAGCCCCCTGCTCGAGCTCACCCTGCTACAGAAATACCAAAATGCTATACAAAATTATTGGAAATACGCAGATATCTGTGCGGTGTGCGGTACATTGGGTTTCCTGCCACAACCCAAACCTGGCACAACCCAAACCTGGCCCAACCCAAACCTGGCTCAACCCTATGGTGACTTGTTTTGGCAAAAAGGCAGTGTTATGGTGGCTCGCATTGGCGACAAGGTAGTTTGCGGGATCCTTGTGTTGGTGGGAGCTTCATCACAGTTGCTTCGTGGCATCCATCCAGTCCAACCCAACCCAACGAAAGCATCACCGTGTTGAGGTGTCGCTGGTGGTCCCAACTCAACCCAACCCACCCATTCACCCACCCGTCCGTGCGACCCAACCCAACCCGACTCAACCCAACGGAACCACCATGTTGAGGTGTGTCGCTAGTCGTCCCAACCCAACCCACCCGGCTGCCTGCCCACCCACCCGCACTATCGCCCCCCCAACCCAATCCAACCCAACTATAATACAACCCCAATCCAAACCCAACCCAACCGAACTATATTGGTATGCTGTCATTGGGCGTTGGTGCGTGCGCGTGCCAATTGCATTATTAATCGCTAAAAGTTATATTTTCAACAAAAAAGACGTTTTCAGGAATTGTGGCAGTGCGGCGGCATATTTTACCAGCTGTATTTGACGCCATGGGATGATAATAACCATCCATCCCGTTCGCTCCTACCGCAAGTTTTTGCGGTGGTAACGGTTTTTGAGCGAGGTTCTCACACTTGCTCAATTTCCGGTAGTATGGTCCGCGCTCAAAAATGCGGTAGCACGCATCCCAGCTCTCATGACTAGACTATGCCACACGGCAGTGCCATGGGCTTTCATCTGTCATGGCATTGCCATGGGTTTTCATGGCCATTGTCGTACTGTTGCACTCACAACCCTCATTTCAATCCTGATGATGTTCTCAACGATATAGGCCGAGGTCACGCAAAAGGCCAAAAAGGAAAATCATGCCAGGCATAGTGTAAGCGCGTGGCGGTGTATCCTCGTGGCATGCGATGTCGGCGCCATGGTGCGTGCGGTGGCACTTGCCGTATAGCAGCTTTCATGCCATTGACATGTCGTTCCTATTGTCACGGCACTACCATGGGCCTTCGTGGCAGTGCCATGGCAGGCTGCAGTGCCAAGGCAGTGTCAATGCTGTGGCATGGTAGTGCCGTGAAGATCCCTGCCGTGAAGACCCGTGGCAATGCCATGGCATTGCCATGACAATGACAAAGCAAAAACATGTGCTTTGTCGGGGAAACTGTAGCTTGAAGAGGTCAAAGGAGGCGCATGCCACGGCCCATTGCTAGATACTTGCTGGAATTGCCGTAGCATACGCCCACAAGCTTCGCTCACGCCACGGTATACATTACTTGATAACAGGTGCCAGGAGCCAGGTATGATGCATCACAGCCTTCTCTGGTAAAAACGTACAGCTCAAAACAATAAGATACGAGTACCACCACCGTAAAAGCATATAATTCCATACCAGGTAAACTTTGGCGCAACAATTTCTCCAAGATTCAACGAGAGAAATACCCCAGGTCATGTACCATGCCAAGAGATATGCCAAGTATTCGCACCTTTGTTTATTGCAGCGTTGCCTACCTTTGGATCCAACGCGAGAAGACAGCAACCGCCGTGTGGTGGTACTACTGCACTCGTAGGGGTGGAGGGTGGAGCAATCCCGTTGGATTTCGCAGCACAGACATCACAGACAAAGACACTGGGACACCGGTCTTGTGGACGTGGACGCGTCAAGGCCTCATTTGACTTTAACATACTTATTTTTGTATTTGGTGACGGTCAGTCAAGGTGTTAAATCGTGGGCTTCTACGGTAGTATATTGGACGTCAGATGTCAGATCTCTGGACTTGTCTGGCTTTTCCTCGGATTAGTCGTTTTACATCGTCTTTTATCTGAGTCAACACAATACATTTTCCAAGTAAATTTCCCGGTATTTTGCTCCCCACCGGCCACTTGAAATCGTAGTCAGGACTCGGGACTCAGGACATCACGGATCCACTTCGTCTCTAGTGCTTGCTTGCCTGCTTGTACCACCGTCCCACCGCCGTGCCCGCTTATCCAGATCCAGGTGAACCCTGCTCCCGCTGCCTGCAGCACTTGCAACACTGCACACCGTTGGTTTTTCGTCGGATAGGCGGCAGGCGCTTGATCGTGCTCTTTGGAAAAATGTTGGCTCTGGGAGCTGGAAACGCTGGAAAGGTGAAGCTATCTCCAGCAGCCCTAAGGATACTGAACACACACGGCGACGTGTGCAGGCAGATGGTGGTCCAGGTGCGAATCGAAGGGGCGTGGGAAGGAGGAGGTGGTCAAGCACCGGGGAATGAACGGAGAAACAGGTTCAAATGTCGAGTGAGTGACAGCGTGAAGGACGATTCCCGAGCGAGGCCCATCGCGGCGCGGGGTGAAACGTAACTTCGGAGTTCGTTACACAGGCGAACAATTCAGAATCGAGTAACGCTTGTCAAATGCACCCACTGGTAGAACCACCCACTGCGCTACCGAAGCCACATGACTACTACTAGTAGCCGCTCAGTGGGTAGTGCTGTATAATCATCAACGTTTCCCGTGCAGCGTGATAGTCAGAGAGATTGATGGTACACCAACTGGTAGTAGTAGTGGCCCCTCTGTAGTGCCGGTATGTGTGAGCCGGGAATGACGGCACTATACAGGCTTCAGGCACTACTCCGCATATTGCCAATACGTCTTGTTCCGATATTTGCCAATCGTATTGACAGGCACTATAGCGGGAAGCCGGCACTTCTCAACCAGCATTATAGAGGGACCATTACTGCTGTATGCCGAAAATTAGTAGATCTGCCTGCCTTGTTCCCGTTGGTGCTTTGCTCTGCGCGGAAGCATGTCGAACTCGAGCGGACATCGTTCACGAGTGTGGGGCGGGTTTACGCGAAGAATACGAGTACGAATACACGAGCAAACGTGATACGAGCATCGCGCAAGCTTTGAGAGCCTCGTCTACATGAAACCATGCGTAGTATACCCCAAGAGTTAGCGCCACGTCTGCCACGCCCGCCGGTCACGCCTCGAGTTTTACCTAGTAATGTCGACTTTACATACACTGGTGTGTATAATACCAACCAGCAGCGGTATAAGCCCGGTGTCGTGCAACCTGGACGCCGTGGTAAATATGCACATCTCTTCCAAGTTTTGAGTCGCTCAGCACGGCAGGCGACAAACGATACTCATTTTGCGGCACACAGCAACTACTCTGGTGGTGGTGTTGTTGCGAAACCACACGGTCTAGACTAGACTACAGACCAAAAAAAATAATAGAGCGACGAACAATTCGCTGCCAGCGTTTCGCACCTATACGAAATTGCCTGTAGCTGCTGTAGCACAGACCTTCTGCATCATTTATTTGATGATATTGCAACCGCAGTGTGTGTTCGCCTCGCGTCATTCATCGCTAAATCGTCATGATCCAGTCCGTTGACGCGAAACGCCGCAATAAGAACGCCGTCTAGCCAGCCAGCCAGCCAGCGCAGTCGAGAAAACGCAAGAGAGGCCGATAGATAGAAGGAGCTGAACCGATACGTGTATCAGTTTGGTATACCTCGTGTACCTGGTACCTGGTATATATACACGTTTTGGCTCAAGCTAAAACGTGTCAACAATACACACTGCTGCTGTTCACTATAAAGACGTGACATGTCATCCCTACAGAGACCGCGCTGTAGTTACTCCGATATGAGGCAGTCAGGCAGTCTTGCGCTACTGAGTGAGGGTAGGCCATTTGATATTTGATCGGCACATTACACCAGGCATCGTCCTTGTCATGTAAGCTCCATCGTCCGACAGTCAAGTTCCGGATGGTTTTTCATCTGTATGTTCGTACCAATACCCTTAAGTAGACGATTAGACTAGACTATCGTCTAGTCTACAAGAATGGTTTTGGTATTCATCTTAAACTCAAACGGCCATTAATTTCCCGTCCACACAGCAGTGGTTTGAAGGAGAAGTTTGAAGTTTGAAGACATCGTGTTCGTTCGTTCGTTCGTTCGTTCAAAAAGGGCCGCTTATATGTCCGAATACGCCATGCTGACACATCTAACAAGTCGTATGTATCCCTGACCTTCGTAGAGCTACCTGCATTGGCGGTACTGCTACGCACAGCAGAGTTAACTATCGTCTCACCCAACGATGGTGAACATTGCCAGCTGCCTTTCAGCCAGAATATGGTATGGTTGAGTATGACACAACCTTCGCTCGCTTTGCTACCGACCATCAACCATGGGCTGCTGCAGCGGTGACCCGCACGTCAAAGAGCAATCTGGGATGACCAGCACTGGCATCTTGTCTCTCAAGTAAGGCATCTCTGCCCCTTGCCCGCCTGGATCCTCAAGGCTGGACGCGCCGCGATGAGTGATGTCCCCGCAGTTGCTAACGTTGGCCGACCGGCGACCAGCGATTGCCTTGACGCAGATGCTCTGGGTCCTGCTTGTGATTGGCCAGAGCTCACAGTCCCGTCCGCATGAGTTTCTATTCTTGGCGATGACCAAAACAGGGTATACAAGCGCTCCGCTCCACGGGCGGCTGACGCCGCCCGCTACGTTCGCGCAAGGAAGATTTCAACTAAATGTGAAGGGGGCAGAGAGAAGAGGCCCATGATTTAGTGCAACTAGCGATTTGATAATGCCAAGAGCTACTTGTGCGGAGCTGATTGCCCTGTTTACAACGCGTACATAAACCTGGTACCTGTATCTATCATACCTGGTACTACTACTACTGCTCTAGCCTATGTTCAAAAGAATGTACAGCGCCGCACAACACAGCACCGCAAAACGAAGGGCAGGGCACGGCACCGCACTGCGCTGCGCTGTGCTGCAGATATATATATATTTATATATACAAGGGGCTACGCCGGCGGCCTGGACGGCCGCCGGTCGCAGCGCAGGATAGTAAATATTAAGAGGGTAAGAAGTAATGCCAAGAGTTAGACGAAGTTTGTTAATTCATATACTACGTATGGTGCGTATCATAAACAAAGCAATAAATAGCTGAGGCGTGCCCCCGCAACGACGGCAGCGGTCGGCGCCGACAAAATGCCCGCCCGGCGCCGGTCGTCAAATGTACGGAACTGAAAATCTAAGGCACGCATGACAATGAGGTGATGAGCGTTTGAGGAAAGGCATCACCGAGAAGGAAGCGATTGGCAAATAATGGAACCCAGTGAAGGGAGAAGAATATGGGAATAAATATTTATTGCATTAACGTGAAGGAGAGCCCCCTTGAAACCGCACGAAGAGAGAAATGCGGAAGGCATCGCTAAGAAGGAATGACGCAAGCAGAATGCTCCAGCAAAAAAAAATCATGCAAGGGGGGGGCACAACTTGAAGGATGAAACTGAAATCACGGCAAGCTGGCAAAACTGAACAACGGAATGGAAAGCATTACCGGGAACGCAAAGCTTGCGCGACAGCATGAAGAAAAGCTGTGTGTTTTGAAACACCTGAGACAACAACGTTCAACCCACACTAATGACAACTGTCTAGAAACTAAAATCTTCAAGCCACACTAATGACAACTGGCAAAACTTAGATGAACGTCCAGAGCTTCGGAGCAACGCAAGCACCCGAGGCAAGAACGTTGAAGCGACACTAAAGACAACTGGCTAGACTTAGACTAAAATGTTCAACGACCCTAATGAGAACTTGCTAGACTAATGACAACTTGCTAGACTAGAACCTAGGGAGGCAGAAAACGCACAACTAGAACAAAAGCATGAAAAGCTGATTGTAAGAACCACTAGACACAACACCATCAAACGAACCGGTCGGACTCGGACTAAAATCCACGGAAGGGGGGGAAGAAGACAGGGCCGCAACCGAGTTTGATGGGTGTGAAAAGGTACGGAGCAACGTAAAACTGCACGTAAAGGGTTGTACTAAAAAAAGGTACAACGAGGAAGACAGCAAGAAAAGCTGTATTGGATGGACGAAAAGCATATCATCCAGCCCACACTAATGACAACTGGCTACGCTTGGAGTATAACGGAGGGAAGGAAGCAAATGTGTCAAGGCGGCAACCGATGACGAAGGATGCGACGAGCAACGGAGCAAAGAACAACTGGATGGGAAGGGTTCCAGAGAAAAACGCACAACTAGCACGACAGCAAGAACAGCTGTACATCCGATAAATAACACAATGTGCACGACGGCATGAATGAAACACTATTTCCAACCGCGTAACACAACAGAACTAAGGGAAGCGGCAGCGGGCAAAAACAGGTCAAACCGGACTGCACCACAAAAAAATGAAAGGGCTACTTACGGAAACATGAGTACTGAACACAAAGGAAGTGAAGACAATAAACCTAAAATGTCGAGGAGGAAGGAGTCAAACTCTACGCAACAAAGACGACGGTGTAAACACACGAAGTGGAACACTGACACCGCCTACCACTAATAACGATGTACATATATAAGGATGCTGAAGGCAATCCTCAAGGTCGATACGCCCGAGCGCGGAGGGCGAAGGAAAGGGCGGGGTGTCGTGTAGGAAGCGCGCCCATGTAAATGAAGACTGGATTACAAAAGTAATCGCCAGCTACAGGGCCGAGTGTGGAAGGCGAAGGGTAGAGAGAGAAGTCATGTCGGTAGCACACCGAAGTAGCGAGCACATGTTGGGAGGACACCGATGTAGGGAGCACTTAGGCACCTGTTGGAAGAGGATTGGCGAGTGCAACGGATGGTGGGAAGGTAATAGTTAGCGAGTCGTAATGTTTGGATATTGGGTTGAAGAGTGGGTGGATGGTGTCGGTGTAGGCAATTGGCACGATGGGCAGGGGCGATCCAGCGAAAGAAACGTGCACTGTCCTGCCGTACTTTAGCTGAGCAGCGATTATCTCAGGGTGTCCCATGTAGGTTGCAGGATTGGACATGAGCTCAAGGTAGTGGTCGTACGATTGGTAAAGACATGGGGGCTCACCGAGAATGGGCAAGTTTTCAATGCCAATGCCAGATGTAATTGCTGCTTGAAATGTATGAATGTGACGGTTAGCATCGAGGTACTGAACAAATTCTTGTCGAATCTGGGAGTGAAGGTTAGCGTCACCAAGAAGAGCACGTGCGAGAGCACGAAATCCGCAAGATCCGTCACCAATTTCGTGGCAAATAGACCATGAAGGCGTAGGCGGTAATGATGGTGGATGAAGACGAAGAGGGTAAAAAGGGGGGTAAGGGTGGAATTTGGCGAACAATTCCAGTAGCAGCTTCTACAAAAGGGTCATAGACAACGTTCGCAGCATGAGGAATGCCGTTGAGAACATGAGATGGGGAAATGAGGCACATGACAGAAGCTGAGTAAAATCGGAGTCATATATATAAAGGCGAGCAGTGTTGCCAACAGTTAGGTTTTCGTACTGCTCTTGGAGGTCGAAAATTCGATGGTACGCTTTGCCATGCATAGTAAGCATTGAAGGAGGGGGTGGGTTGGTCCATGTTCTTTTGTCCATTCCGCCTGCCCCGAGGGCGATGAAAGAGAACAGAGAGTTATACCTTCGTTGATTGCGACTGAATTCCGAAGAGTAAAATATATCCCATACATCAACAGGAATAGGTCGTAAAGGGTGTGTCGCATATTCGCCGTTTTTGCAACAGTTGTATTTATTTTTTCGTTCTTCTTTCCACAACATTGCGCCGCAGTGCGGGCAAACGTAGTTATCTTCGTGTGTAAGAACGGTGTTTTCGAAAATATTAGAGTCTGGAATATGGGTCATTGAGTTGAACTCTTGAATACCTTTCGGGGAAATAAGAGGAGCGTTGGAGGCAGGAGGTGGAAGGGTCGGGTGGCGAGGAGCTCGCATGCGTGTAAAATGATCGCGAATTATTGCTGAATCGTCATCAGCTTGACGTGTTGGTTGGGTACGTAAACGTCTAGCTGCGAGAATGGCCGTACGTGCAGCGCGGCGGCGGCGAGCTTTGGAAGCTCGTCTAGCTGCAACGTTAGTTTTTCTGTGGCGTTCAGAGGTATCATGTGTGTTGGAAGTTCGCCTTACAGCACAAGCACTTCTGGATCGTGTGACAGCAGGCGTAACTTCATGGCGTTGCTGAGATTGGCTATCAGAGGGTTCAGTTGAGTTGGCAGGTGGTCTATGGGGTTTATCTCGTGTAACAGCACATGCGCTTGTAGAAGCTCGTCTGACAGGACATGCATATCTGGATCGTGTGACAGCAGGCGTAACTGCGTGGCGTGGCTGAGATTGGCTTTCAGAGGTTTCAGTAGAGTTGGAAGCAGGTCTATGGGGATCATGTGTAACAGCACACGCGCTTCTAGATCGTGTTACAGCAGGCGTAACTTCATGGCGTGACTGAGTTTGAACTTCAAAGTTATCAGTAGGTAAGTGGTCAGGTAGGTGGGTTGGCATCAAAAGCGGGATGCAACGTAAAGTGGGTCACCAAAACTCGGTGTTGGAATGACAATAATCAGGGCTATGAAAAGCCAGTATCAGGGCTAATATAAGCCAGTATCAGGGCTAATGAAAGCCAAATATGAGATGGTAAACGACTAACCTTTTGGATCTTCAAAAGTCGGCGAAGTCGGAGGGGACCAAGGCAGAGGGGTTCTTCGCCTCACTTTCCGCGGAGGCTCCCGTCTTGCGCAGGAACTTCTTCTCGTTCACGAGCTCTTGGCGCTGTCAAGACGAACATGGGGAAGAGCGCAACACAGGAAAAATAAGGAGTGTGATCATATGTTATAAAGAAAAGAGCCAGACCTACACAACAGACGGAAGGCGGCATGATGGAAATCTACGATGACTGCGTACCTTCTTCGCCCAGAGACGCTTAGCGCAACGCAGGTGCAACGGCTCCGGAATGTCGGCGTTGGCCCACCCCTTGACCACGAGCTGGCCGTCCTCGATCTGGCCAGTGCACCCGTCGCGGAGGTGGTCGAACGTGTGCGTTGGGTCGTAGCATATGCAGAGTTCCTGTGTGAAATCATGCGTAGGGAGGGGAAAATTATAAACAGTAATATATACTCGTATGAAAGATGCATCTAATATGTGTTGACTCAACCGATAAATATACTCGTATGAAAGATGCATACTCGTACAATATTAGAAAAATTCACTTGATAAAAGGATACATTTTCCTTCACAGCTGTCAGATTTTGTCCCCCTCAGAAACGGGTTTTATAGTTTCCGCGCACAGACTGACTAAAATCATCCTGTTGACCCTGATAGCTACACTGTAGTTGTAAGGGGAGTCGCCGACCTATATACTGAGGACACACAACTCGTAATGCGCGCGATCGGAGTATCACACACAGCTTGCAGAGATGAGTTTCGACGAAATCTTCGATCTCACAGCTGGAGTGTATTTTCATTTTTTATAATATTAGAAAAATTAAAAAAAACAACAGCTGTGAGCAATATGTGTTACATCATGTAGAACACAGGCGTTTATAAATATACTCGTGTGAAAGATGCAGTTGGACACAGGCAATTGTCGCTCACTCCGATGAGGTCTTCTGTGGCCGAGGTCCCGCTGGTGAAAACTTCCTCCCCGGAAGCGTTCGTGACCCTCCGGCCAGCGCAGTCCTCGAAGTGTACGTGCAAGTTCTCGTACTCTTTGGATCAAGTATACGGACGGAAAGCAAAAAACGAGACAGACACGAGAAAAAAGCAAAAACGAGACGGACGCGGGAAATAAAGCAAGTGTGAGTCCCCTGAAAAAGAAACAAAAACAGCAACAGCAGTAGTATTCAGGCGTGTTGGCAAGTGTTTTAATTTCAACGTGCCTTTGATACGACACGAAAGAGGGCTGTGATGGTGCCGAAGAAACATATACGCAGGCTAACCCGGAAGGCCGACGAAAGGATGCGATTACAGAGCAGAAAAGAGACGGACGCCCTACGAGTAAACGTAAAAAAAAAAGCAGGTAAAAGCGGAACAAAGCCAGTGAAATCGCAGCAGGGCGTTTTCGCAAAGGAATAAACGTTCGCCATACCGTCGGTACATACAGCACACAAAATAATACGCTCAAAGGAGGGCACACACGCTGGCAGGCGGACAACGCAGGACGAGGAAATGATGCGAGGATCAGACGAGTCACGCACGGGGCGACTTACACTACAGCAGTAGGGCGCAAGGCTGCAGAGGTGAGACGAAAAACAAATACGATCGTAGGAATGAAAAGTTGGGGGAAAAAGCCAGTAAACACCAGTAGGGGAAAAAAAGGCAGTAAACACCAATCAAAAGTAGGCGCTCAACAGAGTAGCAGTCGTGCGGTTTGGCAACATACCCTCAGAGGGCGCTGAAAGAATGGGACACACGTCGGCATGCAGACACGGCTGGACGGTGGAAGGATGCAAGGCATCAAATGATCACACCCGGCAGGCAATCCAACAGCAGCGCAATAAAACCCCGGGCAAAAGCGCTGTACTGCTGTTGTATCGACTGTGCTATTATACGATAGCAAAAATACCGAGGAAAGAAACGAAAGGGCAAAAATACCAGGGCTTTTCACGGGTCGGGTCAAATCTCGCGGGTCGGGTCGGGTCGGGTCGGGTCAGCTGACCCGACCCGACCCGCGAGATTTTCGAGACGTCTTGACCCGACCCGACCCGACCCGCGAGATTTTCGAGACGTCTTGACCCGACCCGACCCGACCCGCGAGATTTTCGAGATGTCTTGACCCGACCCGACCCGACCCGCGAGATTTTGAAACCGGCCTGACCCGACCCGACCCGACCCGCGACAATCCGGGTGACCCGCGAGATTCGGGTCGTCTGGCGGGTCACGTGAACTTGACCCGTGACATTTCTCACGGGTCAAACTCAAAAAGTCACGGGTCAAAGCATGTATACCTCGGTCGGTTGGTTGGTCCTTGGTCCCTCGTACTTTTCCCAGTATGTCGTGTTCTCTGCGTTTTTTACCGGCATTGTTTGCAGCTGATGATTATGTCATGTGGTGAGCGCGCGAGGAATAGGAAAGAAACCGCAACCCACATGCATGGACATGCCCGTACCGTTAGACCACCGGGTCGACCCGACGAGCGACCCGACGAGCGACCCGACGAGCGAGCTAGTTATAATTTACAAGATTTAGTGCAATCTCCGGCCCCGGCAAGCAGCCTAGCTGAGCCGCCTCCGGCAGCAAGCCCACAACTGGGGCGGTGGATCTGTCAGCAGGGAGGGGGTGCGATCCGCGAGGATGCGTTGTCTGCTGCTGCTGGTGCTTGCTGCTGCCAGGGTGCTGCTGCTGCTGTGCTGCTGCTGTGCTGCTGCTGCTGCTGCTTGCTGCCGCTGCTGCTTCGACAACGGCTGCTCTTTTTCTTCTTGCTTTTTACGTTTGGTCACATTTCGTACTGACTGGTATGACAATTCTCGAGCTAGCTACTACTACTACTACTACTACTACACTGCTGTATCTATCTTTCTATCTGTGCAGTCTCCAGCCCCGGCAAGCAGCCTAGCTGAGCCGCCTCCGGCAGCAAGCCCACAACTGGGGCGGTGGGTCTGTCAGCAGGGGCTGCGATCCGCGAGAATCCGGGGTCTGCTGCTGGTACTTGCTGCTGCCAGTGCTGCTGCTGCTGCTGCTTCGACGACGACTGCCCTTCCTTGCCTTTTTACGTTTGGTCACTTTTCGTGCTGGTATGACCGTAATATTACTGCTGTTGTTACGGCTTCAGTAGGTACGGGATTCGCGTCACACTGCTGTATGCCTTGTTACGAGTAGCTAGGGGTACTGCCTGGTGATTGTTCTGCACGCTGTGATGACATATGATCGGAGCATCGGCACGAGGGAGGCAGGAAGCCGGAATGTTTGTATTTTAGTGGCGGACCCGCGGGCCCGACCCGCGGGGCGCCTACACGGCATCAACGTGGCTCTCAGCTGTAAGTTTGAAAAAGGCGGATCCGCCGGCTAGATCCGCGGGTTGGACCCGCGGGTCAGCCCAAAACAACTCACGGGTCATTATGGCTTGACCCGCGAAGTGACCCGTATCTCGCGGGTCATGACCCGACCCGACCCGCGAGATTTTGAAAACCTCTTGACCCGACCCGACCCGACCCGTGAGATTTTAAAACGTGATGACCCGACCCGACCCGACCCGCGAGATTTTGAAACCCCCTTGACCCGACCCGCGGGTCGGGTCATGACCCGTGAAAAGCCCTGAAAAATACCATACTTACTTGGCTTGCCGTCGTCGTCGACCTCCCCGTCAAGCTTCTTTCCGATGGAGATGGCGCCGTTGACCGGGAGGATGCAGACCACACAGATAAGCTTGGACTGCTTCTTGGTCGAGTCGCGCTCGGGCCGAAACTTGTTCGCGGTGAAGGGGCAGGAGTCAGGATCCCCCTGTACGTTTTGGTCACAGGAGTACCAAACTACACCACGGGATGTCACCTTCTCCAGGAAGCGTTGCTACGCAGAAAGGCGCGGCGACAGCTGCATATACCATTTGTAGCTTCGTGATGTTGCTGTGCATATACCATTTGTAGCTTCGTGATGCTGCTGTGCATATACCATTTGTAGCTTCGTGATGCTGCAGGCTCATCATAGCTTCAGCTACTGCTGTACATCATGTACATGTATATGTGCTGCTGTAGACCACCGGGGGTTCAAAAATTTTGAGAGTTCGCAGTTCTCCACTACGCCTGGGTGGCATGTGTTCTCGGGGATTACGAACTTTTCTTCCCCAGATCCTAGCACAAACCTCGCTTAGTGGCCTTTACAATGGCGACGCCGGCCAGGTAATCGACCCCCCCCCGTGTGTCGGAGGTCAGAGAACACGTACCGAAGAGATAACGCGAAGACATTAGCCCTGTGTGCAGACTACGCACCAAACGTCTCACAGGGCACGATTTTTCGGAGATCTCGTCGTAGATCTCGACGTCGAGGCCTCGCGCGCGCGCTACGGCGCCGAGCGGGCGGATCAGCTGAGCCGGTGGTTGCAGGCGAGGCGGGGGCACGCCTCAGCGAAGAAACCGCGCGGAAAGGCGGTCAGAGGCGGGAG
The DNA here is from genome assembly GCA_012845835.1 of Undaria pinnatifida. NCBI lineage: Eukaryota > Phaeophyceae > Laminariales > Alariaceae > Undaria > Undaria pinnatifida. The sequence continues at coordinate 15,178,749 of JABAKD010000030.1, forward strand.
ATATCCGCAGACGTAAGGATGTGCATATGTGATAAGCGAACTAATATATATATATATATATATATATCGCGATCGGAGGATCAGGTACTACTACTGCTCTAGCAAAAGAATGTACAGCGCCGCACAACACAGCACCGCAAAACGAAGGGCAGGGCACGGCACCGCACTGCTCTGCGCTCTGCTGCTGAGCTATATATATATATATATATATATATCGCGATCGGAGGATCACGCACAAAGTTGCGAACATCAGTGTCGACCGAATCCTTGATTTTAATATTATTTTAAAAATTAAAATACACTCCAGCTGTGAGATCGAAGATTTCGTCGAAACTCATCTTTGCAAGCTGTGTGTGATACTCCGATCGCGCGCATTACGAGTTGTGTGTCCTCATTAAGGATATAGGTCGGCGACTCCCCTTACAACTACAGTGTAGCTATCAGGGTCAACAGTATGATTTTAGTCAGTCTGTGCGCGGAAACTATTAAAACCCGTTTCTGAGGGGGACAAAATCTGACAGCTGTGAAGGGAAAGGGGGCCTGGTTTTGATCAAAAGCGAGCGGGTTTGGAGGGGGGCGGGGGGGGGGGGGGGGGGGGGGGAGGGGCAATTTGTGCATGTAAGCTATAAATCCTTTCGAGGGGATAAATCTGACGGTTTTGGCACCAGTATATATTGGGGGCGGGGGGGGGGGGGGGGGGGGGGGGGGGGGGGGGGGGGGTTTGGGGGGGGGGGGGGGGGCGGGGGGGGCAGCTCAAAATGTGCCTGGAAACTATACATTATTTTGAGGGGATAAATGTGACAGTTTTGGAAATAATACATCAGTTTATCATGTATATCCTGGGGTAAGTCGTACAATCAGTGAGTAAAGAGAGGGTGGAGTGTTCGAGGGGGTGGGGTTGGGATGGGTTGGGGGGGAAAGGTGGGGGGTGGGGGCGGGGGGGGGGGCGGGGGGGGAAAGGGCTTTAGGTGAGGGGTTTGTTATACGTGTTGTGCTAGGTCTAGGCGATGGTGCGGGTGATGGGGAAGAAGGGGACGTTCGAGGCGGGGGGGGTGGGGGGGGGGAACACAGCGGCATGGATGGCTCTCGAAAGATAATGAGGTGATATCCTGTGCGTGAAGTGTTTATTAATGTGGCGGATTTCGATATTTGGTGGGGCGTTTGAGTAAGGGAGAGCAAGAGGGGGGGGGGGGGGAGGGTTTTTTCAGGAGGTTTAGGTCACAAATAATATTCAAATACACTTCGGCTGTGAGATCAAAGATATGTAGCAGCTTGTTATACGCGTGATGCTAGGTCTAGGCGATCGTGCAGGTGGTCGGAAAAGAGGGGGCGTTGGAGGGGGGGGGGGGGGGGGGGGGTGGGGGGGAAAATAGTTGAAAACTACGTCATGGATGGTCAGAAAGATATATGTGACCTAACCTCTTGAAAACCCTTCCCCCCCCCCCCCCCCCCCCCCCCCCCCCCCCCCCCCCCCCCCCCCCCGCCCGCCTTTTTTTTTTTTTTTTTACCCTCGCCTCCTCTTGCTTAAACGCCCCACCTTCTATCGAAATCCGCCAGAGTAATAAGCACTTCCACGCCCTGAATATCGCCTCGTTATCGTTTCAGAGCCGTCCATGCCGCTGCTGCAATTCCCACCCACCCCCGTCCCCAACGCCCCCTCCTTCACCCACCACCCGCACCATCGCCTAGACCTAGCACCACGCGTATAGCCAACCCCTACATCTATGCGACCTAAAGCCCTCCCCCCCGCCCCCGCCCCCCCCCCGCCACATTCCTCCCCCTCCCCCACAAGAAATATTAATAGTTTCCACGCACAAATAGACCTGCCCCACCCGTCCCCTCCCCCGCCTTCCCCCCTCCCGCCCCCCTTTTGATCAAAATCAGGCCCCCACGTCCTTAAAAACTCCGCCCTCCCCTCACCGGATATTCGACTTACAGGATTCACTTGATAAACTGATGCATTTCCTTCCACAGCTGTCAGATTTTGTCCCCCTCAGAAACGGGTTTTATAGTTTCCGCGCACAGACTGCCTAACATCACCCTGTTGACCCTGATAGCTACACTGTAGTTGCAAGGGGAGTCGCCGACCTATATCCTTAATGAGGACACACAACCCGTAATACGCGCGATCGGAGTATCACACACAGCTTGCAAAGATGAGTTTCAACAAAATATCCAAATATTCGATCTCACAGCTGGAGTGTATATTAATTTTTATAATATAGCCGGGCCGACCTTAGCTGGGGGTGCATTGTTTATGATCCAACAACGTAATACGTACAAACAAACCTGGTGTATGTAGCATTAATAGTACCGGTACGTGGTATGATGCTTCGAATGTTACTGGCATGTTTGTTCGTGCTTGTAACGTACGAACTAATAAAAATACAGCAAAACACGCAGCATGGCGAAGCACGGCAAAGCACGGCAAAGCACACGGCGCTGCGCTCTGCTGAGATAGCGCTGCGGTGCGCTACAGAGCTCAGCTGCAGGGCACGGCAGGGCATCGCAGGGCACGGCACTGCACGGCGCTGCGCTGCTGAGCTATAGCGCTGCGGTGGGGTGCTGGGCGATATCTCAGCTGATGAAGCTTCGTGCCAAGTACAAAACATATTGTGGAAATCAAAGAAAAGCTAAGGAATGACCGTTCCGCAAGTAATGCACAGGCGGCAAATTACTATTAATAAACAAAAAGGAAGAAATAATAATCGTGAAAAGGTTCAAAATCGTGTTGGCAGAAAAACCAAATTTGCAGGAAGCAGCTGAAAGGTCAAGAAACAACTGGCAAAACGAGCAGAAACAACAACGATTAAGGCCGAGCAAGAAACCAAAGAAAAGCTGGACCGTTCCGCAAGTAGCCCGACCCCGGTAATGCCAGGGATGCACCAACCGAGCACTTTCAGCAGAAAGAAGTTAGTAAGTATATTATATATAAAATATTTTTAGGACGTCAGCCGTGAGTTCAATACTCATCTTTGCAAGCTGCGTTGTTGGTACTTGTAATAGACTATACTATATGGGTGAGATGTTCATCGGGAGGGGTCCTATTTTTTATCCACTAAAGTGGTGAGTGTTGCTATTTTTACTTTAGGTGAGGAATTTTGAGCTAGATCTAACATTATACCAGGTATATATTTTACAAATTTATTACTGTAGTAGTTTTATACAGTTAGTGCTTTTCTGGACAAAATCGGGTGCTTTTCTATTTCTTGAGTGCTCGCCGCTTCTCCAGGACGCCATCTGATTGTTGTTGTTGTTGTTGTTGTTGTTGTTGTTGTTGTTGTTGTTGTTGTTGTTGTTGTTGTTGTTGTTGTTGTTGTTGTTGTTGTTGTTGTTGTTGTTGTTGTTGTTGTTGTTGCTGTTGTTGTTGTTATTGTTGTTGTTGTTCTTGTCGTCCTTGTTGTTGTTGTTGTTGTCGTCCTTGTTGTTGTTGTTCTCACGTTAACTCGCATAGTCAAAGGTCCGTGGTCACAGGGCAGGCTCCAGCCGCTCTGGGATGGAAGAATATCCCAGGGGAAAAACACAAGCAAACCAAAGTGGTGCCCGCATATTATAAAAATAAAATACACTCCAGCCAAGCTCCAGCTGTGAGATCGAAGATTTTGTCGACACTCATCTTCGCTAGCTGTGTGTGATACTCCGATCGCGCGTATTACGGGTTGTGTGTCCTCATTAAGGATATAGGTCGGCGACTCCCCTTGGAACTACAGTGTAGCTTGTACCAGGGTCAACAGGGTGATGTTAGGCAGTCTGCGCGCGGAAACTATAAAACCCGTTTCTGAGGGGGACAAAATCTGACAGCTGTGGAAGGAAATGCATCAGTTTTATCAAGTGTATCCTGTAAGTTGTATAACCGATGAGGGGAGGGCGGGTTTTTAAGGGCGTGGGTCCCTGGGATTGAACAAGAGAGGGCGGGGGGGGGGGGGGAGGGTGAAACGGGCGGGACAACTCGACATGTGCGCAGAAACTGTAAGTCCTTAAAGGGAACAAATCTGACGGTTGTGGAACGAATGCATCAGTTTATCATGTATGTCCTGTAAGTCGTACAACCAGTGAGGAGAAGGCGGAGTGTTCGAAGGGGTGGGGGGGGGGGATTTCCAACAGCTTCATGTCGCGTATACGTAGGGGTTTGCTAAACGCGTGGTACTAGGTCTAGGCGATGGTGCGGGTGGTGGGGAAGAAGGGGGCGTTGGGGGGGTGGGGGAGGGGGCGAATAGCTCGCATGGATGGCTAGAAATATAATGAGGTGATATATCAACTGCGTGGTAGTGTTTATACTCTGGCAGATTTCGTGTCCGCATACCAGGTATACTATAGAATCTGAAGCAATTAATGCCTTTTCTCCAACAAATATAACCCAAGGAAAACGGAAGTCAGCTGCGTACGTGCCAGCCCCATACCGGTACATACGTCTTAAGACTCGAACCTATACCGCATGCCACGAAGGGAACCCAACCGAATGTACAAATCTGACGAGAGAAAAAAGGAACTAATAGTAACAAAAGAAAAGAAAGAACGAGACTAATAATTTTAGAAGACGAACAAAGGAAATCTGATCGGCCAACGCCGGCCTTCCACCCGACGATGGCCACATTTCCGCCGGGTAGACCCGTTTTTGACTACCCAACCCGCAAAAGGTACCCGATTATATTGTACCCCCCCACCCCGATAATGGCCGGGCTGTTCGACCGCATCGGCCCAACGGCCCACCACGCTGCATTTGAGTTCCACCGGACTTCATCCCTCTGCTACCGACGAAGACGCGCAAGAACGATCTGCTTGATGTCCATCATTTGAGTCTCCCGACCTCTTTCTCTTTCCACCAAAAAACTACCTCAGAACCACGATTTCTCTCTCCTTCGACCAAAAAGCCATGTCAGTACAGCACCGCTATTAATAGAGACAACCATGAGCGACGTTACGACCCTCCTCGCGAGGAAGACTTGCTTTCCAACGAAGAAGTCCCCGCGGGAGGCCGTGGGCCTATGACCAGTGAGAATTTGCTCTTGAAAGAGGAAGAGAGGTCGGATGAACGAAATCATGGACACCAAGTAGATGGTTCTTGCTCGTCTTCGTCGGTAACAGAGGGATGAAGTCCAGTGGAACTCAGATGGTGCATGGTGGGCCGTTGGACCGGTGTGGTCGAACAGCCTGGCCCTTATCGAGCAGGGGAGTATAGTAATCGGGTACCTTTTGCGTGTTGACTAGCCAACAATGGGTCTACATGGCGGAAATGTGGCCATCGTCGGGTGGAGGCCAGCGTTGGCCAATAAGATTGCGTCTTGGGGGCGTGGCGAACACTGAAATAGAAAGGTACCTGAGTTTGTTCACAAATGCCGGGTATACCCTATTTAGTCCATCGCTCTTCTATTTGTTTTTCCTACCAGGTATTTTATACACTTATTCTAAGGACGCAGCTGTGAGCTCGACGAGTTTCGGGTCGATACTCATCTTTGCAAGCTGCTTTGTTGGTACTTGTAGTATACTATGTGGATGAGTTTTTTTCAGTTTATCGGAGGGGTCATATTATTATTATTTTTTTAATTTTTGTACATTACATGCAGTATTTAATATGTATATGCTGTTTTTCTCCGCTATAATGGTTGGTGTTGGTATTGTAGCTCTATTAATAGGTGGGGAATTTTGAGCTAGATCCAACATAATATCTATTTGATCTATTTGTTACTGTAGTTTCCACAATACTGCTCTATCATAGGTATGGTGGATGGTTTGTACTTGTTTTTCTGTTAACGTCTTTACAACTGGAAACCCTTTTCGGGAACAATTCTACTTGGAATTAGTATAGGGAGGGATTTTGGGACTCTAAAGGACCGAACAACACGATATTGTCAGCAGCTGTCAGTGGGCAGGCTATACGTCAGGCAGCTGTGCCCTTCGCGCGTATGATACGCCATACGCCTGTACGACCACACCATACGCCTGTTGCTGTTGTTGATCTCATATTATCTCGCACAATCAACGCCGTGGTCACAGGAAGGCTCCAGTCTCCAGTCACTCCGCGGTGGAAGAATACCCCAGGGAAAAAAGATCTCAAACCAAAAGCGGTACCAGTAAACAAATATTATAAAAATAAAAATACGCTCCAGCTGTGAGATCGAAGATTTTGTCGAAACTTTTCTTTGTATCATAGCTGAAGCAAGTCATCCACCCGCCAAAAATATAGGGAAACGGCCAATGGGGCAAACAGGCATGACAACAAAGCACCGAACACAGCACCGAACACCCCGAGCAGCACGTACCCACGACCAACGATATGTGTTCTGGTTCTCCCTTTTCCCAAAAAGCAAATATATTTGTTTTCGTCGGCAAATATATATTATAAAAAATGAAAATATACTCCAGCTGTGAGATCGAAAATTTCGTCGAAACTCATCTTCGCAAGCTGTGTGTGATACTCCGATCGCGCGTATTACGAGTTGTGTGTCTTTTTTTTTTTTTTTTTTTTATCCTCCGGCGGATGGGGAAAAATAAAGCTTTAGCTCACCACACTTCCACGTATTTTCATACGCGTCGTGTGTCGATTTAACTCAGCTGCTTTCGCAGCCCAACGCTAGCTGGCGCACCCTTCGAGTCCCATTGTAGGTATAGCGTGAGCCGTCCCTATCAGTGGTCTTCGTTACAACCCCGGCAGCGCAAGCTGCCGTTGTATACGGATGCGTGTGTATGTCGACCCGGCCTGTCCCCTGAGGGTCAGTTTCGGTGGAGATAGCCACCCGGAATGTCATCTTTCCGGGTAGTGTGGGACTTGCGCAAGCTCACCCACTAACAAAACCCCTGGCCATGGGAGATGGCCTTCCGCCGGACTTGGTCCAGTTACGGTCCACCCTACCCATTCGGGCGTTGGTCCTCGTGTGTCCTCATTAAGGATATATATAGACTATATATTTTGTTTCCTGTGCCGTCCTTTTTTTGGAGATAAAAGATCGCAACACTACTCGCAACTATTAGATGTTCCGCTCGCGGTCTACTTGGGCTGTTGGGCGGTGACGTGTAGCCGTCCGTCCTAGTCGTGCTCGTTTTTGAGGGTGTCATATTTGGTCAAAAGGGGTTATGGTTCCGGTCAACAGGGGGGAATGCATAAAAAAAAAACAGTTGATTTGGGGGGGCATACCACCCAACATCGCTGTAGTCGAAAAAATAAATGATCATTTTGCCCCGTCTTGCGTCGCCGCCCAGTTAGCCCCGTGCCCGAAATAAAAAACAAAAACGGTGTGCGTGCTCGGCATGGGCTGCGGTTGTGTTACCAGCCCGTCAGAATTGAATTTCAGGCAGTTTTGTGGCAGGCGCGGGCATGTTCCGCGGGGGGGTGTTTTCCCTTCACCCCCTCATGGCCGAAAAACACGGGAGCATACCCCTCCTTTTGACCATTTCCCAAATAAATAATTACGCGAAACCAAACCAAACGGGGGCTGTGCAGTCTTGTCTAAACGTACAATATTCTAAAACACATACCTGGTCCTTCGAAGTAGACTACCACTCTGTCCGGAAAATAAGAGCAACATGGTATTTCGATATTTATGTACAAATGTTGATTATATTTCCGTACAGAGTGGTACGTAGGTTACGTACGTGATACGTGTAGGCCAGTTAGAAGAGAGAGAACGCACAGCGCACCACTCGCCTGTCCTGAGCGCCGACGAAAACGTCACTCGAGTAGCGATTTTTTGAGCGCCTCTGGGAAGTTTCTGTCGCCTTCAGCTGCGCTTTTGTGTAACCAACCCCGGCCCCGACATCGTCGCTGCTGCGCTCTCGTCATTCTTTGTGGGTCACACAGAGCGCGAGGAGCGACGGATGTAGTCCAGAGCGTCACAAACTCCGTCCAGGCCACCACGGGGGGCGGCCGGTTTGCCAATGAGCGTGTGGCTTACCCCCGAGCTGAAGCCTTACACCGGCGAGACCTGAAATACTTCCCCCCAAACAGAACTTCATCGGCGTTCTCAAGCTTTAGGCAGAAACGCGGTCCACCGACAGGTAAGAGGCGGCAAAACGTCGGACGCGGCGCGCCTAAATATATGTACGTTTCGTATTTTACGTCCTGTCTGTCTGTCTGTCTGTCTGTCTGTCTGTCTGTCTGTCTGTCTGTCTATCTGTCTGTCTGTCTGTCTGTCTGTCTGTCTGTCTGTCTGTCTGTCTGTCTGTCTGCCTGTCTGTCTGCCTGTCTGTCTGTCTGTCTGTCTGTCTGTCTGTCTGTTTGTGTTTGTCCCGGCAGTTAGCGGTGGTGTTGGTAGTGTCAACACTTAACTGCTCTACTATTAAAAATACCAGGTAGTAGTGCAACACATTTCGACTCTAATTCCAAGTATAACTTGTCCCCGAAATAGGGGTATGGCCAGTTGCCAAATGCGTTAAGGGGGTTGAGGTGGGGGCGGGGAGCGGGCGGGGAGCGGTTGGGGGGGGAGGGGGGGGGCGCTGACGCGGAAAGATTTATAACCAGTTCTGTATCAAAGTTTCGAATGATGTTGGGTTGCAACGGTGTGCTTGCGAAGCGGGGAGACGGGGGGAGTGTCGAAGCGGTGCCACGCATCAAAGCTCTTGAACCAGTCTGATAGTGTGTTTCGAGATCGCAGAAGTCCGAGGGAAGGTGCTCTTGGCCAGTCTTGAGGGCAAACGCGAGCACAAATTGCAGAGCTCGGGGTCAACTCGTCGGGTCACCCCCCCCCTCCTCCTTCCAGCTGTTCAACACGACTGTGGGAACCAATCCTTTTCCCCAGTCGGCGCGCGCGAAAAATCGCTCCGGCAACGGTAGCAGTAGCTATAGTGGTAGCAGCAGGCTCTTCCCCACCGCAAAGCAGAATACATCTCTCTCCGAATCCCGAGATGGACTAACTAATGGTTTAACCCCCCCGACATATTGTATTGCCTCCCCGAATCCCGAAAAGAGTCTATCATTAGTTATGAAACCTCCAACATATTAACTTGTAACAAACAATAGTTGGAGGTGAAGGGTCATTATCGGCGAGCGCAAAAAAATCGATTCCTGACATTGTGAAATTCTGAAATGTCACGTTTAAAAACAAAGCACTGGGTTTTGTTAGTAAGGTTTCCTGACTTTTGTTTGCGTGGAGAGCGTTAAAACGATTCAAAGTCCGGATTCCTGACGAATAGCACGATTAGTGAAAACGTCACGGATATTTGTCACGATTCCTGATGTTTTTTTTTTTCGTGTTCGTTAGGAACGACCCGAAGCCAACATGTCAGAAGACGGCACTTTTGACGCCTGGACCGACGTCAAATGTTCCAGAACTTACTTTGACCGACGCCAAACTACTAGGATTTAGTGTGGAACGATCGGTTTGTCGCCCTCGACCGCTGGACGCTTCCCCTTGGATGACCGTTTCCTGACATATTTGACTCAAAGTATTGCCTTCTATGTATTGTGCTGTACCCTCATTTTCGCCGCCATGTTGCAAGGCATGAGGGAGGGCGAGGGGAAGAACAGCAGTCCAATCAAGGGGACATAGCGTCTCGGGGGCGAGGCATACTTGCCTTCGACCTCCCGACTGCATTGCATGGGTGGCATATTTTGTACCAGGTAGTTGTTTGCAGACAAAAGTACACGGGAACCTTTTCTCCCTGTACCGCAGGACGAACGTAAGCATATGGACGCCAGGACCTGATAGAAATCGACCTTTATCGAGCGGCACCCTTTGTTTCCATGGTCAACAAAACGTGCCAGATGCGATTGGGGATCGGTGACACATGTCAGCCGGTCCGGGCCAGGAGACAAGCATTCGGTTGTGTGCACTTCCGAAATGGCAAGTCCAGCACATCATCAAATGGAGCGGTCCCATGCCAGAAAACAATCTCAGAGTGTGCGTTTTGGATGGCCTTTCGAAAAATCCACCACTGGGTTTCGCCTGCCGTACGTCCCTGATGGCCGGGTGATATTTGGCGTGTATGACGTTTGCAGTTGCAGAAAATCAATTATTCACGGAGGAGGCAGGCTTTATGAAACAGGCTCTATGCACACGGATATGAACGTGTTTATGATGCTGGCTGATGACTTTTTTGGGGGGCGTATGGTATTGTGCCCTCGGTTCTCTGGCACGGCACGAGATCCCGCGGAGTCTCTCGTCATGCAGCAGGAAGCGGGGTCCATGCGGCCGGAACATAGGCTGGCTTCTCCCACTGAGGGTAACTCTGGCTCTCGCGTTCACCCGTGAGTGAAACAACACGCCACCATCGGTTATCTGCAAGTCAGTGTGCTTATTCCAAGGTTTTTCTTTCTATAATAGGTGTCTATGGGTGTATTGGTTCAGCTACACAACATTTTGGCGTCGGGTAAAAGACACGGTTTGTTGGAAGCGTGCTGTGGTAGATAGAGGTACACATGGTGAGTCATCCCACTAAAGGGGTTTCACTTTTTGGGCCAGGCGTTTCTGCCCTTCTGAGCGGTTGATCTCCTCCAGCATGGAAGTATCGGTTAGTGCGATCATTTTACGCGTACTGTGTGTCTAATATAATATCCTATACTAATCATGTACTATATCCTACATATTTGAGAACTACTAGCGCATAGAGATGTCGGTCGGGTTGCGCGAACGAATGCCTTCGAAGTCGTCTTCTCGGGTAAGGTGTCGAGCTCCTCATGTGTTAGGGGGCAGAAACTTCTCATGCACCCCCTGCTTAGCGTGGGATGACTCACGTTCACATCCGTGGTCTTTCCGAGGCTCTTCGCTGGAGGAGATGTATATTATATATGTTCACTGATAATGCTCACTGCTTTGCTCACTGATATGCTCACTGACATGCTCACGTATGTGTTCACTGATGTGCTCACTGCTATACTCACTGATATGCTCACTGATATGCTCACTGATATGCTCACTGATGTGCTCACTGGTGTGCTCACTGATATGCTCACTGATATGCCCACTGATATGCCCACTGATAGGCCCACTTCACTGATATACTCACTGATATTCCTGATATGCTCACTGATGTGCTCACTGATGTGCTCACTGATATGCTTGCTGATATGCTTGATGATATGCTCACTGATATTCTCATTGATATGCTCACTGATATGCTCACTGATATGCTCACTGATATGCTCACTGATGTGCTCACTGATGTGCTCGCTGATATGCTCACTGATATGCTCATTGTTATGCTCACTGATATGCTCACTGATATGCCCACTGATATGTTCACGGATATACTCACAGACAATGCTCACTGATATGCTCACTGATATGCGCAGTTCCCTCTTGGGTAGGGCATCAGAGGATAGAGGGGGGGGGAATGACGAATATAGCTGACGGCTGCAGCATCCTTCTTCGCACGGAGAAACCCGGGCTGCTTTATAGAATAGAATAACGGACGACCATGTTACGGTCGAACTTCAATGCAAGTACCTGCAAGACACGCGCACAGCTTGCACTGCGCCGTGTAGTGCATGCTCGTACCATGATACAAGAACGCGTTTATTCTTGCGCTATCGCTGTGCATGGGCCTCAAAGGGGCCAAGGGAAAATGAAAGTGTTGCCCTACTCTGGTGAACACCGCTTTACGGAAGGGTGTTCGACTTCTGAGTCATCCCACATTAGGGGTTGCAGTTTTTGCACCACAAAGTCCCTGGGCGATTGAGTTCCTCACGTGAGGAACCGCCGGTCAATGAAGTAATTTCACGAGTACATTTTATTTTTTAGAGTAAGGCATAGAAACTTGGTCGGGTTGTGCGAACGTATGCCTTTGAAGTCATTTTTCGGGTGAGATGTTGAGTTCCTCATGTGAGGAGTGATGGGACTGATGAATGAATGATGCTGCACCCCTAGCACTGTGGGATGGCTCTTATATCGGATCGATATCTACGTATTAGTATGTGTGCCTGTGGTTTATGTTACTGTCAGAGGGGAAAAAAAAAACAAGAATAAACAATAATGGCCACAACAATGCCATGCGTTTGAATAAAATCGAGCTTTTACGTTGTAAAATACAATTTCGGTTTCTCTCACAAACAGCGGGTATTAGACATACATAGTTCGTCGAGCATAGACCATAGCTAAAATAAGGTAGGAGGGTTATGTTGTTCGGGGGATGGCTATGCAGTGGCTTGGGGCTACTCGCGCGAGTGGCCCCCTTGTTCCTGCCCGGGCTTAGTCTAATCGTTTGGCGCTGTTCGATTTTTGTGATGTGGATCCACAATGAAATGGTTGGCTACGTTGTGCCAAACAAATCGATTAACGTGTTTTAGTCAAAAGCGAGGTTCAGAGGTACTCGTGATAATATGACAGTATGACAGTATGATAGTATGACAGTATGATAGTATAACAGTTTGATAGTATGATAGTATGATGGTACGATAGTGTGACAGTATGATAGTATGACAGTATGATAGTATGACAGTATGATAGTATAACACTATGATATTATGACAGTATGACGGTATGATAGTATGACAGTATGATATTACGATAGTATGTATGGTACGATAGTATGATAGCTCAAACCCAGTGGTGAAAAAAGAAGTATGGTAGAGTATGGTGTACTACAATACCGTAGCTGTGGTTACTAACCCCTTCAGAGCCCCGAAACCCCTCCCTATCTATACTAATTCCAGGTAAATTTGTCGAACAAAACGATTTTCCAGTTGTAAAGGGGCGTTAACCCCGTTTTCGACTCCGGAGGGAAAAAGCGACGACGAAACTTGGCGATTTCCGGCATCGGTCACTGCCATTAAGAGTTGGGGCGATGACGATAAGCTTGGTGTCCGAACAACAACAATGCGAAAAATAATGGTAAGTGACCGGCTCAGCATGATGTGCGCACCTGTGTATTGCTGCGCGCCCAAATTACTGACAGGCGCTTGAAAACACCGCAATCGTCGTTTTTGGGTCGCCATACCATAATCAAGTAAAAATAGGGTTGAAGAGGCCCGCCAGTCAGGAATTAGTTTTAGCCGTAAAGTGCTCGTACTACTCTCGTGGCACATGCCGTTGGCATTACCGGTATTCCCGAGGACCATACGGCAGTCAGAGCCCACGATACCCACAAAAAACGATAGATTCCTCTGTTTTTTTACCAGGGCTTGGCACGGGTCATGCGTCAACATGGAAGGCCAGAGTGAGCGTTCCATTACATACTACGGATATTTTCGTTATTGCAGTGTCAGTATTTATTTTTGGCATCCGCTCCAATGTCCAGCGGCATGAGGTGCAACATCGACAACACATGAGCACCAGAAATCACAGCAGCACAATACCAAAGAAAGGGAAACAAATAAAACAAGTCTAGAACAAATCTATGCACGAAGCCCAACTCCCTGTGCTGTCCTCGACATCGGCATACTCCGCCATCTGCCCTCGATCCGCCCTTCTTTTGCATTGCAAGATCATCCTATACATCAGGTACAGCAGTATGGTATGAAGTCCCCCAAGAGCGGCACTGCTGTCTTGTCCCTGCGCGATATCGCTACCGCGCCGCGCCGCTTCTACGCTTAGCCTAGCGCGTCTCGTGGTGGCTCCAGTGCGCGAGCTTCTCGCTCGGCTTCGGCGCCGGCGGGTCTACGATCTCGCCCCTTGGCTGCCCGGTAAGGATGTTGTAGCCGCACCTGTCATCGCCGGAGATGGAGGGGAGGCCGAGGTCGGGTAACATAATTCGATGGGCGTCGACGACACCTCAGTGATAGTACTGAACTGCTTGCGCGATAAACATGAAGGCACGTACCGGAGGGCGGGAAGGGATGAGTTCTCGGGACCACCACGCTTTGTCGGGAAGATGGAAAGCAGGAATGAGGGGGGGGGATATCATAATAGGGAGTGCCGGTGAAGCTTGCTTGCCTGTAGGATGTCACAGCAGTAGTAGTAGCTATAATCTTTGGTATCGCGAAGAGAATTTCAAGCGTGCAGTTAGGTTTGTATGACACACACAGGGTCGGGCTGTACGCAACCGCTGAATATTATCGTCTCAGATATCTAGGTTGGGTTCAACAGTTACTTTGGCATCGGGGGGTGTAAATCGCTTCGAGAAGGCGTTTCTACGTCGAATATTCGCTCGTGGGCAGGTTACCTTACCCTGACCAAACACGCGAGCACGCCAGCAAATAAGTATGTTTTTGTCCCGCAACGCTCCTTGCATGCTGAGTTCATTGTATTGATAGTTGTCCCGCCGCCCCTACCCAGCGGAAGGGACTGCCCCTCCTGGCTCCCACAAGCCGTTTTGATCCTAGCCCTTTTTTTAGCTCAACGCACGAAACACACTTTTTAACAAAATAGAGAATGATGCGTGAGTGGACAGCACCCATGTGAACTTCGCCGACGCTATCATACCAGCACACTTAGTCACCGACATATCGTCTGCCTCCACCCTCGAAACTATTTCATTCTCATGCGTAGTACAGACATCTACTACTAACCCGTTACCAGCTCAAAAACGTATCCTAGTCTAACTCAAAGTGTTTCATCCCCATATCGGGAGTGCGGCGCTAAAAGGGCTAAAAGGGTTAATATCTAGAAACGACATTTCGTGCACGCACTTTTCCGATTGACCATTTGTTTACACATCTTGCAAGTTTTTATTGGTGGATACTTCTTGGTCGGCATGTGACTACATCTTCGGAGGGGGGGGGGGGGAGTAAAAGTCCAACCCGAAATGTTGGACTATGCCACCAGAAAACTGCGGGGCCACGAAAAGTCTTCCGGACTATATTTTACCATCGATCGCACCCGTGATTTTGGGGACAACTAGCTTGTGAATTGCTTTGTTGCGCGGGATAAACCTCGATGAGGATGCACCTGCCGGAAGGTTTCGGGGCCAGCGACGTGCTCCACCAGAACGAGAGACGCAAAAAATATGGTACGGGTGCATCCTAAGTTTCATGACATACCTCGCGACGCGAGGAACTCTATAGATCAAAGTTGAGAATAAAATGAGAAAATGCGAACCGATGAAAAAATCCCATGCATGGCCTTAGGAATGCAACGAAAACGGTCCGCTACTTAAGCAAGAAGCGAAATACCGACGATCTTGAGGTAACGGAACGCCGTGCCATTCACCACAAAGAACTAGATGAAAAGGCGCTAAGTACTCCTATCGAAGCACGCGTCACGAAAACCACACTTCGTTCACTCTTTAATTTTTTTTGCTAGCTGGCCAAGGCTAAGTTAGGGGGGAACGCTTTTAAGGCCGCTAATGTCATCGCCCGAGGGCCACTCGCGCTCGAGTGTCTATACAGACCTTACATGTTCGCACAAGTTGCATGCTTGAGTGCGCGTTTTGTTGTTGTTGTTGTTGTTAAGCGTAATAGTGAAGGCAGGGGTACCCTCCCCCCCCCCTATCCCGTAGCCTGGGGCGGCCTCAGTTCAGCGCTTAAAGCCCACGGGAGCGCGACGCGTGCTACGATAGATAGAGTTATAGTCACTATCTGTCATCGGCCAAACTAGGTTATGACTGACTACTTAGGTTATAACCACAAGAAGAGCTGCGGCAGGGAGATCCCTTTTGGGCACTTTGTTTTATCTCAGTGGCTCGGGATCACTCGAGCGCGAGGTTTGACCCGCCTGTTCCTCTGCAGTCTTAACCTTTCGTGTGTGTTTTTGAAAGTTAGTCTTGAGATAGTAGTCCGCAATGGAATGGCTAGCTGCTCTGCGCCAAGCAAAATTGCCCAAAGTATTTTCGTCGGTGAGGTACAGGGACACTCGTGCGATTGGCTCAAAATCACGTACAGCGGGGGGCTCCCGGTGTGCCAGAGCAATGTGATCGCCTTGTTGGGGGGGGGGCGCCTTTTGTCATGGCAGGTTATGGGCGCAAATCTCCAGACGACGAGCCAAGCGGGTTTGGTAGGCTTACATCTTATATCAGGATGCCGCCTTACTCAGACCGCCTTATTGGGGGACCCCCAGTAATGGTGAAAAAGGGGGCACCCCCCCCTTGGGAAAAAGGGGGTACCCCCCTCTAGTGAAGAAGGGGGTACCCCTCCTAGTGAAAAAGGGGGTACCCTCCCTAGTGAGAAAGGGGGAACCCCCCCCTAGTGAAAAAGGGGGTACCCCCCCCTAGTAAAAGAGGGGGTACCCCCCCCCTAGTGAAAAAAGGGGTACCCCTCCTTACCGAAGAGTTGGGTTAACGGGACCCCCCTCAACTACGCTAACCAACTACACTAACAAATTGCCTTAGGTCCCTCAACTACACTAAAAAAGTGCCTGGTGTCCCTCAACTAGACACACAAATTGCCTTGTGCTCCTCAAGAAGACCAACAATTTTGCTTTTGTGTCATTGGAAGCCTGGGTGTTTCCCTTCAGCTATTTTCCGTTTCATGTACACATATATATGTGTACCGAAGCTACGGGATTGGCTCATCGGGGGGGTTAAGCGTAAAAAAAAAAACATGTGCTGACGATAGAGGGGCACCAACCATTGTTTTTTCCGGGATTCCTGAATTTGGGAGCTTAAAACTTGTCCCAAAAAGTGATTTTGGAAAATAATAAACTGCTACGGAATGAAAAACTCTATCTGGCCTAGAAATACATAGAGGATCATGAAAAAATAATGGCCTAATATTTTTTTTTTTTCGATAATTTTGGGTTAAGGAGCCCCGTCATTCAGAAACCATTTTCGCCAAAAAAAGGTATACCTCTGTCGTAGCATGCCTTTTTTGAGAATTCCTTTTTTTTTGTTGGGCGTGGAGATGCAGAACCGCTCGAGTCACGTGAAGATCATATACTAGCATATGCGTGCACCACTTTTGGTTTTTTTGTGTTGTTTCCCTGGGGTATTCCTCGGCTCCAGAGTGACTGGAGCCTGTCTGTCCTGTGACCACGGACTTGAGTATGCGAGTTAATGTGAGAACAACAACAACGACAACAACAACAACAACAACAACAACAACACTCATACAGGTGGGACGACCCTTCCGCGGCTTGTACCGGACATATACCATATACATTGTTCACCTGGAATCCCCTAGACGCGTGAGGTTGTTCGACCTGAGCTGAGCTTTGTGCTTCGTCATGTTGTCTGAGTGCTCAAGGCGGTCGCCGTCCAGTCCATCGTTATACCTGACCAATCACGCGAGGGTCACGAGTTTTGCGCCATGGAAGAGCCGGGGAGGGGAGAGGAGGCGTTTGGTGAGGTAGAAGATGTCCTGAGGGATGGAGGACTGAGAATACGATGGGTCGGGGGGGAGGATGTTATCGACAGCGTATTGCTGCCTATATTAGGCGGACGATATGGTCCGTGATAGGTCGTGACATCCGACTCGGACACAAACGGAACGTGTCAGTGCAACGCACAGCTGGCGCAGCCATCCAGAGGTGACGTTTCATTCGTTCACTCGTACGCACCATAATGCTTTTTCTACCACTCGGAAATTCAGCAGTGACTAGTGACATAGATTTAAAATTGGCATCCAGGCACATACGGTGTAACACGTTCTACGTTTCGATTGTAAAAGAAAGGGGGAACAAGGGATGGCCGCGGAGGGCACCACTGCAAGTCTCATCGATAATCGATTATGTTCGACATATTTCTAACCATAAAGAGCGTTTGTCCCGAAGGGAAAACCCATACGATCAGGTTTGTATATTTTATGAAGAGCCATTCCCAACCGGTTTGTTGCAAAGGAATCCACCACGATTTTGTTCAGCGACGCTAATTTTTGGTTGCTGTAAAGCGCGGCGCTGAAAACCTCGCTAGGGGTCGCCACAGCAGTACCGGCGGTTACACGTTTGCAATCAAAAACAGGTCACACGTTTGCTAGTGAAAAAAAGATGGTCACAAATAACCAGCCTTGGCAGGGGCATGCGGTGACGTGTGTTCCTAAAACAAACGTGGCGAGAACGCTTTTTTTGTTTTTCTCATCTGTTCGTTCCTAGAACCAAACGTACACCTACACGGATGAATGCACTCAACAGTCTACAGCAATAGACTGATTCTACGACAGCCCCCCCCCCCCCCCCCCCGAAACCAGCGATTTCCCCTTAACAAGCGTTTCATGACTGCTCAACAGACACGAGGAAGAATGATAAGAAAAAAAGACCCTTCATTTTTTTCTTTGTTTGCAAAGGACTGTCGAACGATGACGTCGGGGTGGCTAGAGGGCATCGTATTTCAGGAGATTATATCGCCTGGAGTTGGTTTCTTAAAACCGGCTAATTCTTCAAAGAAAATATGAGGGGGGTTACCGTGGAACGACTGCATACTATATTGGTATACCAACGCATGCGCTACGGGAACGGTGCGCCATTTTTTTTTTGTGGCGTTCCAGTTCCGCAATTAAGAAGGTCCCCGTCACCAAAAACAAAAACAAGAACAAAAAAAAAAAAAAAGGATTTTGGGAGGGGGGGGGGAGAAGTGCTACCCGGCACGACGAAAAAGTACCTCCCATGGGCTAGGCATACATACAACGAAAATTCTTCCACAAATAAAGAACGGCATTCCGACGATTTTTTTGGGTTAATGAATCGTTTTAGCACCGCACTCCCGACGTGGGGACAACACACTTGGAGTTATACTAGGATAGCTCTAGGAGTAGGAGTCCTCCGTTACTATTCAAAAACCGTTTAAAGCCCAAACGTGTTGTTGATAGCAAATATGTCAGAAGACGGCACCTTGACCCCTTGACTAGGAGACGGCAATTTTCCAATGATTTACCTTGACTGACCCCAAACTACTAGGTTTTAGTGTGGAAGATGTCAGGAGACAGCACCTTGACCCCTTGGCCGACGGTCAAGTTCCAACAATTTACCTAGACTGACGCGAAACTACTAGGTTTTACTGTGGAGACACCAATTTGACACCCTTGACCGCTGCACGAGTTCCCTTGACTGACCGACTGACCGTCTCCTGACGTCTTGATGATTATTAGTGAACCTCTATCGTGGCGTGCGACATCCGGCGAATCTAGACGGTTGATACATCGTACGGGGTCTGATCCCACGGTAACGGTTGCCCTGTTCGAGCAAAACATTTTCTGGCCGCTGAGCCATTCCACGGCAGGGGCACGGGTGGAACAGATTCTAAGAATTTTCTGAGCTCCTAACGCGAGGAGCTGAGCCATCCCTCGGCAGGGGTGGCGGTGGAACAGATTTTAAGAATTTTCTGAGCTCCTGACGCGAGGAGCTGAGCCATTCCACGGCAGGGGTAGAGGTGGAGCAGATTCTAAGGATTTTCTGAGCCCCTAACGCGAGGAGCTGAGCCATCCCTCGGCAGGGGTGGGGGTGGAACAGATTCTAAGAATTTTCTGAGCTCCTAACGCGAGGAGCTGAGCCATTCCACGGCAGGGGTACAGGTGGAGCAGATTCTAAGGATTTTCTGAGCCCCTGACGCGAGGAGCTGATCCGTCCCACGGCAGGGGTACGGGTGGAGCAGATTCTAAGAATTTTCTGAGCTCCTAACGCGAGGAGCTGAGCATTTATCTCACTCCACCCAAACGTGATCTTCCAAGTCGCTCGTTTGCACAAAAACCCGACCAACCTTCCTGTGCGCTATTAATAGTACAGTAGTACACTGCAGTGGACCTCCAAAACAAAATTGTGGTGGAATTAGCATGTGTCAACCGATAGTTTCAAACTTAAGAAGCTCAACCAATCACATCGGTCAGAATTGTCACAATTACCACAAAATGTCAGAATCGTCAGAATTGTCAGAATGTCAAGAAACATTATTAGCTAACCCAAAAAGGGCAACCCGTACGGTATCATACAGTGGGATGACTCCGCCGCACCCTTAAGGCGGGACGACTCTGCACTCCTGCAGCAGCATGCGTCTCAGTGACGAGCAGTTGCCGGAGGGCGTGCTACGATAGAGACATACCACTTTTCGGCTGAATCTGAAAAAAACAAAATCGACAATGCCGGGGGCTTCCTTAACCCAGAAATCGTCGGAACTTTTCGTTTTTTTCTCTCTTTTTTTTTCTCGTCAAAACAGCGTATGATACGACGAAAGACCTAGAGGCCATAGGATCGTGCAGTTGGGTAGAACCTTCCCTTTCTCCCAAAATTGGCTATGCTTTTGCTATGCAAGGCGTGTGGCACAGGGGGGGCTCCCTCAAGCGAGAAGCCCCAGAACAACAAAAGAACATGGTGAACCTGTACAGTGTAGTATGCATGCGTCACCGTGCTATCGTTATCGAGCGCACCAGATTACGGGTCGACCGTGGCTACGGTAGGTGGAGTGTGTGGGGGGGTCACTTGTTGAGGCCTTTTTGGTTTTGGTAGTGGCTCGGGGTTAATCGCGCGAGTAATCCCCCGTTCCTTTGTGGCCATGCCGTTTCTAATTTCTCGAACTGATCCACAACGGAATGGTGTAAAGCTGTGAGTTGCGCCTAAAACATCGCCCGAAATGATGTTTTTTTGCTTGCTGTGTGAGGTATTATTGGAGTCAGAGGTGGGAATGGTGAAAAGTCCGTAGGGAAGGTCGGGGTATTAACATGTAGTAATGTAACCCCCCTTCTGCCGCACGAGCCTTGGTCGATGCGGCTTAATCGTCGATTAATGGTTCCATTTGAACGCGAGACGTTGCGACACGCCACCTTCGCGTTTTGCCTCCGTCGAAGGTGGAATTTCTTTAGTTTGAATTGAAGTATTTGTGGATAGTAGTGTGGATTAATGAAATGTTAAGATGATCAGTTTGATGAGATCAGTTTGATGATCAGTTTGATGATAAGTTTGGGGATCAGTTTGTTTGGTGATCAGTTTGATGATCAGTTTGATCGTCAGTTTGATCGTCAGTTTGGTGATCAGTTTGATCATCAGTTTGGGGATCAGTTTGGTGATCAGTTTGATGATCAGTTTGATGATCAGTTTGATGATCAGTTTGTGATCAGTTCGATAATCAGTTTGGTGATCAGTTTAATGATCAGTTTTGATGATCAGTTTGGTGATCAGTTTGGTGATCAGTTTGTTTGGTGATCAGTTTGGTGATCAGTTTGGTGATCAGTTTGGTGATCAGTTTGATGATCAGTTTGATGATCAGTTTGATGATCAGTTTGAGGATCATCATCGGTTTGGTGATCAGTTTGATGAAATCAGTTTGATGAGATCAGTGTGACGAGATCACTTTGATGATCCTTTTGATGAGATCAGTTTGATGATCAGTTTGGGGATCAGTTTGGTGATCAGTTTGATGATCAGTTTGATGATCAGTTTGATGATTAGTTTATGATCAGTTTGATAATCAGTTTGATAATCAGTTTGGAGATCAGTTTGGTGATCAGTTTTGGTGATCAGTTTAATGATCAGTATGATGATCAGTTTGTTTTGATGATCAGTTTCATGATCAGTTTGATGATCAGTTTGTTCATCAGTTTGGGGATCAGTTTGATGATCAGTTTGATGATCAGTTTGATGATCAGTTTGATGATCAGTTTATGATCAGTTTGATAATCAGTTTGATAATCAGTTTGGAGATCAGTTTGATGATCAGTTTTGGTGATCAGTTTAATGGTCAGTTTATGGTCAGTTTGATGATCAGTTTGGGGATCAGTTTGGAGATCAGTTTGATGATCAGTTTGATGATCAGTTTGGTGATCAGTTTGGTGATCAGTTTGGTGATCAGTTTGGTGATCAGTTTGGTGATCAGTTTGGTGATCAGTTTAGTAATCAGTTTGATGATCAGTTCGGGGATCAGTTTGGTGATCAGTTTGGTGATCAGTTTGGTGATCAGTTTGATGATCAGTTCGGGGATCATCATCAGTTTGGTGATCAGTTTGACGAGATCACTTTAATGAGATCAGTGTGACGAGATCAGTTTGATGATCCGTTTGATGATCAGCTTGATGATCAGTTTGATGATCAGTTTGATGATCAGTGTATGATCAGTTTGATTATCAGTTTGATAATCAGTTTGGTGATCAGTTTGATTATCAGTTTTGGTGATCAGTTTGGTGATCAGTTTGGTGATCAGTTTGATGATCAGTTTGGGGATCAGTTTGGTGATCAGTTTGGTGATCAGTTTGATCAGTTTGATGATCAGTTTGTTGATCGGTTTGGGGATCAGTTTGATGATCAGTTTAGTGTTTAGTTTGGTGATCAGTTTGATGATCAGTTTGATGACCAGTTTGATGATCGGTTGAATGGACGCATGCGTTGGTGGAGGTGCATAATTGTTTTTCTTCTGGGTTTCATTGGTCGAGGAGCTCTCTATCTATACCTCTATCTTAACCTGGTTCACGGAAAAGAAAAAGAAGAGACCTACCCGATGAACAGTCCATCCCATGGCCTAGGCCTAGGTGTATCACGAAAATTGTTGCCAAAAACGACCAAGGTTCGACGATTGTTGATTAATAGGGGTTAAGCAGCCCCGTCGTGCAGAAAACGTTTCAGCCGAAAAAAATGCCTTTCTATCGTAGAACGCGCCGATGCGTACATATTCGATCTGCCTCTAGGTATGAAACGACCGCATTAATACATTGCGATGACCGCTCAGTTGCCACGCTGGTCGATGCAATCCTGCGGCTGGATGCGCCCGCATGTGCTCTATCGTTGTTGTATTTACCTTAAACTGATCATATTGTACGGCACCCCGGACTTGTTCTTTTTGCTCTTGCCTCCGTCGCCTCGCAGACGGTCCCATTTCTCTGCGGCATCTCCCTCCTGTTTTTCCATGTCCTCCCAGCGTTTCCCTTCCCGCTCGTTCCGCACCTGCCCCAAAACAGGTAACGATTTTTTACCTTATGTGCACATATATAATAGCTGAACGATACTATGAAAAACCAGCAATGCTTTTAGGCCATTCTCTATGCGAACACTTTTTTTTTTTTTTTCAAGGTTAAAAACATTATGTTGCACCCTGGAAAGCGACGAAATCGGACCCCCGCCCTTGCAGTTGCTCCCTGACTACTCTCCAAGAGGTTCCAAGTTCGGGTTTTCTCGCTTCTCGAGGGTCACCGTTGCGAGGGCTTCACTACTGCAGCTCGTGTTTCAACTTTCTTGCCGGAAGAAAATACTGATCAGACAGAGCGGCCGATTAAGAACGGCGAAGCAACCAATCGACAAAATGTTATGGTGCTGCCCTGG
Organism: Undaria pinnatifida; assembly: GCA_012845835.1. Lineage (NCBI taxonomy): Eukaryota > Phaeophyceae > Laminariales > Alariaceae > Undaria > Undaria pinnatifida. Next base: position 15,201,722 of record JABAKD010000030.1, read on the forward strand.
GAGCCTACTAATAGCAAGACATAGGATCTAGGATGCGGATGCGGTGTAAAAAGGGTTCCACGAGCCTTTGAAGGCGTGCGCGTGTAGGAAAACGTTGGATGATGAAAATTGCTCCACGGAATTTTCAGCGCGCTTGGCTAGTTCTATCCATGGGTAGTGGGATTTAATACAAGAGCTTCTCTAATACAAGCGAGGAACCAACGTGGAGCCTGCCTAGTAGAGATACATGCAAGAGGGTGGCCTGTGTCTGTTATCAGGGCCCTATCGCGTAATACATGGCGTTGTCAGCAGGATCATGAAGGGTCGATGAACCCACGGCATCAATGCACCTGCAATCTCCTCTTCGGCTCCTTTTCTCCGGAGGCGCTACAAACACTTTCCACAGGAAACCCCACCAGATATAAGTATGAAAAACACCTGTATGTGTACCATATAGCGCGTCGAGTAATTCTCGCGATCCGATCGATTTTCGGGGAGGGGGGAGAAAAGAGCTACTATCCTCAAGGGTCGCGTCCGACGCACCACAATATCTTAAAATCCTGACGGAAGGCACCCGCTGTCAAGAAACGTCAAGTTGGCTCCGAGACCCAATTTCTCAGTTGACTCGTGCTAACATGCAGATAGCATAATTTTTGTGATATATATTTTTGACGATGGGGTTCGTTAACGCTTCATACAACTGGAAACTCTCTTTCGGGGAAGATGTTCTCGGAGTTAGCATCGGGAGTGGGCTTCGTTTTGGGGATCTAAAGGAGTTAAACCCCAAAATATGTCGGAATGAAAAAAAACACTTGTTTTGCCTTTTTGTTGTATACCTATGCCATGAGATTGTCCATCGGCTTGCGCTAATACCATTTTTCACAAAAACGTTTTCTTTGGGGTGATGCATGGAAAAACTCGTCACAATGTGAAGACAAGGTGCCCCATTTGACAAAAATGGTGTGCCTCCACCAGCGCATGCGTGAGTTTGTCCCGTGCCACCATTGAGCACAGGCTGCTATTGACTATTGCATGGGATTCAGTGCGGACGACTAGCGAGGCGCGTGCTACACTAAGATGTAGATTTTTTTTCGGCAATCGTATTGACGGGGCTCCTTAACCTCTTTAGAGCCCCCAAACCCTTCCATATACTAATTACAAGTGAAAACGGGTTTCCAGTTGTAAATGCATTAGCCCAAAATCAATCGGGATGCCTTTTTTGTTTTTCCATCTGAATATTTTTTTATGCGCAGGCCATATGGGTTCGGTGGTCGGTTTGCACTTTCAGGCTACTCAAGCCTCATCAGTTTTTCGTCTCGGTCGGAAGAAATGAAAAAACCGAGAGCTCCTCAAGGGAAGAGAGCCTCAGCAGCGAAAAAAAACTAAAAAAACACGGGAGCACCTTTACCGTGTGATATATTAGAGTGTGTCTTTCGTCACCGGGCTGCGCTTCTGCAATTTTTCTCGTTTTTGTTTCGTTTGGGGTAAGGAAGTGAGGTGTACCGCTCCTTCTCAGACCAAGGGTACGCTAGATGGGGGGTCCCTTTTGGGACCCTCTTTTTTTGCAGTAGCTCGGGGTCACCCGCGCGAGTAACCCCCCACCCCCTGTTCATTTTTTCATGACCCCTTGAGCTTTCGTTTGCTCTAGTTTTGCGATATGAATCCGTAACGGAATGGTAAAATAAAAGCTACGCCCCGCCAAAAAGATCTCCTACAGGTACACTATTTTCGTCCGTGAGGTATGTATGTATACAGAGTCACTCGAGTGCTGTGAAAATCGGGCTATGATACTAACGGTAGTAATGATAGTAACGATGCTAATGATAGTCCAGTACAATATCGACGCGTGTTACGATAGAGGCGTATACCACGTTTTTCCTGAGGCTTCCTCATTTGGGGAGCTCAAGACATGTCCTTCTGAACCCAAAAACCGATTTGGCCAAAAAAAAAGTAAAACTGCTGTATACCGGATGACAATAAGTCCCATGGCCTTAGGTATACAACGAAAATCATGTAAAAGAAAAGACAACGAGCAAATTCGGACGATTTTGGGCTAAGGAGCGGCGTCATTCAGAAAACCTTTTTAGACGACGAAAAGTGTTGCCTCTGTCGTAGAACGTGCCTACCGTACCCCTTCCTCCTTGAGTGAGGGACTCCAGAAGACTCAGGTAGCTACCCTCATCGATGCGCGTGCCACGATGGACAAGAGGTGCTTCGAACTACTATTATTAATAATATAGCACTTTTTGGCTGGGTTGTTTTCCGAGTGATGGGGGGCTCCTGAATCCACAAAATCGTCGCATTGTTGTGTCATTCTTGTTTTTCGAAGAATATACGGTATGTGCTTTGTTTGTACCCCTAGGTTAGGCCGTTGGTTTGTTCATTGGGTAGCACGTTCAGTTTACTCTATTTAAATACAGTAGGTGGCCCTATATAGTGCGGGTCATATAGTGCGGAGTGTCCGATATTGTGCGGGTGAAATCGTTTGGCACAATGTAGACCCCTCTATAGTGGCCGGTTTTTATATATTGGGGGTGCCCGGTATAGTGCGGATAATTTTTCGTGACACATACCCGCACTATATAGGGCCACCTACTGTAACTCAGTTTTTTGGGGTGAGACCTCCTCTATCGACTAGTTTACCAAGCCACCACCCCTCAGAAGGGGAAAAAAAACAATGGTTGGTGCACCTCGACCCTAGCTTGCGTCCACCGTGGCATCCGTCCGTGGTACTCGGCCCTGAGCACCCGCTACCTCGTTCAAAACTCGCATATCATTATCATATGATACGACAAGTGGATATCCTGAGATCAAACGAGAGCCCAAATTTTTTAGGACCGTTTTTTTTCTACGAGCGGGCTCCCTCTGTAAATGTGCTCGCGCTGCATTATTAGTAAGTGATATGCGCGTATCTATCTGGGAGGTGGAGCGGCATGTGGACCCCTGTGATAAGGAGGCGTCGTACCTGTCTACGGTTGTTGTTCATCTGGACCGTTTTCTCGTGTTGGGCCTTGCGCCGTAGGTGCTCCTCGCCCACCGTATCCGAGTGAAATCGATCAGCGTCTGGACGCCGGCGAGGACGAGCAGCAGAGGCAAGGGAACAGGGGTCGCGAATAGAGTCCGGATTGGCCGTACGAAAACACCGCGTAACAGGCGACAAGAACATCGATTGTGGAAGTGTTGAATGACGTTTGCCTGTTACGAAAACAGCAAAAAAGCGTCACCCAGCAATAATGCTGTCATGGAAGAGTTGCCTGAATTGCTAGAAGAAGGGTCTCAACACGAGAAGAAGCTCTATACCTCGCACAAAAGTTGGCTTCCAAATAAAATTGGTTGTGCGCGGAGCCCAGTCTTACAATGCCCTACAGCGACGAAGAAACTGTGGTGAAACACACATAGGATGGCAAACATATCGAGTAGTTTTTTTATTGGGGGGTTCTGCCAGTCAGATAAATTTCAGCCCAAAAGCACCTCCTCTGCCGTTCTTTATCCCTATGTATCGCAGCACGCCTGTAAGACCCAAGACACAGCAGGGGTCTCTCAGTATCTTAAACGGGTCTCCGGGGGCGCGCGCAGGGTAGTCGGTGCTGGGTAGGCAATCTACCCTCCAAACAAATCGAGAGTGTTATAATGTTTACCCTGAGCTGGCTATTCGACGGATCGTCTTGCCGTCAGCTCAATAGAAAAACGCCTCCACGCAAAACCCTTCACAACCCCACCTACGATTTTGGGGGACAACCAACGCGTGATGATTGCAACAGGCTTGTTTTTGCAGTGGTTGAAAGCGCGGCTCACCGGCGATGAACCCGGCGGCATCGGGGGAGCACTCCGTAAGCGAGACTCCCTCTGGGGGGAGGTTCTCGCGGTACATTTTCGCGGCGTGACCTGCCCTCTGCTCCAGCCAGTCGTGCCCAGGGGAGTATGCCGAAGTCAAGCGCAGGCACGTGTGACGGTAGAATACAGTGGGTGATGCGCCGAAGCGTTGTCGTCAACAACGGGATGGAGGTCTACGAAGGATGACGTTTTTTTTTTCGACGCGTGCTAGGATAGAGGTACAGCACATTTTTTCCGAGTATTCCTCGATTCGGGAGCTTAAAACCTCTCCCAAAAACTGACTTGGAGGAAAAGTAAAACTGTTACCGGATGGAAAAATCCGTGGCTTAAGGTACAAAACTAGAATAACGAAAAAAAAAATGGGCTAAGGAGTCTCGCCATTCAGACCCCCCCCCCCAAAAAGTGCTACCTCTGTCGTAGCATGGGTCTTTTTCATGTCCTTCGTACCTGTGAGCCTCTCCCCCTTACCCTCAGTTCGGATACTAAAACCCCAACGGACCTGCCTACAAGGTGCCGGAGGGTATGTGATACGGTGGATAGCTCGGCGCCTTGAAATAACCTTGAGAGATTCTGTGCATTAGTGCTCAATGCCACCGAACAAGGCTGCCGTGCCAATAAAAAAGGCTTGCTTGTGGGTCGTACGTACTTTCAGGTAGAAAAAAGACAGTGCCGAACGGGAGAAGTACAAGCTTCTGGGAGGTACGAAGGCCTTCTGAAGCCGCAAAAACTCAAACTGCGACAACGGCGACTCCCGCAGACCATACACAGCTAGTGGTAAGCACCCAAAGTATCCCGTATAGTCTATAGTCGAAACCAATCAGGGTTCGGTGCCATCAAGCGGCCGGAGTTGTGGAAGCTCCGTCGAAAATGTCGACGAGTGTATAGACTACATATCAAGCAGTTCCGGTTCTCCCAGTAAAAACCAGGTCACTGGCCGAGGCTATGACCAAATCTAACAATAAGTACATGTACAACCGATCCCCGATTTTTTCCTTGCCCCAAATTCCCAGGCTGAGTTCCTTGTCGGGCTCGTTTTTACAAGGGGGGGTGGTATTATACAGCAGTAGTGCCTTCGCATGTATGACAATCTACAGGGAACCAGGTATGTATCTATAGACTATGATTCCTACTCGTCGTACACGACGTAATACGCATGCGAAACGCTTGATCGACAGCCTAAAGAGAGATGTTTAATGTTTCCTGGGTGATACGGCGAACCAAGTGCGTAACCAACCCGTGCCTCAACACCCAGTTCGTCCAAGACGTGCTATATGCGATCGGAGCGTCCTGTCGTAAAACCGGATCGAACGCGTGCACCATCTGGCAGCCACCTGCATTCGATTGCAATGCCGACACGCTCTATTATTCCAGTAGAGCGGGAGCGCAACGATCGGAGCGCCGTACCGTCGTCGGCATACCATACACTACCACCTTTCTTACGATACGTATCGTGTACCAATACCCCTACAATGTTTAGCTGCTGTGCTCGTTATATAGCGCTGTATTATTGCTGCTGCCGTACGTCGTACATACCATATGGCCAATCGTCAAGTCTGATACTACTATTAATGCCGTTGTACAACAGAGGTGAAATCGGCACTCAATAGGTCCCACGCGACGTGACTCTTCGTCGTGCCGAACACCCCATGATACGCACCTGCAGCAACCTCCCCTTCTCTAGCGCCACCTTATCCTTCAAAGCCCTTCGTTCGGCTCGTGTCATCGGCTTGATATTGCGCTGTCGAGCAGCGCCAGCAGCAGCAGCAGCAGCAATCGGGTAAGCAGCTGGACGATTGAACGGACACATACAGCACATGCTATAACAAACAAAATTGTAAGCACAATTTTATTTTGTTATTACTTGATATATGGTAATTACATTTCTGTCTGAATACGCCCGCCATATGCTTTTGAGGCAACGGTGTCGGCTACACGAGCGACGCGTTCCTATATAGACTTCGTGCATATATCTCTCGGCGTGAGACTAGCACGAGGTTGCTGGCATTGACTTACAAATCCGAAAGCGCTCTCTGGAAGCTCCATGGTGGAGGAGCTTGGCCAGCTCACAGCTGCTTTTCCTCTGCTTCTGGTTGCTCGTTTGCTCGCTGCTGTGCTCGTTGATAAACTAGATCAGGAAATAAATCAAGATGTACAGTTTCAAAATTTTGTAGAGAGATGGAAGGCCTGTCGCTCAACGTAGTCTGTAGTTTGTGTCTCTGGGCTGTGCCCTGCCCTTCATGAGCATCGTACATGGGTGATGTCCAGTGATACCTCGGCTATCTGCGCTTGACACTTCCATACCTAGTACATAACAATAGTGGCTGATATCCTTTTGTCATTTTTGTATGATACTGCAGCAGTGCTGTGGGTATGATACAGCACAAAGTTATCTCACGTCCCCCAAAGAAGATCCAGCTCAAAAGTTCGGTATCAAGAATGGGAACTGGCGCGCCGGGCAACAAACAAGCAAAGCATAACAACCGTCAAGCTGCAATCTAGACTGCGAGAACAACGTACTAGTACACGCGTACACGCAGGTAGGTGTTCTGTAATGTAGCGATGGTTACTCGCCTCGCGAGGATAGCTATCGACCATACTCCGCGTGCATTATGCGGAGGACGGCTACCCGGCGCTCTACAACAACCAGCCGCATAATGCCTGGTACGCACGAAGGAGATAATGAGAGATGCGCCAGACAACACGAACAGTCTAATCCCGTCAAAAAGTTCACAACGTCACTCTGTGAGGAATACCGTATACTACTGTGTTGTAGTACATAATCTACCCTTTAGTTGGGTTTTTGGCGTATGTCTGCGGTTGGTTCAAAATGCGCTTCTTATATAGACTATCTATGTGCACCGGGTATGTATTCAAACTCTAAACGTACAGCAGTAGTAGTACTACTGCGCTGTCGCCAGGAATTCACGCATTGCCAGCGAGATATACCATCACATTGGAACTGCTGCTCTGTGAACTTGTTGTTTGCGTTGGTAGACCAAGGAGGAGGTAGAATTCTAGTCGGCGGTCTCGGAACAACAGCGATCTCGAAGAAGGGGCCCCGTCCTCCCTTTTTGGTGGGGGGAGGTGGAAGTTAGAAACTCGCATTCGCTCGCCGACGCGTGCGTGGTACGATGATATGTACAGGTCTAGGTAGCATTTTTCGGCTATTTTTTTTCCTGCTCCTGGAGGAGAGGACGGGGCTTTAAGAGCCCCAAAATTCCCTCCAATACTAACGTCAAGTTTCCCCAAAGACGGTTTCCAGTAGTAGTGAAGGCGTTAATCCCAAATCGTCGGAATGTCATTCTTGCGTTGCCATATGGACATTTTTTGTATCTACTCGAAGGCCATGGGGTTTGGTCATCTTGTGTTGCACGCAATCAGTTTACTCGCCCAATCTGTTGTTTGGGTAATGTATTAATTATGCACCTCAGAAAAAAAACGATGCACCTCTACTGTGTAGCATGCGTCCGCCATCAAAGTTAGCTGACTTCAAGTCGGCCGCGGATTTTACTTACGCTTCTTTTTATATGTACTGAAGTAGCTTCCACAACCCGGTGGACAACAGCTCCATGGCGTGGGCGTGCATACAAAAAAATCACACCAGGAGTTGCAAAACAGGAATGACATTAGTTCCGACGATTTCAGCCCCATTTAGAAACTATTTTTACCGGAATTTTTTCTCGGGTCAGATTCCTTCTCGTGGGTCGGGTCGGATCGGTTCAGTTAGGGTGACCCGACCCCGACCCGTGACATTTGACAACCTCCTGACCCGACGCGATCCGACCCGTGAGATTTCCAACACGCCCCCTGATCCAACTCGACTCGATCCGCGAGGTTTTGAAAACTTCCTGGGCCGATCCGCGGGCCGTGTCATGACCCGTGAAGAGCGCGTTTGTGTTTACAAAATGTGTAAACCCCATGTCTTAGCACGCCTGCCCACGGTGTTATCGGGGACACCATTCTTTTTCGTAGGCCTCTCACGTTGTTGAGGATATCTACACCTCACACAACAACTGGCTTTCAGTAATGACGGATGCCACGCTATAGGGGTGCGGCAGATTCTAAGACTTCTCTGAGCTCCTAACATCATGAGGACCTCAAAATCTCACCCGAAAAATGACTTGACTTCCGAGACATTTCGTTCGCGCAACCCGACCAACGTTTCCATTTGCTAGCCCGTAGAACAATTTTTTACCCCAAAAGGGATCAAACTACCAGTAACCGATAGTTCCACACTTGACGGGTTCAACCGGTCGGAAACGTTTGGCCTAAAAAGGCAACCCTTACCGTGGGATGACTCAAAACATAAACATCAGCCCGACGGACAACCAACCCTGCGTCCTATTAAATAGGTATGTAAAACAAACATACCAATGGGCCTCCCCATCGATAGTAGGTAACTGGTCGTTCCATAGTTGCCGTCGCCCACAAAAAATTGACCCAAAATTGCTACATATCGTAGAACCCGTTGCTACGTGCGGGAACAAGTAAGAAACAGGGCGAAAAATGCCTCCCCATTGTTGTGTACGATACCCACCCGGACCACTTGACTGCTAAGTTTTCAAATCGAGCTCGCTGCCCAGCATACTGCCTCTCCATGCCCTCAAACAACCGAGCTCGATGCTCGATATGCGGGTCGTTGCTCAATATGCTACCTCGCAACCCCCCGAGCTTTTGAGCTCGCTGCTTAACGTGCTGCGTCTCAGCCTTGAACTGTCGAAGATACTTGCTGAAAATGCCGCCTCTTACCCTTGCGATCAATCGAGCTTGTCGCTCAATACGCTTTCGCTCAAGCCCTCTCACTATCGTATAACCATCGTACTCGTTGGTCAACATGCCGTGTCTCAAGCCCCTTCCACACGGAACCGTTGTACGAGCAACGCCTCTTATTCACAACCCGCAAACCGTATACAAATAAGAAAAAAAAAAGCACACACCTTCACCTTAGATGGGTGCAACTGGTCCTTCCTACGGCAAGTCCAGCTGGAACAAAAGCCTAAGACAATTCCAGGCGATACAAGTCGGCCCTCTTTTGGAGTGAAACCGGAATGCTTTTTCGGATGTCGGCGACTCGAGCGAGGTCGATCTCAGTCAAGACCGTAGCACTCTCGTGCCCCGCGGTCGCTGTGACTGTCCCCCAAGGGTCAACGACCGAGCTGTGCCCCCAAGCCTGGTACTTGGACTCTGGGTTTCGTGCAGGTGAAGCGGTCACCACGTAGCACTGCAAAAAGAGCGGAGCGGGAGAAAATAGAAAACATGAAAACGAGACTTGATACAGACTGGATCGTGTTAAACGTCCAAAGATTTCTCCGCTGCTAATCCCGCGTGCAATATTCGTATCTACCTATATGCCACCTGCCTGGCATATGATATCATACTGACCTTCATGAACAGCGGAAGAAGGTGGCATGAACAGATTTAATATTAAGGGGCCAGGGCGGGGGCTAGCGGCGAAAACGTATCGCCACAAACCATACGCCTCGACAAGGCGAATGCCAGTGAGACGTTTTTAACGGAAACAAAGAAAACGGCGTTTCATTTTATGGACGTGCGAAACGGTTAGCTACGCTGCGACGAGCAAAGCGCTTCAAGGATTTTCGTCAGTGAGGTACAGTCACTCGTGCGAGTGGCTCAAGTCCAGTACCAAAAAAGGGGGTATTAACACCCTCCCTACTAATAGCATACCGCAGCCTTGGTGTGTGCGAGGAGGTTGCGTTTGTCACTGCCGGCATGAGCATCTTGGCTTTGCGCCGCGCTGTTGAACGTCCTTGCCACTGTGGGCGACTAGACGGTATGCCACTGCGTTCGATAGTTTCTAGTCGATCGTGCTGTGTTTTTGAACGCGGCCCGCATTAGCAAAATCGGACATGATGCATCCGACGTTTCGGAGGCTTTCTGCTGGATATCCGAGATCTACGTGGCGATTTCGTCCTGCCGGTGGTAAAGTAAGAACAGCACCTTTTGTTGCGTAAAATTGGAGCAGTGCGGGTATTGACAGCTCAGCATGAGCGCCGCGAACTCGGGTTCCAAATACTCCAAGACACGCCTGTACCAATTTCGTGCATTGTTTTCTACTAAAATTGACAAGATATATAACGGCATCAAGTAAAGGTTTTACGCGTAAAATCGATTTGATATCGAAACTGAGATAATACAAGGCAGTGTGGCAAACGACGCACTTTGACCATAAATAAATAAAACAAAATACACAAAAACAACAAAAAAACGACACGATTCATACCAGGAAGCGGCAGCCACACACGCACACATAAGCGACGCGCCCAACGAATGACGCGTAGGAAAAGAGGAAGTACAGTTTGACTGACGCGTGCTACGATACGCATAGCATTTTATTACCCATTTTGTTTTCGCTGACGAGGCTTCTTACCTGACGAATTCCCGATCTCGTCGGAGTACCGTTCGGGGTTTTCAATTTTTTCGATACGTTCCTAAAGGCCATTGAACTGTTCATGGGCTTCCACTTAATTTTTTTTGATAAAATTTCATTTTTTTTGGGCGAGGTTTGGAGCTCCTCACGCCAGGAGTCTCATGATGTTTAGGTACACCCGCTGCCGGAACACTCATCGCGTGTTCCTCGAGCGTATGCTCCGCGGCATGCACGGTCGCGTCGACCCCACGGTGCCACAATCGCTGGCCAGCTTTCAAGAAGCCCGCGGCCGGGTGGCTACAGCGGGAATACTTACGTATCTTGCCGCATAGATCATATTATTTTCTTTAAAAGTAAGAAAAGACAGTCATAAAGATATGCCACTGGCGTCTCGAATATTCCCACGATTGGGTACTGCAGCTCCAGATTACACACATTGTCGGAGGTTGTACAAATTTAAAACAAAACGAGCAGCTCAACCGAAGCAGGCGGGTTCTTGACGCTGACGTTTCACTCTTTGTGTGCCACAATTTGGTATAGGGAAGCATGGTTAAACAAGCGGTAGACGCGGTGTCAGCCAACGCACGCTTGGTGGCCGGTGACATCAAAACATTACTGTCTGAAAATCGCAAGCGGCGCGCCGGTGGAGAAAGAAAAACACCATCGAGCCACATTTTTTCTGTGAGCTTGCAACCCACAGAGTCTGCCACAACCCCTCCTGTGATAGTTACCCCTGCGCGCGCAGCCTCCTGATTTTTGATTTATCAACAACATGAGAGCCAGTGTGACAGTTGCGTTGGCCAGGCGCACCTGGTTATCCAGCGCGCGAGCTCTTTGCAAGAGTTCCCAGTGGGCTGGTCCCGTGGTCATGTTGAACGCCCCCGGGAAACACAGCAGCACGCTTCCGGCCGCCCGCATGGCCATGCTAAGCTCCGGAAAACGAATATCGTAGCAGATGCCTACCCCGATCTTCCCGAAAGGTGTGTCCACCGTCGTTATAGAGTTGCCGGGGCTGAGCGTGTCCGACTCCCTGCGATGGTGGCAAGGGCAGTAGCGGTAACCATCGTAAACATCGCGGGGGAGGGGGCGGGGGCGAGGGGGTGGGGGTGGGTCAGCCACCAGCTATGCGAGTTCGGGTGATGCCGGAGATTAGTTATGCGCAGCACTCGAAGTTTCGCCATTGAACCGTTCTCTGTTATCCCTAAAACGTCCATGATTGTTCGGCCACCAACCCCGTAGGTTCACGCAATGTCAGGGATTTGTGACTTTCTGGACTCGAGCTATTGCCAACGAGTCAAAAATTGACACAGGTACGCGACCGAAAAGACAAAAAAACGACACCCCACTTTTGAATAGGTCAGAATGAAAAGCAGGGCCAAAGCAATACTACTAGTAAAAATGAAAACAAATACTACAGGAGTTGGAGACCTGTTCGAACAAAAAAACACATTGTTTCATGAATCCTGTACGAATGAAGAACAAAACAGTTTTTGCACAAAACATTTACGCCGTTTAGGTATAAACCTAGAGATGCGGTTTCGGACACTGCGTTTTTGGATACCCACGATGGATTTTTCTGCTCCGGCATATACCCCTTGCGAGAGCCGCTTGCACTTATACGATCACAACCAACCCAAAGTAAAAAAACCCACGAAAATAACGATAACACGGGCGCGCAAGGCCCTGCCAGGTTTCCATACTTCAATCGCCGCCCCTCCGCAAATAGACTAGTTGGCCTCGGTTGGCACCGACGCTGTAAAACGTTATATGTATATTGGGGTTGGCGTTGGTTGGCAACGACGCTGTAAAACATGTCAATCACTGCGTGAGCTAGACAACCAGGGTGCCGTTTTTTTCCCTCATTTTTTGGCGATCACCTTGATTATCGAGTAGATCATTTTGTGCGGGGTGGAGAACCCTAACTCTGCACAAGGGGAATGATCGCATCACGTAGTGTGAATATGGTAAGGCACCCACGAGGCAGTTACATAGTAATACCCATTGCTGTCTCTGGAGTGGCCACACCACAAAACAAAGTAACTAATTGGCGCTGTCATCCTAAGCAAGAAAGTAGGCACAAGGTGCCGAAGTCCGTCTTACAAGCGGTTCTTGGAAGGATGCAGTTCACCCCTCATGCGACTCGCCGAACACCTCACGGCGCTTTGCGCTTGGTGCTAGCAGTGTCTTCCTGGTTGGTGGAAACACGACGTGCTCCGTCCCGGCATAGTAGGGTTGCGAGGGCCTATGGTCATACGACTACGGCCATGCACAAACTCAGTACACCCCCCCCCCCCTGCACTCAGAATTTCCGAAATTGAAGTTACAGTTACTGCAGTGGCAAGCACGTCCCTCTTCTACCCACACACGTACGATACCCGTTACCTCCAGTTAACGTTCGTATCTCTTGTCCTGTGTGTATTATTTACGCCTTCGGGTAAAAAACACACACACACGTTTACCAGAACTGCTGCAAGCACTCACTCGTCGTGCGACAGGCACGTGGGGGGCGTTTATCCGTACAGCAATACACAGGCGCAAACTTTTAAGCACCAGGCCTCAGCGGATACCTCCTGCCGCTGAGTGTACACAGGCGCAAGCTTTCAGGAACCAGACCTCGGCGAGTACCCCCTACCGCTGGGCGTAGCATCGTAGTATCGTAGTATCGTAGCGAGGACGTGTGGTACGATAAGAGCAGGGGTATTTTAAGACGCGTGCTACGACAGAGGTAGCAATTTTCGTCTAAAATGTTCTCTGAATGACGGGGCTCCTTAACCCAAAATCGTCGAAAGTACGCCATATTTTTCGTATGATTCTCGTGTTGTGTACCCAAGGCAGTGGGATTTCTCGTCCGGTACACCGTGCCGGTAGCAGTCTTATTTTTCTCCCAAATCTGTTTTTGGGAGAGGACTTGAGCTCCCAAAATTGAGAAAACCTCAGAAAAAAAGTCGTGCACCTCTATCGTAGCGTGCACCTATAGTAGCAGTAGCAGTAGCAGCAGCGGTAGCAGCAGCAGCACGTTTTAGATGCACTACTCCTGACTGGAGGCGCTCCTCAACAAAGGAAACAAGAAGAAAACAAAATCGTTGGAATACAATTTGGGTTTCTCAATATTATTCGTTGGGTACATACCGGTATGGTAGGTGAGGGGATAGGGGATTGTGCATCGGGTTGCGCTTTCCATTCGTCCACTAAGTATTTTTTTTGGGGCGAGGTTTTACAGAGCTCTTTTACGTGAAGAGCCTGACAAACGTAGGTAACGGACCCTCACCGTGGAGACAATTGTCTAAGCTCTTTCCTACGGTCGGTAGTTACTGGAGCAGACAGGCGAGAGTGGCTTACTTGAACGTGATGCCCCCCGGCACATCGATGTCGAACAGGTGCACCTTCCTGTGCTTCGCCAAAATATTTCCAGACGGGCCAACCACAACGCAAGTATTGTACACCCCCCCGTCCTTCCCGGCCTCCGGCACGGACCCCCCAACGAGGTACACCCCATTCTCCGCTGCCGCGCGGCAAAGCATGGCGGTCGAGGGGCTCTTTTCCTTGCATGACTCGGTCATCTCTTCTCCCGGTTCAGGTACAGGCTCTGCGTAGACAGGAAAGGAGGCTGTGTCGTACGGGCTATTCCAGCACTCCGGTAAAACGACAACCTTAAGGGGGAGGCGGGGGTGGGGGAGGTGGAGGGGGAGGGGGGTGGGAAGGGTTGGTATTGCTCTCTCCCTGTCATACCGCCGTCACAACTCCATTTGGTTCACGTCAAGCCACTCCTCGAATGCTGGCTATACGCAGCTCATTCTGATATCATGACTTCACTATGCAGCGTCAATTTGCAGCACCTGAGTGCAGAATGTGGAAACCGGCGTTGAGCCGATGACACACGAGTGCGTAGTGCATACAAGGGCTCCGCTCTGCGCTACGCTCGCGCAAGGAAGAACACATCTAAATGTGAAGGGGCAAAACAAGAGGCCCATTCTTTGGTTCATCCAGCGATTTCGATAGAGCCAAGAGTTACTCGAGCAGAGCCGATTGCCCTGTGCTGCGCTGCGTGCTTGTTGGCGATGTCACGTTGCGATCGGTAGTACGGGTGCAATTTGCGAAGCAAATACGTGAAGACAACCGAGAGAGTACACTTAGATGAAGAAAGCAAAAATACAAGCACACACATACCCTGGTACCAGGAATGTACATACCGGTCCCTGGTATGGTGTGTCCAAAATAAATCACAGCGCAGCACGGCAGAGCACTGCAAGGCAAGAACCACTCTGATGCTGTTCCGGTAGTGCATATGGCGGCTGTCCGTCGCCGATCGACAGCCACGGGCTGTTCATACTTGTATGATGGCAAGAAATAGGATTTCTGGCCGCCATAGCCCACGCCTGGTTATCGTAGAACGATAGCTCCGTAGCTCTATACCAGGTACATGCCGCCGTTGCCCATACTGACTGCTTGTGGCAGGGGACTACTAAAATCAAAATCGCGGGCCGCGTTGTTGCTGTCGCTGTTCTGGCTTCTGGTCGTTGTGCTTGCTGTCGTTTTCTATTTTCATGACAGAAGGAACACACGCTATATAACGGCCGTACATGTACTACCGCCATTCAATTGTTGCGCGTTTTTACTCTCCTGTACCGCAAGTCACGCGCCACATGCATGCATGGTGAGCCTGCACACCTGTGCTCCCGCTTTGGCCGCCTCCGCAACAGCCTTCTCCGCGGTGGCAGTGTTGACCGCTTTGTCCTCCCCGCACAGGATCTGGCATGCCGCCACCATCACCTTCGACGTTGGCACCATGTTCGAAGATCCCTCGGCGGCGCTCATCGAGCTCACGCCGCTCGAGTACCGCCTGAGGCTTGCTTCGTTTCCGCGACTGCTGCGAGCAGTTCCAGTCCTTGTTGCAGTCGTTCGAGCGTGTTGCCTGCGCTGCTGGTGCTGCTGCTGGTGCTGTGCTGGGAGGAGCGGCACTTGGGACGGAATGCAGAACGCCAGTGCGGTGTGCGTAGTAGGGGTACTGCAGACGAGGAGGGCGGTGGCGCTGATCCTTTTAGCTGCGGTAAATAACATTCACGTCGCAGATTCCTTGCCTCGCTGGTTATACGTGCCCTAGAGCAAGGTCATACATGGCGGCGGCGTAGTACGCGGCGCAGCTGCTGCAGCTGGACTGATCATAAGATGCCGTGGGCTCACCTCGTTATCTCGCCGCCTTCAGAGGGAATAGAGGGAGCCGGTGAACACAACTCGCGAGTTGTGTTCAAGAAATCAACTCCGGGGACGATAAGACACCATCCCCGGATATCCGCGCCGTCCAACCTCATACAAAACCGTTTGGCACGTGTGGTGAAATTGGAAAATCACTCGGATTTAGCAATAACCACTTTCACCACACACGCGGGCGATCTCACGATCTCACCTCCCTTACGCCCCACACATGCCACCCGGCCACGCAGCGTGACTAAGCACGACACGAAGGCAAAGCCGCTCGCAATAGCCTTTAGCATTTTTGCAATCCAGTCTCCAGCGCTAGATTCGAGCAGCTATGTCGGCACGAGCAGCACAGCAGCACAGCAGCCTGACAGCAGTATCATCTTCAACCTGCTGTGTTCAGCACATACATACATACCGGTAATGATACTACAGCAGTACCTATATATGAGTCTTCGGCGGCGGACACAGGAAGCGACCCCACGTCCGTCGTACAATTGGCCGTGTCTTGTTTGCGGAAAGACTACGTAGATTTTTCAATTTATCAGGCAAACAAAAAAAAACCCAGCAGAAAACAGGTAAACTACGGGTTGGTTCCAGCCACAGGGCGAGTCTTTTTTTCTGATTCAAACCTTTCACACCTCCTCGGACAGATCAGATCTCCTTTTATGATCTGTGTCGTTCAGGGCAGACAGATGCCTGATCTATAAGACCTGCATGGACTACTGTAGGTCATGTTGCCGGGTGTGGATCCGCACGGGTATTTACGATCAGCAGAATCTATTAAAATAGCACATTCTTCCTTGGTTGGATCTGTACTACATACACAGATCCTGCGAAAAAACATATAATAACGACAGCAGATAGATAGGATCTATTCATAATAGATGATCTAGATCATGACCTGTCCGAGGTGTCAAACCTTTGCACCCTGGTTTTTGACAGTTGGAGTCTGAAAATTGGCACGGTTGGTCTTCATGAGAAGATGAAAAAACTGACGGATGATTTTACATTTGATTTTTTTACCTAATAATGGGGTGCATTTCGCATTGTTTTGGAATTTTTCTCCAACAACTATCAAGACAGTATGACCCAAACTGACGCACGAAAAAAATCAAAACTCAAGAAAGAGTCCTGTCATGAACAACCCTGCCAATTCAGATTCCAACTCTCAAAGACAGGGTGCAAAATTGATTTACGTGAAGAGTAATTATTTCCCTAGGGTTTAAAAAAAACTCAATACATTGTGCTACCACTTTGGTTGGTAGGCGTTTCTTATAACAGCCTTGCACGGCTCGCAGAGCAAAACAAATGTATCATGATCATATGTACAAATAAACACCCCGGGGACATATGCCCACCGCTGTACGTAACACAAAATAAAACGGGGATAGAAGGAAAGACCCGGAGGGGAGGATAATATTACATCCCCGGAAACAAACGCCTCCCAAAAAAATGGAAACCCAAAACAGGGAAAACAGATCCCTGGGAGGAAAACGCCCCCTAAAATATTAGAACCCCCCCCCATCCCGCCCCCCCCCCCCCCCCCCCTCCCCCCCCTCCCCGGGGATCAAGCAACCCGTCCCCGGGAGGGCGCCATTCGACGCTCCCCGCTCGCCGAGTTTGCCTTCTATATACAAACAAGACACAAAAATGTGGTATCCCCTCAAATTTCACACTACTCAGACGGCAACGGAGGCTACCCAGGTCTAAAACAGGGTGAACAAAAAAATATACCTGGGAGGAAAACGCCCTCAAAAATACTGGAGTCCCCCCTTCCCCATCCCGGGGACCCCCCCCCCCTACCCGTGGATGAAGCAACCCGTCCCCGGGAGGGCGCCTTTCGACGCTCCCCGCTCGCCGAGCTTGGCTTCAATATACAAACAATACACAAAAATGTGGTATCCCCTCAAATTTCACAACACTCAGACGGCAACGGAGGCTACCCAGGTCTAAAACAGGGTAAACAAAAAAAAATACCTGGGAGGAAAAAGACCCCCTAACAGATTGGAACCCCCCCCCATCCCGGGGACCCGCCCCCCCTCCCCGGGGATCAAGCAACCCGTCCCCGGGAGGGCGCCTTTCAACGCTCCCCGCTCGCCGAGTTTGGCTTCTATATACAAATAAGACACAAAAATGTTGTATCCCCTCAAATTTCACAACACTCACCGAGTTTGGCTTCTATATACAAATAAGACACAAAAATGTTGTATCCCCTCAAATTTCACAACACTCAGACGGCAACGGAGGCTACCCATGTCTAGTTCGCGACGTCTACGCAACTGGTAGTGTCCCCGCCCTTGGCCTTCTTTTTGGCGCGTCCCTCAAAACCGTCCTTATGTCTAGTTTCCTTTCGTGTCTTCGAGACGGGAAGCGGAGGGTTGCCCAGTCCCGTCACGCCATCCGCAACGACGGGTGCCATAATGGTTGCGTTAACATCACGGCCAAATCTATCAAACAGTTCGATATATCGCGCATACGAAGCTGGGGTACCGTCGTAATTGTCGGATGCAGCGCTGACCAACTTCGTGACACGCGCAAAAAAGTCCGCGTAGAACCTGCCTCTCGGGATGGATACAGCACCGCCGGCCGGGCCGTCCTGAGAATCCTCAAGGTCCATGTCACCATAATCGCCCGTGAATCCGTCCGTGTACGTGCCACGTTCATGCCCGTCAAAAGGGCTCAGACCCGCACTGTACAAACTCCACGGCTCAAGAGAAGTCCGCCATCGAGGGTGGATAGATTCGCCGAGGAACTCTTCGGCGCGGCCCAACTTAGTAACGAGCGCGGCCAAAGTATGACTGCAATGCAAGCCACACCTCATAAGTCTGAGGCAAGTGCACAGTTGGAACCCGTCAGGGCCAACCACAACAATGTGCCCAACCGGACGATCCGTGTACTTGTACACGACGTGAACCACACAGTCAATCTTGACGTTACGAACAACTTCAACGAAAGACCCCAACGATGTCGTCCCCCACATGGAAATGTCTGGAGCCTTACTTCCCCGAAAGGCTTCCTCTGGCACCTGAGCGCATACGTCAAGGTGGTCGCCCGCCTGAGTGGCTAAACGCTCGAGGTAGTCATGGCAACCCTGTCCCTCTGCCAGGACAGAGGTGTCGTATGCGGCACTGGCGAGCATTTCGGCCGTCAATTCCTGTGGAGGGCAGTGAACAACGTGCGATTGATGTCCGTCAAATATGGGTACCGTTGAGATGGGGTAAGATACAAAATAAAGCAACAGGGTGGGCTGGAATACAAATACACCAACAGGGTGGGCTTGCGTAGGAAAATATAGGATATACCTGGTATACAGCTTTACTGCATGCTGACGAAGATCCTCATCCTTCGGACGCCCGAGTACTTCTAAGGCTATACGAAGTAGTACCTCACAACCACGGTGTGGACAGGCGCTGCTATCCCAACTCACGTTTCGGGCGTAAGTGCTGCCTCCAACACTTTCTAGCTGCCTCATGAGAGGCTCTGCGGACTTGAGGACACGATCTTCAACGTGCTGCTTGCCGAGGCTGGCACGCTTGGAGCTGAGCCTGTTTTGGAGTTAGGCAACAAAGTCCGTGCGGATGATGGGTTATGACGCTGACGGGGCGGTACAGGAGGGGGCGCACAATAACGGAAGGTCACGACGGCACCCCTGAACCAACCACCACTGAGCTCTATTTGTAAGGCTGGCAGACCATAATAGGCACGCAAGTGTTTTCCTTGCCGTGGTATTTATATGTCAACTTCAGTTGGTACTGATGTTCGTAGATGCAGATTAGCGCAATGCAATGCTTACGCTGGCCAACAATACTCACAGGCGAGACGTAACAGCGAAGTCCTTTATTCGTCTTTCGAGCTCTTGCCTCACCCAAACCCGGGTGGCACGCCGGTGTACAAATCGGCCTTTCTTGAGAACACCGAAGATTCCCTCCACCCTCTGCGATGCTGTCATGTTCAACGTCAGCGTCGTTGGATGGTAGCAGCGTGACCAGTATTTGCGGCTCCTGCGGTTAACACGTACGGAGGAGGGTTGTAGTTGCTTGTACTTCACGGTGTAATGCTCGGTGAAACCTGAAACGGCCACCACCTGCATCGATAGCACCACCAAACGACTCACTCTTTAAGGTAGCCCTTGACATATTTTTCGCAGCCTGAGCCCTTGACGAGGTCTTCGATTTTTGACCAGACGCCGTCACATTCCTGCCAAACAAGGGGATGTGCGACGCACACACGGGACGCCATTGAAGGTGTAGTGAAAGTGGGAAATAGTACGCCATCACCATCAACTAGCCTCTGTATAGCGGTTATGAACTAGCTGAGGTCACTCACTTTCTCTGATGTGGCGAAAGCGGCGGCTTTGAGTAGCCGGAAGAACGGATTTGCCTTCTTGGAGAGCGCGGCTTGGCAATGCTTCCTTGCATTCTTCATTATGTCCCAAAGGCAATGCAGGTGAATTGTATTGGGCAGAAACTCCGCGACGGCGCTTGTCATCGCAAGGTCGGCGTCCGTGACGATCAACTTGAAGATGGGGAGAGGGGGTGTGCGGTCGTGGCACGTTGGAGAGAGATGATGAAACGTTACGGGGCGATAGAGGCACGGCGCATGATATGTGGAGTCGATGGGAATTTACAACTGTCTGTGGCAGGGAGCACCTAAACACCGCCACGCTACACGCACCATGTCTTAACACAGTTCGATTCAAATGTTACCGTCCAACGAACCTGTCATCGTTATTTCCCCGAACACGAAAAATCACCACACGATACGACCACATCGTAGGGGAAACATTCCACCACCATATTATAGCGCCACGAAGAGGGCGATAACGGTTTAGCAACACGAGGAACCGCGAAAAAGAGAACAAACCGTTTCTGCTTCAGGACGCCTTGCTTGCCTGCGGGTGTCCCCCACAAATGTTGCAGTAGTGCTCCAACGCCCACAAGAATGAGGTAGTTTGCTCGTCGGAGAAGAAGCCTTGAGCCAAAACTATGGACTTGTTCTCGGAGTCAACACCGATGAACAACATCAGTTTCAGATCATACCTGCACAACATATTTGGAGAAAGCGGCATATTTGAGAAACCCGCGGGCACGTTCTTGTAAGGCTATCGTGTTAACAGCAGACGATGAACACTTCGGCCCCGGTTCGGAACGCGATAATCCACACCTGTTTGTCAAGCAGGTGTTGTCCTGTATGACAATGCCACCAAACTGTCGGGCCAAGGATTGCTGCTCGGCGGTAGACCAAATCGCCATCTTTAGTCGATGCAGGGCATCGGTCTCATATTTAGCGTAGCAGCCAGGCATACTAGTCAAAGAGGTCATGAACTCCAGCGCATCCGTCGGAGTAGACCACATCTCGCGCTGTACCTTCTTCACCATGTTTCTGATCTACAACAGCGGGCAGGAATGTTTGGTTGACGCGGGCGGATAGGGGCATACATATTGTGAGGTAGGAGTGTGTGAGGCAGGGGTATTTCGCGGGTCAAGACCTTTAGAGGACCTACGCGCGCAGGTTATGCTTGGTCAACAGCAAGCTCTGAGCAGCATGTACGGTCTTCGCGGCAATGGCATCACAGAGGCCCACCCTAAGAAGGTGAACATGGCCAACTTGTGTGAAAACAAACTGTACGAATGAAGAAGTCGTTCGATCGTAGCACGTGCACGCATGATCTCGCATTCAAGTAAATCAAGCAATACTAACCCTAAGACGAACTCAGGTCGACACCGGATGCGGGAGCGAGCACGTCTTTGAACACATTCCGTACGTATGGACAGCATGCGAGGCGTGCAGACGTTCAAGTGTATGTAATGGATTCAAGGGGAAGAGTGGCAGTCAAACCGCCGGTGTTTCGCTCACCTTCTGGCGCCCTGGATCTCCAAGTTGAAGGGGTTTGATACGGTCGGAAACCAACCTGTACATGTCGAACTGCCGCAAGCCCGTCGTCGTCCAATCTCGAATGTCATCTTCACACTCAGATTCAATCCTTTCAGTAGGCACCAAGTCCTGCCTTGCGTTCGCTGTTTCTTCCGCGTTACACGCTTCGGCGTGGTCAAGGCAGACCTGTACCCGGGGAGCATTTGGCGAGCATATGAGGTTACGGATGATATTCATTAACCCTGGCACAGAGCGAGGGAATTTGGGAAACGCCCGTTATTTTACTGGCACTTGTCAAATACGATAAGCGTGTGGAACGCCCCATACCAAGACTGCAGCTGAGCTTACCTTGAGCATTTTCGGTTGGCTATCGACCCCCCAGCTAACCTTGACTTTGAACGGGCACTGACACTGGCGCAAATGCAAGGAAAGGCACGATACAGACGGTGGGACCGACGGAAGAACGCCGGACGTGAGAACAACCAGTTAGGATGTATGCGCAAGAGTTGGAGGCGGGGCGAGATATTCGACGTTCTAGCCTTTGTGTGTGCGCCAAGGCTCCTTTCTTCGACCCTCTCCGGTAGCACCTGTCGACCATGCTGCGGCTAGTAGGAAAACGCCAACCAACAGCACGGCCTTACCTTCGCTGATTGGGTATTTCTGTGCTTCGAGGGGTCGGCGACTCTGGGCGTTGCTCGTGACTGACCGGCGTTCCTGCAAGTAAGTTCCATCCTTTTGGGGCGACTGGTTTTGCCCTCGACCTGTTGCGAGCACGGAACAAAAAGACCGCCGGACGCCGGCAAGCAGACGGACGATTTACGGGCGATTAAACGACCCTCCAACAACGCGGCACCGCGGTTTGTGCTTACTGCACGGACGGCGACGGATTTAACTCGGCATTTATGAAAGACGCGGGAATCTTCTCCACGGCCATCGACATCAAGCTTCAATGGACGCACCCGTTCAATAACTCGAACTAGCGTCCGACATTTGTGCCCACGGTGGACCAACGCGGCCCGGACTTTGTCCCAGACCGCTGACCAGGTCGTTTGTTCGTCACCCAGAACCTCGAACACGGGAGCGGGAACATGGGGCTTCTTGGCGTGGTCGAGGTCCGGCAGGTCCGTCGTATCGTCGTCCTCGCGATCGCCTGCGATGGTTGGTACAATACAAAAAAGGGCCGCAGACATGTGCACCGTACAAAACACTCAGCAGCGTGTGCACGAAACTACTTTATCATACGGTCGGTAAAGTGAATCCCTCGACGTTAACGACAACCGTCAGCCACACCCGCCTTTGGCGTACTCCCCTACCAGAGCTCTGTGCTGCAGAATAAGATTCTGCCCTCACACAGTCTAAAGACTCTTGACGCATTGGCTGACCTTCATCCGAGGACAAATCATCGTGACTGTCCCAGGAAGCGGCTAAGTCGGACTCGTCGGTGTCGTATTCGCTGTCCTCGTCGCCCTCGCCCATCATGCTATCGTCGCCGTTATCACGTATCTGCCGTGTGCATAACGGTTAAATATTGAAGATGGCTATCGGGAAATTTCGCGACGCAGCCAGGCGACTAGCATGTCGTTACTTCCACGTTCATTGCTATAACATGAACTCCAGGCAACGCTACAGAATACACCCCCGTCAAGGGTTTGTTTTAAGCTAAACCATAGTGCCACTTACACCGCACAATAACTGAAAGATGAAACAACGTAAACAACGTCAAGAAATAGGGTCGAGGGACCGGCTTTCCCGAACGAGACACGGCATATAGGCTCCTACAATGTCGACAATCGTGGAAACACAACCCGACCCACGGTAAAACATTACGAAGGGGGAGTGTCTATGCGCCGGCGACGCTACACGCCTTAGCGTCTCCCAACAAACCACAACACGCATCCTCGTCTCCCACCTTGTTGAGAGACCGCACTGCCCTATCGTAATCCCGCCGAGCTCGAGCTGCAAACACCCTCTCTCTCTGCATCTTTTCGACTACAGCTGCGGCGGAATCGTTCTCCTCGGCAGTGCCGCCGTGAAGGAGTAAATTATCAAGATCGACGTTTTCGGCCTGCACACAGTACGCGGAAAGAAGCAACATACACGGATGTTTCGGGGGTAAACATCGGTGTCATTCAGCTTCGTGGGTGAGAGACGAACGTCAGGTGCACAGTGCGCTCGAGCAAAGCGCCTGTAATTTTATAATCCACATTACTCCCCTCACCGTCTTCAGCTTAGAGTACATGCTTTTGGCCTTCTTCGCAGCAGCTCTTAAGCCCTCCACCTTGCTCTCACAGTCCTCTTCCTCGACTTGCTTTTCACGGCAGGCATGAAGCAGGGATATCATACACTTTGTGAGCAAATTGTTGTTGAACATTGAGCATGTGTTGAAATCGTCATGTTTCGCGTACAGGCTGGTTCACGCTGAATTCAATACATTTTGTAAGCGTCGGAACTTCACGCCGTTTTTGGGATATATATCCTGAAAGGTTGCACACGTGTTCTATGAGTCCCTGTCAACCCGTTGACGAACGGTGTTTTTTTTCGCAACATATATCCTTTTTTTTGTATTTGGGCCTTAAGGCCACGGAGGATCTTATCCATCTCTCATCCCTGGGTTTCCGGTTGACTCTAATCTCTAGATACATTTTGGGTGCAGTCACTAGCGCCGCTAGTTTGACATGCTACGTTTTGACACGGTCAAGGATCGGGGACAATGCATGAGTGAATCTTTGTAGGACACCGACCATGGTCAATAACGCGTGGCTTGTGTTCGAATAAGGTACACGGTGGCAAGGTCGTTATTCTGGCAAAACAAAACAAAGGTTCTTTGAACAACTCAAAAATACAATAAGGTATTGCACTCTGTACAAATTAAAGCCCCACTAATTTGTTGTGCACGTCATAGCTTACCCTGGCTCGAACATAATCGGATGTACCCATTGATCGACCCAACCGCCCCGGCTCCGCCTTCCCTTCGTCTCTCTTCGCCGCTGCGGCTGCAGCAGCTGTGGCCCCCTTCTGTTCGCCTTGATTTTTTCCCTCGTCTTCCTGCTGAGCCTTCGATGCCGCCACAGCTGCGGCCTCCTGTTCCTCTCTAGCCGCCGCAGCAGCAGTAGCAGCTACTGACATTGCTTCCGCCGCTACTGTCGCTGCCACTGCTGCTACCTCTCTTGATTGCTGCGCTGCTTCCTGTTCCTCTTGAGCCTTCGCCGGCGCTGCCGCAGCTATCGTTGCAGCTTTTCCCGCTACGGCTGCTGCTTCCTGTCCCTGCCCCGCCTTCGTCACCGCTGCATTCGCCGCCACTGCCGTCGCCGCTGCCACCGCTGCCGCTGCTGCTGCCTCCTTGGTTCGCTGGGCTGCCTCGTCGTCTTGCTTCGCCTGTGCCGCCCTTGCCGCCACTGCCGCCGCTGACTCTTTGGCTCGATGGGCTGCCTCATCGTCCTGCTTCGCCTTTGCCGCCTTTGCCGCCACTGCCGCCGCTGACTCTTTAGCTCGATGGGCTGCCTCGTCGTCCTGCTTCGCCTGTGCCGCCTTTGCCGCCACTGCCGCCGCTGACTCTTTGGATTGACGGGCTGCCTCATCGTCTTGTTTCGCCTTTGCCGCCTTTGCCGCCACCGCCGCCGCTGACTCTTTGGCTCGACGGGCTGCCTCAGCGTCCTGCTTCGCTTTTGGCGCCGCTGCCGCCACTGCCGCCGCTGACTCTTTGGCTCGACGGGCTGCCTCAGCGTCCTGCTTCGCTTTTGGCGCCGCTGCCGCCACTGCCGCCGCCGACTCTTTGGCTCGACGGGCTGCCTCATCGTCCTGCTTCGCCTTTGCCGCCTTTGCCGCCACTGCCACTTTGAGGTTAGCACTGGCCTGTTGTCCCCTCTCCCAACAAGCTAACTCTTCAGCGGCCTTGTCCTCTTCTCGCTTATCCTTCACGGGCAGAAAAGCAGGCAGCGACAACGGGGTCATAAACGCCAAAGTACAACAATTGCTTCTTGCTGCAGTTGCATTGCCCACTTGTAGTATCAGGTACCACAATAACTTGTAGTTTGGCAGTGGCCGGGGTCACCTCTATCGTATCGGAAACGGCAAAGCTGTTTCGTTGACGCGACATTTCACCAACTAAACTACACGAGTACGTCTTCAAGCATGATAAACCAACCTGGTACAAAAATCACGGAGCAAAGGCGCTCGCCTGCTTTTTCAACAACCGAGGAGAACAGCGACGAACCCAAATTAGGCACTCACTTGGACCGAGAACAACGGCGGCGCAACCTTGAACATTGGAAACGGCGTGGTTCCACCATCCTTCGACATGATCGCAGAGAAGTGGTTCAATGACTCGTACTTGAAGCTTGTGTCCCAATCTACTTCGGGGATGTCGGCGAGGGCGGATTCACAGACACCCTTGTCGCTGTAAGAATACAAAGCGATGACGATCTCCTCACGAACGGCATCACCCTTGCCATCCGCGCCACGTACACGTAGTTTTAACCGGGAAGCCGGCACAAAAGCACGAGAGTGGCGATTGTCATCAATTTGCAAGCCGTCCCTCCCTGTGCCGTGAGGCGGCTCCTGCCCTTCTCTGTCATATCGCATCCGCGACCTCTTGTCCGTCGGGACCAAAAACTTGACCGGTATCCTCAACGCGTGAGCCGCCAATAAAGCCGTGAGGTACCCACCCCACACGTGGTCCCCGCAAAATAGTCCGATGGACGCCAACAGCATCATCTTGTAGTTGTCGCGGTCAGGACAGTGCTCCCCCTCTGCGTTGAGGAATATGTGTTCCTTATAACAGCGATCCGGGTAGTATGTGCCACACTTGTGTAGGATACCACCCTCTCCTACCAATGCATCGACGTTCGCTGTAGCCCATCCCAGCACCACAAGCTTCACCTGGCGCCAGTACTTGGCAGTGCCCCAGATAGCCATAGAAAATGCACGCCAAAAGCAGTTCCCGTCGCCCTTGACGTACATTGCCGCATACACCTCGCGCAACTCCGCCGTGAGTAGCTCTGTCCCGTAGGAGTCGAACTTTTCCTAGTGCAGCAGGAGGGGAGACGGGAACCGATTCAAAAAGCGAGCGCCATGTAACGAGGGAGGGCGGGCACAGTACGAGTGAGCACGACAGCATACTTGATCCTTCTCTCAAAACGTACAGTGCCAAAGGCTACGCCAATACGTGGGACACCCATGCTTTCCAAGGGATTGGTTGGGGTCACACACGCAGGGCACGAATCACTGTTGCTACGGCGACAAGCATGGCGCAAGTACACGTTGTACTGTGCCAACCTGCGACGTGAATCACGGTGTCCGACTCACAGACGTGAGGAGAAGAGGTGCTTCTTGAGTGTGTGGGCGAGGGCGCACAACAAAAAAATCCCTGACCAACACCACGTTTTTTTCACTTTCGGCCCTTTTCTCGAGGGGTGGGTACTAGGCAACCATCCCCTCCCCAAAAATACATACTAAATCCTATATCAAAATTCTCCCACACTCATCGCAAGATAAATATAACACGGGACGGCGGGGTCCCCTCCCCGAAATGCCATACTAACTTCTATATAAAATTGTTTCCACACTAATTCATAACTAAACACCAGGCGGGGATAGCGGGGGCGCCATCCCCTCTTTGAAACCGCAACAACGCAGCAAGACTCTTCCCCCCACTCCCGACGACGCGCACACCACGGCGCGCGAGTACACACAGCCGACCTATTCTATGAGCTCTACAGCAGTAGCAGTAGACTTATAGTACAAAGTATGAATAGTTCTTCACGCTCTGGGCAGGCAATTCAAGATTGTCCATTCAACGTGCATACTACAGTATCCCGGGGCATCCCGAAAAGGTATGTATAATTCTCATGATGAGAGGACAAAAATGGGGAAGAAGTGCATCGTCGGCGTAGCGCAAGAAGGTGCCGTTTTCTTCGCATTTGGTATCGGTTCTTGCATTGACTGGAAGTGATTGATCATGGAAGAAACAACTGCACGGAGCGCGGCAACGAACTCCGACTATAACAATGTTGACAGCTATAATAGCTGATTGCACTAGAAATTAAAAATCAAAGGCAACAACCCTTCCCGCTGGCATGACACCCCCAGTATGATACAACACAGGTAGTATCGCACTGCTGTGTGTCACACACGGTGATAGTATATAGTGAATTTTGTCTACCAAACAATCATAACCAATCACCACAATCAGTTGAAAACATACATACACATGCCGCCTTATATTATATGTAGCTGTATCAAACGAAGCACAACAGGAAGAGCTTGGGCAAAAGCTTAATCTTGTCAAAGCGTGCCAAAAAAGGAGATTTATTTTCAGGAAAAACGGTACGTAGGCGAAAAAATAAAATCGGCCCGATGGCGGTTGGGTGGGGGGGAGTGTTGGTCAGGCATTTTTGTTTTTGTGCGCCCCTGGTGTGGGAGGAAAAATAAGTTGGGCATCAAACGAACTACTGTATATATAATGCATTGCGGGACATATGGAAGTTATCAGCAGGGCTTTTATGTATACGCTTCAATTCTTTATCGGAAGTATAGCAGTTGTCGACTCCCCCAGGAATCACTCCCTAGGGAAACAGTTCGATAGCACTGCAGTAGACACGACGTACGATTACATACCTCGTCCTTCACGTCTGTAAGTGGCGACGCTGGGAGTGTCTCGCCAAGAGGAACGCCGAACACCTTCTCCGGCGTTGTGTTGTTCTCGCAGTACTCGTCGGCCGCTTCCGCGGGGGACTTGCGGGGGCGTGACATTCCCGCCCTCGCATCTGTCCCGGGTAGCTCGACTCGCACGTTTTTCGGACTCATCCAGTTCGCGACGAAGCCCTTGAGCTCCTGCAGTTTCTTCCCCGCGACATTATCAGGGATACAGGTACCACCAACAAGACCCTTTCGATGAGAAGAGGTACCGGTAGTACTGCACGGAACGGGGGCGAGCCGATAGCAGCGTGACAGCAGCGCAGCACGTAGATACGCCGCGGGTAAGACAATACATGGTATACGAGTAGCCCGCACAAGACAACACAAGAAAACAGGCCAGGGTTTTACCCTCGGAGCCGTCTCAGAAACACTCGTACTACTATTAATACTGCTGTTGCAGTACAGTACCGCGAGACAGTCAGGTTTTGACCGTTGGCGGTCTCAAATTCAAAACGGGAGGCTATCAATAGAGTAACAACAAGCACTATTAAGGGAGTAACTCCAGACATTCTCCGTACAAAATGGAAAGTTTGGTTTATTCAAAAATTGAAACCGTTACATATTTGCCAGAAGAACCAATGAACGGCTTTCTCTTGGGACAATAGGAACATATCTCCCACAAACAAACGCAAAATCTTCAGCGTCCTTACAGCCCTCCGCTTTGAGGACCAGCAAGACAGCTGAGGCCTCGGCACCACGGCAGCACCGCAGGACATGTACTCGACCACATGACTCAGTGTGTTCGTCACTGAAGTTGCGGGGCTTGTCTCTAGGCTGTGTGTCGAAATCGCCCCTCGTGCTATTTGTGTGCGAGCCCGACTTCGGCCAGGTAGCGCGATCGGAGCCGAGGGGATTTCACTCGTTTGTGTGCTGGTCGGCCTCCGAGGTTACGTTGGGTACCTTTTCCTGTAGCTGATGGGCCACAGATCAACTTGTACTTGCGGGAGTCGAACGAAATTTGGTGTAGGTGGATAATTCGATGCTCGTAGTGAGGGTCACCTTTTCCTTACTGAAACGAG
Organism: Undaria pinnatifida; assembly: GCA_012845835.1. Taxonomy (NCBI): domain Eukaryota; class Phaeophyceae; order Laminariales; family Alariaceae; genus Undaria; species Undaria pinnatifida. The sequence continues at coordinate 15,230,711 of JABAKD010000030.1, forward strand.
CGGCGCAACAGCACAAGGAGGCGGGGAGGACAACGGTACGAGTATTCTCTCGGCCGAACGACGCTCTCGCCACTGCTGACGTTTAGGGCACAAGTCGGGTTACCTATTTCAGGCAACCTCCGCGGAGTACAGCGCTCGGTAGGCAGATCCGCATGAATGCGAGGTGTTGCCCTACGTAGGACTCTATCTGACTGTCAGAGGGTCATTTTGTCCTGAATTGTCTGTATTCCGGTGCACCGCAAATCCGTACACACAACATGAACACGAGCGTCGTCCGAGAGATAAAAATGCCTGATGTGCGTGGCTTTCAGGCAAACCTACCAACGTCGATGAACTCGAAACTCCCGCAAGCAAAGTTTTCGTTACCATGTACCTGGTACGAGTTTTTGAGCATTTTGGCGTTTTTTTGCTTGTTGTATTGCTCCTGTGCGCCCGTGAATATGTTAATTTCAGCGATTATTCATCGAGTTTAGGACCAAAAAATATTGTTTGGGCGATTTACGCGAATCGTAACACAAAAAGAAAGTAAAAAAGGGAAATTATTTATGAGGGCCCTTACTGCTATCAATACTACTGCTGTATACCAGGTATATACGTACTCGTGCTTCAACAGCATTATTACGTACACAGCAGTATCATACTGGTACGCAGTACGCAGTACCGCGCACGCAGTACCGCGCAGTTTTGTTTGGCGGTTTGACGCTTCGCGGTCTCAAATATTCAAATATCAGTCTCAAATTCAAATATCCCGCCTGAGGAAAAAACAGATCCGACACAACAGCAATATAGACCAACAGAAGCATCCTCTGGCCAAGAATTGCGAGCGACAGTAGTAGAGATATATGCAACGGTACGTATGTCAGTACGTACAAGTAGTCTGTCTACACCGACCGTCTGCACCCACCTCTTCTGGGAAGCCATGCTTTTCGAGCTCGGCTGTCCTGATATTGTTGGGCTGCTTCGCTCCTCGTGCCGAGATAGCTGCTCGAATCTAGCGCTGGAGAGTAGATTACGAACAGCTAAAGGCTACTGCGAGCGGCTTTGCCTTCGTGTCGTGCTTAGTCACGCTACGTGGCCGGGTCGCTCTCAGTCTCGACACGTGTGAGGGGTGAGGGGTGAGGGAGGTAAGATCGAGGTCTCGCAGTGCCAAACGGTTTTGTATGAGGTTGGACGGCGCGGATATCCGGGAATGGTGTATTATCGTCCCCGGAGTTGATTTCTTGAACACAACTCGCGAGTTGTGTTCACCGGCTCCCGGGAATAGAATAGGGGGAGTGATAATGACACACATGTGGGTGTCATTTTTTTGACACACAGGGGACAAAAGAGCTCCATCCCCGGGTTTCCACCCTCTGGTTTATGCTTATCGGACACAGCATGCACCTCTCTTTGAGGTCGCAAAGAAGGCTGGATGTCGCGCCCTGTAGGCACGCCGACACCACCGCAGACAGCAGCACGTAGTCTGCACATCACTGACCCTTCCATATCCAAGTCGTGAAGCCGGAGATGGAAAAATCGTCCAGAACGAGCTCCCTTCGTGGTGCCGTCACCACAGCAGCAGCAGCCCCAGCACAGGCAGCACAGGCACCCGCGCCAGCCGCCAAAGATCTCCGCGGCGCATTGCTTTCCCGTCCGCAAAGGAGGTGTGTCTCATGTGTGCAGCGGCCCATGTCAAATCTGTTCTAGCGTGGCGTTGCGAAGATTGCCGTCACTGCCGGTCAAGTTAGGCTCTCTGCGTGTTTCGCGTACCCGCGCGAACTTTTTGCCTTGTGTTTGAATTTGAAAGTTGCGCCATGTCCTCGCAGTATGTATACCCCAGGACATCATCCGGTATGCACACATGCAGTTGCTACCCGCGCGAACTTTTTGCCTTGAGTTTGAATTTGGAGTTTGCGCCATGTACTCGCAGTATGCATACCCCAGGGCATACTCCGGTATGCACACATGCAGTTGCTCCGCAGGTGCGCTCATGTCTACAGATCGGTCCAAGTAGAACATATTCTTGGGATGGGTTTGTTTCGCAGGTGCACTGATGTCTTCAGATACAAAACGTCAAGGGAGATAGCAGACAACTGCTGTAATCGTGTCGTCGTGTGTATGACGCCTCTACTCTTGGGGGGCCACCCCCACCTGGCCCCAATTGCGGCCCTGGTAAGTGCACGTTGTGGTGCTGCTGCTGCTGCTGCTGCTGCTGCTGCTGCTGCTGCTGCTGCTGCTGCTGCTGCTGCAAACGGCGTGTATCCTTCTACGACGGAACTACTCTAAATTCTTGTAGACGGTAGTGCCTACAGCAGTACAGCAGTACGGGCAGGGTGTAGAATGCACATAGGCAGGTGATGCTGAGACCATCCTGTAGGCGGGTGATGCTGAGACCATCCTGTCCTTTGTTGCTGCGCTGTTTCGGTCAGTGTTATCTCGGAGGCGAAGGCCTTAGAACTACTGCGGCAGCTCGTAGGTTTCTGCAATGGGGTGGTGGCACCGAGACCTGCACGGGACACGGCGTCGGTGGTTGACGGAAATGGGGTACAGGGGAAACCGAAAACACCATTCGAGCGTGTGAAGGACTTTTCGAACACATGCGCTGTGGAGAAAATTTTCGGAACGACATGCGGAGAGCTGCCAGCAGTGCCAAAGTCTCTTGTGGGCGAGAACAAAGACGACACGAAGCACGAGGTGCGGAGGGTTCACACTCCAATGCAGAATCTTTTCTTAGAGCTCACAGTGAGAATGTGGATATATTGCTTTTTGTGGAAACAGTAACCGGTAGCCGCGAGGGGGTGGGCGTGTATGATACGCTTTTGTCCGCGAAGAACTTTAGGCCTCCGGTTGGAATACCGGGTCCCGGCAAAGTAGCGCGATCTCCAACACGTCTGTTTGCAGTGACCGTGAACGCGTTTTCTGCAAGGCGATATGCCATAGAAATCAACCCCTTCCAGCCTGGGCACGGCACTTTGAAGCCTGCGTTGTTTGCCCGTACGTTATAATCCCCATCCACCCTCCCCTGCTTCCAACGTGTGCGACGAGAAGATTGCCCACGACTACTTTGGCACCATGGTTCTCCCGAAGGAGGTGCGCGACGAGGGGTGGATAGCGAAGTTTGTCGCCGGCGACGGAAACTGTGCCTGGCGGGCCTTGGCGATGGGAATTTGGGGCTCTGATGTGTACTGGGCTCCACTAAAGCTTGCGGTCCTCGCATGGACCGCGGCAAACGCGGAGGAGCTTGTATCGGAGGGTGGCATCCTGTGGAATTGCACGCGTTACTACCCCCAAGCGGTCATGAAGTACGCCAGATTTTCTAGCGAGGGAGACGTTCTGTCGACTCGCCAAGGCAACATCAAGATGGTTATTGCTTCCGTTGCTCTTTTCGGAGAACCCAAGCGCTGGGGGGGTGATTTGACTATGCTGATGGCCTCACAGGCGCTCCGACTACGAGTGAAGATGCTCGTCCCCATAGATAGGAAGAGCAGGAAGCAGTATGATGCGCAGGGGGCAGCGCCTTTTCACGGGACGGGTAGGAAGGGCACGAATACGGTCGACGACTACCGCCATTCCCGAGACTTTCTGCCGGACGAAGCCCAGCTTGTGTACCGCGTGGCTGGAGCAGACGGCGGCGAGCGCCTTATCGAGGAGGTTGCCGTGGTGCTAACGCACGGCTGCCAGATAGCCCGTCAAAAGGACTTGTCCGACATCCCCGAAGTTGGAAAGGATACAACGTTAGAAGCAGGGTGCCACTTCGGAACTTTTGCGAAGAGGGACGGCACGTTTCCCCCTTTTCCTGTGGTCGCGGTGTCACCCCCTCTGTTCCAGGTTCAAGTGAGTTACAGTTACAGTACCGTAGTATGTTTTTCGTCGTTTCTTTGCCGGCGAACACCACCTGGGTCGCAGGGTTGATGCGGGAACCGGACAGTAAAATGAGGGAGAACGGGTACAACGGACAATCCCATATCTATTTTGGTCGCTGAGCATTCATTAACGTTTCGCTCCCTCTAGGACGAGAAGTTCCAGGAAGCGTTCGATGACGAAGTCGCTGCCTACAACGCGAGGCGAGAGGCTACATTTGGCTCGACGACGGCAGAGAAAGTGCAATCCGCGGCGGAGAAGGCTGCGGACATGAGGCGACAGGCGAGGCTGGACTTAGTCGCAGAGAACTTGCGGCTGAAGCAGAACGAGTTGGCGGATGCAAGGGTTAGGGAGGTAGAGAAACAGCGCGAAGAGAAGAAAGAGGAAGAGGAGAGGGAGAGGGAGCGTGAGAGGCAGGAGGGGGAGAGGAAAGGTGCTGAGGCAAAAGACGGAGATGGTGGGTTGGATGGTGCGGGCGGAGAAAATGTAGGTGGCGACGGGAAGGAAGCGGCGGCCGAAGGAACAGAAGAAGAGGGGACTGGGTTGGGGACGGGAAGCACTGAGGGTGATGGGATGAAAGGTGAGATGGAGGACAAAAGTGGGGTGGAGGGTGGGGCGGAGACAGCAGCAGCACATGGCGAAGGGACGGCGGCTGGAGCGGGGGAGGATCCCGGGGGACAACCTGAGTGGTTCGGGGGGTCGGCGTGGGTTGGGGGGTCGGATTCCGACTCGTGCCGTGGTGAAGCACAAGCAGCCGAGTTTGATGCGATTCAGAAGAGGAAGGCCGAGGCCAGGGCCGCCGCAAAAAAGCACAAGACCAGATACCACAGGCTCAAGAAGGTGAGATGGAGTGCAAGGTCGCAGTCATCAGAGTCAAAGGGGGTTGTAACACATCCGCTTTATTGTCGCGAATACGACAGAGTGGTTTCCACGCGGTCAACTTTTGTGATTGACGTGGTCGCCATTACCATGTCATTTTGTTCGTTCGGTGTGCCGTCTGTTGTCCCAACCGAACAGGAAATCCACTTTGCCCAAACCCAGCAGAAGAAGCGTGGGCAAGACGCCATGTACAACTACGTCCCAGTAGTCTCAAACCTACGGCTGGAGCTTGCGAAGGGGAGAGTCGCAGCAGCTCAGGCCCGACGTAAATATGACCGTGCTGAGTCTGCGATACGCCGATTCATGCGTCAAGAAAGGAAGGTGTGTCCCAGGTAGTTTCCGTTTGGGGGCCCATGGTGCCTTGGCGTCAGCTGTCGAGCCACTTACAACGCACCGTCGCCAACAAGTCGGTTGTACGGACGCCCGGGCCTCGAATGCACAGGTAGTTGATCGAAGTCAAGCACAAGGTATTCAAGACCACGATGGTTAGCATGCTGTTGTATCGGAAATTTGCCGCGTCATACTGCGCCATGCCGGGTCATGAGACGTTGCGCTGTTCGTTGATGGCATCGTGTATTCTAGCATGTTTAGTCGACCGATGAAAATGGAAATTGTTCCATGCACACACCCCATCAACTGCGATACAATTTTTGACCCTTACGTGGCCGAATTGTTGCAGTTGTGTGTCAGCGAGGGTGTATGGCACGAGGACGGTCGCAATAACAGCGGCGCCGAGAACCTCAGTAACAGTGACGACGACAGCGACACTCAACACGACTGGTTCAGCGACGACGATCTGTCCTCGTGCGAAGGTGAGAGCAGTTTATACGTTATCAACGTCGGAACACGCGGGTCTGTATCCATTCCTCTGTGTCAAACAGAGTCGTTATCAGGCGCCTTGGTGGCTTGTGCCGTGCGTCTTTGCGAACGTCCTGGCGATGCAGGCGATTTGGACGGGTTGGAGGACTCGGTACGCATGGCGGCGAGCGCAGCAGCGGCGGCGCGAAAGGAGGAGGCGGACCACGTCGAGATTCTTCGTGTTGCCGCAAAAGACGCGAAGAAAAAGTACAAGAGACTGTTGCGGGTAAGGGTTGATGGGAAAGTGGTGTGAGGTAGGACGGTGCCTTCCGCCAGCATTCGCGAAGTTTCGGCGCACTTCCCCGCTCGGGGCATTTTGTTTGCTGATCGAAACGAGTGTGTCTGTCGCCTGACGCAGGAGTCCGGTATTGCAAATGGGCACGAGGAGAGCGAGGAGGAGGACGACGGGGGGGAGGGGGTGGACAGAGCTAATCGGGAGAACTCCATCGACCTGGCCCGAGCTGCGAAAACTGCGGCGATCAAAGCCTGGAAGACGTACAAGAAGGCGCAGGTAGCCTCACGGAAGGTGGGGGCCGCGGATCCACGCGTGGGTTCAGAAACCTAACCATCTGGGACACATTCGCCGTGTTTGTGGACTATTCGAGCATGTCCTCTGCAGCATGTGGACGAGACGTCTGTCATACGTACCTGCATGCGGTTTCGCGCCCAAGGAACGTTGTTCTGTGTCTTATGGTCACAGTGTTTAGGGTTGAACAGGACAGCTTCTCCCCTGTTTCGTCGTTTGTCCGCACGTGTTGCAGATTTATCAGGCCTCCAACCCCACGGACATTGAAATTAATGACGGTGGCAACGACTCGAGGTGGAAGGACGCCAGCGACGACGACGTCGAATATGGGTCCGATAGTTGGAGTGGGTGGGAGAGTGAAGACGATGAAGAGGGTGAGTAGAGGGTACAATGGCCGTACATCATCACACGATAGCCGCTGTTTCCCCGTTCGTCGGTCTCATGCGGTCTCATGCGGCTACCGAGGGTGGGATGTCGAAGACCACGCGAGCGATTGCGCATGAGCACCGCGCCCAGGACGTGCTTTAGGTTGGGCGAAACCGGTGAAGGAAAATATGTCGAAGGGTGTGCGGTTGCCGACCTCAGTCAGTGTTACCCCCGGATTGATGGTTTCGTTTCGATCACTTGGAAACAATCAACTAAACAGCCATTCAACGGATATTACGAGGGTAGAGCAATGGCATGCTTATATCTTGCTCGCTCTTTGACGCAGATGAAAACGAGGAGACCCCTACGGAAGAGCCGTTAAAGATCGAGTCTGGGTACGCGTTCTCCGTTCTTGACGATGCCGAATCTACCTGGGAAATGGTGATCCGCAGGATCAAGGCGGAGCTTCGACGCCAGGGTTTCACCGGAAATAAGTCCACAATCAAAGGAGACCCGGTGCGTAAAAAGAACGACAACAAATCGCGTGTTTGCCCACCCTTGTGCCAGTAGCATCCCTCTCGAATCCGGATCTCGTCAGAGTAGACAACGGCATTCTCACACCAGCACGTACCACCCTAAACAGATCGCAGGGAAAGGTAGCCGACCGAGCCGGATTACGTTGAGGTGCGCCGCTTATGGGAGGGCGAGAACCTCGAAGTTGCCGGCGCCAAGGAGAACATCATGGTCGGCGAAGGCAAGTATTTCTCGATGTAACCGAGATGCCATGTCATCCGGAATGTTCCGTCCAAGTTTGGAGCGTGTTTTTATTCGCGATTGTCACTCGTGCCCTCTGACCGGCCTTCTGTTGTGCCTGTCTCTTGACCGCGATTGTTCCGCCGTGCAGTGCGAGTGTGACTTTCGCGTGGCTGTCGCCTGGAACACCAAAGACCCACCGACAATCACGAAGGTAAATACGACCCGACCGTGAATTGGTCTGTGTAGACGAAGATGTGGCGAGGAAGAGATTGGCACCTCGAAGTATATGGAGCTGTACACAGAATAGTGTGGGACGATGTCCGCCCTCACTTGTGCCCTCCCGTCCATTGTTTTCTTCAGGTCCATCTTGAGCACGCTGCCGCCTGTGATATGGATTCTCGCGCGTCCCAACTCGAGCAAGAGAACTTGGTCCCTGTGGATGAGATTGAAAAGCGTTGCATGGGTCAAATCCGCAAGATGACGTTGGGGGGGGTGAGACCACACCTCATCTACCGCTGCGTTGCGGAGGAAATGAAGCCGTACAAGCTCGGCCCGCAGGGTGCACGAAAGGTGTGAACACGGTGAACCGGTCATTACGGTACCTCTGAAAGTTACGGTTTATTTTTGGTTGCCTGTGTCGGCGTCGGTCCCCTCGTTCCGATTCAAAATGTCACTACTGGCGTAGAGACATACCACAACACCCTTCGTACTTTGCTGAAGGGCGAGCGGTGAATCGAACCCCCGCCTCCTCAGCATCTTGTCTACCTTCGCCTCGGTTAGATAGTATCCTCAACGGGTGTTTCATATGACTTCCGTCTATGCTTTTGCGCGTAGGTTGATGTCACGAAATCGGTTGTGTGATTGCAACAACTACACAGTAGCGTCCTCCTCGCCTTTGTCCTCCTGTGTCCCACGCAGGTGCGCAATTTTTCGGCGAAGGTGCTACGTGGGCGCTGGGCATCGGGCGAAGACGCTCTCAACCTTGTGGCGGAGCTGGAAAGAGGACCGCAGACCGTGAAGTGGGATGTTGATGCCGACCAGGTGCTACGGTCCATCATGTGGGCTTCACCCGAACAAGTTATGCTGGCAAGAACCTATGGCGGTGTTGTTATCCAGGACAATACGTGTCTCACCAACAGGTGAGGAGGGTGTGGAAGTCTTCAATTGCCTCCTACCCTCCCATTGATGTGACGACGTTGTTCGTACGTGTGAGGGCTTCGTCCAGTAGTAAAAGATGCCTTTCCTCCGGATCGGCAATCATTGCCGTGCAAACGATGACGACCCACCCACGTACACTGCATTTTCGACAGGTACGACTTCAAGCTGTGTTTGTATGTGGGCGTCGACTCTGAGAATAAGACCATCGTTTTCGCCCAGGGTTTTCTCGGCAACGAACAAAGCGAAACATTCGACTTCGCAAACCAGTTCTTCCTGGAGATTTGCGGGGGCCACCCGAAGGTGAGCTTGTCTTCACGTTTTTTTTGTATGATGAATGAATGGATCGCGGAGCCTACTGAGTAGTTCGGGTTTGCTTCGGTGTCAACGGTGTTGCTCAATCGCCGTCATCACGTATATTATGTTCACAGCGCCAACCTCCCACGGCCGTCCTTAGGTAATCATCACAGATGCCGACGGAGCAATGACGAGTTCGATCTCGACGCTTCTTCCTCACACGAAGCACTTGTACTGCTCCTGGCACATCTGTAAGAACATCAAGAAGCATTGTATGGGGGCCTTGCAAAAAGCAGGATGCACGGAATTGCTCCGGCGGTTCACGGCGGCTTCCTATGCGACATCGACTGAGGTGGGAAGATCGCAGTACCAATGGAACAGGGTTTTACTTGGGTTCTTTTTTTTTGCGCGCCTGCCTTGAATGAAATGGAGACTCATGTTGTTGTGAAAGCAGTTTGTCGCGTCTGTTCTCCAGGAGCTTACTGCATGTTTTTCTTTTTTTCCCGTCTCCAGGCCTTTGATCGCGTGTGGGAGGGCGTGAAGCAGCTCGTGAAGGGCACAGCGTGTGAAAAATACGTCAACGAGCACCTATACAGGTGAGGGCGCTTCTGCACGCCTTTTTGTCTTCGGTTTTAATTTGCGTAGGCGACCCTTTGGACAACCTAGTGTATATGTGGCCGCTTGTCGTAACACTTGGTCGCCGCGAAGAACTCTTCCTCTTTCCAACGAAGCCTTTGACATACCGTCCCTGGCGCCTTCTCGCCTCGCACGTGCCGTTCGCAGCATACGCACGTATTGGGCGCGCTGTTTTTTCCCGACAACCATGACCTTGGGTATGACAGCCACTCAGCGCGTTGAGGGTATTTTCAGCGCGATAAAGAACGGCCGGAACCTGAAGAGAAACTCGACGTTTCGTCAAGTGAGGCAGAGAGTCGAACAAGTCGCGGAAGACCTCGCCCTGGCATCCCGAATGTAAGTGACACAACGTCCCCACCGGGTTTTCGCTCCATTGCTCGTTTGGTGTGGTACTGCGCACGGCGTGTCGGTAGTTTGATATCAACCCCGGGCAGGAACGATGCTCTGAAGTCTTCGTTTTTGGCGCCCTTTTTGGGCACATTTTGTTCGTCTGCATTGTACACGTACGGCCGTTGCGAATAATGCTGACAGGCACCTTTCGACAACGTCCGTACTGCAGGCAAAGCACCAAACGCGCTTCTTTGGGGAAAGCTCACGTCGAAAACGACATCAAGAGATCGCTTGAACCAGTCCTAACAGCGTACGAGAAAGTTGGAGCCAGTAAGTACGCAGCGGAGGTAAGCTCTATTCTTGTGTGTTGCCGCGGCCGTGTCACTTTGACGAGCATTTGCTGCGGTTGGCACACGCTTTTGTGACGCGAATGTCAGACGCTGTCCGATGCTCCCCTGGCGCGACCGGTTGACCGGTTGTGTCCTTGCGCTCACCCCCGCATCCTTTTCGGACTTGCTCCTATTTATCTCGACAGGAAGTACTGGCCGAAATGTTAGCAAGCTCGGCGTACGAAACAAGCGTTTTGGTGGAGGGGCGTGGATCGATGCAGTTACTACAAAATCTGGCGGCGCGCTCCGCGGACGACGTCAGCGGATCATCTGACGACGATATGTGCATCGACGTTGAAGGGGACGACGTGTGTTGCCAGGTTCCTGAAGAGGTATTCCAGGAAAGGGGGGAACCTGATATCACTATGTTTGGCACCACATCCTTGGTTTCTTTTTATCGTCTTGTTGCGGGAGTGGAAGTTGATTCCATAGTGAAAGTTTTGTACAAACACAAAGCTGACCGAAAAGTAGGACACCTCGTTGTCATAGGCCCTGGTGGCTTTCAACTGTGCACGTGCTTGCAGATACTGAGGCGAGGGCTGCAATGCAGGCACGTTCTCGCCGCGCTTGTCACGCACCTAAAACGTGGCAAAGAGTTCAAAGGAGAATCCATACACCCACGGTGGCGTTCCTCTTCAGAGCATTGGAGCCTGGATAAAGCGGGCTTGGGGAAGTTTGACGAGGATGGGGGTGGGTCTTACAATGGCGGGTTCACTGGTGACTGGGACGGGCCTGCTGATTTCGGAGACGCCAGCACTGAAGAAGCGGCACCCGACCGTATGCTGTCTGTCATCAGAGGTAGGACGTTCGCGAATATCATGGAGCTTTGCACAAGGGCCGCTCGCAAGTACACCGACAACATGACGAAGGACACTAGACCTGGCGAGATGGGGATGTTCAGCGAACTGGGCCGCGCCGTTGATGCATGGGCCCGGCGAGGCGAGAGTAACGTTTCAGAGACTTGGAGCGGAATACGAGACCCTCCGCTCCAGTTGACAAGAAATAGGAAGCAGACTCGGACGAAGGATTGCACGGAGAGTGGCAGGGGGAGCGCGAAAAGGGTAAAGAAGGAATAGGAACTTCCAGCTGTTTGCTGTTTTGAACCGCGCTTGGTGTTTGCCTTGCTCGTGTCCATGGGCCGCGAGGATTGGGGAGAGAGCCTGCCTGGGTGGAAAACATGTCTATGTGCTGGTTCATTGGTGGTTTTATGCTGCTGTTGTCACCGGTTTTGTTTGTGTGGTATTTGAAGACGGTCTGACGTTGGATGGCGTATACTGTTCCCTCCGGGAGGGCGCAGCCCATGCATACAGCACCTTCGCCTACCAGAACAATCAGGGTGAGATTCTAGTGGAGGACGAACCTGTCGACGGGTATTTCAAACGATGGGGTGTAGTGCATCAGACTCTGACGATTTCCCTGTCTCGATTTCCCGGTCTCGAACCCCTGAACGGAGATATCTAGGGTCAACAACAATGCATAGATTGCGTCCGCTGTCTATCGTGGTGATGGCGTGCCAGCAACGCGCTTGATCTGCCTCGTTCCTTCTTTCATCTTTGCGTCCTGGTAGTGGTTGTACTTCGTGACACCAGTGCTGCTGTTTGCTGCTGCGCCTGTGAAGGTGTCTCAAACTAAGCTCTATCTCCACGTTTTCTCCATCATGAACGCCAAACGTCGGATATCTGACGGTCATAACCATCTAGCCTAGCTGCTACTATCTGTGGAGGTGATTGCGTGCAGGCAGCATGTTTGATCTGCGTCTCCGCCGCGGAGATCTTTGGTGGCTGGCGCGGGTGCCTATGCTGCTGCTGCTCTGATGACGACACCACGAAGGGAGCTCGTTCTCGACGATTTTTTCATCTCCGGCTCCACGACTTGGATATGGAAGGGTCAGTGATGTGCAGACTACGTGCTGATTTGTCGGTCTCGAACCCCTAAACGGAGATATCTAGGGCTATCTAGGGTCAGCAACAATGCATAGATTCAATGCATAGATTGCGTCCGCTGTCTATCGTCATAGCGTGCCAGCAACGCGCTTGATCTGCCTCGTTCCTTCTTTCATCTTTGCGTGCTGGTGGTTGTACTACGGGGCACTAGTAGTGCTGCTGTTTGCTGCTGCGCCTGTGAAGGTATCATCTCAAACTATCAAACTAAGCTCTATCTCCGCGTTTTCTCCATCATGAACGCCAAAAGTCGGATATGTGACGGTGATAAACATCTAGCCTAGCTGCTGCTCTCTGTTGAGGTGACTGCGTGCGGCAGGCAGCATGTTTGATCTGCGTGCTGCTGCTGCTCTGATGACGGCACCACGAAGGGAGCTCGTTCTCGACGATTTTTCCATCTCTGGCTCCACGACTTGGATATGGAAAGGTCAGTGATGTGCAGACTACGTGCTGATTTGTCGGTCTCGAACCCCTAAACGGAGATATGTAGGATCAGCAACAATGCATAGATTGCGTCCGCTATCTATCGTGGTGATGGCGTGCCAGCAACGCGCTTGATCTGCCTCGTTCCTTCTTTCATCTTTGCGTGCTGGTGGTTGTACTACGGGGCATCAGTGGCCCGGCATCAGTGCTGCTGTTTGCTGCTGCGCCTGTGAAGGTGTCTCAAACTAAGCTCTATGTCCACGTTTTCTCCATCATGATCGCCAACAGTCGGATATTTGACGGTGATAAAGATCTATCCTACCTGCTGCTATCTGTGGTGATTGAGTGCAGGCAGCATGTTTGATCTGCGTGCTGCTGCTGCTGTGGTGACGGCACCACGAAGGGGGATCATTCTCGACGATTTTTTCATCTCCGGCTCCACGACTTGGATATGGAAGGGTCAGTGATGTGCAGACTACGTGCTGCTGTCTGCGGTGGTGTCGGCGTGCCTACAGGGCGCGACATCCAGCCTTCTTTGCGACCTCAAAGAGAGGTGCATGCTGTGTCCGATAAGCATAAACCAGAGGGTGGAAACCCGGGGATGGAGCTCTTTTGTCCCCTGTGTGTCAAAAAAATGACACCCACATGTGTGTCATTATCACTCCCCAATAGAATAGACTAATCGTAACGCCTCCATTTCCGAATGGAACCCTGTTTTTTTTTCTGGATGTTTCCGATGGTTTGGACTGTCAAATAGAGTCACCAGTACACGGGCGGCTAGGGATCAGCGATAGCCGAGCAGTGCACTGCACCACCTTAGGGTCCGAAGGTGGACGTACTCTAACCTTGGCGAGAGCTAAGAAACTCGTAACGATCAGCAAGCTAAATTCAAGAGTCTGCCAAGTCGCACGTCTGACGCCTACGGTACCCAAGGATGCTGCGCAAGTTGACATCTGGGTCCGCTGCGAGGGCATTGACGGCCTCGATCGCACGTCCTCGTTGCGTAAGCGCTACAGCCAGCCGAGCCAGGAACCTGTCTGGCTTTGCCGCTACGGGCAACAAGGATGCTGCGTTCGGTGTGTCTGCGTCTGGTCATCTGAGGACGGACTTTCTGTGCCGACGATGGAAGACCCCTTCAATGGCAGGGGGTTGGTCGGCGAGTCGTCATATGTCGAGTGCTTCATCCCAGGAGGAGGAGGTGCGTCCACAGCGAACTAACCTGCACGAGTGCTGTGCGTCGTTGTGTGGTTGTCCGTGAGCTGGTTTGGGTAGCGTCGAGCGCGAGTGGTGGTTCGCTGACAATACACTCTCTTGTACGATACTCGTATATCGTGCCGCTATATGAACTGCTGTGAATGCAAACCCCTTCGAATTTGAGTGGAGACACGTTTTGCTGTACGTTTGCGGTGGTGGGTGGCTCTCGCCGACGCTTTCTTTGTTGAGGAACGTCACAACATGCAGCTGCAGAGCTTTCGCAGGTGGCGTAACTGCAGTACCGGTAGCACGCGCAGGATCACGCGCTAGGTCAGTAGCGCAGTTTGCGGGCCCTCCTTCATTCATATTCGTGTTCGTTCGCAATCATGTTCGTTCGCGATACTTGGACCCGAGATCTATCACTCGTTGAAACTGAACTGCATCGCATCCTTCAGCAAGTAGTACTGCTGCTGTATGTTACTCGGTACAAAAGAAAACACCCCAACCTGCAGCAGTAACTACAACTGCTGTACCAGGTACCACCTCTGCCACCATCATGAGCTATCTCCATCAACGTTGCCCATTTGTGCAACCTACAACGAATTCCTCGTATAACGTTATCGGTGCCCTCGCCGTTTTTTTATGTGATCTTGCCCCTCCTTTGCCTCTCATGGAACGATGATACGATGTTATACACGCGAAGAAATTGGAGTTCCAAGCGGAGACGCGGCAGCTGCTGGACATCGTGACGCACTCGATTTACACTGACAAGGAGGTTTTCCTGAGGGAGCTCATCTCCAACGCGTCCGACGCCATGGAGAAGCTTAGGCACCTCCAGGTAAACCAGTGTTGCGTGACTGCTACGCGTTCAGATGGTATATGATAGCTGTGGCTGGGGACTCGCTCAGCAGCATATTTATATTTGGCTTCAACTTGTGTGCGAAGCGGGCGGTCGACGGTTTTAACGCGGCAGCGATCCTCCGGTAAGGCGGTGGTGTGCGAGAGCAATATGACCGCCTTATCGGGGGAAGCCGCCGTATTCGTTCCAGGTCGTGAGTGCAATTCCCCAGTCACGCCAAGCGATTTTGACCGCCTTATATCGGGATGTCGCCTTATGTGGGGATACCGCTTTACTGGGGGACCCCTTTAGTCTATACTGCAGCCATAAATAAAGGAGTGCCTTTTTTTTGACGCGGTGTAAATTAGAAACTCGCCGGAAGCTGGCATTCGCCCGGAATAATGTACACGCAAAAGATGGAGAAGTTGTTGATAATAGTATTCGCTGTGTATTGTGCCAACGCTAACCGCACGAGTAGTGACGTCGGGCGTGTGCGCTCATTATGGCAGAGGTCGAATAGCTTATATTTCAAGCAGCAGTCTTCAGTGTTCGCAGTTATGATATAATTCGTACGATCGTAACAGATCAATGGTGTCGATCGCGACCCCAGCTTGTTAACTTGTCGCGCGTTGTGGTAGTTGGTTTGTACATCAACACCTGGTCTCTTGAATTCGAGGCTGTTTGTGAGTGATCACGTTTCTATGGCTATGCTGCAAGTTATCGGATAGCATACGTAACACCAACATTGTGTACCAGGTACTTAGGATCGGGAGCTGAGACATCCGACTGAAAAACGTCTTGGTCTTGTTTTTGTCTTTTTTGGAAGAAGCGAAACATCCGAAGTTATCGTCGACCCTTGTTCTACTCTTGGCAGGTGGTAGGAGAGGCGATCGAGGAAGGCTCGGTCCCGTTCGAGATTACGATCACCACCGACGAAGAAGAGAAAACGCTGACAATTCAGGACACGGTGAGATGGCTTCGGTTGCTTCAGTTCCCGTCGGTACTCGCCTTCATTCTTTCGGGTTGCCTGGGTGCACGCATGTTTCTACCTCTTTTCTGGCCTTGCCGTTGCGGAAAATATCATGTCATATACCGTATTCTACACAAGATAACACACCCACATAAGATACCACACCCCCCACAGAATACGACATCCCGGCGATCATTTTTGGGGCTCGAAATATAGCGCCTTAGTCTAATACCAAGTAATATGGCGACAGAAGATACCACACCCCCCACAGGACACCACACCCGGTGATAATATTTTCAAGCGCTCAAATGTATCACCGGGGGTGTGTTATCTTGTGTAGAATACGGTAGTGTAATGCTTTTGTTATGTTGGTACGACATAATTTCCCTCCGGGTTTCGGCTCCGTTTTTTTAGTTTCAACGAAGAGAAGCGGATGGCGCAAGAATAGGGCTATCTCAGAAAAACAACCAGCCTAAAATGGCGACGATTATGTTTTTTTTTTTCTTTGTTTCACCCTCTACAGTAGTAGGAAAAACTTGCGACAGTGGTAGTACAAGCATGACCATGCGCTCATCGTACACCTCCTTGCGTTGCATTCTGGACGCGTTCACTTTTCCAGCAGCCCTAATAGCTTACGTGGTGTGACCGCTGCTGCGATCGTTAGATCGCCACTTTTATCCACTGACTGCTGTCCCTATCGAGGGCCATTGTCATGTCATCTTCCCTTTCATTTACAGTAGCGTTCCCCAACGGTAAGCGGGTCTCGTCGCCGCTTAAGAGGCCGGTGGGCTGAGTCCTCTCCTGGTCGCCGCCTTCAGCGGTGTCGGCGGCAGCGGCAGATAGTGGCGGTGGCGCCCGGCGCCGTAGCATCATCATAATCAGGATCGGCTAAGCCGATAAACTTTCAAGGCGATAGGTTCTCGTCCTTAAGCTGGCTTGTCCTAGCCGATCCCGATTCTGCTGGCACTACACCACGGGGTGTCGTCGTCGCCGCTGCCGCCCAGCCTCTACCACCGCTGCCGCCGCCGCCGCCGCCGCTGCAGCGAACGATGGAGAGGGGGTTTCCCTGCCGCCGTCATCGGCGGTGACGAGGCCCGCTTTCTGAGAGGTCGCGTTTCTGTAGATGGAAGGGAAGCTTATGTGGAAGTGGACCTCGAAAGAGACAACTGCCTGTGCACGTGTACAACTGCACTGCTCGCTTATTTCCGGAGGGGTTGTAATATTACCGGTAGTAAGAGTGATTTTCACGTGCACGAGAAGTGGAATCGCAATTTGCTACAGCAGTATGACATTTCAAGGCGAGCGGTGCATGTGTTTTGTAGTGGGTAAACTCTTGAACGAACGAAGCAAAGCATGACCCATCTTACTTCCTAACCGTCTTCGTTTTTCTACCCCCCGCCTGTGCCACGCATGACCTCCGGCGGCCTCGTTCTCTCAACAGGGCATCGGGATGACGCGGGAGGAGCTGAAGCTCAACTTGGGCACCATCGCGCGCTCGGGTTCGAAGAACTTCGTGCAGGAGCTGAAAGACACGGCAGGGAACGCTAAAGAGGGATCCCCTGCTGGTGAGTTGGAAGGCATCATCGGCCAATTCGGAGTTGGATTCTACTCGGCGTTTATGGTGGGGGACATGGTGTCGGTGCACACGCGATCAGCTAAGGACGGCAGCAGGAGCGTGTGGAGCAGCGACGGGTCTGGGGAGTTCACAGTGAGGGAGGCGGATCCGGTGGAGGAGGGGGAGGAGGAGATGACGCGGGGGTGCAAGATTGTGGTGAAGCTGAGGGATGGGTGCGAGGAGTACGCCACTCAGGTAAAAAAAGAAAAAATGGTTCGGGCGTTGCGGTGGGACGGCAGGTCGATGCACAACGTTTTTACCTGCGGAGGATTTTATACCCAACAGCTCTAGAACTGGGAGCGCCTTGTCAAGGACTCCCATTACTTTTTGCAGCAATGGTACGCTCCATTTAGAGCTTCAGTGCTCTCAACTATTGCCGATGATCCGAAGAATTTGTAGCAATACTTTGGTGAAAAAGCGGCGCGCCACGAAATTAAATCAAAATCGGATGGGAGCAGCGGCCGCGTCCATTGTGTATGGTGGTATTTTTTAGGCGCGCGAGGGGACGGCCAGCACGGTCATAGTGGCGTGGCCCCTCGCTGTACGGGGTTGCTTTGTTGCCGACGCTTGGGCCGGCTGAGTTGTCGTACAGGTTGGTTCGGCGCCACGTGGAGACAATTGCGTTTACTCCCATCACAAGAGAAAGAAAGGGGCTAGCACATATCCCTTTACAACCCCGCCCACCTTTTTGGGATAACGTGTGATTATTGGAATGAAAGTGGGGTGATTTTGTGGCTTTGAAAGGATTGAGAGGGGCAAAAGCTTTTAGCCCTCTCCACGTTTTCTTTCATACCGTGTGGTACAACCTTATTGGCTGCGAGCAGTCGTTCGTCCATTTTCGCGGTGAGATACCAGGTATTCCGCAGCAGTAAGCCTACTGCCGCGGTAAACCTTCTGCCTCGGTAAAACCTACTGCTGCAATAAAAATGAGGCATGACAACATACTAAAAACGGCCGACCGGTGTATTACGCAGCTTTAACATATGAGTGTCGACCCTTAATTTGTCGAACTCACATCTGACGTTATTAAAATATTTAATCAACAGATACGCCTCCAGCAAGCGTACTGCTGCACTGCCTCTTACTGCGTCAGCAACCCTACCGCTGCTGTACACGCACCGCTGCAGTAAACTTACTGCCTGCATCGGACTTACGAACTGCTGCGGTAAACCTGCTGCTGCCTTATACCTGGTGTTGCTGTATACCCTGAGACTGATGCTGTAAACGTTACGGTGCGCTTTGGTCGATTACCGGGAGACCTGACCGCAACGTCTCGGCTGTTTTTTTTTGCGCGGGATGGTACAGGCCAGGGTCGAGAGCGTGGTCAAGAAGTACTCTAACTTCGTCGGCGTGCCCATCAAGCTCAACGGCGAGGTGATGTTTGGGCGGCGGTTGACGTGGGGGAGTTTATGGAAATAGCCACGACGA
Organism: Undaria pinnatifida; assembly: GCA_012845835.1. Classification (NCBI taxonomy): domain Eukaryota; class Phaeophyceae; order Laminariales; family Alariaceae; genus Undaria; species Undaria pinnatifida. The sequence goes on from JABAKD010000030.1 coordinate 15,249,151, forward strand.
TTTGAAGCGTGCTGCCGTTGTATTGACGGGAATGTTCGAGTATCGATTAGGTTGGTTTTGTTTGTTATCACACTGGACGTAAATGTAAGCACCGTTGGGTTATTAATACGAAGACCAAACAGTCCTTACATTCAAGGACATAGTGGGGTGTTGGAGCACGCTCTTTTAGTAGTGAGGATGAGTTGTTTTTGTGTCTATGTTTGAATATTTTGTTTGGTATCATACTTCGAAGTATACCGAACGAGTTGGTTTTGTTGAGAAGCTGGAAGGCATTCTTCGAGTAGTGAGTAGCGAATGAGGTGTTAGGTTTGTTGTCATGTCGGAAGGCGTTCGTCAAGTATCGAGCAACGAGTGGGTTAGTGTTGTTACTACAATGCTAAAATATCATGTTTGTCGGTAGGCGTTTGTCAAGCAATGAATAACGAGTGGTTTTCATATTGCTTCAGGAGGCTCGGCTCCGGCGGGGCGCCGAACGACCGTGGCGTTTCCCAGCTCCGTGCAGAAGGATATGGAGGCGTGTTGTGTCCGTTTTGTTGTGTAGTTTCCTCTGGAAATACACCTTAAGGCGACACCTCGCGGCTCTTACCCCTCAGTAACGACAGCCTCCAAGAAAAAAACTGCTACTCCTTTTCCTTTGCCCGTTCGTTCTCTTTCTTCTCTGTTCTCCTTTTTCGCCCTCCCTTCGTGGGAGGGATTTGATAAGGGGGGGGGGAGGGGGGTGGGGGGTGGGGGTGGGGGATTGGAGGGGCGAGCGGCGTGCGAACAACTCATGCGTCTGGTAGTGACGTTGCCGGGCTACACGTGCGCGGACATTCATCATGGGGTGTTGATTGTTGTGGACCTAGTATGATTTTTATCGATAAGCATTCAAGTGTTGTACTGTGGACATCAAAAAATATTACCAGTATGGGATACTTTGGTGCCTGTTGCTGGTACACCTTATCGATATAGTCTATTAATAGTCTGACCTGGTATCAGACATGATTTGTGTTGCTGTGGTGTATGTGCTGTAATGGAAAGCTGTGGTGTTACCACTCTGAAAGGATATGTAAGTACCGTTTGGGTGTGTTTATTACAGCCCCAATGGTCCGCACGTTTCCTTTCAGAGCTGTCCCCGGCGTGTGTAATTTCGCCGGGGTTGAATCCGCCGGCCGATCGGCGTTTCGTTTCTACGAAGAGTGAGCTTGTTTCTTTGAACGGGGTGGGATGATGCAGCCTTTCGGTCGATGTTGAAAGATATCCCTGGATCTCAAGTTGTAGGGTACGAGCGCTCTATATATAGCACCTACCGCATGTCGCTGCCGATGACAGATGTAGCTAATCGGAAGCAGAATCCGGCATCTTGTGCGTTCGTTCATGCTTCCGCTGCTCCTCTTGTTACAGTGTAGGAGGACGAGATTGGCCTGGGGGGCTGGGGGGCGGGAGGGGATGGATATGTTGGGCGGTGCCATGTACCCTGGAGATACTGCTGTACGTGTTAACTTACCGCCTGTCGGGTGATGTTTGATGTTTGATCCTGCTGCGCGTGTTTTTGCGCTTGGGGCAGGCGGTCAACACGGTGGAAGCGATCTGGATGAAGAGCCCATCGGAAGTTGACGACGCCAAATACAACGAGTTCTACAAGTTTATCGCCAAGGCGTACGACACGCCGCTGGCCAAGGTGCGTGCACTGCAGTATGCAGTGTCGGATATCGTAGCAGCGCATGCGTGTTTAAGTGTGAAGCTAGCTCTCTACTGGCTTCTCTCGTGGGTGCTGCGCCTTTTCGCGTAGGGTCGAAGCTTGTGGGCTCGTCCGTTCTTCGTCGTTTTTTTTCTTTCTTGTAAACGAAGCACGCGATCTTGTGGAAATAATATGGCACTCATCCCTTGCCCCTATTTCAGTTTTTTGTGTGGTTTGTCACGGTGTTTTTTCGCATTCTTTCCTTTTTCAGTCGTATAGTTTGTCACCGTGTTCTATGTTTTTTTTTTTAATATGTTTGCATTCCGCCGGCTTGCAGTGTGCGTTTCAACGTCGATCACTCACTAACATCCCCAGAAAGAAATGGTCCAAAATATTATCTCTATAAACTCCCGTTTGCCCCCCCCCCCCTATGCCGAACATCTCTTGTCGAAACCTTTCACCTCACCCCGTGCGCGCAGCTCCACTTCCGCACGGACGCCCCGATAGAGCTGAAGTCCCTGTTTTTCTTCCCCTCGTACCACACGGAGAAGTTCGGCATGGCGAGAATGGAGCCGGGCATCTCGTTGTATAGCAGGAAGGCAAGTGAAGCTGTCGCCTTTGCTCGGCTTGCATCTTGTTGTGGCTTGTGCTTGCCGAGTGCGGACCATAACCTATGCTTCAGGAGAGTGTGTTACGGGGTGGGCTTAAACCCCGACGGCGGAAGCGTTTGTGGAAGACTCACGTTGAAACTGCAGGTTGACAGGGTTGACTTTTACCACTCTGTCCGAAAATGCAAACACGGTTTGGTATTCATGTTGTTTCGGCAACCCAGCTATCAACAGATTGACACACGACACATCTGTGGAGGTGTGCTGGGCTGAAGCTTAATTTTTACGCGTCCGCCGGAAAAGAATGGAGAAAATGTTGGTGACAACAGGTACGCACTATCGAAACTAACACGTTGCCGTGTTTTTTTGTTTTTGTTTTTGCAGGTGCTGATCGAGGCGAAGTGCCCCGACCTTCTGCCCGAGTGGCTCCGCTTCGTTAAGGGTGTCGTGGACAGCGAGGACCTGCCCCTCAGCCTCAGCCGAGAAAAACCCCAGGACACGGCCCTGATCAACAGGATTGGGGGCGTGCTGACGAAAAAGATCATCCGCTTCCTGCAGGAAATGATGAAAAAGGAGCCGGAGAAGTACAAGGGGGAGTTCTTCAAAGAATTTGGCCCGTTTTTGAAGGAGGTGGGTGGACTCGACGGGGGTGCACCTGCGTGGCTCGGGTGGGACGGGTTGGAGGAAGCGGCTTGACCACCCGGCGTCTTGACCGACGTAGGCGGTTAAATATCTTAGCGACCCATGCATGAGCGATACAAGTAAACGGGAATTGCAGTGTTATCATAGTTTGAGAGAGCATACGGCGTACGGTAGTTCACGCGACGCTCGTGTAGTACTAGTAGTTTCATTGATTGGAATCCAACATGAAAAACGCAACCCTCAAGCTACCTAACCTGTTATTTGCAGCCCGCTTTGCTTTGGTTGGGCGATGTTGTAATCGCGATTCATCGTCATCTTCACTTGCTTTTTCCAGTTCCATTTTTTTTCACATCTGAACCCTCGGGAGTGTTGTTGAAAGGCACGGTCGCAGGCAGGGCTCTGGGCTGACAAGAGTGGATAGATTTAGCGGCTATTTTGTGCTTCGGGTAGGCGGAATTCCCTCCTTTGGTGCTGATTTTGGCCGCAACGCTCGGTTTGAGAACACCGCCAGAAAAACCCCTTCAGCCACGGTTGTGCCGCGTTTTTCTCGCTGTTCGTGTCCACCCGGTCAACACAACACACCATAAGCCGTCCCGGTGCCTTTCGTGAAAGGTTTTTGTGAAAGGTTGTTGAGGTCCCCTACACCGATCCTGTACACGTTATATGTTTGTTTGTGGTGGTATCGTTCGTATCCCCCCCGCCGCGTCTGCGCCTCCGCCGTTTTCGACTCAATGTTGCGTTTTGTTTATAAACACTTTTTTTTTTTTTTTGGCGGTTTTTGCAGGGTGTATGCCAGGACTACACGCACCAGGGCGAGATCGCCAAGCTGCTGTACTTCGAGAGCAACAAGGGACAAAAGGAGGAGCTGTCCTCACTGGACGAGTACGTTTCCCGGTAAGCTTTGCTCGGGCGTGCGGAAACTCTGCTGCAGCACATCCTCGGAAGCGCCTTATCACTGGACACACCTGCGGGTGTGTGAAGGGATCGTGAAAAACAACGGCAGTTTTGCATAATAGAGGCGTTTACTTTTTTCCGGAGGAGACATGGCCTCCTCCTCGTCCTCCTCCTCGGTGATGTGGTGTACCAGGTATGTATTGCCTCAGCTGAACAAGCGCCACGCGCGACGGTTTTGTGTTCTGTGTTTTGTGTTTTTTTTTTTCGTTGCGGCAGGTGCACGCCGGAGCAGAAGGAGATTTACTACCTGTGTGCGCCTAACCGCGAGCTCGCCGAAGCGTCTCCGTACTACGAAGCGTTCCGTACGTCTGGCCGAGAGGTGAGCAAGAATTGTAGCGTACCGGCACCTGTTATGTACGAGTACTGGGAATAAGTTGGTGATTGACGGCATTCTTGACCCTTGACAGTCAGCCGTCTGGGTGAGACTTGACCCGGTATTTTACCGTACGTACGGCAACTATGTTGGTTTGTTGACGGCGCTCCTGCCCTTTTGACGGGCAGCCGCCAAGGACAGCCGTCAGAGGAAACATGTCAAGGGTAGGCGACTAGAACAGCTGTGAAGGGATTCCCCACACTAAAACTATAGCATATTCAGTCTAAGAGGCTTTGAAGGGTCAACATATTTTTTTACCTGCCGGTCAACGGTTACATTTGACGTACGGTGACTTCGTGTCCCGGAGGTTCGTTGATCCCGCGCGGCGGCAGCCAACGTGAGAACCCCCCCTTCCCCCCCCCCCCCCGATTGAGTTCCCGCTAGGTTCGTTTCGTGTGTAACGCCCCTTCCCCACTTCACCATTTCTTCCCCGATAGGTTCTTTTCGTGTACAACGCGATCGACGACTTCGTAATGACCAACCTCAAGACTTACGCCGGCCGGCCGATCAAGACCGCCGAAGCGGAAGACATTGACCTTGGGGAGGACGCTGCCAAAGATGCAGAGGACGCGCCTAGTGGCTCGGCCAAGGGATTGACAACGGAGGAGGCGGAGGACCTATGTTCTTGGCTCAAGGAGTCGGCTTTGCCGGACAGGGTAAGAGCTAGGATGCGACATGCTGGCTATGATGGTGGAAGCTGGAGGGGGGGGGGGGGGAGGGAGGGGAGGTCGCGGGTTGTTGCTGGTGTTGATCTGCATTACCCCACTGCCGTAATGTAGCCCATGGTCATGAAAGGCACGAGGAATGTCCAGGTGTAGAGGTGTAGAGGTGTAGAGGTGTAGAGGTACTTAAGGTTGGTGGGAGCCGGGGGGGCGGTGCTTTGTTGTGTTTTAGGTGGCGGAGGAGAGGCCTAAAACTGTTGTTGGGGTTGATATGACATCAGCTCATTTCCGTAATATCGCGCTGTCGTTACCGAAGGACACGCCAGCAAACCAGCTGGATTGCGAAGGCAATTGAGTTAAATCGACACACAACGTGCATGAAAATACGTGCAAGTGTGGTGAGCTTAGCTGTCGTTTGTCCCCATCCGTCGGGGGAAATTGCCCGTGATCTAACGGAATGGTCTAACCGGTACATATTGTGCGTTGGCCATGATTTTCCCAACATGGACATCGATTTCGTCCTGGGTTGTCAGGTTTTCGAAGTGAAAGTGACGTCTCGGCTGAAAGACAGCCCGGCCATTATCTCCAGCCACGAATCTGGCGCTCTCAGAAAGATGATGCGAATGGTGGAGCAGCAGAACTCGGGGGAGGCGGCGGCCATGCCCAAGCAGAAGATCGAGATCAACCCAAAGTAAGCATATTGCGGTTCACCTCAAGTATCAGTCTTCAAGAGTGGATTGATTTTGTAGTCCTGGTATTCACTCCTTTTTTCGCGTTGTGGTGTCATCGAAGGCGTATTTCGCCCCCCGCCCCCCCCCCCCCCCCCCCCCCCCCCGAAGACTGAACCCCCCCCCCCCCTTTAGTTTTTCAGGTTCTAGCAAGAGCTCTTTTTTTGGCGTTGTGGTGTCATAACGGGCATGCTGTAGTGCTCCTTACCCGCCGCCGACTGAACGCCTTGCCCGCGGACCCCGCCCGCGCCCCCCGCATTTTGCAGGCATCCCCTGATGACCAAGCTGCACGGCATCAAGTCTTCCAACCCGTTGGTGGCGCAGATGATAGCGGAGCAGGTGTTCGATAACACGCTCGTTGCCGCTGGGCTCATGGACGATAGCCGAGTCATGCTCCCTAGGTATGTGGTTTACACTACTGCAGCAATCTTTGAGATGATGGATATCGAAAGAGAATCGTGTTTGATTACCGAAGGCCATAAGCCGCTTGCAACTTTATTTGGCATGATTTATTTCCCAGTATTGCTGCCGCGTTGAGTGCCCCGCGCGGAGGCATATCCCGGGCGAGACGCTCCTGCTTGGGGACAGGAGGCTTCATCCAATCCAATCCTGACATCATATGATCGGTCGGCGGAGCTACGGAATACATCAGCATACCTTGATGTAGTTCCGGACGTAGGGTCCCTCTCGCAGTGGTGTGGCCAGCTGTGACGGCTAGCGCGTTTTCGGCCGTATCGCAGCAGCCGAGCGGGTGTTTTGAATCGCGACAATCCTGCCCTACTCTCAGCGACGTCGTATGTACAACTCGAATTATGTCTGCCTGGGTAGCTGTTGTACCATTGTTTTGCGACGACTATGTCACAGGTCTCAGATCAATAATGGGTATGGAAGAACGATGCGGTCATGAAATGTGAAATTCATCGTGGAGTACGCTAGAATAATATCCGAATCGTGGTGTGGTAAAGCAGGAATTGAGCCATATACTGCCGGCCGGCATTTTGAAGTCGCGAAAACGGTGGCCTTTTGTTTGAATGGGTGCATTCGATTTGAGGAAATGCTTAATTAAATGCCAAGGAGGAAGTTACCCCGCACTATAATTCAGAAGTCAGAGGTCGTGCTGCCCCCTCGTACACGAGGATTCGTAGTATTGTAACACCTGAACACTTTTTTTTCTGCTGGCATTTCGGTGTATTTTGTTATAGTATTAATAATGCACAACTTATCTCTCGTGGGAATAAGAATATAAAGGCGGCGAAAAAAAAGGCCATTCGTCAATCGCATTCGCAATGGTCTTCCATACCCATTGGGCTCACGCAGAACCAGACGGAGTCAGAATGGGGAAAAAAGGCGTTTTCCAACGTTTAAACGTTTTTTTTTCAGTTTTGTATTAAATGCCATACTACAGCGTCCATTCGCATTTTTATGTGCCCTTTTTTTTTCTCCTTCTCTTGTCTGTTCGTGTGACGCGGCGCGGTCGGTGCAGACTAAACCAGCTAATGGCGAAGATTTTGGAGGAGATTCCGTCGGCGGCCGCATTGGAAGGTGGAGGGGAAGCCGAGACTAGAAGCGATGAAGCAACAGCAGCAGTCGAAGATGAAGCAGACGTAGCAGACCCATCAGCAGCGGCGGCAGAGGCACCAGCAGAAACGGCGGAAGAGTCAGCAGAAAAAGAAAGCAAAGCCACCTCTGCGTAGAGAGTGAATTTGGTCCGACGCCGCTAAGTGCTTGTTGTGTGTCCCGGTGTACTCCTTTCGTTCGTGGGGTTGGTGGAATGAAGAACTTGGTGCCGGCAGCGTGGTGTGCTATAAAATCCAGGATACGTGGATGCCTTGTTTTGAATATTGTCTTGTTGACCCTGCGTTTTTGTCCCGGGGAGTTGCTTGCTCAGTCGGGCCCTAGCGGTTGGGGTTCTTGTTGCGGATTATCGGCTGAAAGCCTTTCCAGTTATTACTATTTTAGTTGATTTAACCTCGGCGGCGGCTGATGTGTTGCTTCTTGCATGGTATTTCTCGGTGATGTGGTGGTGCGACAACCAGTGCCAGTTTTTTTCTTCTGGGTGATGGGCGCTGAAGGGCAGACGTGTTATGTGACGAGCCGTGCTAGCGTGTTTCGTGCCGAAGGACGTGGCGTTGGTGTCGAGGCGGGTTGGTGATCGAAGTGTCAGAGCAGCACGGCAGAGATGCTGCCGCTATGTTAAAGTGTCGAGTAACACGGCAAAAATGCTGCCGCTACGTCGAAGCGTCAAGAGCAACAAGGCAAATATGCTGGCAACCCCCTTGATTTTTGTGCTCCCGATGCATGGTTGATTGGCGGAGCCTCATCTTGTGTCAATTTTTTTCGCTTTCCAACGTTTCGAGAAAATATGAAAGTTCAAGCCCAAGAATAATGCAATGACCTAGTCTGAAGGTACGCGAAGTGCGATGGTTATCTCGGAATAGGTACCTGATACACATCACAACTGCTATTCCAGCGACATCTGGTCCTTCCTCAGTTAATAGTTTATATGGGAAGTCACGTCACTCAGAATATTACGGCCAAAAAGAGGTACTGTACCCCTGTCGTGCCCCTACCGTCAGGAAGGTTTTGCCAAAGAGAGGTACTGTACCCGTATCGTTCCTCGGCAGTCAGAAAGTTTTGGTCGAAAAGAGGTACTGTTGTATCCCTATCGTCCCTCGGCAGTCAGAAACGTTTTGGCCGCAAATAGTTGCTGTTTTATCCTTGTCGTGACCCGGCATCGTGTTCGATATAGCTTGTCTCAACGAACAAAGTAGGAACAACGATGGTCACGAAGGATCGTCCGACGGGGTATTGTCGGATTACCCGACGGTGCATTGCGGAATATTATAGCATGGGAAGGACACGTGGAATAGTCCCGAAGGTCCTTGTAGACTGTTCCTGGAACCAATCTAGGAACACGTGGAAATATGAGAATGTAGCACCTGTAGTATTTGGGAATTTGGGGCGTTGAGAATATTGCCTGGTGTGGAGCGAGATGGCTTCGCCCACTCGCCTCACTCCATCTCTTTCCCTCTTATCAGCATCCGGGACCAGCTAATAAAGACGTCTATATACCATCTTCTTCACACTGTGTGTTGCAGTGAAGCTCGCGCCCTGAGACTGGGCTGCTGGGAGCACATTATTCTTCGCATAACCGATTTAATCCAACACGTTAACGTGCTTTACGTTTGAATCGGAACAATGCCTGGAAGTGAGCATGACCAAGAGGAGGCCGGCTCACAAGAAGAAATGATGGTCTTGCTGAGATCATTGGTATCCCGACAAGATCGACTGGAAGAGCGGATGGCCAGCGACCGGGGCCGTGGAGAGGCCCAGTCCAACCCTGGCAGGGAACGCCAAGATGGAGTCGTAACCGGTGGGAACTTGCAAGCCCCTGGTGGTGGTGTACACGTAGACGAGATTAGGTATGACGAATCCGTTGAGAGTTCAGGTGTAAATGTAGGCCCTCGTGAATTCAGTAGTATAAAGCAGGCAGTCCCCAAATTCAGCGGTAAACCTGAGGAATTCCCCGTATGGAGTAAGCGGTTCGAAGCGTTCGTATCGATGAGTGGGTGTTTGGGTTCTATGCTTACAGACATAGAGGTAGCTGTAGGTGACACAACCAAAGACACGCAATACTTTATTTCGCAAGGTTTGAGCCGTCCACACATCAAGAATGCGCGGGTTGCATGGATATGTCTGACTGAGAGCATGACTGATACTGACCTATTAGACAGTGTTTTCCAGGCAATCGCCAAGCGGTGCTTGGAGAATGCTTCGGGATTGGTTTCTTCCGAAATCAGTTGCCACACAGGTCAAATGGTCGGACGTGTTTGATGCAGTGAAAATGGAGAAGGGTGAGGAGCCCATGAAATTCTTCAGTCGCGTAGACAAGATTGTTGGTACTCTTGCTTCGCTTGGTGTGCCGAAATCAGAAGGAGAGGTGAACCGCAAACTGGTACGAGTTCTTACAGCTGACTACGAGATAGAACAACGCACGCTCTTGTACCGCGATTAAATCACCCGAGCTGAAATAGAGAGCATTGTCAGGCAGAGGCACCTGAGACTTCCCGTGTCAAAAGGAAAGAACGTGGGTCAGGCACTGTTTTCGAATGGTGCTGCCCGAGGTGGCCGCGGAGGTGGGCGTGGAGGTAACCGTGGAGGTGGTCGCGGATCCAACCGTAACAATGTTAGGTCGCGAAACAAGGAATCAGCGAATGCTGATGCTAGCCAGGGTAGCGAAGGTAGAGGCAGCCCCCCCACCCCCAAGCAGACCATCCCCCAATCAGAGTATGATAAGGTGAAGGGTAAGTGTATCCGTTGCTTGGAACCCGGGCACATGTGGTACCAGTGCAAGGCTCGTGTCACCCCGGCTTCGGAGAGGACGTCTGGCGAAGGTGCACAGGAACAGAACAACAGTGGTGAGACTGTGTGCTGTCTTGCGAATGCTATGTTTAGCCGTAGTGATGACTCGTGTACTGAGGAACGTAGTGAGAGCATAACAGAGAGCTTAGCTGAGAAATGGATAGCAGACAGTGGTGCTTCATTTCACATGACTCATTCGGCTGACCTGTTGAGTGACGTACGACTGTGCGACGACAAGGTTAGGATCGGTGACAACCACCTGATCGACGTCGTGGGGTATGGCACGCTGACTGTAGTCTTCCCCGGAGATCTAACTGTTAAACTGTTAGATGTGGCATACATGCCGGACTTGGCGTTCAACTTGTTTTCGCTAATGGCCGCGCATAAGCAGGGAGTAGGATTCATGACCGAGGATGAGGGCTTGTGCATTTCTCTTTTCGATGGACGGTTGAGATTCGAGGGTGATGGATCTAGTTACTCCAACTTCGCTTGCAGGATAGAGCCAGACAACGGCTATGTGCCGTTTCCCCTATTGACACCCGACCCCGCTGAGAACCGAGAGGAGACTGGTTGCAATTTTCCCCTGGCGTTTCCCGTGCTTGCCCCCGGTAGCGCTGCTTCTGCTGAGACTGCTGTAGATATTAACATCTTCCACTGCGTGCATGGCCACTCTAACGAACTACTGCTGAGAGAGACCGCAAAGGCACTTGGTGTAGAACTGTAAGGGACGCTAAGACCCTGTACTGGCTGTTCTATGGCGAAAGGTTACCGCAAACCAATCCCCAGCAGTACTAAGTCGCGCGCGCCAGAGAAGTTGGGACGGGTCTTTGTTGATCTAAGTGGCCCTAAGAGAACCCCTTCTCTGTTGGGTAAGAGGTATGTCATGCTAGTGAAGGATGACTTCTCTCGCTACGCCTGGGTATATTTTCTGAAGCACAAATCGGATGCAGCAGACGCGTTTAGGAAGTTTTTGGCTGATGTGCGCGCCGACGGTGTCCCCTCGAAGGTTGAGATTGTAAGGTCTGACAACGGTGGGGAATTCTTTGGTGGGGAGTTTGGAGAGGTGTGCAAACAGTTTTGCATCAAGCAGGAATTCACCAACGCGGACAGCCCAAAGCAGAACGGTGTTGTCGAGAGAGCGCTAGGCATCATTCAGAACGCAGCGCTTGCTGCGTGCATCCAAGCCCCTATCATTTTCCCGCTCGTTCAACTACCGCCGACTGAATCCCTGTGGGCGGAAGCGGTGCACTGGTCTTGTGACGCCTTGAACCACACCGCAACCACTGCCAACCCCGGCAACAAGTCTCCGCATGAGATGTGGCATGGAGCTGCCGCACCTGCCTCGCCACACCCGTTCCTTCGCCCAGCGTACTGCCGCTGGAACCGCCCGTCCAAGTCGTCACCCCGGGCCGAGAGCTGCTTTTACCTCGGGCCGGGCATCGACCACCCAAGTGACTCTTTGCGGATGCTCACGCGGGGGAACAGGGTGGTGGAGACTCGAGATGTGACCTGGGAGGCAACGCTTGATGTGGGAGCGGTACTATCCCAGCTGCCGGAGGTACCGGAACAGGGAGGGACGCAGGGGCTAGACGATGCGCCAGAGCTGGGAGGGACGGAGGACTTTGTCTCCGCCCCGACGACTCCACTGCCGGTTTTGGGGAGGGGAATTCCTCACCAACTCCGTGCGGTGTCCCCGATGACGCCAGCGGTGTCTCCGATACCGCAAGCTGGCGACGAGTTTCGCGCCGAAGATGTGGAGCCGAACGATACATCAGCGGTCAGCAGCGAATTATCTGACAGCGACTCTTCGTCTCAGGATGGAAGCGACGCGTCGGCCTCTGACGATGAAGCTCCAACCCCCACGGCGGTCCGGACTGCTGCACGCCAACTTGGAGCGCACATGTCAGGACCGGGCGATGGTGAAGAGATTCGGGAGGGACGTACGAGAGCGCAGACCAGGGCGCTCAATCGGGAAGCGGCAGCAGGACTGATTAGTGCGATCGGGCCCTGTGAAGGAGGCCGTGTGTTCCAGGCGCTACTGGCGGCGAATGAAGCGGAGTGTGAGAAGACGAAGTTGCCGGATTGCCTTGTCAAAGAGGCTGAACCGGAACCAACGTCATACACCGCAGCTCGTAAGTCGAAGCATTCGGACGTTTGGATGGACGCGATGAGATCGGAGTTTGATGGACTCGAAGCTGCTGGAACGTTTGTGGAGGTTTCTGAAATTCCCGCCAGTAACAATATCGTAGAGTCAAAGTGGCTCTTGAAGTGGAAGAGCGACGCGCACGGCATGATTGATAGAGCTAAGGCACGGTTGGTAGCTAAGGGCTATAGTCAGGTAGAGGGAGTTGACTACTTCGAGACTTTTGCCCCCACTGCCTCGACCACGTCTAACAGACTCATTGCAGCAATGGCGTGCAAGCTTGATTGGGACTTGAGACACTTGGACGTTGACCAGGCCTTTATTCAGGCAGAGTTGGATACCGAGATTTTCTTGAGACTTCCTCGCGGTTGTGGCGAGATGTCCGGTAAGGTAGTCCTACTCAACAAAGCCCTTTACGGGCTAAAGCAGAGTGGCCGCTCATGGTACAAGCTACTGTCGTCAACCCTAGTAGAGTGTGGGTTTGAGCAGTGCTTGGTAGACCCGTGCGTGTTTCGACTAATGTTGAATGACGCGGTTGTGGCGATGCTGGTGGTCCACGTGGACGACATCAAGATCGCAGCGACCAAGGGGGTGACGGATTCGGTAGTAGCTGATCTCAATAAGAGATTCCCTACAAAACATCTGGGCGAGGTTACGTGGTACATGGGTAGCGAGTACAGGAGGGATCGTGAGAAGGGAACCTTGGAGATTTCACAGACTCAGTTCATCCGAAACGTTGTCGACCGTTTCGGTATCACTAAGACCAGCCCCATCCCCGCTTCACCGTCGTTGGACCTCAGGTACGTGAGTGATGAGGAACCTGTGGTGGACGCGAATTTCCGTGAAATTGTGGGGAGTTTGATGTGGATTGCGAACCAGACGAGACCTGACATCTCAAACGCAGTGCGAGCGATTGCGCGGTTCTCGCACGATCCTAAGGAAGTACACGTGAAGGCTGCTAGGAAGGTTCTCGAGTACTTGAGCGCTACAGCCCACTTGGGCTTGACTTTCAGGAAAGAGAGTAAGTTGGGGGATGTACAGTTGGAATACGACCTAAAGACGTACGTAGACGCAGACTACGCCCACAAGGCCGAGGACAGGCGTTCGGTATCTGGTGTAGCTGTTTGCTGCGGAGGAACGCTCGTATCTTGGTTTTCTAGGACGCAGAAATGCGTTACGCTCTCCACCACTGAGGCCGAGTACGTAGCGATGGCCGACGGGGTGAAGGAGGCCCTGTACGTGCGAGGAGTCTTGGTTTTCTTGATGCCTAGTCTTGGATCGCCGAGCATTGGAGTGTTTGAAGACAACAAAGGGGCGATTGACTTGGCCAAAAACCCACTGAGTTCGTCAAACAGCAAGCACATCGATGTGAGGTACCACTTCCTGCGCGAGTTGGTGGGAAAAGGAGATTTATGCGTCAAGTACTTAAGGACGGAGGATCAACATGCGGACATTCTCACCAAGGCGATTGCTCGTGAGAGTTTTGAGAAACACCGTGACTTTTTGTTGGGGATATAAGTTTTCCGTCGTAAATTGCTTTTGGGAGTTGCCAGTGTTGTTGGAGGCTTGTTAGTTGATCCAGCGCCAGGGAGGGTGTTCGATATAGCTTGTCTCAACGAACAAAGTAGGAACAACGATGGTCACGAAGGATCGTCCGACGGGGTATTGTCGGATTACCCGACGGTGCATTGCGGAATATTATAGCATGGGAAGGACACGTGGAATAGTCCCGAAGGTCCTTGTAGACTGTTCCTGGAACCAATCTAGGAACACGTGGAAATATGAGAATGTAGCACCTGTAGTATTTGGGAATTTGGGGCGTTGAGAATATTGCCTGGTGTGGAGCGAGATGGCTTCGCCCACTCGCCTCACTCCATCTCTTTCCCTCTTATCAGCATCCGGGACCAGCTAATAAAGACGTCTATATACCATCTTCTTCACACTGTGTGTTGCAGTGAAGCTCGCGCCCTGAGACTGGGCTGCTGGGAGCACATTATTCTTCGCATAACCGATTTAATCCAACAATCGAAACACGTTTCGGCCAAAGTTAGGTACTGTGTACCCCTATTGTGACCCGACAGCCAGGAATGTTTCGGCCAGAAAGAGGTACTGTGTTGTTGTCATGGCACTTGCCTGTGCTAGTGCGGGCCACAAGCACCTCCGCTGCTTGTACCATGCCCTCTCTTTGAAGTGGGGTTGGGCTCCGCCAATTTGCGTCGTACCCGTTCCATGTTTATCGCGCGAACAACGAATTGATTGCCACCCGGTGTTTTGGGAGTGGCAACAACACCTGAAAGCTCTAGTTTTTCCCTCTGATGACACGAAGTTAGGTGCCAGGTTTGAGAGGGAGTTCGCAAACGCGGGACGGTAGACCTCTCCCTAGCCCCGTCACTCATGTAAATGGAAATACGCAAACAGTTTTGGTAGGAAACTCTAGCATGCAACAGTCACAATACCGACAGAAGATTGTGGACGCCTCAGTCCCTAGAGCCTGACGGAACCGGAAACACGCTCAATTGTTTTGATTGAAACCCCGGGAAAAGCGAAACTCCGGTTTCCCCGCTTTCCTCTCTCAGGGGGGGTAATCGTTTTGCTCCTTCGATGCAACCACTGGGATGTTCGATTCCAACCGAGGGCAAGAACAGTATTCCCTGAACCGGGTTTCTTTTTGGAACGTTGCATCCCATTATAGACTATATCGTCGGCTAGAATACAGTGCCGGCGTTACAGGTGGTTTCCGTTGCGTACCTAGGCCGTGGGATTGTTTATCTAGATGGTAGCAGTTTTCTTGTTTTGTTTTCTCCTGTAGTCGGTTGTTGGGAGAGGTTTGAGGCTTCTCAAGCCAAAAACTTGCAGGGAAAAAACCATGGTCGGTGCACCTCTACAGTACCTCTATTAATAGTTCCTATAGTGAGGAGCTCTATTGAGGAGCCCTCAACGGCCAGATCTCCCCCCCTGCCGGGTAACATGGCTCCTGGCGTCCTGCCAGAGGCTGTGACGGCTTTCATGTCGGCCGCGACAGCCGTTCGGTACCCTGGCTACCGCTCTTCGGAATAGGAGAAACACGACGACGGAGAAAACACGAGATCAGAGGCGCCGAGGTACAGTTGGCGGCGAAGATAGTCGGCGGTCGTGTGTTGCTGCCATTGGAATCGCAGCCACCAATACGGCGCCGTTCATTGAAAATGGAGGCGTAGGGGAGGGGGTCAGTGGGCTCGACGCAATGATTCACGTCAGCTGGATTTCCTACGGGAACTCCTGATGGGATCCCATAGAGGCGCCCTTCCAATGGGAATTCCCATAGGAAGTCCCATGTTACCCCATGGACTATCTTCCATGGAATATTATCCAACTCCCCATGTTACTCTTTTTATGTGTTGGGGTCGTAGGCTACCCTGTTGGATTTCCCGTGGGATCTCATGTGGAGTAATACTACTCTCGTCGGATGTATCCCAATCTCACGGGGTATCCCTCCCTATGGGTATCTACAGTGTAGATGGATCGGTATCAACGCTCGACATGAGTGCGCGGCGAGAAGAGCAGGGGTAGGGTCGATCAGCCTGACCGACTCGAATGTGGAGTGATCCAGCACGTGATTGCTCTATCGGCGGCGGGAGACGCCATCGTCAGCGCGGTGGTCCCACCACTGTTTCGCTGCCCGTTACGTCTATTTGTGTCACCGCCGCTACCTCCCCCCACGAGAGAGAAACTTCAGTAAACGCCGCGGCCTCCTCCCAGCCATTACGCCGGTCGCGGCCACCCAAGCTGGTGCGATCGCAACTATCATAGTTAGGCAAAACCTCAGCGACCTTGTCCAAGCTCTAGAAGTGTAGGCTACTGCGAGCCATTGATGGATTCGATGTGAGCGTGTTAGGTGACATAACGCAGTCAATGGATCAAGTTACATAGTCGTCCATGAGGCGGCGGTGGCTGACAGCAACGTCAGCTGCTTTGAACGGTCGCCAAGAACGTGGAAGATGTACATCGCCGAACGCCCGGTTGGTTTTAGCCGAATCCGGGATCCACGGGGGCGGTACGGGACCGTGTAGCAAACGCTAGTATACAGGCCTTAACCTTCCCCTGGTTTAGAGTACGGGCGAACACGGGCGGGTGCGGGGGGGGGGAAGGGGGGGGTACGGGCGGGGGCTGCGATGTGGCGGACTTTATGTCGATTCTGGGGAGTTTGGCTGTCCACGGGATCATCGTCGGTGGGCGCATATGTTTGTTTGTGATTACAGTAGCAAAAGGAGAACAATCCGCAGTTCGGCTGTCGGTTGCTCAGCGAGTAGTGGCGGTGGGATCGGCCACTAGCCGCCACGGTGACAACCTCCTTTCAGGTGTGCATTGTGACGAGCATCTGCAGCTAACTTTATTTGACAGCCTCTCTGTAGCGGCTTTTGAGAGACGGTCGTTACGTTTCGGACGACCCTCACAAAAACAGCCAGCCAGACAGGAAACTAGGCATTACGCTGTGAGCAATTTGAGTAGCTATTTCTAGCGGGCCGCCTGTGATATAGGGGAAAGGGGTCGTGTTAGAGCTGGGTGAAGCCGGAGATCCTATAGAAGAGGTGGGGGGATGCACAATGTTTGACATCTTCATGGCGGATGTCACTGCCGCGGGGTTTCGTAACGTTGTTTTGGTGCTGATATAGGATCCCATGGCAATGACGTCACAGCACCGTAGCACCACCATGGCGACGCCATGGGAGTCACGCCACTTCTATGGGCGCTCATAGCAATTCATGGGCACTCATGGTCTCCCCCGAATTCTAATGGGATTTCATGGCAACGCCATGGCGGTGTGTCATGGTCTTCATGACAATGCTCTGGCAGAGTGTCATGAGCTTTAATGGCGTTGCCATGGGGTTCCATGACACCGGCAGATGCCACGGCATGCCATGTTTCTATCACGGCATTGACATGAGAAAGTCTGATGGGCCTTCATAGCAATTCGTGGGCGTTCCACAGTGTTTTCCGCGATTTGCCATGGGCTTTCATGGCAACGCCATAGCAGTGACATGGGCTATGATGGCATTGACATGGCATGGCAAGGCATGGCATGTATGTATATGGGTTTCATGGCACCGACTGACGCCACGGCATGCCACAATTGTTTTTAAAGCATTGGTATGAAAACGTCCGGGATGGCATTGCATTGTTTTCCATCATTTGGACAGGCCATGGGACGCGCCATGGCAACGCCGGGCATACCGTGGATGCACCATGGGCGCGTGACATGGTTCAGAAGTCATGGTGTGTTGATGACACGTGGCGTGAACGTGCTATGGGCATGGAATGTTAACCATGGAACGTGATGGAACGTGCCGTGCATACCATGGACGCACCAATGAAGAATCATCGACGCACTATGGACGTGCAATTTATGGTTCGTCCTATGGCTCATCCTACCTATTTGGCCATGCCACCGATGTGGGATGGAGGCTCCGTGGTAGGCATCGCGGACGCACAATAGGATCGTTGGCAGACCAACGATCGTAAAAAAGGGATCGTTGGAAGGCCAGCGATCGTCAAAGAAGAATCATTGGCAGATCAACGATAGTTAAAAGGGATCGTTGGCAGACCAAAGGGCCTCACAAAAGGGGTCGTTGGAAGGCAAACGACCGCAACACACCGATCGTTGGAAGGGAAAGGATCGTAAAGCGGGGATCGTTGGAATGCCGACACGTCAAAAAGGGATCGTTGGACTCCGATCGGGCAACGATCGTAAAATTTAGATCGTTGGAAGGCCAACAATATTCGTCAAAAAGGGATTGACAGACCAACGATGTTAAAAAAGGGATCGCTAGAAGAAGACCAACAGCCGTAAAACAGGAATCGTTGAACGGCCAACGATCGCCAAACAGAGAATATTTGAATTCCGATCGGCCAGTGACAGTAAAACGGGGGTCATTGAAAGGCCAACGATCTTTAAAAAGTTGCCCGATTGTAAAATTTAGATCGTTGGATTCCGATCGGCCAACGATCGTAAACATCGGACCATTCAAAGCCAACGATGCCAACATACGGATCGTTGGACGGCCAACGACCCCCCAAAAAGGATCGTTAGGCGGCCAACGATCAAAAACAAGAGAACGAAATCGTTGGAAGGCAGACGATTGTGAAAAATAGATCGTTGGACTCCGATCGGGCAACGACCGTAAAAATGGGGTCGTTGCAAGTCCAACGATCGTGAAAAATGGATCGTTGGAAGGCCAACGATCATATAAGACAGGTATCATTGGAAGACCGACGATCGTAAATCAGGGATCGTTGGAAGGCCAATGATCCTAAAACAGGGATAGTTGGCAGACCAACGATTTTAAAGAAGAGATCGTCAACAATCGTCGAAAAGGGATCGTTGGCAGACCAACGATCGTAGAAAAGGGATCGTTGAAAGGACAACGACCGTCCAAGAGGGATCGTTTGCATGCCAACGATTGAAAAAAAGGATCGTTGGACTCGATCTGCCAACTATAACAAAATGTGGATCGTTCGAAGGCCAACGATCGTAAACAGGGATCGTTGGAAGGCCAACGATCGCAAAGCAGGGACGGGCCATGTAATGTATGCACCATACATTTGCATGAGCGCACCACGAATACACCAAGGACGCACCATGGATGCACCCTGGCGCGCCATGAAGATACCATGGACGCACCATGAATGCACCGCAGTACAATCACGGCATTTTCGCTCATGCTATGGACGTTCCATGGGTGATCTATGGACGCCTCGGGCGCACCATGGATGGACCATGGCCGCACCATCGATGCACCATAGCGCACTATGGCCGCACCACGGACCTACCATGAACACAGCGTAGTCATGCCGTGGCCTCACCATGGCCGCGCCATAGACACGCGATTGAGACGTACCATCAACATACTATGGGCGCACCATCATCATGACGTGGATGCACCATGACCGCACCATGGACGCGCGATGGACATGCCATGGTCATACCGTGGCCATGCTATGAACACACCATGAACGCACCATGAACACCCAATAGGTATGTGATAAACACACTATGGCCGCACCATGGACACATCAAGGACGCACCATGAATGCACCATGGCGGCACCGTGGACGTGCCATGGCCATGCCATTGTCATGCCATGAAACCACCATGGACGCGCCATGGACGCGCCATGGACGCGCCATGAACACACCATGGTCATGCCGTGCATGCTCCATGGCCGCATCATGGACTCGCCATGGACACGTCATGGTCATGCCGTGGTCATCCCATGAACACACCACGGACGTGCCATGGACATGCCACGGTCATGGCATGAACACACCATGAACATGCCATGGTCATGCCGCGGTTATGCCATGAACAGACCATGGACGCACGATGAACACACGACGGCCACGTCATGGATGCACCATGAGCACATCATAGTCATGGTATGGTCATGGTGTGTCCATGGCATGTCCATGGCGCGTCCATGGCACGTGCTTGGTGCGTCCATGGCACGTCCATGACATGTCCATGGTGCATCCGTGGCACGTGCATGGTGCGTCCATGGCACATATATGGCACGTCCATGGTTTCATCCTTGGTGCGTCTATGGTGCGTCCGTGGGACGCCCATAGTGCGTCCATGGCCTATCCATGGCACGTCTATGGCGCGTCCTTGGTATATCTGTGGCACGTCCATGGAATGTCTATGGTGCGTTCGTGGCACGTCATGGTGCGTCTATGATACGTCGATGGTGAATCCATTGCATGTCCATGGTGGGGATTTGGGTTTTTTCATGTGACAGTTGCTTTTCAGTTTGGTGCCGGTTCGGGCTATTGAACTATTATTGGGTACCTAGTAGTACCTGGCTGGTGTTCTTGATGATAGACTGCTGTGAGCTCTCGCTTACTGCTCACTCTTCTCGACTTGCCTCTACCCTGGGTTGAGAGACGTCATACAATGACTTGAAACCTACCCCGCTTGGAGCCAACGAACACTGTAGAGGAATCGATTCGGTCTAGCTTCATGGGTGATCCAAGGATCAGCAGTATTGGAACAGGACCATACTCTCGAAGAAGCTAAAGGAGCGAAAGCGCAGGCGATCGGAGGACGGCAAATCTCACAGGGAGGCAGGTGGGGATGGGCCATATTTTGGAGCCGGCTTTTCGGAGAGCAGCGGGGACGAGCAGCAAGGCGCAAATTGGAGTTCGGTGGGAAGAAGGAGAGAGCCACCGCTGGTATAGCAGGGGGATATGCTGTACTGTCGTCGTCGGGATTCGTCGATGGTGGAAGAGGGAGTAGGGAGGGCAGCTTGATAGGCGAGTTCTTTTCTGACGAGGGCTAGTGTTTTTGGGCCGGTCAAACTTGCTCTACAGTCACGTGACTAAGTGGTCCAGTGGGTAGTGCCATGTAACCAACGAACGTTGGGTCGTGGGTTCGAATCTCATCGCGTTCATATTTCGTTTTGCCAGCGTGCGCACTGGAGACAATATGAATGGTTATGATAGTTCGCTCCTGGGTACTGCTGTAGTGCGTGGCGAGTAAAGCCCTACAGTTAAGCATGACCGTAGACAGGGAGTAGCAGCAGCTTATAATGTCCACGGTGAAAGCGTCCCAAGGACACCCCCACCGTACACAGCGGACAGGGGGGTTTACACCAACAGCTAAAAGCCCTATGGCGAAAGCACGGCCGTGGGCACTCTCGCCGTGTGTTGCGAGCGTTTTTTTAAGTCGCACGACATTTATTTTCGTTTTTTTTTGCCGTACGCACTCCACTTTAGAAGGTTGGTTGTGGAGGCAGCAGGTATGGGGTTATCTGCACATTCCGCGAGAAGTCGTACGGCTGTGTGCACTCTACCAGGGGGGTGGTTTGGTAGGGCAAAGTCGCGCGGATATACTAGCAGCGTGCTTCCTGCTGCTGGTAACAGTGGTAAGAACGGATGTGGGATAATCGTGAGCTGTCTGCAGCAGTACCAAATGACGGTGGGATTTCGTCCGGGCAACAACTCGAGCGGCATGGCCGCACGCACTCCATGATACGCAGCAGCAACAGCAGCAGCGGAAGAGGTCATGGAGGGAGAAGATCGGTCCATTTTTTCGCCAGCCGGAGCTTTAAGGTTCGGCAACATCGCGGGGCGGGGGGGGGGGATAGGTCTGGTCAAAGTGGCGAACATATTTTTACGATGGATTCACTTTTCGATCGAGATGTTGTTTTCGGTCAAATTTGTCGTTTAGTTATTTATGGCATAAGGGTGGAGACCGGATAATATTATGGGATTTATTTGCGGTGAGGGTCGAGACCCGCAGATACTATAATCTAAGATTCGTTTTGGATGGTATACGTAGTTTTTTTCGCCTGGTAGTTCTGAAGTGTGTTTTCATGTTCAAATCAAACAGCCTTTGTAAATCCGAAACACTTGTAGCGTTTTTCTGGTGTAGACAGGACCAGAAGGGGACTGGTGGAGGTGATATACATACGGTGACGGTTTTGAGAAATGGGTACGTACAGGCGAACATTGAGAGGAGCACTGCAGATGTGTGGTATTGATGGTGGCACTGGTTGTATTGAACTTTGCGGGCATTTTTGTTTTTGGCGGTAATCTTCTGATTAATTGCAAAATAAAGACGGGTGGGCATATTCATGATTGATTGGTTGTTCTGCCTAAAGTTCATTTTGCGAATGCGTACATTCGCAGTGGAGGAGTGAAATGATTCATTTTTGCGATGATCGAATAGTTTTAGTAGGTGGGAGGGCTTGGGCTGTTCGTTTCGACAGTGGCAGCTTTTTATTGTTTCTTTATTCGATTATTTGAGGCTATAGCAAACAAAAGCCCCAAAGGGAGCATTTTAAGCTTTATAATGGTTTGCAAGTGATCAACATTTCGGGTGATTAAGCTTGTTGGCGAGGATTGGTTACACTGGCTAATATGATTTGCTGGTATCTCTTGTTTGCGGTTGCCTAAGTGTGTTGACGAGGTGGGATGAGGCATCCTTGTGCCCGCACAGTGCAGGACATACTCGTCTCAAAATGAGGGAGGGGATGCAAAGTCATGATTAGCCATTGAATTACCGACGTTGTTTTTCCGAACTTGATGGGTGGTTGCAATCGTGTTTGGGAATTCGAAGGATGAGATATTTCGATAAGTTGGTTTAATTCACAAGCAAGTTCTTTTACATTGTTTTGCAATGAAAAACGGGGCGTCTTGTGAATGGTCAGATACTCTTTGTATCAGGGAGGGAGTAGGCTAATTGTCGCGTCGGATAAATTCTGTGTTTGCGGACAAGAATATATGCAACATTGTTTTGCCGGTATGATCTGTGTATCTATGGCGGTCGTAGGGGACAGTGGGACACCTTGGTGTGGGTGACTTCGCAATCTCTGGCATGTTATGTGGTGCATCAGGTTTTTGCTCTGAAGGCGCGGCTGTTGTAATCTCTTCTTGTGATTACAACTGTTGTAAGTGGGAGTAGGAAAGAGGTTTTCGCTCATGAGGATGAGTGTCTTCTTGCCATTTTTGTTGTGTTAGATGATGGAATTAAGTACATTGTAGATTCGTCAGTGTCTTGTGAAGAATCCGGGAGGGCGTTGATTTGGGATTTTCAGTATGACATTTGCTTTTCAGTTTCGTGCCGGTTCGGGCCATTGAACTATTATTGGGTACCTAGTAGTACCTGGCTGGTGTTCTTGATCGTAGACTGCTGTGAGCTCTCGCTTACTGGCTCACTCTTCTCGGCTTGCCTCTACCCTGGGTCTGGGAGACGTCATACAATGACTTGAAACCTGCCCCACTTGGGGCTAATCAACACTGTAGAGGAAGCGATTCGGTCTAGCCTCATGGGTGATCCAAGGATCAGAAGTATTGGAACAGGGCCATACTCTCGAAGAAGCTAAAGGAGCGAAAGCGCAGGCGATCGGAGGACGGCAAATCTTACAGGGAGGCAGGTGGGGATGGGCCATATTTTGGAGCCGGCTTTTCGGAGAGCAGCGGAGACGAGCAGCAAGGCGCAAATTGGAGTTCGGTGGGAAGAAGGAGAGAGCCACCGCTGGTATAGCAGGGGGATATGCTGTACTGTCGTCGTCGGGATTCGTCGATGGTGGAAGAGGGAGTAGGGAAGGCAGCTTGATAGGCGAGTTCTTTTCTGACCAGGGGCGGTATTTTTGGGTCGGTCAAACTTGCTCTACAGTCACGTGACTAGGTGGTCCAGTGGATAGTGCTACACTAACCAACAGGTGGATGCACCATGGGCACATCATGGTCACGGTATGCACATGGTGTATCCATGGCACATTCATGGCGCGTCCATGGCACGTGCTTGGTGCATCCATGGCACGTCCATGACACGTCCATGGTGCATCCGTGGCACATGCATGGTGCGTCCATGGCACATCCGTGGCACGTCCATGGTGCATCCATGGTGCATCTATGGCGTGTCCGTGGCACGTGCATGGTGCGTCCATGGAATATCCATGGCACGTCCATGGCGCGTTCATGGAAAATCTGTGGCACGTCCATGGCACATATCGATGGTGCGTTCGAGGCACGTCATGGTGCGTTCATGACACGTTCACGGTGAATTCATTTTATGTTCATAGTGGTGTGTCCATTGTATGTCCCTGGTTCATCCATGGTGCGGCGATGGTACGTATATGAATCATGTACTGATGACGTTGAGGCTGCCGTGGTACATGACAAGGACATCCATGATCTGCCCGACGGAGTGCGGTGGCAATGTCATGGACATACCATGGATATACCATGGCCGTCCGCGGGGCGTGCATGGTGCGTCCATGGTGGTGCATGAGATAAGTCGGGGCACGTCCATGGTACATGGATGGCACGTTATGGGAGTTGACATGGCATGTTCATGGCGTGTCCCAAGTGACGTGCCATGGGACATGCCATGAACATGCCGTGAATATGCCGTGAACATGCGGTCAATATGCCATGGCATATTGACCATGGCGGGTCATGGAATGTACCATGGCAGTGCCAGGGCATGTTCATGGCATTGCCATGGCATTGCCATGGCATTGCCATGGCTTGTGCCGTGGCCTCACATGTTCCATGACCCTTACGTGGGCCATGACACGTGCCATGGACTATATATTGACCATCGATGGGCCATCCTAGGCCCATCCATGGTATACCATGTAGGGGCCATGTATGGCGCGTGACATGTCATGGCATGCCGTAGTGTACGCCATGGAGACACCACGGAGGCACCATGGACGAACAATGGACGCACCATGGTATCCCATGGTATGTGCCATGGTGTTGCCATGGTGGTGTCATGGTATTGCCATGGTACGTGCCATGGCCTATCCAGCTAACGTAAAGACGTTGCCGATGTCATGGCACTGCCATGGGGTTGATATTGCTGGGGTGTGACACTCAGAGCCCTAACCTTAACACCGACCCGAACCCTATCCCTAACTGGCAGGGAATCTCTATGAGTTGTGATGGCGGTGCCATGGCGCACGCATTTATACCGGTCCAGCCGCCACACTGCTCATTCATAAACATCCGTGGCAAGTGCGCTGCAAAGAAGACACCAAACCCAACAAGAACGAGCGAAGCGACCGCCCGTGGGATGTATGCTTGTGTTGGTTATAAAGAATTACCCACTGGCCGACGCAGTCATTGTGACTTTGTAGCTCAGTGGGTAATTCTATATAACCAACAAAATATATGTTTGGGAGTCCGATAATTGACTCTCACCGACTTCGTAACAGGGATCTCCGGGGCTCTCCCCTCGCCACGCACTACTACCGAAGTACTCAGGAGCAAACCATCATAACCATTCACGTCTCCAGCGCGCACGCTCGCAAAGACGCTAGTCTATTTCCTTATTTTGCTTTCTTGGAAAAAAGCGGAAACATGCTGCTTGTTTCTGGGAAAACAAAATAAGGAATTAAAGTATTTGCGAGCGTGCGCGCTGGAGACGTGAATGGTTATATGGTAGTTTGCTCCTTGGGTACTTCGGTAGTGCGTGGCGAGGGGAGAGAGCCCCGTAGATCCCTGTTATGAAGTCGGTGAGATATTTTGTTGGTTATATAGAACTACCCACTGGCCCACGTAGTCACGGTAACTACGTGGGCCAGTGGGTGGTTCTAAGTAAGCAACAGCCTGTAGCCCGTAGGCCAGTTTCTTGCGATGAACCACAGCAGTATCTAGTTGCGGTGTCTCTGATGATTTTTGCAGGGCTTTCACGGCTCATGACCCCACGCGCGAACCGGGTCAGGAGTTTTCGAAGTCTTGCGGGACGAGTCGGGTCGGATCAGGAGGGGTGTGAATTCTCACGGGTCGGGTCGAATTGGCTCAAATACCACGGGCCGGGTCGGGTAGGGTCGGGTCAGGTGACCCGATCCGACTCGCGAGAAGTGACCTGGCCGGCGAAAGCGCTGGGTGTTTTTACGAGTCCCTCTTGGTACAGTGGGCACCCCGATTTAAGAGCACCCAAGTTAAGAGCATTCTGGAGCTAAGAGCGGCCAACTCGGCATGTCCCGCCACACTAAAGCCAAAATATTTCCCACTACAGATTAGAGCGCTTTGACGTTAAGGGCGCCTGTTTCGGCTTGTCACGGGGTGCTCTTAAATCGGGGTGCCCACTGCACCAAAATGTCTCGTCCTCCGGATTAAAAAAGCGGATGGTCAATTCTAGAAATTCCTCTGAAGACCTGAAACCTACTCATAGATGCCGGCAGTATACGAGACACCGGCACTATTGGGTACTGTGCTGTATTATTAGTACCTGGCTCCAATCGAACCACGCGATTTCACCCGCACTATACCGGCCGTAGGCAATTTTCAAGTGGCACAATAATAAGGAGACCCCACGCATACCTGGTGTACAACTGCTGTAGTGTACAACTTTGTCCTTCCCAACATTATTGAGCGTGCGACCCAGTGGGCCAGGCACCCACGCGGGTGATCGAGGGAGCTATCTAGACTATGTTTCAGCTTTGCGCTCGGCTGTGTTTTGGCGAGTCATGGCGAGGGAGATGCCTGTTGCCACTGTGGTCCCGGAGATTTCGTCTCAGCATCACTTGAGGCGCGGAGTGCGGGGAATTTTACAGCCAGCAAGCAGCAGCAGGTGTACGCAGAAGTACCGACGCACGGCTGGGTTTCTTATTTGGAAGAGGGTGCACTGATTTCAGTACAACGCTGCAGGATTCATTGTTGTTGTTGTTGTTCTCACATTAACTCGCATAATCAAGTCCGTGGTCACAGGACAGGCTCCAGTCACTCTGGAGCTGAGGAATACCCCACGGAAAACACACACAACCCAAGGTGGTACACGCATATATCACAGCTGACGCAATTCATGCCTCCACCAGAAACATATAAAAGTGAAATCGGGAGTCAGTCTACGATGTGCCAGGTCCAGGCCGGTGCATACGTCTCACTACTCACGCCTGGAGAAACCAAATATTCCGATTGCCACCCAAGTAAGACTACCACGTACATATTACACGTAGTATCATTGTATTTGTATACAGCTCAGCCTGGGTTTCTTATTGCCTTGCTCTGCTTGTTTTGTGTCTTCTTGTCGTGCCAGGTGCGCGACCTCGCACCTCGCAGCAGCTGCAAAGCGTAGTATTAATAATAGGATATAATAATAGACGTGTGCTGGCTGCGCAACTTTGAGGCACAAATGGTCCCACGAGACCATCACCCGCAGCTGCGTGGTTATGACACTGGGTCATGGCATGCGTGGTGGTGATCCAGCAGAGGATCCGGTCGGCAGGACATACATGCCCCCGCCGTCATCGCTCTTCTGTCCTTGATCGTGATGAGAGCAGACCGCCAAGAGCATTCGATTTCGGCAAATGAAAAAAGAGACAAGTTATCGACCTGCAATCATGTATGCGGATGTATTATTAAATCCAGATATGAAAAAAGATAAAATCGATCCCAGATCTGTCATGGAATAAAGAGCCCATAATTTGGAGAGCCAGGACACACGCTCACTTTTCAATTTGGCACCCTGTTTCGAGAGAAAAACACAGATTGAGAACTGATCTGTTGAGACACTCAATCGGCAGCCCGCGCGCCACCCCGTTCGCACTGTTTGCTTCGGGGTTTTGGCGCGGCTACTGCAGAAACCTCTCCTTTCGTCGCGTCTTCGTCGTGGGGGTGTTTTTTTTTTTTCCCTTTTTCCCCTTTCCTTGCTCCCTTTGATCTTCTCCCTTGCGTGTGGACTCCATGTCGGGGATAATAAACATCGATGCCTCGAAGGCAGTCGTCCCCGACGACTTCAACACGATAGAGGAGGCGGTTGTGGTCGCTGACGGGCAGGGCATCGGTCGCTGGACGCTACAGAAGTTGGGTATTTCGCTAGACGGCTCCATTCGTGCGGCCTCGTCGCTCTCCGCCTCGAACCTTCAGACCACCCTCGGCATGTTGGTGACGGCGGGCGATGCGGACAACCCACCAGATTTTTTCCAAATTACGGCCGCAGCGTTTGGTGAAGGAGGATCCCCAGGCGAAATAGAAGAGCGCGCTAAGCGGGACATGTGCGCACAAGTCGCGGAGTACCTCTGGCGCTGCTCTGGCCGGGGGAAAATGAAGGTCGCGGAGGGTTACCTAATTTTTCCGAGCATCTCTTTCTCCGCCTCCGGTGTGGCGGATGTGGCAGCGACAGCGGAGGGCTACCGGGAGCATGACGACGACGTCCAAAGCGTCGCCAGTGCTTCACCAGCGGGGTCGACCGTTCCTAAGCGCACTCAGGGGGACATGCAGAGCCTCGTTAGCGAATTGGATGGAATGGCGGAGCGGGGCGAGGGTGATGGCAGCAATCTCGGGGTGTCTGCTGGTTCGGCCAAAAAGAAGGCCAAACCAACCTACGTCACCCATAGGGATAAGGTGAGTCGCATGCTTGATCCCTCATTAACCAGTTTGGACGGCCCACTTACTATCATTGTTCTTTTCCCACGACCAGTTTTTCGGTGCACACATGTACATTGTGTACATTATATATTTCTTCTCGGAACACAAAATTGCTCAAATGCTCTGAATTTGGATCGTGCTGGGCTCAAATCAGCACCGCGCGCTGCGTCGCGTTTGGAGGCGTGACATCATGCGCGCTCGTTTGCTTTCCTCTCTTGTTTTCTCCTGGTGTTTCCGTGGGGTGGGCCGTCCTTGTTTCTATCTCATGCGTGGGTAGGTGTCTCCCATGCATAGTCGGTGTGATTATGTGTGGATGCATTTGCATGTAGTCGGTGTTATTGTGTGTGGGTATATTTGCGTGTCTATTTTCCATCCCGAACGTCATTGGTTGGTTCGACTACGTTCTCCTCTCTACCCTGTCTACCACAACACACCTACACATAAGCCTATACGTTCGGCTTGTACGTGACCCGTGAGGGGAGCGGTGTTTCCCCAACGTGAAGTTCTATTTGGAGCGTGTGGATGGTAGTTTTACTCGTTCTCAGGTGATACTACAGCGCTGTAATTAGTATTTGTGCAAAGTGTTCTCAAGAAGGTCGCAAACGAGCACGCATGACTCTGTTCGCATATGAGAATTTTTCCAGTCGTATGGTACTGACGACCACCGGCCCTGTTCATTCGTTTATGCTCATGTGATATCTCAACTGCTGTCGTTGCATTTGCGAAATTTTCTAGTCATACGGGTTATCATTTGCTCATGCTCATGTAGGTGACGCCACAGCAGTAGTAGCTGTATTATATATATTCCAGGTATAAAACATAAGGGAAGCTTAGTTCGCTTGCTGCAGGGGCTTTGTTCAACATCACAGATGCAGCAACGTATGACCACGGCAGCTGTACTATATATCTACAATATTATACGGTATATATACTGTAGCTGTTCCGAAGCTTAGATTCTGTTCATACAAAACATATGGTACACTCCATATATGTGTACTGCAGAGTCTGCTACAAAGCTCAGATGTGTTCGCAGTTGAGAACTTTCTCGTCGTATAATTCACAGACGACCACAGGTTTTGTTCATGTGTTCATGCTCAATGGTGTTTTCTGACTTGAAAACGCATCGTTCCGTTCGTACTGGTCGTCGTATGGTTCACAGACCATCACAGGCTCTGTTCATTTGT
Source organism: Undaria pinnatifida (assembly GCA_012845835.1). Taxonomy (NCBI): domain Eukaryota; class Phaeophyceae; order Laminariales; family Alariaceae; genus Undaria; species Undaria pinnatifida. The sequence continues at coordinate 15,278,325 of JABAKD010000030.1, forward strand.
TCACGTTCCGTTCGTACTGGTCGTCGTATTGTTCACAGACGATCATAAGCTTTGTTCATTGTTCATGCTCGCTGGCAAGTTCTGCCTCACAAACATTGTTCATGCTCGCTGGCAAGTTCTGCCTCGCAAACGCATCGTCGTATAGTTCACAGACGATCATAGGCTCTGCTCATTTGTTCACGTTCCGTTCGTGCTGGTCGTCGTATGGTTCACAGACGATCATAGGCTCTGTTCATTTTTTCATGCTCGCTGGCAAGTTCTGCCTCGCAAACGTATCGTTCCGTTAGCATTGGTCGCTTACTTTCCTTATGTTCAAAGGGAGGTTTTAGTTCGTTTGCTGCAGGTGCTTTGTTCAGCATGGCAGATGCGACAGCAGATGTACTATATTTATAATATGGTACATACTGTATCTATTCCAAAGCTCAGATTCTGAATAGATTTTCTCGCCGTGCGGTTCACCAACAACCGCGGGCTCTGTTCATGCGTTCATGTTCGCTGGTATTTTTCGGACTCGCAAGCAAATCGTTCCGTTGGCACTGGTCGCTCACTTCCCTTATGTTCAAGGGAAGGTTTAGTTCGCTGGCTGTAGATGCTTTGTTCAGCATCGCAGATAGCACCTTATGTCATAGCTCACGGAGGACATGCCAAATGTTTCTCCCGCGGTTTGTTCTTTCGGCTATTTTCGATAGCGCATTTCTGTTCGGTGCTGGGCGCGGGCGATTTGGCCTCGACCCTCCTTGTTTGCGGCGGTTTTGTTACTACATTTCTTTGTTCCGATAGGCCGGCGCAACTCGTTCTCGTTGCCTGTCTTGGTTTTGGATTGGGCTGTTCTTTGCGTTGTTCAGACGCTTGCTCTTGATTATATGGACAGCGATGTTCTATGCTCTTGTTTTATGTTCACGCTCACAAAAATGTACGATGTTGGTGCCCTCGCGTTGTGCCGCTTTCGTTCTTCGCATATTCTGCGCGCGTCTCTAGTGGAATGCTAAGTACGCTAATTTGCTCCAGGCAACGTCGTCGCTGGATCGGCTGAAATGCCTCCCCGAACCTCAGCAGTACGGTCATATGACGTACATAAAGCACTTGATCAGTGAGTTGGAACGGCTCACCCGTCTCGATGACAGCTTACGCGACGCACGCGCGTTCATCTTGACGCTCGTCGCGGGTGTCGAGCATAGCATGGAGCACGGACAGCCCTTGGTGGCGGCGTTGTGGCTCCAGGACAAGTTGAAATCTGAATCCGAGGAGGGCGACATGGTGGACAGGTCGGCCATTGTTAAAGAGTTAACGACCGTCGGCAAGTTCCTCAGCTCCGACAAATTCTCCGGGTCGAAGAGCTCGTTGTGGAGTGGGTACCCGGTACCTTTGCTCTCTCCGCCCTTTGGTGACCTGGGCGGCACCGCGGCCCTCGGCTCGATGACGGCGTTTGGCGGAACGTCCGCCCTCGGTAGCTTCGACGGTCTCGGCGGTCCGCAGGCATGGAGAAATGGTTCCCAGTTTCAAGGGGCACGTAATAAGAGCCGCGGCGGCAAGGTTGGGAAGGTTGCTAGGTGCAATAAGTGCCGTCACGCGGGCAAGACTGGTCACGCGATCATGCATTCTTTTCGTAACTGCCCGCTGACGAAATGCCATAAGTGTAATCAGAACGGCCATATCGAGCGCGATTGCCAGAATTAAGACTTTTACACGTAGTTACTGGGGCGCAAACACAGTGATGTTCTAGTCGATTCAATGTTCATCGCCGACCGGAGTTCTTTGCCGCTCCTTATCGTTCCTATATTCAGTGGTCTACGTTAAATAGGAGGTAGGCGCGCCTCCGATGTCCTTGGTTGTTCTTTCGGAGTTTCTCTTGGCTACTGATTTTGTCTTGTTAGCTGCGTTTGGGCAAGGAGTGGTTTTTCTTCTTTGATTGATTTGATCATGTTCCTCGTTTGGGTTTTTTCCCATGTTTGGTCTTTCAGGACCGACTAGAGTTCTTTTTGGTTAAATAATGTGATTCATCTTATTTACAGCTGTATATTTCCTTGAGCTCGGGTTCTTTGGACCCTGATGGAGCGGACCTGGCACGGGCCTCTCCGAGCGTACCAACAGTGCATAACGTCGCCGATATTACCCATCATCACAAACACACAACACGTTCCCTTTCGAGTGTCCCTTTGTTCGACGTACGTCAGGCGATTACATTACTTCTTTCCACACATGCATGTCACCAGCTGTACATCGGCATGAAATGTCTTTCCATTGTTTTCCGTTTTCTACCAAAATGAAATTCTTATCGGGTTTTGTTTCGCTGAAAATTTTCTTTTTCTCTTCCGGTTTTCACGCACTCTCCAACGGCCTCTGCACCTTGCTCTTTCTTGGCTTGGACTTTGGTTAACGGTTGAACGCGCGATCCGGTTCGCTACTAACACTCTGGCACCTATGTAGGGTTGCTTACACATATACCAGGTAGACAATATCTACGTTTTTGGATACACACCACATATACTATTGGCATAGCGAGATACGCACCTAAAATTCCACCGTGTGTTCTATATGTTCAGGTTGGATCTGGCGCGGATCGTTTTCTCGCTGAACGCGCGGAACGTACTGCACGCGTTCGTGTTCAAAATACACGTGGTAAACTTCTCAGCGAACCAGAAGCGCGACAGTCACCCGTTAACCTCTCAAGCAACGAGATACTCTTACAGCGGCAACGGACTCCGCACGACGCTCGGCTTTGGGCTACACAAGACTTTGTACCAGCCTTTTTGCAGTCAGCAGTTCCCTTTTGGCAAAATGTTATTTTGCCCGAAACGCCCGAGAAAGAACGGGACACCTTGCTGACGTGGGTAAAAGGTGTTAATGTCCTTGACTTCATAGATCCCGACACAAGCGGGATATACCAAGATCGTTCGTATAGTGGAGCAGAGCTAACTCCTGTGCATTTACGAAATCACGTCCCTGATGAGTTCACGTCGTGGGTCACGGACGAGGTCCAGGCGTTGGTGAGAAAAGGATGTGTGGCACGATGGGCAGATATAGCCGATGTTTCGGTGTATGGAAAGCCTCATATGGTGCTTCCCTTGGGAGTTGAACCGAAGAAGCCCAGACTAATTTGGGACGCACGCTGGCTTAATCTTATGTGTAGACACCTTCCGTTCACTATGGATGGGGTTGGCAAAGTCGCTCAATGCGCGTGGAAAGGAGCTTACCAAGTTACAATTGATCACAAAGCCGGTTACCACCACGTTGCGTTGAGTACGGAGTCATGGCAATATTTTGGATTTGAGTGGAAGGGCGAGTTCTACGTCTTTACCGTACTAGCTTTCGGGTGGTGTTCAGCTCCAGTAATATACGCCTCACTGTCGGAGGCAGTGGCACGATACTTGCGTTCCCGAGATATTCCTACTCTAACTTGGATCGACGATTTTTACGTGGTGAATTTCGGGTCCACGCGCCTGCTCAAGGCAGCAAAACAATGCGAAGCAGCTCTAGTCGCAACGTACGTGGCTTTGGAAGTGTTTTTCAGCGCAGGATACTTCATCTCCCTTCCGAAATGCGAGATTGATCCTACTACGCGACTGGTGTTTCTCGGTATCATCTGCGATACCGTGGCGTGCCGTTTCGAGGCGCCTCAAGACAAATTAGAGAAGTTGGAAGTCATTCTTACCGAGGCAGTAACTTCTGGCGCGATAACCTTTCGAATGCTAGAGAAGCTTGCAGGTAAGTGCACCAGTTTGTCCGTAGCCGTTCCTGTGGCAGCTCTTTACACGCACCACATGTATCGGCAGATCGCAAAATTTCAGCGAACGGGAGGACGCAAGAAGAGTATGGAAATTGATATCCCGAAAAATGGTGGCCTCATGTTCGAGTTGACGAAATGGTTGGAAGTGCGTCAACGTTTCAATGGGGCGTCGTGGTACAGAGCAGAGCACAAAATGGTGACCCTAACAGGTGCAACGGATGCTTCCTCGAGCGGATGGGGGGGGCTAATCCGTAACCCAGGACGGGAAGTGTTCCAAGCAGGAGGGGATTTTCCAGTGGACATGGCGAATACGCACATTAACTTGCAGGAAGGATACGCGTTACAGCAGACTCTGGAGATGTACTGCGCTGATTATTCTGCTCAGATCGCGGGGTCAACTCTCGTTTCGGATATTGATAACAAGGTTTTCCACGATTCGTTCAAACGGGGTCGAGCAAAGAACACGCTCATGCATAAGATGATTGTCGATTTATTCTGGCTTCAGGTGGAGCATGATTTCATACTTAAGTTGCGTTGGGTAAATTCAAAATCCAATGCGGAAGCTGACGCTTTGTCAAGGCCTGGTTCAGATGACTATGTTCGATTAGACGCAACGGTGTTTGGATCACTTTACACGTGGGCAGGAGGTTTTGATATGGATTTGATGGCGACCCCAGCGTCTGTACATCAGAAGTGGGTCGCAGGCCGAAAGACGCAGGAAAATCTTCCTTTTTACTCTCGCTACCGTACACCAGGTTGCGCGGGGGTTGATGTTCTTACGCAAAACGTCAAGTTCATGCCACAGTCGTCGGTGGAATGTTTTGGTTTCTGTTTCCCACCGACGAACATGGTCGGAGTAATGTTGCAACATTTAGAAGAATGTCAAGCACGAGCCGTTATCGTAGTTCCCGACCAGAAGCAATCTTGGTTTCCTCGGCTAGCACGGGGTTGGGTAAAGTCTCGAAAGCTTTCTAACCCGGGGAGAAAATCACCGTTTTATCGTGTGCATCACCAGCGAGGTAGAGAACCGTTTATGTTTCAGAAGTGGAGCATGTTGGCAGTAGAAGTAAATTTTTGTAAATCATAAATTGACATAATGACGTCGAACTTTGCGAAATTCACTATTTATCAGGCTTTGCGGACTATTTACACGGCTCTGACGATCGTTCTGAGCATTGTGGGGAGGCTGCTGGCCCCATGGCGCGACACGGGAGAGTCGATACCATTTCGTCCTCTCGTAAGAGTATCCGCGTCGCGAGCAAGGGTCCTGTGCCCGACATGCCATGCTGAAAATGATGAAGGCTTTCGCTTCTGCCAAATGTGTGGTGAAACGGTATCGGCAGCAGAAAATACTACGGGCATGGATACGCCGATGGATATTGACGAAGTAGCGATTCGAAAGCGATTTCACCAGTTTCGAACTGCTTGGGCCGAAAAAGCATCCATGAAAAGTAGATCGGCCACATACGTGTTGTTCACGAAGTTCCTTCAATCTCGGTCGAAAAGTATCACCTCAAGTATCGAGGATACTCAGCCGAAGGATGTCGTGGAATTTCTATGTTGGTTGGATTCATGCGGTGCGAGGAGACGGACAGTAGTACACGCACGCCACTGTGCAGCAGTCGGGATGAAGGATTTTACGGGATGTTCAACTACCCCAGGAGAGTGCAGCCTGAGATATGCGTTCGATTCGCTCCGATCAAATCACATATCAAAGCTCGCAATGGTGTTTGAAAAAGAACTGGGGATAGTGACCCCATGGAGTAGCACCTTGCGGATTGGGAACCCAGTACGAAGCGAGTTGGTAACTCAGTACTTGACGTTCACAACCGGAGAGCAGAAGCAGGCAGGTGTACTAGTAAAACAAGCACCGGCTATCCTTCATGGTCACTTAGAAAGAATCGTGAGGTATATGCGGTCGAAACTTCAGAGTGCTATGTCTATCCTAGAGAGGGTAACGCTCGCTCGAGATATCGCGTTTTTAGCGGTAGCCTTTAGCACAACCAAAAGGGGAGCGGAGTTGACAAATACATTGATACAACGAGTGCTTAGACTTCCAAACAAGAGTGGACTTCTGTTCAACTTCCAGTGGGGAAAAACTTTGAGAGATGGTGCCGATCATTTTATTTCCGTACCCTACGACGAGAAATATGTGGCGGTATGCCCAGTTCGGGCGGTTGAGAAATGGATAGCTGTGGGTCAAGCGGCAGGATGGGATATGACGTCCGGATACTTGTTTTTCGAGATTTCTACGGGACCGAACGGAAGACCGGTAAAAGGTTCTTTACCCATTTCAGCCACAAAGATGTCCACCAAGTTGAAGGAGTATGCACGGGCAGCGGGAGAAACTCAGGATTTTTCATTGCATTCCTTTCGATCTGGGGGAGCTATTTCGAGAGCGTTGGCAGGAGATTCTTTATCCACGATTATGCAGCGGGCATATTGGAAAAGCCCGAAAACCGCGTGGAGATACATGAGACTGATGGATGTGGTAGCTCCGGGATCAGAGGGAACGGGGATGGTGGAGGGAGTTACATCAGCCCAGTTCGCAACGTTCAATGAGTTTCCTCTTAGCGAGCAAAGTCGTTCGTGGGCTGCGTTTAGTGGAAGGCCTTTACTATAACAAATAACATTGTTTAAAAATTGCAGAACATCATGGATGATGTAAAAGTATGGGATATGAAGTATTCCACTTAAGAAGATGGAATATTAATAAAAGTATAGGAAGAAGTGGTTACACCAACCGTGGGAGGTGATGCCAGTGTACATATCCCATACTATCTGAGGAGAAGAACTGGCTCGAAAATACTGGTGTATTATTAAATCCAGATATGAAAAAAGATAAAATCGATCCCAGATCTGTCATGGAATAAAGAGCCCATAATTTGGAGAGCCAGGACACACGCTCACTTTTCAATTTGGCACCCTGTTTCGAGAGAAAAACACAGATTGAGAACTGATTTGTTGAGACAACCACCCACCCACCCAACTTTGAGTTCAGTTATTCTCCGAATATTATTCCGTACATAAGCAAGAGAAATGAGTGTTATATGACTGTTCTACCGAAAACACTCATTTCCGCTGCCTATGCACGGGAGTGGCTACACCCACCCTTACGGGAGGTGATGCCAGTGTACATATCCCATACTATCTGAGGAGAAGAACTGGCTCGAAAATACTGGTGGATCAATCATCAGAAGTGCTTGACAAATAAAGCTGCTGCTGCTGCTGCTGCTTTCTTGTGCCCCACTTCATGCCGTGCACCCATCAGACCAGAGCGGTCGCGCAGCATTAGACTACACCCGACCAGAACCCGTACGGAGCGCATACTTTTTGGCAGTACAACACCACCATCAGCAGCAGCTGGGAGTCAAATGGGGACGAACTTTATTCACGAGTGACAATGGCGCTTATACAACTATATACCTAGACCTCGCCCCCGTCGGACGTCTCGCTCGGCATATCCTCCCCCCTCTCAGCCCTTCTCAGCCCGTAATTGCCGAAAAGAAAATTAGTTGCTGGGGAAAAGAACCGTCCCGAAGTTCCTTGCCTTCCTTGCTTTCCCTAGTCTCATTCTTACTTAGCTGTCATTCTCTCATCTTTACTGCTTGCTCTGATATTTTTATTTTGCTTTTTCAGCAACTTCTTTTTTGTACTTTTACATTTGAAGTTGGCCAATTGCTGGCTGTTGGGAGGGAATTGCCGTTGACGGCTGCAAACAATTTGAATTTGAAATTTGCCGGATCGGCAATAACAATTTGAAGTTGAAATTTGCGAAGCGGACCAAGGCTAGTGCGGGAGGAGGCTCCGCCAACAGCAGTGGGGGTGGTGGAGGTTCAGGATCAGGCGTGTGGAAGCTGGTCGGGCCAGAACGGGACTCAGCTTCTTCTGGCAATCCTGACTGGCCGTGCCCGAGCAAGGGTTGTTTGGGTTGTGACGGCTTCCTCATCGCACGAAATAGGAAAAACAGGAGTTCCCAGGACGCTGTCTGCGACACCTGCAGGAGTGACGAGCCTTCCACGTGCCAAGCTTTTCATGTAACCTTAACAAGAAGCACTGGGGAAGCGGCGACAACCCTCGTGTGGGTGACTGGTGTGACGCGGACACCTGTGATTCACCTTCGATCGGCGTCCCTAACGAAGGAGCTGAGAGCTTGACGAAACGTGAGTTTCATTTCTTCGTGTTGTTGGAATTTGATGTTTGCTGTCAGCTACTATACTACTGATGATGTTGAGAGTTGTGTGCTGCAAGTTGTGCGCAGTAGACTACCAGTATGTGGTTTTGGGTGTTGGTGAACTCAAGCGAATCCTGTTTCCAATAATGATGCACATTGAAATTTACATTGTTTGACCTTGTGTGCCTGTCTGCAACGTCTGCTGTAGCATGTGTGTGCTACACCAGCGTGGTCGAACTACCACACGGTGTGGAAGCTGTGCTTGGGGACGCGTAGCCTGAACAAACTCAAGTTCGCCTTGGTGGTCACGGAGGGCAGTCCCGTCGTCGGGGTAAGCATGTTGTACTAGTTGTCTACGCAGTTGTGTGCTGTGATTTCTTTTTCATGCATACAAACACACTTTTGCATGCACGAGTACGTGTACGGGGCAGTCATGTCATCGAGGTATAAGCGGGAATTGTACAAGTACTCAGGTCTACGAGTAGACCTATGCAGTGACGCTGTGTGATGCGATTTCTTTTTCATACGTACAGCCAAACACACTTCATGTATGTACGACTACGAGTACGGGGCAGTCCCGTCATCGGAGTAAGCGGGGGTTGGACAAGTGGTCCATGCAGTGACGCTTTGTGCTGTGATATAAACAACGTTTTGGATGTAAGACTACGACTACGTGGTATCTATACATGTAAGACGCAATGAAAACGGGCAAGTCTCATCACGGGGGTCAGCCAGGGTTGTAAAAATGGTCCATGCAGTGATGAATAACACAGCAGCATGATACCTCAGCACCAGTCGCAGTACACACTGGAGGTTGATATATAGCAGTAAACAGAAGCTGAAGTTAACCTGGGTGATGCTGGAGAGCAGTCCCGTGATTGGGGTTAGCGAGTTGTTCATGTAGTGACGCGGTGTACTACTACTGTTACTCATTTTTCATACAACCACATGAACTCTTTGTATTAACGAGTACAAGTAGGGTGCGCAACCTCTTCAGGAATCGCTGTACACGTCGGTCGTAATAGTGTTGATAGCAGCAGTATTAGAGTAGTACCGAACAATATATACAGCAGGTACTGTCTCTTACCCTTCGTTGTCGGTATTCCGCCGGTAGGCCTTATATAGCAGTATACCGGGGCTTACGCTTACCAGTTGCGACTGTGAATCCCGTTCGTTCCTGTCCCAGTGGTGGTTTCATAGGTGTTAGCAACGTTGTGGTACCAGGCAGGGCTTTGCCCATAAACGACCGCCTTCATTACAACAGCAGTGTTAAATTGTACGACTTCCTTTCAAACTTTAGAAATCGACGACAGCTACGTGGCCTTACTATTTTGAACATTCACTGAACGCAAGGTATTCCCATCCGTTGTTGTCGTTTGCAGAAGCCCTGCGAAGCAGCCGCCGAGGGCCGCCAAGTCGGCGAGGACATAAACACGAAGTTCACCGGCGACATCAAGGTCGGTGACCTCCTGAAGAAGGCAGGCGACCACTTGCTCGATATACATCCCGCATTCCATTCCCACGGTGCCACGAGGGCGTTCGACATCGAGGTACGTTCTACTCTTATCTTGCGTCCTATGTGTCACGAGTCGAAACATCCATGTCTCTTGCTCAAGACTAGGGGATGGCGTGCGGATATAGTCTATGAAGTGCGGCTCTTTTTCCGAGTACCAAGAGCAAGTACAACAATACCACAACAATTACTAACAACGAAAGGAGCTCCAATAATTCGGATGGTTAAGACGTCTGCTGGAGAGAAGTACGAATACTTTTTTACACATACTTATCGACGTCCTCCCGCCATGCTTCAACGTTTGTGGACAGATCCACAAGATCATCGACAAAAAACAAGAGTGCAAGGTGCTGGGTACCTCCGCTGAGGAGGAAGAGTCCAAGCAAGCCTGCATGCTCCTTCGGAAGCAATGTTGACAGCACGTTCTTTATAGAACGTTGAGTTGTGGTTTATTATACCAGCATCGTATTTTAAGAACTATGCCTAAATTTAAATGCGTGCTCTTCGTCTTTCAGGAATAAATGTACTTCACATGTTTGCGGTGTGTGCGTTCAAGTTTCTGCTTCCAGCATGTTTTTTTTGGCACTGCGCTCCTTTACATCTTCAGTTGTAGTTTTCCTGTCTCTATCCTCGACAAGCGCGTGCCTGGTGTTTATGCATTGCGATAATTTATTATTGATGATCGACTTAGAGAGAGCTATTAATGAGTTTACAGGTGCTACCTGAGAGGTGGAAGGATATGCCAAGCAAGTCCTCCGACGTGTCCATCATGGACTGGGCGAATGGATAATAATAACAAACTCATAATCATAATCGTCTCTATCCTGTACCGTTGAACTATATATTGACCTCTTGGCATTTTCAAGTCGCCAGTTGCGCCATTTGTGCTTCTTTTCCGCCTTCCTACTGAATGTCCATTCCTCCTTCCGCAAGCGTAGCGGGCGGCGCCCAGCCGCCCGCGAGCGAAGCCCTTGTACTCTTTACTATTAATACTACGTACCAGGTATGTAGACTATGCTATCAATACAAGTTTTGCAAGTTGTACTTGACCCCGGATTCCGCGAAGAAGTTTTGGGCAACGCGCCAGGTTCAACGTATTTACCGGTACATGTGGGTTGTATTCAGTGTTGGCATGCCCAATATATTCGAGTATCCAGGAATGTATGTACCTGTGGTATAGACTAATATGTATGGTGTCTAAGCTGTTTGTCTCACCGTACGTGCTCGTATAGTCTACAGATTTACCGGTCCACGGTGTCCGGTATTTTGTTATTGTTCTGATTTTCTCCTTCTACGAGTGTGATGGTATTACCATGCAATTATTTTCTCTTCCCTTCTTGCAATTTGTCCGGCCACAGCACAGCAGTGGTGTTTCTTCTACTATTAATACTGCTTTTCCCTCGCATCGTCGTATATATATGCACCACACACAGCAGTTTACACATTCCAGCATACAGCTCATACAATGATACCACGGAGCGGACCTCTACGTACAAATGATATGCATGGCGCACTATCTATGTACATAGCGAACGCCGACGACTAGTTAATTCAACACGATACCTCCGTTGCGCATCATGGCGTTGCTCGATTCGTATTATAGACTATTCGTACGCGTACTAACTGTCACTGCTGTGCGAGTAGCCGCGCGCTTGTTCGTGCTGAATGACCCGAAGATTGTCGGTGGCAATCAATAACATCATCGGTCGAGAGCACAGGAAAAAAAATACTCCGAGTATGAAAATTGGGTACACAGGACCGGCGACACAGGACCTATTTATTATACGCTTGCGAGGACCGGCAAGTTCTTCTGTCGTACCAGGTACTATATGCTTCGTACCTGTCTGTTGTGTATACACTGTACATACTTCAATTATTGTTCTTGTATACGATTGAAAAAATACGCGTAAGTAAGCTGCGAGTTCGACCAGTTGAGTGCTCGGTATTCTTTCATCTATGCAGGCTGTGCGATACTTCGGCCGTGTGTTTCTACAGAAAGACATCCGCACAATATGAATAAACATCTCGACGCGCCTTGTATCTGTTCAACAAGCAGTCTATTCAGGTAACGTTGCTTGTTTGTGCTATAGTCTACAGGTACCCGCCGCTGGTACTACATCAGTAGACTAGCCCTATAGACTATTATTGTACCTGGTACGAATACATATGCAACAATGATAGATAGAGCAGCAAAATCAAAGCAGCAGTACATACATGACATATATGGAATCCTCAATAATACCTTTTTTACAGAAAGTAGACTATTATTAGTCTAGACTAGACTAGACTAATAATAGTAGTACTACTAAGAAAACCATCAATATGTTGAGCTTCGAAGGGTAATCAGATACTCGGAAGCTGTGCGTAAATGAATGCCGAAGAAGTGAGAATAGGATCCCTCACATTTAAAAAACTCACCCACGTAGTAGACTAGACTATACTACTGCAAGTAAGTACCAACAACGCAGCTTGCAAAGATGATTAGACTATTGACCCGAAATTTGTCGAACTCACGGCTGACGTCCGTAAAAATATCTTGATGAAGTATCATTCACCCGCTCATTCTCGAATAATGAGAAATCAAGTCTGTGGCCCCACCACCGAGTATTGTCCCTCTGATTCTTACGAGTACCTACAGCAGTAGCAGTATACCGCATTAGTAGTACTACAAGTGGTCTACTCGTACACCAACACAGTAGTAGTAGCAGCAGTTTCTTGACTGAATTCCCTGCTGAGAACAGCAAGCCATTCATATCCCAGGGGGCCTCGGTGGCGGGTGGGTAGGTGGATTCAGATCCAGTCTCTGTCTACATGCACGTACCTGTTATATTGCTGGTACCACAGGTACAAAAGCAGTAGATAAATAAACACATTAATAGTTTGGTGCGTTTTGTTTGCCTGTATCTACACGTCTATCTGTCAAGTACAAGCCGTGAGACATCTGCACATACGCAATATCAACAACAATAATAGTGCTGGGTGTGCTACTACTGCTCGTGACCACAGACCACCGACCTATTTATTTATATGATTTATGGCAACGAGCTAGCCTCGAGTTCATCAGCAAAAACAAGCTACTCGCGTAGACTGCGTAGGATAGGGAGCTTTCCACAGATTCATTGACGGGTAGAGGACTACTAGAAGAGATAAATGCACATTTCAAATTCTGCGGGCGGACCCCGATCATTACTATGGCGACATAAGAAGAGAGAAGTATTTCCAGTTAATCTGTTAATTTGTACCACCAGGACCTGGTACAAAGTAGAGTCTCCCCGTTGAGATTTCAGGAGGGACATCAGCAAGATCCACCTCGATCGTGGCGACCGAAAAAAAATAACCCGCCAGGATTGCGCCCATTGCCCCCACCCTCTCTCACACTCTCTGTTTTGCCCACCCAGCGGCTCCTCTCTCCTTTCTTCTCCTCCCATCTCCTTCCTACCCACAGCAGCAGCAGGGACAGCCGTGAGGACAGCAGCACCGACAGCAGACATGCCCGCCATGCCACGAAGAACCTTGGCGCTGAGCGCGACGATTGTGGCTGCCGCAGCGTTTTACCTTCCAGCGGCGGACGCTGCATGCTCCAACGAGTGAGTATAGCTTGCATTTATTTCTGGGGATATTTCTTGTTTGGGAAAGCCATCGATCGAGCGTTGAGCCGTTCAGATACTACGTCATGCCTGGTTTTGTCTTTGTATTGTATAGTGGTGATGGACTCTAGTTTTGCCTTTCGTGAGGACTAGTGCTACTACTACTACTATTACTACTACTACTACTTACTGCTGTGTGAAGCCCTCTGGTGTCGTTTGGTAGATAGATGCTCGACTCGTGTGGCACACCTAAACCCACACGCGCACGGTCGGTGCTGCAGAACACAAACCCACCTAGTTATGACAAGTCGCTAGACTGTCGCGCTAGCTTGGTGGTGCAGATCCAGCGCCTCGAGTGTGACCTACGGGCCCCTGTTGCAGATGTTCACCCTTTAAGACCCACTACATTATTCTTCTGACGCCGTTCGCGTGAATCACTCCTCATTCAAAGTCTGTTTGTTTGGTGGATGGAGTGGTCCACACAAAGATGCCCGCGGCCGGCATGTGGGTGGCATTTATTTGGCAAGTTAGGTAGATCCAGCCGTTCGGTGGCGAGAGACCCGCCTGTGCCGCGCGTATACAGATTCCTCGTGTCACATCAGCAAGCATTTGAGGGTGCATGCGTGCTTGTGGCGCCAACCACAACGAGCGGCTTACTACGTTCCGTTCGTTTCCGGGGTTTGTCGGTGGGTAAGCTTGCCTGCCCGTCGCGTTTCGAGTTTTGCTGGCGTTCATCATCTATCTGCTGGGAATGCAGCTCCTTTTTGTGTGTGCTGTATGCGCTGTAGTATAGTCTATAGTCTGCTCTAGACTAGTATCATTGCTGCACGATGACAGCAAGTAAGTAGTAGTGATTATTTATTTTTGATGGTTTTTTCGGCGTGTGGTTCGGGGTCCTCGCGTCGGCGTTCAGGGGAAAAATCCGCCTCCCGTACGAACCCGTCATGCTCTTCCAAAAAAGATCGTCGAGTTTGCGCGATTGGCCACCTGAAAGCCGTCGGGTGTGTGTCAAGGGAGGAGGATGTAGACCTTTTGCTGTGAGGCTGTGTTGTTGCTCTTTGCTGCATAGCCCGTTCGAGGGCGATGGGGTTGTTGTTGTTGTTGTTGTTTTCCTTCTTGAAGGAAGTGATCGGATTGTGCGCCGACACACAAATTACCTGGCAAAAACAGGAAGAAGGACGACATCGATATATATATATATATTATAGTCTAGTCTATTATAAAAATTAAAATACGCTCCAGCTATGAGATCGAATATTTTGTCGAAACTCACCTTTGGAAGCTGTGTGTGACACTCCGCTCGCGCGTATCACGGGTTGTGTGTCTTCATTAAGGATATAGGTCGGCGACTCCCCTTGCAACTACAATGTAGCTATCAGGGTCAACAGACAGGGTGATGTTAGGCAGTCTGTGCGCGGAAATTATAAAACCCGTTTTTGAGGGGGACAAAATCTGACAGCTAGCTGTGGAAGGAAATGCATCAGTTTATCAAGTGAATACTACTGCTGAAAGTCATGTAGACTATATGTGGGACCTTTTTGTTGGATACTACGATTGATTGTGGGATGTGTGCATCTACCCCCCTCCCCCCCCACCAACAACACGGCGCGGTCCTCACCTCATCATCATGCTTCTTCTCGCCCGTGTTTGTTCTTCTCATGTCATTTCCGCATACATACACTGTTGACGCTACGAGCACGTGCACATTTTGACGGAGGGCCTAGATAGAGAGTAGTAGTCAGAACCCATGATATATACACTAAAATGGTATAAGGCTTCGTTTGGGTAAGCTATTATTGTTTAACTTTCTGCACGTGGTCAAACGGACAGACCATAGGTTTTTTGGGTCGTGGGTTCGAGTCCCACATCCACCATAATAGTTGCCCGCCTCCCCCCGTCTCCCCATCCCCTTCCCCCCACCCCCGCTCCCTTTTGGTCAAAACCAGGCCCCGCGTCCTTCAAAACTCCGCCTTTCCCTCACCGGTTGTTCGACTTACAGGTTTCACTTGATAAACGAATGCATTTCCTTCCACAGCTAGCTGTCAGATTTTGTCCCCCTCAAAAACGGGTTTTATAGTTTCCGCGCACAGACTGACTAACATCACCCTGTTGACCCTGATAGCTACACTGTAGTCGCACCAGGGGAGTCGCCGACCTATATCCTTAATGAGGACACACAACTCGTAATGCGCGCGATCGGAGTATCACACACAGCTTGCAAAAATGAGTTTCGACAAAATATTCGATCTCACAGCTGAAGAAGTGTATTTTCATTTTTTATAATAAACTTTTTCAGATTTTCCCCATGTTGAACTTGAGAAATACTCTCCCTGGTATCCTCAGGGAATGAAACCGCTTGGATGTTGACAGGTCCGCCCGCATATCCGGCCGACCTGCTATCCCGCCGTTTCAGGGGGGGAGAGCGTTATAAGGCTTAGTTAAGGAAGCTATCGGTTAACCTTTTGCAAGTGGTCAAACGGACTAATACCCCACTATTAATAATACCTTAACAAAAACCTATGCATTCCCCTGTTTTTGCTATTAATATTAATATGAATAAAACCATACAACTGTACAGTACAACAGGTGCTGCTATATTTTCGGTTCTGATTTATAGTACCATGTCTGTTTTCTGCTCTCTGCTTGCGTTCTGTTCGTTCGTCTATGTTTAGGGCACTGGAACTCCAATGGGCGGACAGTTCGAACCGGATATACGTAAATGCGGGGTGCGCGACCATCTCCGACATCATCGACTTCCGATCAGATAACCTGGGGCAGAAAGGCCCCATCTACCACTTTAACAAGGTGCGATATGCATAGTCTAGTTATATAGTCTATAGGTAGACTAGTCTATATAGTCTAGACAGGAGGATTTTACTAAATACAGTTACTGTACAGAACGGATGATAGTATATTCTTAACTGCTGGTACTATAGTCTATACTACTCCAGACGAACATTTATAATTGCGAATCGCAGGAACACGAGTTGGTCGACGACTACCACTAAAACTACCTTCAGGCAGTACTTATTTCCTGGTATTTATTGCAATAGAGGATGCTATGTCGTACGTCTCCGTACCTCACTTGCACTCTTGACCCTTTTGGGACTTGATTATATCTTGATTGTAGTATAGCGATCAAAAGGGCGACGATTGGGGTATTTCCAAGCGTCTACCACCAGTAGCGTGAGTAGCGTCAGCCCGCAGCGGAAAGAGTAGGTGTCAGCATGATAGGACCATGCTGCGCTGCGCCCGTCCCGTGCGAAGCTTTCAGGAATCATTGCATTGTGCTCGTTCGGACACCAAGTTCGCCAGCAGTGAGTGGATGATGCCGGGTAATCGACATTTTTCTTCGTCTATTTTGCTTTCTCAAGTCTCAGAGGGGTCAATAGCTTAAGTGTGTCCCGTGACGGTGTTTTTTATATTATAAAAATTAAAATACACTCCAGCTGTGAGATCGAATATTTTGTCGAAACTCATCTTTGCAAGCTGTGTGTGATACTCCGATCGCGCGTATTACGGGTTGTGTGTCATCATTAGGGATATAGGTCGGCGACTACCCTTGCAACTACAGTGTAGCTATCAGGATCAACAGGGTGATGTTAGTCAGCCTGTGCGCGGAAACTATAAAACCCGTTTCTGAGGGGGACAACACCTGACAGCTCTATGAAAGGAAATGCACCAGTTTATCAAGTGAATACTGTAGTAAGTCGAATAACCGGTGAGGGGAGAGCGGAGTTTTTAAGGACGTGGGGGCCTGATTTTGATCAAAAGGGTGACGGGAGGGGGGGAGAGGGGGGAGGGGACGGATGGGGCAGGTCAATTTGTGCGTGGAAACTATAAATCCTTCTTGTGGGGGAGGGGGGGGGGAGAATGTCTATATATATACAAACAAGCATTTTTGCCGCCGTCCGTATGTAGAGGACATACTTTATTGTGTGTTTCGTGTTTGATTTAGTTCTTTGTAGTTGTTACGACGTATTACAATAACAATAATAGTAGTTCTTGCGATATACATTATTACGCCGTTTTGGTGAATTAAATCGTTCCGCCGAATGTAGTTCTCTACGTAGTCTAATACTGCAGACTATGGGTACCAGGGTATCCTATGAATACGACCTTCGCTCGGGTTGATTCGTGTTTATTTTGTTCACTGAAGTCCCCCCCCGCCCCCCCTCGCAAACGGTGTGGTCAATTGGTACAGGACACAAACACTTTTTCGAGCGTATACACTGGGACGTACTACATGACCGCAAACATCCACATTACGAACGGCGCTACTCTCGAGATCGACGGCAACGACACGGCAGAGCAGGGCGGGTGCAAAACGCTACTCCTGGTAAGGCCCTACCCTGCTGGGCGGTATAGCAAAACCCGCAAATACTGTGCTTGCTGAGAAAGTTATTTATTTGCTGCGTACTCCCAACGAAAATTACGTATATATGTATAGTCTTATAGTCTAGACTATATGCTGTACTTACTTTTTTCGTCGATTTGCTCGGTTACGTGGTACGACAGGTCCAACGACGATGCCAATTTCAACCGATCCTCTGCTATGTATCGTCCTTTCTATTAATAAGAGTAGACACGCCCCTTCTTCCCTCCGCCCCTCTCTGGAGTGACCATAGGCCAATCTGCGTTTTGTTTAGCGGGCCACATCCGAAGAATGATATGCCCTTTTTCCTGACGAAAACATGCACATTTTCTTGATCATCGAGTAAATGAAGCACAAGTTCCCGGCCAGCTTTCGCTTGTTGCGAACGAGAGCAGAGATTATACGCACTCACTGCTCGAGGGATAGCAATGATTGCTATGATGGCTGTGATCTTCAGATGTGTACGGACCTAACGTCCTTAGACGCTTCTTTTGATGTGGGGAACTTAACTAGTTGTATTTTCCCCCCTGACTACTATATAACAACATATCGTTATATTATGTAACACGTTCATGTGCTTACCGCGTAAATAACCGGCTACCGACATAGCTACTTGATCACACCCTTTCTGGGATCGAGTAGCCATGAAACGTTCGGTAAAAAAAATCGCTTGTTTGGGGGGCGGGGAGCTATCGTAGAATCATTCTTCTTTCCAGTTTCGCTGTTCTTCTTTTCGGTTGGCCATTCTTGACCCTTTTAGAGCCCCCGAACCCCTCACTATACTAAGTCCAAGTAATTTTGTCCCCCAAAACGGGTTTCCAGTTGTAAAGGGGTTAGGATCGAGTAAGTATGAAACCTGGTATACTGTATCACTCTTTACAGACCCTATTCTCAACTTGTTTCTGATACCTGGTATATAATGCATCACTCTTTACAGACCCTCTTCTCAACTTGTTTCTGCTTCCAATTGTTGCTGTTGTCTTGGGTCGGCGATCAAATCAGGCGAGCAATTCGGAGATCACTCTGACAGACTCCATCAACATTCGTGCACACGGAGGAAACCTGGTGCTGAGGGACACGCAGGTCTTCTCCTGGGACGTTACTACCGGAGACTACGATATGAACACCGACGACGGTCGAGCGTAAGAAAAAAATATTAATAATTAAGCCATATTTCACCAAGCTTCAGGATAATTGGTGTAGTCGCATGCATGCTTAGACTATATTGTGCCAGTACATGGTAGAGCGCTCTGGTCCATTCGATGCGGGGACTGAGGACAGCGGTAACGTCCGGATCATCAATAGGGTAAGATTTTCACACATAGTCTCTTCGTATTAGGTCGGGTGATGTATTGCAACCACAACCAGAAAACGATTGATAGAGGCATGGGTGGGCCGGGGCGGGGGGGAAGGCGCATCGAACGACCATTTTGGCCGTGTGTGCTTCCGTGTTTTAGTGTGAATCGCCCACGCAGTCAGTGCGCGCTCCATTTGCGCTCTTCGCGGGTTACCTTGCTGTTCTATCTGACACGCCTTCTCATGCTTATTACTCTTCACCGTGCACCATCGGGCCGCTTTAGCCTCCGTTGGTTCTGTGCTTTTATTTGTGTGCTGATTGCCTTCGCATTAAACTGTCATTTCTACATGACACCAGCACACCCAGTGTCCTTCGTGGTTAGTCTATGCTCGAGGCTACGATAACGGGGGTACCCCCATTTCCGCTCGGATTTTTGCCACTCCCACGAGTAGCCCTGTACCTCACAGGCAAGAGGAGACATGACGGGGCTACTTTTTGTGGCGCGGCGTAACTTACCATTCCATTGCGTATTTATGTCGCAAGGTTGAAACCGAGGAAAGCTGAACAGATCCCAAGGAACAGGGAGGTCACTCGCGCAAGCAACCCCGAGGCACTGCAAGTAAAGGCTTCGAGACTGACCCAGCTACCGTAGCCTGCCTCCTATCCTATCCTCCTATCGTATCCTCTGTTCGATTTCATCACACCTTCTCGCCTGCAGTTCAGTTACATGCGCGCCTCTGGGTCGTTCTAACCACCGTCCGCGCTGTTTCGTTTTGATCGCATGGTATGTTCTTTTGCATGTGCAGTTACCTGAGCGCCGTGACAGAGTTTTTGACCGGCAGAGATATTGATACATGCCCCGGTGACACTAGTGCCGGGGAAGAAGGCTACAGCACCGGTCAAGCCCTCAACAACATGGGCATAGCAAGGATGGACATCTACGACTCTGAAGTCGCATGTGAGACGGCGCCACGACCACCCACTCGCATCGTTCGCGTTTTGCTTCACCAGACAATCTGAGCGCACCAGATACGCACGTTATTTCCATAGCTCCACACTACGCCATATGCACGATCTCCCATCTCCTCCGGCATCAATACAAAGATTGTATTGTTCTCGTGGTTTTATGCCCCTAGAGAGTATGCTGTCTCCGCGCATTCGATTAGAGATGGACAAACTTGTGCACCCAAAACGTCACGACAGCATCATCGCCGAATAACCGCCCACCCGACCGACGGTGACAGTTATACTTGACTTCGAAGTATCAGTATATTTAACCTCCCCAACCCTCACCATCAACAGTCTCGCCGACGGGACGTTTTCTTACAAAGAACATCAAATACAGGGCTAAGAAATTTTACCGTCCAAAGGTGTGGGGAACCGCATTTTTTTGAACCAAGCATCGGATACACGGTGCAAGAAGTGACCATGCCACAGGTTGCAGGTGAACTACATTTTTGAGTCTCACTGCCCTCCTCTCCCGTCCTTTCGCCCACCTGTTATGTTGCGTTACTTTCAGACCTCGGGTACAGTGCGAGCGAATCGTACGGGGTTTCCTACAAGGCTCGAGGCCTCTGCAAGACCCTGGAAAACCTGGACATCTTCGACGACACCCAGGACTTCGACTACGCGGTATACGGGGACATCTTGAACTCTGAATTGCACCACAACGTGAGTCTCGCGAGATACCCGCTACAATGTTGCAACTTACCTAATGGACAAAATCGCCCACCAAACCCTTAACTTGCATGTTACGTCGATCACACTTACGCTACACTAGTGATCCTCGTTCTTCTGTGTCTCCTTTCTTCCCGGTGCGAAATGAAACTCGCCTGTAGAGATTGACGCTTACTGTCTCGCTGAACAACGCAGCAACTTACAGCAATGTATAAGCCAAACTCCAACTCCGCCGAAACTACAAAATGTACTGTAGTACAGCGAGTATCACTCACAACTTGAAAGTATGAGTTTTGACGAAATCTTCGACCTCACAGCTAGAGTGCATTTTTATTTTTTATTGTGCATAACTGGTACAGTATAAAACCTGTTGGGCGCCATCCCTTCGGCACCGATTGCAAGTGCGCGCTGGGCGCTTGTACCTCGGCGATCTCATCCATGGCCATGCCCACTCCGTATCTTTGTTTGGTTTCGCCCCCGTGCACTGCTTGTTTGAACAACACAGTGGTTCGGGCACTACTCCTATGGCCACCAGGGGGGCAAGTGGAACTACAACGTGGTCCACGACAACCACGGCTACGGATTCGACCCCCACGATGACAGCGACCACCTCCAAATCATCGGAAACGAGGTGAGGTCCATATCTAGACATATGTTTGGATGATACGAACGTTGCGGTTGCCGTACGATGACCACGTAGCAACTCGACCAACACCAAACAGGTTGGCTAACTTGAACCCGCGAGAACCGTTGTTGGTCAGACCCTTTGATTTCAGACTATTTGAACTCTGCAGTCCAACGTGGTTTTCAACTTATATCGGGCCTCCGTTGTCCATGTGCACTAAGCTCAAGCGTCGTGGCACCCACCATGATGTTGTCCCGCGCCCACGTAATGCCACCAGTTTTCCGCTAAGCCGGTGACTCACGCCTTGCTGTCGTTTGCTTGCGTCTGTTCGCTTTCGTCGCCTGTTGATCCCCACTTTCTCCACACATGCCTGTTGCGGAAACCATTGACGGATGTTTCCACAACTGTATCTTCGGTTCGGGTCGGCCCATCAAAGGTGTACAACAACGGCGACCACGGCATCAGTGAGTATGATTTGTAGCGAACACCAAGCGTGGGGTGGTTCTGTGTACCGTGTACGTGTTTGCTGAATGCTGTGCCATAAAAACATAATTTCCCGCTTTTTTAAGGGCATGTTTACCATGGTGTGCACTAGCTACGGATACTGTACAGTGTTGTTTAGAAGCACACCTGGATGGAGTGGACGTCGAGACACTCCTAACAGTAGCATACGAGGGGCCCACGAGTTATTTGCTGACTCAAAAGTGTACCGGAGGCCGAAGATACACGCACATCCCACTCTAACGCCAATCGTTTTCCCCTTTTGCTCCTCACGCGCTTGTCTCCGCTACGCCGATGGCTCCCTTCTACGGCGTCTCGGCAATGTCCCTCCTCGGCACGACCTATTGATGACACTCGATGAACAGTTGCTTCGAAGAGGTGCACGGACGTCACCATCGCGGACAACAAGGTTAGGCCTGGTCTGCAGGTTTTAGAACGTGATGAGACCGGCTTCAGCGCATGGTAGTTTACTGCTCTGCCATCGCCCGACAAGAAAGTGTTGCTGTACGTCTTTGGGCACTTTTCAAGTCCGCTATGATATTATGGCGGACAAAGAAAGGCGAAACGCTCTCGCATCATCTGCTCTCTTCTTCTCCATCCACTCCCGAAGCATCTGAACGCGCCACTTCTTTGTTGGGTAGAAACTTTAGATTCTGACCACCACAGCATATTGGAGAGGTTAGGAATAACGAGAAGCAACACCTTTCCCCCCCCACGTCCGGCTTTCCTCACCCTTCTCGATGATTCCACTGGCAAATGTGTACAACGTACAACAACTCGGGAACAGCGGCAATGATGAGATCACGAAACACGCTTTGCCCTCTCGTGCTCACCTTCCATTGATTACAACCACGATCTAGACTGGTCATCGAGATATAATCGAGAATTTTCTCCGAGATGTTGTACGCGAGCTGTATCATGCTTTTTATCATCCGCCAGGCATGCGCGCAAGGGCCGTGTCGCACAGATCCCATCAGACCAATGTGTTCTAGATCCTGCCTGTATGTTGTGTGTTGCACATACGTGTCTGCTCCGGAAGAGCTATCATCTGCTGCTCCGTCCGAGTGTGTGTGCAACACTTTCTCACTCTCAAACCTTCTCTCGGTGGTCCCGTGTAACCCAGGTAGGTGTACAACAACACAACAGGCGGCATTGAGGAATGGTGGAACAAAACAATTTCCCCTTGTTTACCATTTTTTTGATGATCCTGCCTACAGGTGTACAACAACACCAAGAACGGCATCATGCTCCACCGCTCGTGCGACCGTGCCGAGGTGTATGGCAACTACGTGTACAACAACGGGGACGCCGGGCTGTCCCTTTACGAGAGCTCCGACTGCCTTGTCTACTCGAACCGATTTTTCCAGAACCCACGTGAGCAACAATGCATCGATCGGTCTAGACGTCTAGACTGCACCGTTAGTGCACTCTTTTTTGCCCTACAGAATGTTTTACAATGCTCGCCGCGGTCGGCTAGAATATATATGCTGATTGCGTTCACGAGAGGGCATTTATTTACGTGAGTTTTTTAACTTGCTGGGAGTGAGTGACGTTTAGTCACGCCGGCGTTGAAAGTTGAAATTCATGCTGCACATTTTTACTGTCGGAAGGCAAAAACCCACTATTGACTACCTGGTATTGATCACCAGTACTATATAACGCATGTTCACTTTTTAATAATTTAATGGTTCAAAGCGACGACAAAACCCGTTCTGATAGCCGTATGTACAGCATAGACGAAACAAACAAACCCGGCGAACGACGACAGCAGTAAGTAACTGCTGTCTCCCGAAATATGTATCGTCTCTCAACAACTATCAGGCATGTGATAGTCTGAGGTTTCTCAAAATAAATGTACGCCGACCCGCCCGCCCTTCGCTTTTTGTGTGAATTGCTCTTGCTTGGCAGGCGGCGTTCGGTGGAGCAACGGCGCCAACAGAAACAGGGTGTACGAGAACAAAATCAAGATTATCGAGGGCGGTGATTACGCTCTCTACATGTGTGAGTTTTGATTTCTTATAACTTACTGGCAGATTAGACCTATCTATGGTTTTGTGTTTGCTCGAGATGGTGGCCGAGGGTACACTAGTGATTACGCTCGCTACATGTATGTGTGAGTGATCCAATCCTGCTAGGTGTTCTACTACTGTATGTAGCATCATTCCAACCCGACAAGACATGTATACAAGATATCTAGACTATGTCGGGACAGTTTGCACCCCAATCAGACGGCAGACTACTTCAATTGACTACGAATTTAGCTGCCGGGTTTCGAATCCCGGTAAGCTTACCTGCTGTCTTGGTGTGTATGAACAAACTCAAGATGACCAAGGGCAGTGGTTATTATGCTCTCTATACGCGAGAGCCGTCCAATATGTTATCTAGGTGTGCTTGCGGTGGGTAGTGATTAAACGATCTCTACATACAAGATGTGTGCCAGTTTTTTTGTACTCATGATTTTTATGACTGGTGGGTTCTGGAGTGAGTGTAATTTGTGTGCTCGCATTCATCCCTTCTCTAGATCAGTTTGCAGTACCTCCTCTTGGCCAGAGAAGCCGCCTATTAATATACCAGGTTTACGTGCACTTGGAACACTACTGAGTACCACGCGTAGAATCTTTTAGTAGCGGCGAACGTTTTCGGGGCCTCTTGCTCTTTGATTCATGTTGATATATTTTCGATGGCAATCCGAAATGTGCAACGTCGTTGTCAAAGGTACATCGATATCGTTTCCCTCTATCATCGAAAATAATCAATTATACCACATCGACCACGGAGGACAAAACACTGGAGTTACACTACCACATCGACCACGGAGGACAAAACACTGGAGTTACACTACCACATCGACCACGGAGGACAAAACGCTGGAGTTACACTACCACATCGACCGCGGAGGACAAAACACTGGAGTTACACTAATAGTCTATAACTTTATTCTTACACTAAATAACTTTATCCGTAGTCTAAATGAGCAGCTACATGTGTTTTCAATTTTGCAAGAGTTATTAAAAGCATATCACTCTGTTTCACAGCTGCATAGCCTTGCGGTAAGAACCATATGTGAGTAGATGTCCTGGTGAGGAGGCCCATGTTTTTAATTTGCAACACCACTACAAGGAACATACTACAAAAAACATCGCTTTAATAATTGCACTATATTCCGTAGCCCTGCGAGAAGATATATCGATTATACCGATACCATTTAAGCAGTCTTTTTAACCACTCGCTGCTGCCGTTGTGCCGTTTTCCGTTTTGCGTTGGCTCATGATGTCCTTGGTGCTTTTTAGACCGAGGCAACGATGAGCCCCAGGCGGACGGCAACGTTGACGGAAACCCCATCAACAACAAAATTTACAAGAACAAGATCTGGTCAGAGGTGCCTGAGGTACTGAGGATGAAGTACTCAGACACCAACGGCTTCTGGGTGAGCGCCAAAACGTCCCGTTGCTCAATATTTATTTGTTATCTCAACATGCCACAAACATACAGGAATATTTACATAGGTCTGAATATACCACAAACAAACGTGCTGCTTTGTAGAGGGCGCCTTGTCGGAGGGCGGTGCAGGAATAGTCCGAGGGAGCGGTCGGGCGCAATCGTGGTTGGCCGCTTAACCGAACGTTTCCTTCAAAGCGGCGGTGTGCCAGAGCAATATGACGCGCCTTATCGGGGGAAGCCGCCTTTTTACTCCTTCCTGATCATGAGCGCAATTCCTCAGTCGCGCTAAGGCGTTGCGAACGCCGTATATCGGGGGGATACCGCCTTACTCAGACCGCCTCAATGGGGGACTGCATTATAACCTGAAGCAGTTCTTCCAAGGTTCTTTTGACGCGAGCACACCGGAGACCGAAAGGGGGACTTGTTTTGCCCTATATTACTTTGATGAAGGAGTCGTTCCACTAGTAGTGGGGTTGAGCGTTGTTTCTGCCGTCAAGATGTTTGCCTGAACGCTTCGAAACCAACTCAACACAATATGAGGCTCCACGACAACCAAACGCAATACGAGGCTCCATAAGCAATTCATATATCCCCCATGATCATTTCTTGTAATAATGAAGAGCTGTTGAAATTCGAGCGAGCGACATGCTCCTGTTATGTACACTTGCTTCTTTTTTATCTTTGTCGTGTACGAGCCCGCTTTCTTATGTCGCCCCCCCCCCCCCCCCCCCCCCTGCGACACACACACCGCCATTTCATCAATCCACCCCCGGTTTCTGACGAGCAGCAAAACACCATCAAATCCGGCAGCCTCGCTACCTTCGAGCTCTGCAGCAACAACAAGATGATGGCCAACAACGTATTCCCCGACGGCTTCGAGTTTAAAGTGGACGACTCATGCTTCCACGAGAAGACAGATGTCATTGAACTACAGGGAGATATATGCGCATGAGGCAACTGCAGCATACCAGCAGCATTGTACTATATAGGGCAACTGCAGCACTGCAGCATTGCAGCATTGCAGTGTTGGCGGCTTTAAGAAGAAGGCACACGTCGATTTGCGACAGGGACATATAGGCGGGTTTCATAGTGACACCGCGGCAGTGTGCGTGGCGGTGCAGCAAGCTAGCTACCGCCTGTGTTTTGCTTCTCGTTGATGTATAGCACAGCGGCGCCCTCTATTGTATCGCGTCGGCCTTGATTGAGGGTAGCTCTTTCTTTGGGATGCAATGTTAATGTACGGGTGCAGCGGTGCAGCAAGCCAGTCGGTTCATTTATGAAAAACTTGGCGTTATTTCTTGTAAGCTCTAGTTGGAGAAGTTCGGGAATGGGGTGGAGCATCTCGGTTAGGCCGGAGTTTCGCGTTTTGGCTGTCACTCGTGGTGATCCGAGTATACAGTTTGAGGGTGTCCGGTTGCTGAACGGTGCCTGCCTTTGTTTGTTTGTTAGACCCAACCAATGTGCCCGGCTGCTTGCCGCAGTTTGACAGCCGCAAATTATGGATCCAACGAGTGTGTCCGACAAGAACCTGCCGTAGTTTGCTGCACCCAACGAATTTGTGGCCTGAGCATAAATATACGGGCCTTTCTCGGTTGCGTGTATCATAATAGGATTTTAGCTAGCGTGTATCATAATAGGATTTTTCATTGTATTTCGCAGTTGAGTGTTGTGTGGATCATGTCCCTTTACCCGGTACTGGTTCGATGTCAGTCGAGCGCGCGAGTTTCGAAGCCAGAGGCATCTGTATGGCTCCTACCGTGGATGTGTGTCGTCTATTATTGTGTCTGCGGCGATGTGGGTGTGTAACGTGTGACTTCTGTATCGTCTATTACTTTTACCTCTACGGTAGGTATGAGTGTGGCATCTACAACGGCAGATGTATACTACGTGTGACTTCTAGCTGTGTAACGCGGTTTGACAGTACGAAGTAGGTTGTGTATCGTGTATGGCTTCTAGTTGCGTGTCGTGATTTACCGACGATGCATAAACCTGTCGCCCCAGGGCAACATTTTTGGGGGATATCTCCACCTTCCTTTCGTTTGTTGTGCGGTTCGTTTGTGTGGCGTGGTGTATCGTCAGCTCCTATCTACCATCGATGGCATGCGGCAGCTCCGATCACCGTCGGATACCTCCTGGCACAGGCAGACCGCTTTGGCTTAGGATAGTAAAAAAATGCAGTGGGTAAGCAACTTGGGGGGGGGGGGGGGTTCGAGTGCATGTACTCAACGTCCACGAGTAGTAGTGTATATGTCACGCGATGTCGGTCTCTTACTTTCCCTCCGCACTTGGTGCGGTGTAGTGGTGGTGGTGGAGTGTTGTTTTGAGTGGTTTCAGTATGTGGTTCTTGTGCTTGTGCTGGCATAGTGGGCAAACCTCATTTGCAATGTTCGCCGCTATTTTATTTGTTGGGCGTTCGGATTCCACAGCTTCTCTCGTTTTGCGAGGGAACATCACAAACGATTTTATTGTACTGGTGGTCGGTGTAGAAATTTAGTGCCGTTGCAGAGTAGGTAAGGCGTGACCTGAGTGATCGTCGCGGAAAGCTCAGTTATTCTTGTTTTGTTTCAGACAAACGCGGCTGCTGTTGTTGGTGGTCTTGATCATCGATCAAAATATGTAGTCTCCATATGTAGTCTCCTCCCAGCTTTCTTTTCTAAGCTGCATACAAGTGAGATGTATTTTTTATTGTTGGAAGGGGCATGTATGTGAAGGACAGCAATGGGCCGTTAATAAAGCAATTTGTGAAAAACTCAAAACGAATTTAATTTTACCATTCAAACAGGACTCCTCCACCTTACGTTGCTGCGAGGCAGTGACATTCGTTGGTTGTTTAATGTGAAGGTTGTGGTGCGATAGCGGCAGTAGTACTGCTGCAAATGTTGTTACTGAGGGGGCCCGCAACGACGTGATTACTAACCCAGCCGGAAAGTTTCCAGCAGAGGTGCCCCAATAAGTCAACCACGGCATACTCCTTTCATTCCGAAAGCCTGAAGCTTCACGTACTCAGCGGTAGCTGAGCGGAGGACAAACACAGCTGCTTGTAGAGAAAGTTTAACCCAGCGCGCACCGTGACACTAACGCACGCAAAGCACACCCGTGCAGCAAACCGTCGCGCACATGGGATACCAGGGCGGACTTGCCCCCTAAATCTGTCCAGGGCATAATTTCTGTTGTGGCTATGACTCACACGGCTATCTCTTCTTATCCCCACTGGATTAACCGCAGCTCTTTACCGCGGCTGACAACTTCCTGTAGGACCCGACTGCCACGCTCTCGCGGCGGTGCCTCTGCATATATATGTCACCAGCCGCTATCTAGGAAGCCTCGCGGTCCTGCTCGCTACGCTCGGCGAGCAATCCCGAGAAAAGAGTCCCAAGAAGTTGACATCACTCGCTCAAAGACAAATTGCTTCCAGAAGACTAGTATGTACTGGTGGCTGTCGACTAGTCCCAAGTCAAACTAAATATACACCTGGTACTGATATAACCACCAGTATACCGCAGACCACTCGACCAAGTCTCAATATCAAGTCGAAAAATAATTAACTCCAGCTGTGAGATCGAAGGTTTTGTCGAATCTCATCTTTCTTTGCAAGCTGTCTGTGATACTTCGATCGCGCGTAGTAGTGCGTGTTTGTCCTCATTAAGAATATACAGACAGTGGGTCGGCGACTCCCCTTTTTAATTTTTAGAACTAAAGTGTAATTTGTAGCAGGGTCAACAGGGTGATGTTAAGCAAGCTGTACGCGGAAACTATAAAACCCGTTTAATATGTAGCTTATAGCGATGTCAACCAACATTCACAATCACCGTACATATTGGTTAAACCATGCGATTATTTGTACCCACAATGCAATCACCGAGGCAGCGTTGCTTGATATTTAATTACGTGGTTATTATGCAACTGGCCGTGATCAACCAACATCTTGAATACTACTTGATTGAACAAAATCAAGTAATCCTAGCCATAAATACATCAAGAGGCTGAAAGCTGTGAAGCAACGAAAAAACAAATATATATGGGAAGCTCGCAACAGCACGACAACAACGCCGGCAAGCTCTCCCCTGCTACAACATAGATACACCTATAACCTTCGATGCGGTCATCCACGTTGACGTGGCCTTGTCCGGAGCAGGGTCGGTAGGCCGTGGTGTGCTTGTGCCTCGAGGTCGACGACCGATCGTTAACTAAAAGCTGTAATTTTTGATGATCAATCTGCGCGAGCATCAACCCCCAATGAATGAATGAATGAATTGTCCGTCAGTAGTATGAAGATATGACAAGAATCAGCGGCATATATATATGTCGCATTATTTGTCGTTACAAAACTTATGTTGAAGTGTAACGCGTATCAAGGAAGCCCTAGCCGACGGGGATGTGTATGGTACGAGGATTCTCTGAACGATTCGGTACGAGCACGGGCAGGTCGTCAGGACGGACAGGCACTGCTACAGTAATACTACCTATGCTGTAAGAGTAGGAGATGTAACACACGTATATATATATATATATATCATGATCGCCTTGCCCTACACACTGCACTAATAACAATGACGCCCTTACTACATAATTGTAGTAGTAACATTTCGAGGACAAGCACCTTCGAAACAGCAGTAGCGTTGCTTTCGTGCTGGAGGGAGCAGGGGGAGGAGACATAGAAATGCCTATCGTTTCACAGTATCGCAGCGTCGCTTTCGTGCCGGCCAGTGCCGAGGAAGTAGACATTAAAAAATGACTCCTCCTGCTAGAAGTAGGCTATTATTCCGCGTTCGACAATGCCGACAACGTACGACCCCCGAGACGTGAGCGAGGGTTATGAAAGATGTTGACGTGTTCCTCCAAAATCCTGGTTTCTCGGGTGGCTTGTGTGGCGAGCGGTCGGGTGAGCCTGAGTGGCACTATTTTATCGCGATCGTAGTTTTCCGAACAAGGCTTTCGCCCGCTTGTTATGCGGTTTTAATCGTCAAACTATTCACTTGAGGAGCTAGTCTATACCTTGTCAACTACCTAACCGAAACACTTGTTTCGTGTACTGAAAGTGCAACACCCGATCACCAAACCCATCGCCTAGGTATAAAAACATAATAATATTGCTGAGCGAGAATCGCACTCCGACGGTTTTTTAGTTAGTATAGACTAGGTCTAATACAATAGGTCAAGAATAGGTTGAGGGGTCCCGTCGTTCAGAAAAACGTTTCACCAAAAAGTGGTACGTGCCTCTGTCGAAGCGAAAACCTCCCGACGATATTGGGTGAAGGGGCCCAGTCAACCCGAAAATATTCTAGCCATTCATTAGCAGCTACAGTACGTACCCATATGTTTCGTAGCACACGTCCCCACCCCCCTTAAAAGGGGTGGGAAACGGCGGGTTCCATATCACCAACCATGGAAGGGCAAATGGAGCACTTACTTGACGGAGCGGATGCACATGTCGCAGAAACACGCTGCCGTCGTGAAAAGGTCTTACCGACAACCCGCCGTGTCGCCCGGCAGAATCTGCTAAACGAAGCAAGAAAAGGTGAAATAAGTTGTATTAGCGAAATAATGGCGAAACTCACAGCGCTGCATACGATACGACCTGGGTTATCGCTGCAAGCAAGAAGAAAAACTTGCGTTTAGATCAACCGGCGAGTCGAGAGGCGTCAGTTCAAACATAAAACGATGATGGATCAACCTCGTTCACAAAGCTCAACACAATTTTACTCATAGTAGTGGGAAACATCACCCGTTGGGCGAACGTGTTGAGTAGATATTACGCGCTTGGGCAAACTAAGAAAAAAATGTTTAGACGCGGCCACTCCCTAGGCAGGGCAAGATACACTATCATGTACCGTGCTCTTTCCACTGTAGAGTGCGCACGGGAGCACACATGCTTAATTTGTTCCGAAGGTTTCCAGGCTGAGGCATCGTATACATATGGACTCCCATTCACGCCGTGAAATGTTTACAACCACGGCCAATTAACGTAGCATGTGGCGCTCACTTCGCCACGGATAATATCCGTTCGCAAGAAATTTAACCCCCAAAGGCGTTGGGGGTCGCGCAGCGAAGTAGCTATACACCGTACGCCCCGCCATCGTTAGAAACCGATGTCCAAAAGGGGATCACTTACCTATCCTGTCGTGAATTGGGTACCGAGCAACAAAATCCCCCCTCCCAACAGACTGGAGAATCGGCAATATTCGTCGCTATTGCGATACACGCACGTACGTGGCGGCTGAAATACAACACGCATGTAAATTTATTGCCGTGGATTGGATGACCGCGTTTTCTGGATACCACAGGGATATCACTAGGTCGGGCCTAGACACCCATTTAGAACTGTACCCAGGTACGGTATAATATTGGGGGACATCCTATTCGGAATCAGCAACGAACACATTCGTCAGTTCCGGACAGCCCGAAGACAGTCCCACACACTAAACCAACAACCTCGTGAGCGCTTGCCACTACCATAAGGTTGCCGTGCAGCTCACGCCGCTTTTCTATACTTTTCGACAGTTCTGTCTATTGACGAAGAGCCTCGTCGGGCAATCCGTGATGGCCGCTGAGGCATTCACACAGACAGGGTGTTTAAAAAACAAAATGGGAGTAGTAGTAGCAAAGCAAGATACTCTTGAAGGCAAAAATCAAAGTCAGTCAAGCGTCCCGTACGTCCGAATGAACGCCGATTGCTTGAATTCCACCAGCTGCGCAGTCCTATCGTGTTCACTACCCAACCACGCTTGGTGTCACGATCAGGCCGCAACCGGGCCAATCGTGCTCGTAGGTTCCCGTGGCCATGACGATGACGGTTCGATACACTGTCAACTTTTGCGCAAGAGCCCACGACAGCAGCCTCGGGTACTCCATGGGGATAGGAAATCTGCGTAACGTGTATTCATAGGGCCACGGCGGGGGAAGCAAGGCGTGAGAGCTGTGCGCGCCGATTCCTGCGCCTTGAGTCTAGGCGCACCGTTCACCCAGAAGCCTATTATGTGCGATCATGTAAAACAAAGTTGACAATGACCTCTCGTAATTCTGCCCAGCTCAACACGAAGTAAGCACTACACCCCTATTTATCGCACCTTGGGCAAGCCAGTCCGCTCTCGTGGTGCAGCCTCGAAGTTTCTTGGTACATGGCGCAGAACACGGTCTGCGAAACCGACACCTGGTGTCCCTCAGTTTGGAAACCTAATACGAAGTGAGATTGACACCGCCCCCATCCCACAAACCCCAAAAGACGAAACAGTTCAAGAACGGCAAGTGACGAGGACACGAATGCCAAGCAAACATGAGTGAAAAAAATTCCCGTCACCACCAGAAGGAGGGCGCGGTCTCATGATGGAACTTGAGCTAACGTTCCGCTCATTGTGGTCGAGGAATAATGATCGCCGTGTCCAGGCCACCACAAGCACTGAAAACATCGTCTTCAAGCCCCATATTGGTGGCAAGAGCGTCCACTGGCCTTCTGAACACCAAACGTCTTGCGTCTACAACCGTACGCGCCATCATCGGCGAGAAAGAGAAAACCCGTCGCTTCGACGTGATCGAGGTCACCCGGTATCTGACAGCAAACGTCCTGCACGCCTGCCACGCTGATGATACTTCCGTACGATCTTGACGCAACTCCAAGCTGCAGTCGACCGTGTCCTATAATGGAATGCCCTAAATAAAAGCGATAGGCAACCAACGGCACGATTACACCGATTGATAGCGCTGGCTCCTCGTTCTCTAGCTTCAAGATACCAGTTGCGGTCGGAAGAGTCCTCTACAGACAGCATCGTCTACAAAACGAATTTAATCACAACGCCACACGCTGGGCACGACTCAGCGCGAGCCTAAAGTGCCAATATTACCGGTGCTGTAGCCAACCACCTTTCCGTCAGCGTCCCTAGCCATCAGCCTGTTTCAACGACAAACGTGGGAAGTGGCGTGGCACCGTCAAAGGGCAGGCAGTGTGCGGCGTTCCATACTTGGTGGTGAAACAGGTGTGCCATGGCGGTGACAATAGCCAAGGCGCGGTAGCTACTCCTTGTGCTTCGCGCTTGCGTTTCGGTGGCTGCAGTGTTCGTCAAGTATAGACATGCGGGTGTTTTATACCGCGCGATCTTCTGAAACAATCCATCTAGGCGCCCACACGATAGGCGACCAATTTGGCAACATCTACGCTATAATTTTCAGTGCAAGCTTTTACAAGCACGCTTTCATAGGTATTCTAGAGGTGCAATGTATGTCCACGCAAAGTGTGTGGGGGCGGATTCTGAGCTAAATCATGCAGTTCGCAGGAGGAAAATACAATCAGGCTGCCACCACTTGGGGACAACTGACTGGTTGCTGCGTGAGTTGTATAGCTCCGTAAATAATGCGAATATGTTTAATATCCAATATCAACTGCTGTAATTGCCGGTCTTGCCCAAGATGTTAGAATGTGAAGAAGAGGAGGAGGAATTACAAGAGTGCGCGGGGAGCATGCTTGCCTCAGCTCGAACGAAATAACGCTAAACATTAATATCCTGTCCAGCAAAAGGTGAAACCCGACGAGACGTGACCATCGGTCGTCGTTGTGGAGTTATCCCCGGGAGTAAATATTGTCCTGAACTCCTCATCTATGAAACCGCAGAAATTTGTGCCACATACCTAAGAAATCGGCTTTGGATGTGCCGCTCTGCTAGTAGTAACCGTGTGACACCTTGCGCTGCTGATACTTACGCACTACAACAGGTGTTTCTGTTTCCGATCCGCAGCTCGCGGAGAATCGTTCTGTCGGCGAATGGAGGTATTGCTACAAAATAACGTAAGTTTGGGTGAGGTGAAGCAACAGGACTCCACGCCAGTGGTCAGGAAGGAAATTCAAAGTTTGGGTGGGACCACCGACCGGCACAGGAGGCCTCATCCAATCCAATGGAAAACATTAAGTATTCCGCAACAGAGAGAAAGAATACCATAGTAATATCGACATCGAAGAATATGGTTCCAAAATTTGGAGCACATGTTGGAACCACACCTTCGATGAGATTCACTGGGGAACTGTACGAAGTGAGATCACTTGCGCCTTGTCTCCCCGTGAACCTCGATAAAATACGACGAACGAGTGAAAAATTTAAGACCATCCCACCCACCCTACAATGATAGTATGTTTCTGTAGTTGCCATCATTTCCAGGAAATGCTGTCGCGCTGAAGGCACCTCGGCCGAGGCACCTTCAGTGCGGATAGTAAATCCGCGGCCGAAGACCCCCTGCCCGCACAGGAGGCCTCATCCAATCCAATACTTGCATTAAGTGATTCGCAACAGAGAGAAAGAATACCATAGTAACCGTGGCATCTTGCGCTGCTGATACTTACGCACTACAGGTGTTTCTGTGTCCGATCCACAGCTCAGCAGACCACTGGATACTGCTGGGTAGCAAGGTAGCGATCCAATAAAACACCAAATCAAACGTTGCCGATTTCGATTGGCGCGCATCACGAAAAGCCCTCAATATATGCGGGCACTTGGTGTGCTAGTGATACAAACCCAACGGGCGCAAAACATTAGATACCGGCAGGTATCATAAGCGTCGACTAACTTCACACACGGAGAGTTACCCGCCAACATAACGGTGATATCTGGCTGCCGGTTCCACCCAAGACCTGCCCCGCGCGCCTTGAGGAACAGCTCCGCGAATTCCGGCACATCTCCAGCCGTCATTACCGCCACGGACAGGCCGTCCGTTTCTTCAACAGGATAAGAGGACCTCGAATGCGGCAGAAATCCACCGACGTACTGGCACGTGCGTTCGCCTGTGGTAATGGCAGTCGTCGCTTGAGAGTGGGGTAGCGGGGATGTGCTCAGCCCACGCTGTATAGCGGCGTTGACCACGTTGACTGGCGGTGCGTGTTGGACGTACTCACTCCATTGTCAGATTGCTAACAAGAATCCGTCGAAAAGATGGATCGGAGAATTTTGGGGGTTTCGTTATGTGTGGGATGGATCTCCACAACGGGATTTTGTGTTGTGGGTTTTTATGTGCCCGAATAATATCACTCCATTTTCGACTCTATATTTGCCTCTACCTTGTGTCTTCTCTGTGTCTCTTCTACGGCTACCACGCCAAGGGCTACCACGACCCATCTATATTGCAAGGGCTATCACGCCTTCACCACTGCACGGCTACCACGCCTGTGTATTTACATCCCGGCTATCACGCCACAGCACCGAGTTCCATTTCCGGGTTATCACACCTGAGCTATCACGCTTCACCACACACGTACCGGGTAAATCGGGTTATCACACCCGCCTTAGTTAGTAGTTTGTAGTTTACCGATCACCGGCTATTACGCTACCTTTCTCCTCCACCTACACCACCACCGGGGCGCCACACGTACCAACCTACTCCACACGCTAGCGTCAACGATCTTCAACGAACGAGTGGGTTGTGCGTTGCTAAGCGCCAATGAGGAGGACCGACACAAGACCTTCGTCGGGGGAAAGATTGAGCACCCCTCCCGGCGGAGTAGGCAACGGAGGAGAGGGACGCGAGTCCTCCTCCGCCAATGTACAACACCATGGAAGAGAGGGACGCGAGTCCTTCCCCGCCAATGAACAACATCATGAAACAACAGCAGCGGCAGCTCCATCAGCAACTTCATCGAACATGATCGCGGACCTAGCCAACGCCCTTCGCCAAGTACTGCAGATGACCAACGAGAGAGGGCCAACCGCCCCAACAGCAGGCACGTACGAGTCTAGACCCATAGAAATCCGTCAGAAAAATGAAATGCTTGCTTGGTCTGGAAAGTTTGAGAGCGGGCAAAGTGTTGGATCAGCTTTCCGTGTTTTCC
The DNA here is from genome assembly GCA_012845835.1 of Undaria pinnatifida. Classification (NCBI taxonomy): domain Eukaryota; class Phaeophyceae; order Laminariales; family Alariaceae; genus Undaria; species Undaria pinnatifida. The sequence goes on from JABAKD010000030.1 coordinate 15,314,046, forward strand.
GAGGTTCTGTTCTTTCCTGGGTCTCGGCTGAAGGGTTGATGGACGTATTGAGGGGAGAATCGATACCAGTGGGGGTTCCGGATGTAGACCTGTCACGACTCAGGAGTTACTTTGGGAAGGAGAGAGTAGATAAGTCGCTCAAGCTATGGTCACAACTTATCGCAAAAATCACAGCCCAACCAGTACAAGAAATGATTTTTGCTGCGGGGTCACCCCAAGAAGCGTGGAGGGTGTTTGAGTCTCACTACGCTGTCAAGAGTGAACATGAGAGGGAGATAGTAGAGGATGAATGGAACGAACTGAGGCAGAAGGAGGGAGAGAGCATCATGTCATTTTACGGTAGGGCAAAGGCCATTAGGATGAAGCTGGAATCATACGGAGATAAGCGACCAGACGCATCTATGTGCAAACATATTGCCCGTAGAATGCTACCATCTTTTAAGCTCTGTAGTGACCACGTGCTTCTCCTTCCCGATCTTTCGAGTCGTACCATGGAAGATTTTCTCAGAGAGCTGCTCACGAGCTGGAGCGCAATGGGAGATCAGGAGAAGAGAGAGAGGAGACAAGGCATGCCCTGACCGCAGCCGGCGTAGGTCGGGGCGACCGGGGTGGGAGGAATGCTGGTGATCGGGGGTATGGGGAGCGCGACCGAACGTACACATACTGCGCGCATCACGGCGAGGGGCAAGGCCACAACACCCCCGAACGCATCGTCATGCGTCGAGAATTCGACAGATACTACGGTGATTTCCACGAATACCTGCAGTCGCGGGGACTCGGGCCGTACGCCGGACTCGGAGGAGGGCGCGGGGCTGAAGGTAAATATCGACAGCAACCGTACTCAAACGACTCGGGTGCGCGTTGGAGTCGGGGCCACCCGCCGGAGCAGCAGAGAACGCCGCCGCCAGGACACGGACCCGGGCCTGGGGGGTATGCGAACACCTACCATCAACCGTACCCCAACGACTCGGGTGCGCGTTGGAGTCGGGGCCACCCGCCGGAGCAGCAGAGAACGCCGCCGCCAGGACACGGACCCGGGCCTGGCGGATATGCTAACACCTTCCCCGGAGGACGTGGTCACGACCGCCATCATCATTCCGGCGGGCGCGGCCGAGGCAGGGGCGAGGGCTTCGGACAGGTGCCACCATCTAATTACCCGTCTAATTCGCCGCCGAATTTTGCGCCTAATTTACCGCCTGGAAAATCCCCCAACGCACCGAGGTACGCATTTGCGGCCGATTATCCCTACGAAAACGAATACATGGAATACTCGGGGTGGGGGGAACCAGCGGGGCACTGGTCACCATCACCGACGGCGGAGTCGGGGACCCCCGAGCAGCAGCAGCAGCAGCTCCAACAACAGCAAGAGGGCACGCCTCCTGCCACGTCTACCTCTGCTACTGCAACTCTCTCTTCTCCGGCTCCCGGCGCAGCTCAAGCCAGCGGAGCTCCTCTGCAGCTTTTCATCGCACGTAGTGTGCAAATAGGCAAGTCTGAGTCTGGTGATTCTGTTGCTGTAGATCGTGATGGTGTGGTGCGTGGTAGCGTTGTAGGACGTGTTGAGCCAGCGTTGATTACACGTGTTGCTAGCGCCCTTCGGTGTACCCCGGGGCAACCTAGGCCGTATGGTAGCGAGGAATGGGATGCGGACTCGGGAGCTAGTGCGATGATGTCCAACAACAAAGAGGGCATGTACAACATTCGCTACCCTACAGACCAGTACATACAGATTGGAGATTCAGGGTTGATTAGAGTCGAGGCAATCGGGGACGTCAATTTAGTGTTTCACCAAATAGATGAACACGGAAACCCGGAGGACGTTGTGGCGTGTGTGCAAGATGTGATATATACTCCGTGGCTTGGCTTTAACCTTTTCTCGATTTGGAAGGTGGCTCATAAAAACTCCTGTTCTGTAAACCCCACTGGTACGCAAGCGGGAAGGCTCCGCTTCATTCGGGGATCGGCGAACGACTCCCTCTACGCCACCCGACTACCCCCTTCTCCGTTGCCAGTGGATGTAGCGAATAAGAGTGCCCCCGAGTCTTCCGCTTGCAACCCACCGATGCCAGTTGGCGCAGTTGGTTCAGTTGGTGCTTCGCGTGAGAGTGCATTCTTGTCTGCTGCCTGCATATCCCCCACGGTTCCTCTTAGTGAAAACAACCTCGTACAACCTTCGAGCGTTGTGATGGCTTCTCCCATGGAGTTGGAGCTTGAGCTTGAGACTGCTTTATCCCACCCCACTCCGTGTGATTCAAGTACGGCATGGATTTATCGACCCCAGAGCATTTCTGACGAGAAGACCGAGGCGTATGCCGTAGAATGGGACATTTTCGACCGTATGATGCAGGATAGAGAAAGTGAAGAGTGTGCACTTGCCATTTTGGGCCCCGGGAAAAACCCTTTCCACGTTGGCAACGATCGCAAGCGAGTCGATATTAACGTGTTCCATGACCGCGCCGGCCACCTGTCTGAACCTATTTTGAGGGAATCTGCTCGGCAGCGAGGGATCACCCTCACCGGACGGATGGAACCCTGCACTACGTGTATATCGGCGAGGGGGACGAGAGCGGGCGTACCGAAGCGAAGCGAGGGACGAGCGGGGAAGGCGCCTGGCGATCTCCTACATATCGACATGTGCGGGCCATACACCACCACCATAGGCGGCAACCACTACATGTTCTATGCTGTCGATGCTGCAACGGGCTACATCGCGAACTACGCCCTGCGTCGCAAGTCTGACGCCGTAGCCGTCTTCCGGCGGTGTATCGTCGACCTAGCCCACAAAGCGGGGACGAGGATACGGAGTGTCCGTGGCGACTGCGATTCGCTCTGGACCAGCAAGGACTTCCGTGACTTCTGCTCCACCATGGGAATCGCCGTGCAGTACTCCCCCCCCGGAGCGCAGCAATACAATGGGGTAGTGGAGAATGCAATCCAGCGTTGCAACAAAATTGCCATGGCATCTCGCCGCGCCGCGGAGCGACGCTTGGGGCCGGGGGGGTTCTCGTGTGTTCGCGGCCTGGATGCTCGCGGGGACAAGCTCTGGGCGGAATCGGCGAAGGATGCCGCGCAGAAGCTCAACCAGGCTGCTTCCCCTTCAAATCCCGGTCGCGCGTCACCGCAGGAGCTGTTCATCGGCAAGAAGGGTGCTTTCTTGGTGGTGCCGTTTTTTCAGTACGGTTTCATGTACCGGGAGAGGAGGTCGAAGCTGGACGACAAGGCCGTGCGGTGCTACTTTCTAAACGCGGGCGACAACCATGCCGACTGCTGTGTGAAGGTACTCAGGGATGACACAGGGCGCGTATGCTACTCTAGCAACGTTACATGGGCGCCGCTGCCACAGTCGGGGGGGGGGGGGTTCAGTACTGCCCCTTCCGCGCCAGCACCGCCCACGCCGCCGGGGGTGTCATTCGAGATTGCCTCTAACAGCAGCGGCAGCTCCATCAGCAACTTCATCGAACATGATCGCGGACCTAGCCAACGCCCTGCGCCAAGTACTGCAGATGACCAACGAGAGAGGGCCAACCGCCCCAACAGCAGGCACGTACGAGTCTAGACCCATAGAAATCCGTCAGAAAAATGAAATGCTTGCTTGGTCTGGAAAGTTTGAGAGCGGGCAAAGTGTTGGATCAGCTTTCCGTGTTTTCCGAGGTTCTGTTCTTTCCTGGGTCTCGGCTGAAGGGTTGATGGACGTATTGAGGGGAGAATCGATACCAGTGGGGGTTCCGGATGTAGACCTGTCACGACTCAGGAGTTACTTTGGGAAGGAGAGAGTAGATAAGTCGCTCAAGCTATGGTCACAACTTATCGCAAAAATCACAGCCCAACCAGTACAAGAAATGATTTTTGCTGCGGGGTCACCCCAAGAAGCGTGGAGGGTGTTTGAGTCTCACTACGCTGTCAAGAGTGAACATGAGAGGGAGATAGTAGAGGATGAATGGAACGAACTGAGGCAGAAGGAGGGAGAGAGCATCATGTCATTTTACGGTAGGGCAAAGGCCATTAGGATGAAGCTGGATTCATACGGAGATAAGCGACCAGACGCATCTATGTGCAAACATATTGCCCGTAGAATGCTACCATCTTTTAAGCTCTGTAGTGACCACGTGCTTCTCCTTCCCGATCTTTCGAGTCGTACCATGGAAGATTTTCTCAGAGAGCTGCTCACGAGCTGGAGCGCAATGGGAGATCAGGAGAAGAGAGAGAGGAGACAAGGCGTGCCCTGACCGCAGCCGGCGTGGGTCGGGGCGACCGGGGTGGGAGGAATGCTGGTGATCGGGGGTATGGGGAGCGCGACCGAACGTACACATACTGCGCGCATCACGGCGAGGGGCAAGGCCACAACACCCCCGAATGCATCGTCATGCGTCGAGAATTCGACAGATACTACGGTGATTTCCACGAATACCTGCAGTCGCGGGGACTCGGGCCGTACGCCGGACTCGGAGGAGGGCGCGGGGCTGAAGGTAAATATCGACAGCAACCGTACTCAAACGACTCGGGTGCGAGGTGGAGTCGGGGCCACCCGCCGGAGCAGCAGAGAACGCCGCCGCCAGGACACGGACCCGGGCCTGGCGGATATGCTAACACCTTCCCCGAAGGACGTGGCCACGAGAACTGGCATCATCCTTCGGGCGGGCGCGGCCGAGGCAGGGGCGAGGGATTCGGGCAGGTGCAACCGCCTAATTACCCGTCTAATTCGCCGCCGAATCTTTCGCCTAATTTGCCGCCTGGAAAATTTCCCAACGCACCGCGGCACGCTTTTGCAGCAGATTATCCCTACGAAAACGAATACATGGGGTACTCGGGGTGGGGTGCAGCAGCGGGGCACTGGTCACCACCACCGACGGCGGAGTCGGGGACCCCCGAGCAGCAGCAGCAGCAGCTCCAACAACAGCAAGAGGGCACGCCTCCTGCCACGTCTACCTCTGCTACTACAACTCTCTCTTCTCCGGCTCCCGGCGCAGCTCAAGCCAGCGGAGCTCCTCTGCAGCTCTTCATCGCACGTAGTGTGAAAATAGGCGGGAAGGCTCTGCTTCATTCGGGGATCGGCGAACAACTCCCTCTACACCATCCGACTCAACGTTACATGGGCGCCGCTGCCACAGTCGGGGGGGGGGGATTCAGTGCTGCCCCTTCCGCACCAGCACCGCCCACGCCGCCGGGGGTGTCATTCGAGATTGCCTCGATGCCGCCCGCCGCTGCCGGTCCGCTGCCCGCGCACTCACCCAGCGCTCACACCTCGCCGCCACCCGGACCGACTGCTATGCCGCCCTCCGCTGCCGGTCCGCCGCCCGCGCACTCACCCAGCGCTCACACCTCGCCGCCGACCGGACCGACTGCTATGCCGCCCGCCGCTGCCGGTCCGTCGCCCGCGCACTCACCCAGCGCTCACACCACTTGCTCGAGCCCGCCTGCTACTGCAGGTACACCGCCTGCAGCAGCCACCTGGCCGCCATCACCGCTGCGATCGTCATCACCGCCGTCCGCGCACTCACCCAGCGGTCACACCTCGCCGCCGCCCGGACCGGCTGCTATTTCGCCCGCTGCTGCCGATCCGCCGCCTGCGCACTCGCCCAGCGCTCTCACACCGCCTGCCGCATGTTCGCCGATGCCGGAGTGGTCTCCCTCTTCCATCGAGGACGCCGGCTCGACGACATCGTCATCGCCGTCACCGGCGGCGACACCGGCCCCGCGGACGTACAGAAGGGGGCAGCCGCCGCCGGTCGCCGCAGGATATTCGACTCCGCTCACCCCACATGCAACGAGGATGCTGGGCGAGAGGGGCGGCGAGCGCGTGTCGGGAAGGACCAGGTCGGAGGGCCGTCAGCTTTCAGGCGTGCCGGAAGAAGCGGTCTCTACGCCGCTGCCGGAGGCGACGTCGTTCGACCACGGGGTGAGGCTCCTATCTCATGCGGGGGAGGATGTGCTGCTGTCGCTGCTGGCCAACCGGCGGGCCCTGAACGCGAAACGGGTGCTCCTGCAGGGGCACGGATCTGGTGAGCTGGGGGGCGGAGGCAAGCAGCATGCGGGGTCGGGGGGCGTGGAGGAGAGCAAAGGTGCACCGCCATACGATACCACGGGCGGGGAGGAGAGCGGGGGTAGCTATGGGTCGCTTGGGCCGTCGGGGCGGGGAGTGCCGCTTTCGTTCCAGTTAAGTCGTTGGGCGAGCTCAAGTAGTAATCAGGTTGCTATTACGAGAGAGACAGGGAGGCAAGGAGGTTGACTATTTCGCAACAGACGTACACGGAAGAATTGGGAGAGAAGTATGGTGTGGAATGGGGCAACGCTATCCCGATTTCTTACAACTTGGAGGCTTTGGGATTTTGATGTTGACGAGCCGAATCTTCTGTTTCCCTTCCGAGAGTTGATCGGTGCGTTTTTGTGGATTGCCTTGTTTACCAGGCCGAATATCGCGAATTCAGTGAGGGCAGTAGTAAAGTATTGCAGTGCGCCGAAGCTGACCCACTGGAAAGCGGCACGTAGTATACTAGGGTATGCAATGAGGACGAGTTCTTTTGAGATTTCCTTTCAAAAGGGAACGTTAACGGGGATTAGTTTGATTTCGTTCGCAGATGCCGAATATGCTTCGCGCAGTACGGACAGGAGAAGCGTGTCGGGGGGGGTAGTGATGTGTGCGGGGGGGCCTGTTTCGTGGTACTCCAAGACGCAGAAGTGTGTGACTCTCTCGACTACTCAGGCGGAGTATGTGGCTATGTCGGACATGGGGAAGGAGATTTATTTTTGAGGCAGGTTTGGTGTTTTATGTTGCCGAAGGCAAGGATGCCGTGTATTGCCATGTATGAGGATAACGAGGGTGCCATCCAAATCGCAAAGCACCCGATTTCGAACTCGAACTCGAAGCACATTGACGTGAGGCATCACTTTTTGAGGGAACTGGTAGAAAGGAAGGAGGTCGAAATTATCCACGTAGCGTCGCAGTACCAGCATGCTGACTTCCTCACCAAGGCATTACCTGAGAGGGAGTTTGAATTTCACCGGGGGATAGTGATGAATTTGACCTGATTTCTCTCTCGGATAGTGTTTGATTTTCTGACTTTCTATTTCTTACATGTTTCTTTGTTTTGTTTTCTGATGTCTCTTTATGAGGGTTCAAGGACTTGCATTCAAATTGATCGATGGAAAATACTGAATAGTATTTGAGTTTTAATGGTCATGGATGTGATGAGAACGGATTTGAATGTTTTTGCAAATGCAACATTTTTTTTTGTTGTCTGGACATGAGTAAAGAAAAACTCTGCAGTATTTTAGTATCTGGGAATGTGCGTTTTAAAAGGGTAGTTTGGATAAATCATGACAATGTTGCGAGTAGGGGGGCTGTTGGACGTACTCACTCCATTGTCAGATTGCTAACAAGAATCCGTCGAAAAGATGGATCGGAGAATTTTGGGGGTTTCGTATATGTGTGGGATGGATCTCCACAACGGGATTTTGTGTTGTGGGTTTTTATGTGCCCGAATAGTATCACTCCATTTTCGACTCTATATTTGCCTCTACCTTGTGTCTTCTCTGTGTCTCTTCTACGGCTACCATGCCAAGGGCTACCACGACCCATCTATACTGCAAGGGCTATCACGCCTTCACCACTGCATGGCTACCACGCCTGTGTATTTACATCCCGGCTATCACGCCACAGCACCGAGTTCCATTTCCGGGTTATCACACCTGAGCTATCACGCTTCACCACACACGTACCGGGTAAATCGGGTTATCACACCCGCCTTAGTTAGTAGTTTGTAGTTTACCGATCACCGGCTATTACGCCACCTTTCTCCTCCACCTACACCACCACCGGGGCGCCACACGTACCAACCTACTCCACAGTGCGGTTGCCGCTGAGGTTTGCACAAACTGGCGAATGTTCTGTCTAGCCAAAAACAAGCGTGCGGTCGAAGGCTTGGGGAGTTTTTGCGCTGAGACGGTATGGCGGTGCGGAGCGGTGCTTGGTGCTCGGGTTCTCTCTGTCGGACCACAGAATAAACGATCTGTCTAGAAAAGCCATCCACAGGGCGCACGACCAAATGGGTCTACATGTTGGACAAGACAGTGAGAGCAGGTATGATACCTGCAGTATCAGATAACTAAGCCGTTGGCCGAAGAGGAGCACAACCAGCCCACCATAACCCACAGCTGGACATTGGAATACATTAGCTAGCACTGGCGCACCTCGAAGCCGAGCTTGGCGTAGAGGGAGAACGACCAGGAGTTTGATGCGGCGTTCATTAAGATCTGCCGCAGCCAATAGAGGAAGAGGGCACGATACAAACGGCGTGATCAATTCAATCATCGGTCATGAGAGGAAGGAGGCAAGATACAAGCAACGTGAGCAGCTCAATCATCGGCCGCGAGGAAGAGTGAGAGAGTAACAGTCACACTCACGGCCACCGTATTCGAGTCAGGAAGCACAAAAACACATGCACAAACTAGACCCTGCATAACGAAAACTTGAGCAGTATCGCCCAGAGTTACGTGTCGTCTCACCAATGTTGAGAAGCCGAGCTTCTCCGCGTGGGCACACACAGCCATGAACGTCGCTTTTCCCTTTCCAGGAGCTAGTAATGCGACGGGGCTTATACATAGCTACGTTCGACCCTTTGGAATGCACGTCAACGAACGAGACGATAACGATCTTGCCGTCGTCGTTAGTGGCCGCGAAACCATCCCAGATTTGAATATGCTGCAATAGGAATGGTGACGGCGGAGTTGTGGCTATGTGGGCGACAATGAAAGATAGCCAATGAGAGAGCTGTCCAGCACATGTCGAGCAGGTAGTACAGTAGCGGCGGCGATGTAGACACGTTTCGGACGCACTTATCCGGTGTAGTATAGCCGATACAGTACACTATGTAAAAACACCTTAACCACGAAATCGAAGGCTTCGTCGGAACTGTACGTATAGCCAATAAACTCGGTGTCATTCGAAGGCGCTGTTTGCTCTCTCGCTTTGGAAGAAAAAGCAACACCGTTTCAAAATGTTGGGCTGTTCTATATTTGGGCTATTCTAGCTGACCTCAACAAGACTTATCCGTGTGCTAGTCTACGCGAGTAGGAACCACTCTTGGCCTGCTATTTTGGCGTGACAGGCATACACATATCGTTTACACGGGCAAGACCGACCCTGATATTGGCAATGAAGCGGTTAGCAGGTTTCCAAAGTCATCCGCAACCACCTCCGCCGCGGCCTTGATAGGCAAATTGTAATCCGTGAACGCCTTGGAAAGTAAATGAGTCACCTCAGCGATCTGGGTGTCCTGATACACCCGCGAGAGAGGGTGACGCGCAAATAACAGTTGACTCAGGAAGGAGACAAGGCGACAGGGTGCAAGACGAGTCGATGTCGTCAGCAGCACGAACCCAATATGAGTGGCTTAGTTCGATGGCGGATCACCTAACGAAATAAAACAGCCACGTCATAGTAGCTCATGCGTAAACGAGAGAGCATTAATTTAGCAATTTTGGGCCAACAGAGACTTTGCACTCAGATTAAGGCACATAGTTCGAGAAAAATGATTGCTGCAAAATGTAAAGTACCAGGTATAACTTATTAGGACTTTCTAGATTTGGTCAACATGAAGGCGTGGACTTGAGAAAAAGTGTAAAAGATTATCGAAGGAACCAGCTGCTATTCTTAGTGCATCGTGCAATTACATTGTGCTTTGAGTCGACTAGCAGCGAGATATTGTTAATGTTTCGAACAGCATCCCTACCGGTTGCTTTGCAAATTACTTGAAGTTCATGCGATAAGCTCGCTCTGCGGGTTACTTCCCCCCGCTACACTACATCGAATATGTGGACCATGTTGTTGGTTGTTGTGTGTATGTGTTGACAAAGTTTTCAGAAAAATGGGAACGGAGCCTAAAATGAGAACCAAGCGTTATCTCCAGAACCATGTGGTGTATCAGAGAACCGAAATGATCCTGCGAAACCCCTTGGCCAGCCCTGTGAGAGGAGCTCGTCAGAACGGTCATGCTCCATCTCATGCCTTCGGGTGGGCGCAAAAAGCGATATACGCTGGCTCTATGGTGATTTCTCTAGATGCTGGCTACCGAGGCGATGCCGAGGACTTCCAGCCTGAGCGACAGCTCATTCGAAGGCTGCTGTACAGCCCCACAGGACTGTCATTTTTTTTTTTTTGAGTTGTACACAATTGGTTTGCTTTCTAGAAAAACCCGTCCGTTCTCATTTTAGGCTCCGTTCCCATTTTTCAGAAACCTCTGTCGGTTGCAAATTGAAGTTCATGCGATAAGCTCGATCTGCGGGTTACTTCCCCCCGCTACACTACATCGAATATAATAAAAAAAGTGTTTAGTGGGCAGAGGCTCATGATTTTGTGCGACTGGCGACGACTGACGACTTGGAAACGTCAAGCGCTCCATGCTCAAGGGTAAAGCCCGTGACGAGCAAAGACATGCTTCTGCGAAAAAGCGAATTTTAGTAAAAACCTGAAAAACACTCTTCGCTAAGATTGACCCGAACCCGCCGGATGATGTTTGGGACGATGGCCGGTTGGGAGAACCCGCGACTTGGTCGACCAAGAAAGACATCGAGTTGTTTAAAGCCAAGAGGTAACCGACCGAAACCTCCCCTTTCTTTGCTGTTCGGGGTAGAGACGGTGCTATGCCCTTCGGCGGCTAAAACGGCTGGAAAGTGGTACCAGGGGATAGTCAAAGCGGCAGACTGTTTCACGGCGAGGTGGCGCAGGGCTGAGGTGGAAAAGAGCTGCATGCAAGCGGGGACGCCAAGAGGAAAGGCGAAAAGGGGAAGGGAAGGGGCGGGGGGAGGGGCAGACATACTGACACAGCGATGTCGATGAAAGCAAAAAATAACTGGCAGATCGTGCAGCAAGGCACCAATGTGACAAATCAACTGGAACCTGCGTGATATCTATTTGCTGCCCCCGAGTTCGAATTCGAGATATCTTTGGTTTTTGGTTCTTGTTTATTTTTTTGGGGGGGGGCGACAGCGGCAGCACTCAAATCGGGGGCCGCTGTCGTCGGGAATAGGACGGAGGAGGCAGGCCGGGTGGCTAGCTTCCCGGATCGTCTAAGTAACAGAGACCCGGGAGGCTATGCTCCTCGTGCTTCCCTCTGACACAAGATTTTTTCGGGTTTGCCTTGTTTATCTACTTCTTTATTTCGTTCTTTTCTATCTCGTAGCGTTCTGTTTCTTAGGCTTTTGCTAGTCTGCTCCACTTTTTAACGTAAAAAAGTTCGTAAAAAAAACGGCATCAATTCAGCGTTCGACTTTCCAGAGTGTATTTACAAGGGACTCGTCAAGTGCCGCTTTTTGGAGTACTCGTGGCTTAGGCTGGCCTTGGTTGGTGTGAAAGTGTCTGTTGGCTGAATAGTTTAACTGTCACCTGTCTGTAAACACATGACCCACAATCCGATCAGTAGACAGTATACAGCGTTTTCAGACCTCAAAACAACAACGTTGGATTGCATCATTATTTCACTGGCTTCGAGTGAAGCGAGGCCAATCTCCCCCAGCCCCGAATAAATTAGATGTCGCCTAAAACATATTTCCCTGTGGCATAGACTACATGTATATATATAGTCTATAGAAAACAGAAAACGGTACACCGTATTTGTTTGCTCTCTTTGACGGTGTATGGCATCCCAATCGGACGATTTTGGTGCCTGCTTCGCTCTGCACTCGTCCAACTGGCTTCTGGATTGAAAGTCAGAGGTGTGGCAGTGAGTTGTGAAGCGCCGCATCTTCGACCCATTCCTTGACCTCTCCGGGTGGATATAGTTCCAGCTGGTCTTGCAATGAATCTGCACATACGGCCCATCAGAGTGAGATAAAGTGTTATGGTAGCTCCTCTCCCCCGTCATGCCATTATGAGTTATAGCAAGAGCGTCCCCTCTCATTTCCTTGTAGGGTGCTATCGCCTGCCTGCCTGAATGAACCCGCCCCCTTCTATTTGATTGAGGACATTGGGCAGGCAGCAAGCAATATTACGAGTGATACAGAATCCACGCAAAGCTCGTGTGAGTGATCAGTACAGAGCCAAAGCCAGAGGCACTCCTGTATAGCAGTAGTCGGACTCTAGGACCATACTACCACTTATTACTACACCGGTATAGATAGGAGAAATCCGTCACAACAAGAAGCACCTTACATTGGCTGCGGCCAATGTCCACAGCACTCCTGTACCGGAGTATGACCACAAAGTCAATGCCTTCCAGCTTCTAGACTCTTCTCAGGTTGGCTTTCGCCGTTCTGTGGTACGGGTTTCACCGTTTTACGGCGTGCAGAACATCAATGCCGACCTCCTCAAGGTTGACAAAACAAGACCACGTCACCAATCACCACCACGTTCTTCCTACAGAACAACAACCTATGACCAACAGAGCAATGTCTGGGGTGAGACGACACAATGTAATGGAGCAATCAAGATTCGTCGCCGTGGCTTCTTACGGCCACCCCGAGTAGACGACGGGTTTACGGAACTCGGCGTGGGCCGGTCGTCAAGGGGCTGAAAAAGGTGTTGGTCCCTCTTGCATCCCTCCATCGAGGGAGGCAAAGAGCACATACGAGTGAGAGAAAGTCGACTGATGAAATACAGCACACATGCAATATTAGTTTCGATTAGATGCCAGCGCTTTGGTGACACAACAGGGGCTTCACGAGGCCGACGTTGACCCCGTTTACTGCTGGAAACAACATGGAACATTACTCCCCGGCGCTTTGCCCCCCAAACGCCGGAGGTGCAGTTCTAAGCGGACCAAGGCTACGGTGTAGGGGGAATACCCCTAGCTTCATTGCTTGGTTGAAGCCACTCGCACTAGTGACTCTCCACCTCACGGGCAAGAATGATTTTGAGTCATCCCACGGTACGGGGAGTGCAGCTGAATTTTCCGAGCTCCTAGCGCGAGGAGCTGAATGGATATCTCACCCGAACTATGTCTTGGAAGGCATTCGCTCGCGCAATCCGACCAATCCTACGATGCGCTAGTCCAAACCCAAACATATTATCACGTGACCAATGCTAAGTTACGGGGGTTTATGCTGCTTTTACTATTACTATACTATTGGGGCCTTTCTTTGCGGTGGCTGAGGGTCGCTCGCGCGAGTGATCTCCCTGTTCCATGCGGACATAGGGCTTTCGTGCTGTTTTAATTTTTTTACATGGATCTCCAATGCGATGGTTAGCTGCACTATCTATGACGCACTGCGCCAAACAAAACTTACAACAACACCTGACGTGTTGCCGTCAGTGAGGTACAGAGTCGCTCGTGGGACTGGCTCAGACCACAAGAGTAGTGAACAATTGGGGCTACCCCCAGGCCGTAGCCTTAATCTCGTCAAAGTACGAAACTAACCGGTAGTTCCTCACTTTTGGGAAGACCTCACCGCCAGAATGCCAGAACGTCATAAACGTTTTACCCAAAAAGTGCACCCCCCGCCGTTCCTACCGTGGGAGGAGTCTGTTGCCCACCGTTTTCGGCTGAGCGTAGCGTACCATTCCGTTACAGACTCATGCCTCAAACAAAATAAAACAACCCAATTTAGCTTTAGACGGCGACAAGGAGCAGGGGGGTTACTCGCGCGAGTGATCCCGAGCCACTCCAAGAAAAAAAAAACAAAGCGATTTCCTCTACAAATAGCATTCGTCAGTGCTACTCGAACGGGGTTAAACCCTCCAATGCAGTCAAACTGCAGTCCCGATAAACAACCATCCCAGTGGCGTTTTCCGGCGCCATCACGCTACCATACAGCCCATCGCGTTCTCTAACTCCGACTTCCTAAGGTCCCTCATCTGCCAAGAGCCTCGGCGTGCACCTCACACAGGGGCTTCCTCCGCCAAGTGAATCCGAGCTCTGGGAACAACATCCAATGTTTTTTTTTTGAGCGCCCTCCAAGTGTGAAGGTCGATTATTTGAATGCCATTGCCGGCCGTCCAACGGTGATCACCATCCAGATGCGCTCGGTGTGACAACCAGCTCGCAACCGGGCCAAGCGTGCTCGTAGACCCCCCTGGCCATGACGATGACGGCTCGATACACTGTCAACCTCTGCGCGAGGGCCCACGACAGCAGCCCCGGGTACTCCATGGGGATATGAAACCTGCGCAAGGTGTCATGATAGAGTGGGCGGAGGGAGTGAGCTATGAGAGCTGGGCTCTCCAATGCCTTCACCTTGGGTCTGGGTACGCCTTTTTTTGAACCTTTTATCCAATATTCCGTGCAATCATGTAATCGAAGGAGTTTTAAACAGTTATCAGTGCCGTCTCTGACCCAAGCTCCACTTGCCGCGATGCAATCACCACACCATCGTGTACTTCACCTTGGGCAAGCAAGTCCGCGCTCCTGGTGCAGCCGCGACGCTTCTTTGAACATGGCGCAGAACACGTCCTGCGAAACCGACACTTGGTGCCCCGCCAGGAAGAAGCCTGTGTCTCCGCATCGCCGCCACCACCCCAAACCCCACCCACGTGAAACCGATCAGAGAGCGGAAAACGACGAGGACAGAGAGATGCAAAAGAAACGTGAGGTCGTGAGTTTGTGGCCCACTTCCTTCTGCCCGTCATAAGCAGGGATATATATATATATATATTATGTACTTTAGCAACATTTTATCGAATCATCAATGCATCTTTATCAAGGGATTGCGGATACCATCAACAGGCTACTGCAAGCCCAAAGGCACCTTCAAGCCTGGCGTTCAAGGCAAGAACAGCCAATAAGACCGACGCGTGCTACGATAGTGGTATACCTTTTTTTGGCGAAAACAGTTTCTGAATGGCGGGGCTCCTCAACCTACTAATACTATACTATACTAATACTAATACTATCGTCGGAAATAGGCCATGTTTTCGCGTGATTCTTTTTGTGTACCTAGGCCATGGGATTGTTTATCCCGTAGCAGCTTTATTGTTCTCCAAATCGGTTTTCTTGAGCCCCTAAATTGAGGAATCCTCGGAAAAACAAAAGCGGTGCGCCTTCTATCGTAACACGCGTCCTACGCTACACCAACGGCACAATCGTAACTACAGTACCGCGAGTCTAGCTGTCTACCTTAGACCTTGAGGGTCTCATCAACAGCGGCCAAAAAAACGACAAACGCGAGCTCATCCACCATGTAGGAAATATTCTAGCCGCACGAATACCACTATGCCTCGTGCGCATGTCGTACGCCACGCCGCATTGCCCTTCTGGTACGCACGCTGCCCCAACAACCCGGGTTGCTCGGCCCAACGGATTATGTTGTCGTCGCCTTAGGTATATGCTTTCTAACCGGAAGAGCCCCGTATCACAGACGACATCCCCATTGAAATGAAGAGAAATGACACGCCAATCAGGACTTGTCATGCTTCAGCGTGCGAAGCTGTTCATAGCACTTCGTAGTACCTGTGCTGTAGCCGACCACCTTTCCGCCAGCGTCCCTAGCCACCAGCCTGTTTAAACGACGGACGTGGGAAGTTACGTTGTCACATACATACAAGCGAGAAGCCGGTAGCGTAACAGGCATGTTCTGGTGGTGATGATATAAAAGTTCCAGGTGTCCATACGATAAGTGCCGTGGGAATGTAATACCTTCGCGCTCATGCGAACGCACATATTGACCAAAACATTCCTTAGCGAATACCCTTCATAAAGCGGTGCACATGTTACGAAGGACGTACCTCACACGCCGCCTGCGAATCGCGCGGATACCTCACAGCAGTGTTCTATTGCTTATATGCCATTTTCTACGATAGGCGCGTGCTACGGTGTAGGTGAACCTCATTTTTTCCGAACAACCTCACCGTAGGAGCTCCATCCACCACCCAAATCTAGACTTTGACAAACATGTTTCACTTTACATCGATGGACACTCCCACTTGCACTCGTTGTACGACGAATAACCTAGAAAACTCAGACAGGGTTCGAAATCCACTCGGCAGTTACGTCAGTTGAGATTCCCGTCACACACAAACCATTTGACCCCAAACCCTGCTACCTCTGGACCACCGTAACACGCATCGGTACGGGTAGCACCAACTTTGTCTTGGGCTCCTCGCCGGATATCCAGACGCGCTCGAAAATATGTATGCGAGAAACAAGGGGAGTGCAGCCCGCTCAATAATCAACGCATGCTACGATAGAGGCTGCAGTTTTTGCTTAATACGTTTTATGAATGAGGGGACCCCTTGATCCACCTTGACCCAAATTCGTGGGAATGATATGTGATTCTCGGCTAGCAAAATAATTGTTTCGCGTACCAAGGCCACGGGTTCGCTCATTCATTCATCGGGTTGCACGGTTCAGATTGCTCAAAATGCTCAAAATAAGACCATTTTGGGTGAGGTATGGAGCTCCTCAAGTCAAGACCCTTGCAGGGAAAAAACGTTGCACCTCTATTGCACCATCAACTGTTAGTATCGTGTGTCAACCCCGCGACCTAAGTAGAGAACGAGCAGTATCGAGCCACACAGAACGAGTACACGAGAGGATGATGCCGACGACATCGAGTAGCTCCTGAGTTAAGGATCCCCATCAACCAGAAATGCTTTGGCCTGGCCAAGAACCGTGTCACAGTACCCCTATCGCGGCGAGCGTCTTACCACACCATTACCACACCACTGATGATGTCAAACATTGGCATTGTAATGCGGATAAACTTATCGACTCACGTGGCATACGGGAGGCCGGCTGCCACCATCCCGGCGATGTCAGGCTGCCGGTCCCACCCGCTGTCGGCCCCGTGCGCTCTAAGGAACAGCTCCGCGCATTCTGGTACGTCTGCCGCAGTCATAGCCGCTAAGGACAGAACATCCGTTTCTACAGAAGGAGAACAGGCCTTCGAAGGCTGTAGAAATCCGCCCACGTACTGGCATGTGTGTTTCGCCTGTGATGATGAGTAATGCCGTTGCGCGGGGGAGAGGGGGGTGCTCAGCCCGCGCTGTATTGCTGAGTTGTCCCCGTGAACTTTCGGTGTTATCGGTATAGACTAGAGCTCCGCACTATTCAGCACACGTTCGATTCGTGTGCGTCGGATCAAAGTGTTGCGGGGATTACAGAGAAAAGTGCCCTATGCTGCGACGCTAAGCGGCTCCCGGCGGTGTGTGATCGGTGAGCTCGGTTTTGGACCACGGAGAAAAGGAGGGGAGGCGACACAAACCATCTGCCGGTCGCGCGACGTTATGGGCCCGTACATTTGACCAGGCAGAGAGAGGATGCAGCTGTGGTAGTACGTGGAGGCTTGCTGCTAACAGTACGGTGGATGTGCACGTAAAGTTTCCTCATCTCAGATGATAAACTATCCCTACGTCTAACACATGGCCTGACTCTGAGACCTATTGAAACAGAACACATCCTGACGAACAATCTCATGGCCTAGGCACACAACGAATGATATCGTACACACAGAAAAAAGTGGGGTTTGCTACGATAATCGACGGTTTTTCAGTCTAGTTGGTCTTATTGAAGAGTCCCGTTGATCAGAAACGTCTCGGCCCCAAAGGGGTACTGTATCTTTATGGCGCCCCCGAAGTCACAATGTTTCCGGTCAAAACGAATTAAGTACTGTACCCCTATTGTGCCCTGGCAATCGGAAACGCTTTGGTCAAAAAGTACTGTTGTACTTAGCGCAGCACAAATCGCTGCACTATCCGTACAATACACCACCGCTCTCTCTGAGGGAATCATGGCCACCGCGATACACGCAGCTGCACATTGGGATCAAGCAGCAACTTCTGTTCCCCCACCTCGAAGCCGAGCTTAGCGTAGAGTGAGAACGCCCGTGAGTTTGAAGCCACTTGCATCAGGATCTGCCGCAGACAGAATAGGGACGAGGCACCATGCATCCACGTTAGCAATTCAACCATCGGCTACGAGGAAAAGTGAACAAGGTAAGAGTTGCCCCCATCGCCACGGCACTCAAGAAAGGCAGCCCGAAAACCAGCACAACGACTATTCCCTGAAATATACCAAGACCATCTTCCTAGACGGTATCTCTCCGAAACACCTGTTGCCTCACCAAGGTCGAGAAGCCGAGGTTCTCTGCGTGGGCGCACGCAGCCATAAAGGTCGGTTTCCCAGTGCCAGGAGCTAAGGCTGCAACGGGGCCCAGTAAGGCCACCTTGGATCCTTTTGCTCTCACGTCAACGAACGAAACCCCGACGATCTTGCCTTCGTCGTCAGTCGCTGCGACACCATCCAACGACTTGCAAACTCTGTCAAAAAGACGGTGACGTCGACATGGCAATGATAACAATGGGAAGGCGGGAGAGGGTCACTGCCGGAGTAGGCTAGTCTAAATGGCGGGTAGTAGATGGTGCGGTAGAGGTGCCGATGGAGAGGGAGACGGAGACGGTTCGGACGGGCGCCCACCGCAGGAAGGAGATGTCTGTTGGAAGAAACTACCCAGCTCGGCGCGTTGTTCGGCAGAGCGTTGACAAATTCACTCTTGCTTTGGAAGCAAGAAAAACATAGCCTTGTCACTGAGAAGTCGAGCTATTGTAAGATTACTATGGATAGGGTGAGGGCTAGGCGCAGGAGTAGGTGTTGGTGTTAGGCCAATGGTCCCTGTTTCTGCGCCTCCTTGCTTGAGGAGTTATCTACCCCACACAACACACAACACACACGACACACACACATTGAGAGTCCCTCAAGCGACGAAACTCGGGAAAAAATAGTCGATATGCCTCTGCCGTCGAAAGCATCCGGTATAGACGGGCGCTCACAGTAGCAAGGCAATACGTGATGAAGAATCTACTCAGCTTGGCGCCGTTCGGCACAGCGTTACTTGTTCTTGCTTCGGAAGTTAGGACAGCTTCTATTTATTGCGACAGTCGAGCTATTTCAGGCGCCTGCTACGATGGATGGGCGTAGAATCACCAAATATTTCTGGGTGTTCTCTTCGCTGAAGAATCTACCTAACCCGCCCAAACTCTGAGCTAGCTGCGCTGCTGCATGCTACGGTAGAGGTAACAGCAGCTTTTTCTGGGGAGGTTCCTGATATTATTATGGACCTCCAGATGATCCAAAAATTGTTTTTTGAGAACAAAAAAGTGCAACCCCGCGAATGAATGAAAATATCATGGCCTAGGTGTAAGACGAAAACAACTTGAATGCATGGTACGATTACTTTCCAGCGATGTCAGGGTAAAGAACGTAACACGAACACAACTTAACAATATGATTATGACATTCCATCGATATTGCCTTTATGATTCCCGAAGTTCAGAAACGTTTTGATTTTTCTAAAATTACTCCCTATATTGCAGCAGGCGCCTTCTAGGTGAGTCGTTCTACGGTAGCCCGCACAACTTTTCTTTAACGAAATCGCCGGTTTTGAAACCAGTTCCCGGCCGTACCTCCTCAAATACGGTGCCCCTTGCCACCCCTACGTCATCGTTCGATAGTAGTACTAGTATTAGTCCTTTGCAAACAAGGAAATATATACGGAGATACTATTTTTCATGGCACCCTTCTTCGTGTCGAGCAGCCATGAAGCGTTCGTTGAAGAAGATCACTGGTTTGGGGGGGGGTGCTATCGTAGTAATAATCAGTCTCGTCTACATTAGAGACGTCGCTGGTGGCGGTGAACCTCGTCAGTGCAATATCAACAGCCGTCGTCAGTGCGGCATTAACAGGAGCATTTTTCGAATCGGTGGTTTCGGCGTAGCGACCAATCATTTCTTGTTTCTGCGTGCAAGACTTACCCCGGCACGGCCAATGCGACCATCGCAGGGTCTCCGAATTCCTCCTCGACCACCTCCGTCGCAACGTTGACGGACATGTTGAAGTCCTTGAACGCCTTGGAAATCACGTGAGCGGCCTCCGAAATCTGAGAGTCCTGGTACTCCCGCGCGAGAGGGAAGCGTCATTTAGGTCGGAAGGGCGGAAAGGGAAGGGGAAGGCGGGGGGGTGGATGGCGTGGAAACGTTATTGCTCCCGTGGGGAAACACGCGGTGGAGCAGCGAGTCGTCTAGTCGGGGTATTTCAAAAACAAAAGCCAGGGTACGTTGCAGCATGCGAGCCATGCTATGACACGGGCTGCACATATGAGTTTAAGTGCCGAGTGATTATCATTGATGGGCAGGCAATAATTGACGAGATACCAAAAAACTTTGGATTTTACCTGTACTTTTCAATACATTTGGTGAGAGACCAGGCGTGAAGCATTGTGTATCCAATTTACTTTACGGCTTTTCTTGAAGCCGGTTATTGAACGAGGCACATAACTCTTCTCAAGCGCGGGTAGCCAAAAGCAAATATAATGCTACGCATCTCAGCCT
Source organism: Undaria pinnatifida (assembly GCA_012845835.1). Taxonomy (NCBI): domain Eukaryota; class Phaeophyceae; order Laminariales; family Alariaceae; genus Undaria; species Undaria pinnatifida. The sequence continues at coordinate 15,334,297 of JABAKD010000030.1, forward strand.
TAGCAAGCGTCACGCTATGGATATGTCAATGTCCTGTAGATCTCTACGTTTGTGATGCTTTCTTCTAGGAACAGTAGATTATAGTCTCACGGCAACTTTTACGGCCCCCGTTTCGCTGTCTGTATTTTCCCATGGAGACTCCTACCATGGCTGGTAACCGCGCGCTCATATTATCAGCTTGCGTCGCGCATCGAGGTGCAACAGACGCCTCTTTCGAAACCCTGATTGAGCTGACCGGAAGTCCAGCATTACGTTGATTACCCCGCATGCGTTTTGTGTTATGCAACGCCTACCACAGTAGAAAACTCGAAGCTGTGCGCAAAGTTCAACGGGCTCGGATTCTTCACTTATTCTACCTTCTCCACGAGGATACAAATTCAGAATCAAATCGAGGCTGGGGCCACAACGGTGGGAGCGATTGTTCGCTCATTTGACAGGTCGTGCGCTAGGCTTTGCCCGTGTTGCGGGGAGATGCATGCAGCGATAAGGGGTAGGGGTAGCGCTTTTAGGCGAAACAACTACCTGGCGGGGCTCCACGACTGACTGAGAACCAGCCCAGTATAATCGTAATCCCCTCCCTTACGTATTATGTCCAACTCTCTGTTATGCGTTGCGTGTTGATAATAGGCCATGGGAGATCATCGTGTACAATACAAATGTTCGTTTCATGCCTAGCACATGGGATGGTTCCTCGGGCATAGACGTATATACTTCGAAGTATATATATTTCGTGTATGTACCATGTTCACTATCTCTGAAGGTCAGCTTTTGGGTCGGCATGTAGAGTTCCTCCGGCGGAGAGTCCAAGAAACGACAGAACAATATACGTACGTGTAAACTCAACCGTAACATGCGACTCGACGACCGAATACTTGAGAAAAGTTCAAGGTTCTCGTGCGGGCGATCCAAGGAAGCGGAGAAATGAACATAAACGCTGGCCTTCGGCTTGGTTGTCTCCCGTTCTCTTGTGTTTTCTATTATTAATACCAAAGAAGTACGCGGCAAGGGCAAAGCCGCCCTAGATATCAAAACTATATAGTCTAGCCGGCGAGATGATTGTTTTGAACTCCCATATGTTGCGCTGGTTTCAATGAAGCCGGTTGTCATCCCTTTTTTCGTTTCCTAGTCCCTGTAACTTTGTTTTTATTTGGCTTTTTTTGCACTTTCTGTTCTCTTTTCAGGGGCACCCTTGGGGGCCATAGAAGCGATGATGATGTCGGTATCGACACCGTCGTCGAAGATACAGTAATAGAGGAAATACCAAGCATCAACGCTCTTTGAACCCTGCCTAGTGTAAAAACAGTAGTCGCATTCGGAACTGCAGTAAGTTTGGTTGCTACCCCGATGCCGGCTGGGCGATGGCACATGCTTTGGTGCTGCGTATATGATTGCTTAGTCTAGTTATTTATCTCCGTTCTTTTGAATTGGGTACGGGGGCGATGGCGACGGCATTGGCGCCAATATCTGTTGCCAGAAACAGTACATCCAGTGCGCAGGTGTAATATATAGACCATGCGGCAATGCTCCTACTCCTGCTGTTTGGTGTCACTCGAAGCCCAGCACGATTGCGACCTCTGATGTTGGTTGCATGTGCTACCCCGCTATAATCGTGCAAGTGAATACGCAAGACCAAGGAGCGAACCGACCAAGGCCGGGTTTTATCTTGTACGGTAAGCAAGCCTTTTCATTGATCGGACTCTCCGTTGTTTAAGAGGGGTCGCGTCAGCCATGTTATTCTTATACGCATACCTGGTACCTGTTTATGTTATTCGTTGTTTCCTAAGCACCATTCCTTTTGTAACGGTTGTCTTTTCGACGGCAACTGTGTAATGATACTAATAATATTAATAGTAATTCCAGCAAAATGTATTCCCGGCCGAATCTTCATGCCTCCTGAACGATATACCCGGTACCTGATACATATATATGGCCCCATTATTCGAAGAGATCTTGCATTTACCCCGTTTTTCTTGAACTACTTCGTACTCGAAATCGCAGGTTATTCGCTTTCTTTGCTGCGTTTGCACCCCGAAAATAAAAGCATTGTGTTGTGCCTTTTTTTGTCATTACTGCTCCTAACCCGTACAGTCTACAGCCATTCCGCGGGGCGCTTGCACGCTGCAAAACGCGGGGTTCCGTTCGTTGGAGACTGGCATCGGTGGGTATACGAGCGGTTTTGGCATTGTCGCCAAAGTTCACACCGGTGGCGTGGCGCGACAACTTGCACGTTGTGGTAGTTGACCAAACAAAAATGGTGGAGTGGTGGTGAGTTATACGTCTGGGACCTGGTAGATAGTGTTCATCACAATCTGTGAGGCGTTTTTCCGGTTAAATACTCCCTCGGAATGACCTGGCACTATTGTTAATACTGCTGAATGTAGTTAAAAGTATTGCGGTGAATGGAAACTTTCCTCAAACATCTGGTGGTGCTCGTGCATGACACATTTTTTTTCGGGAGGTATGCCGCTTGCGGTAAGGCTTGTTTTATACCGCCAGGGTATGTATACTATAGGCTAGTCTATATTGAAATTTGTTGTATAGACTATATTACTTCGTGCATAGCTGCTTCTGTCGAGCACAAAAACAAGCTTTTACAGACATTTTTATGCTCGAATATTACTATCTACCAGGTACTACACTATTTTTGATATTCATATTAATAACGGTACTCACAAAGTATGCCAGCGCCGGCCGGTATGTAGCGGAGCAGAAAAAAACTACTGCTTGCTGCTGCAGAACCTACAATCAGCGGGGATTGTTGTATTGAAATAATGAATATTAAGTGTAGTCTAGACTGTAGTCAGACTATATGTATTATTTGTGTTAGAATTAGTGTTGGGAAGTTCTTGCCGCGGCGACCCACCCCCCACAGCACGAAACAGTTACCCCACGTAGTGCACCCACCACCCACCCACCACCCACCCACCACCCACCCACCACCCACCGACCATCCCACTACACCAGTACAGCAGTGCAGTAGTACGTACGGCAGTATACCGGTACGCGAGGAGCATTTGGTTGGTCCTCGAGTCTTGAGGACCCGCAGTCCGGCAAGAAACGCGGGGAGGTTCGTTTGTTCACGAGCCCCGCGCCGTCTCGGGGAGCGAGCGAGCCGCCACCCGCCAAGCACTTATTATCTATGGCCGATTGTGCGTCGTACGTACCTTGTACCTGGTATGAGATATCTACAATAAGTCTAGACTTTAGGCTATGTTTTGAGTCAGCCGTATCCGTTGTGTTTTTTTGCATTTATTATTATTGCGAGACCTTTAAATTCCGCAAACCCACTGTCTAGGGGGGGGGGCTTGTGGGGCTAACTCATGGGACCTGTTTCGTTGCCAGCCGTCACGAGTTGGTCGCAATCGGCGTGCTGGTGCAACAGTAGTTCGGTGGCTTTTTGCTGCTGCTGCTGCTGCCGTCTGTTTTGAATGCGGCGGGATTTTGTTCTCTGTGCGCTGTGTGTGTCCCTTGTTGGCTTCGAAGCACAGGCCTACAGCAATCCTACCTCAGTTACCATCCTACGACTGTACTGTAGTCTATACTGCTGTGTAGTACTGAAAACTGCACCCACGATAGCCTACATATAGAATACCCACCCCAATATCTAGTGCTCGAAATCAGTTTGTCTTTCGGCCGTACAAGCCTGTCATCACGCTGGACCTGAAACTCGAAGTATTGTACCAGGTACAGCACAGCCTGTTGCCTGGTAATAAAAAAGATCGTATGCACGTGGTATTATTAGTGGTTCTACGCACTGTCGCTGTAGACTACATTATGTACGTAAACTACGGCAGGTAGTCGTCAAGACTATAGGTCTACTGCCTCTCCAAGAGCATAGGTTTCAACTCAGTACACCCTCCCCAGACTCGTTCAGACCCTCCCAGCTCTCATGTCGGAGTGCGGCGCTCACCGTGATAGCCTTGGGGTCGAGGAACGTCAGCTGCATATTTCCCGACAATGTCCACAGCACGACGCAGAGGTGAGGTGGGTGGTAGTAGTGATTCTCCGGCGATGGTTCGAGATTTCAGGGTGTCCCGAGAGCTAAGTGGAGTGAAAGGCGCTAAAACGTTGTGTGCGTGGTGGGGGCAAGGGCGCGCGAAGTTTGCCTCTGGCGGTGGCGGAAAAACACAATGCTTGGTGCTTGGTATCGCACCGAACAGCGGAAAGCGGATATAGCGCGAAAAGCGGCGGAAAGCGGAATGCGGCGCAACTACTCCGCTATCATACGTATTATTATGGTCTATGTAGTCTATATAGACTACAGTATAGACTATATACTTTTTTCATCCTCCGGCGGATGGGGAAAAATAAAGCTCAAGCTCACCACACTTCCACGTATTTTCATACGCGTCGTGTGTCGATTGAACTCAGTTGCTTTCGCAACCCAATGCTAGCTGGCGTATCCTTCGGATCCCACCATAGCGATAGCGTGAGCTGTCCCTACCCGGCAGCGCAAGCGGCCGTATATATTTTTCATGTTAAAAAACATCGGATGTGAGTACGACCGATTGAATTTTTGAAACTCAACTTCGCAAGCTGCGTGGTACATATTAGATATACGTGCTTCATTTATGATACGTATGGTGTGTGTGAATGAAACCTGGTTGTTAATACACAGCTTCACAATTTTTACGGAAGGTCGTTCGCGCGTGCTCTATATTTTATAAAAGAAGAAAATACACTCCAACCAGCTGTGAGATCGAAGATTTCGTCGAAACTCATCTTTGCAAGCTGTGTGCGATACTCCGATCGCGCGTATTACGGGTTGTGTGTCCTCATTAAAGATATAGGTCGGCGACTCCCCTTGCAACTACAGTGTAGCTATCAGGGTCAACAGGGTGATGTTAGTCAGTCTGTCCGCGGAAACTATAAAGCCCGTTTTTGAGGGGGAAATCTGACAGCTATGGAAGGAAATGCATCAGTTTATCAAGTGAATCCTGTAAAACTCTGAAACGCTCCGCCCTCTCCTCACTGGTTGTGCGACTTACAGGATAGGATTTATAGTTTCCACGCACAGATTGAGCTGCCCCGCCCGTCCCCCCCCCTGCCCCCCCTTGATCAAACCCAGGCCCCCACGTCCTTCAAAACTCCGCCCTCCCCTCACCGGTTATTCGACTGACTCCAACTCAGAAGATGGGAGCGGCGGGGTGTGGTGGCGGGTTGGGAAGGACGGGGGACGAGCCCACCCAAGCCGATTCCCGGCTCGGAGAGATCATAACCAGAAAGGAACAAGGCCACAGGTTCAGAGAGTAAACTTACAGAAATGTTAGGGTAGGGGCGGGTGGCGACAGTGGCGTCACAAACGTGCCTTCATGAACGGGTAGGTTCAGGTGGTAAACCTACAGGGTTGTCGAGGCAAAAGAGGGTGGCGGTATTGGTGTCGCAGACGTGTCTTCAGAGACGGATGCGGGTTCGGGACCGTTGGGTCGGAGAGGAACTGTGTTCGGTGTTCACTGGCAACGGAAACAAAATCAGTCGTTGGTTGGGGAAAATAAGAACACGCACCGTAAGAAAAAAATAACCCACCGGGGAATAGAACGGTAGGAAGGACGCACGCTACGATGGAGGTATTGTACCAGTTTTCGTGTGATGGAATGTTTCTGAATGACGGGGCCCCTTAACCCTTTTGGAGCCCCCAATCCCCTCCCCATACTAAATCCAAGTAATTTTGTCCCCAAAGCGGGTTTCCAGTGGTAAAAGGGGTTATAACCCAAAATCGTCGGAAATCGGCCATTTTTCGTGCATGATTCTCGTGGTGTATCCCTGCTATGAATGGTATTTTTCATCAGGTCGCAGTGTTTTGCTTTCTACAAATCAGGTTTTGGGGGGAGGTCTTCAGCTCCAAAATTGAGGAGCAGCATTAAGAAAAAAAAGTGGTGCACCTCTATTGTAGCATGCGTCGTGGTGGCGAACCAAGGTGTATATATGAGAAAGGCGGTGTAGACGGAAGCATTGACGCGCGAGCGCCGGTGAACCGTGGTTGGGAAGGTCGTCCGTGGTTTTGTCGTCGAGGAAGGCTGAAGGGCCGTTGGTGGTTTGGATCCGGTTAATGGGGGGGTAGCTAAAGAGCTGGGTAGGGAGCGATAAGCCGTGGGTTTGTTGTGGTTGGGAAAGACGGAAACGTCGTCGTTGGCCTGGGTACGCTGGTGGGTAAACTGAAAAGCTGGCCAGGAGGTACCATTGGTGGCCTGTCAAAGGCGGGATGGTTCGGGCCGGGGTAGCCGTGAAAAAGGGGGCGGTAGGGCCTCCAACGTTTGTCGAAAGGATAATTAACCAGACCGTGAGGAGAAGGGCGGCTGCTATCTCCAGATGGTCGACGGTGTCGGGGATAGATCGGTGATGAGTTCGAGAAAGCCAACCCAACCAGGTGGAGGGAATGGTTGCTGTCCTCGAGTCCGTAGGGAACATCGCCAGGCGGTGAACGTCGGCGTGAGAGACGGGACCCCGGGCACAGTGGCTCTGCTAGATCGCGTGTGGTCAGAAGCGTGCAGGTGGTGGGCAGTGGTATGGGTGGGATCGGCGGTGTCCGGAGCAAGGCGGCTTTTTGGTAACACTTAGGGGTGGAGAAAGGCATGGGGGATTCGGCAGGTGCGCCTCGGCGGCAATGAAGGGGGCCGGGACAGAGGTTGTCCGGTGGAAATCGGTCGCGTTGGAGGGGGGGGCGCGGCAGAGTTGTTCTGTCGCGTTGGAGAGGGCCGGAACGAGGTCGGTGAGAAATGCCGAGGCCGAAAGGGGATGACTCGTTTGCAACGCGGCGGGTTAGGGGGGCAAGACGGCTGCCAACCGAATAAAGCGGTTGTTGCTTCTGCCTATGGATATGGCTGCCAGTTTCGGGTATACCGTTGACGAAGCTAGAGACATTAACTGAGAGGGCGGTGGTAGGTGGCGAGAGTCGTTGGGTGGTGTTACGGGAATATATTCCGGCGTATGTCGGCCTTGGCATCATTGTCCCAGGTATGTAATAAAGGAGGAGCTCCGGCGTTTGTCGGCCTCGGAACCAATGTCCATGGCTGGTCCTAGGGACGGTTCCGATACTTGGTGGAAGCCGAGTGAGCTTCGGGGTCGCGGTGTCACTCAAAGTATCGACCTCGAGCGATGTCGGAAACTACTCCACTTGGTGATAAGAAAAACCCGTAGGAGAAGAACCCGAAAGGGTGGCACTGCTCAAGGTTGAACATCCCAGAAGAGGTAGTTCGGTGTAGGCTGGCTGCGTTGAGCCGCCAAGCAGTGGTCAGTTGCGGCTGTCTGTATGCCTGTCACGTGGCGATGGCAAGGGTGCAGCTAGCTGATGTAGAGAACAGAGCCGGCTGAGTCCACGTGATCGCAAAGGGAGTCTCGGTATTGTATCACCGAGGCTGTGGGAGGGTCTCCGTGGGTTGCGTTTAAAGGAGCGGGGCGAAGACACCCTGGGGGTCCTGTCTCCAAGCGGCGGTGAATGAGCAGGATAGAACTCGCTAGGAAATACTGTACCTGTGGTCCGTGTCCACGCAATCCACGAGGGTTGCGGGGAAGACGGGGCAGGGGGCTCAGGGCATATCCTGGTCAACTATGATCGCGAGTCTTCCGTCGTCATGACGGGACTGTCCCTTGGGCCCAGGGGCAGTGGTGCTGTCAACACCATGGCAGGGAGTGGGAATCCGTCGTTCGCGGGCCCAACGTTGCCACTGAAAAACGCGCACGTCCTAGGACGAGCGCGGGTGGAGCCGCCGATAAATAGGCGAGGCGGGCTCAGGATGCGATGGCCCGGAATTGGAAGCAAAAGTTTCGCGCTGTAGTCCGGAACCGCTGGTAGCCGTAGTCTTCGGCAAGTAGCGTTGCTCATCGGTGGAAGGCGTCGAGTGGAGCATCCCAGTAGGGCTCGACGTCTTGGCCCACCCACACCTCAAGACCATCGCTAGAACAAGGGGTTCAGGCTTGGGTAAGCGATTCACATGTATGAGGCTGGGCGGGGAGGGTGGATTGTTGGGGGGTGGGGGTGAAGCTAATCCTTGAAAAGGTGAATCTGGACCCTCGTCCCGCAATTAGATGGCCTGGCACTGGTGGTGCGGTATCTGTTGATAAGCATGCAGCATCTAAGATTTCGTGCCGTAGTGGTTGTCGGCCGGCCACGCTGCTGCTGTCAGTGTTGTCGTCGTTGTTGCAGCAGTTTCCCGAGGGAGAAAGGCGACCATGGCGTTTTCGATCCAAAAAATAGTTGCCACGGCATTTACGACGAGCGTCACTGGTTGTCGCGGTGATTGCCGGGTGATGGCGCCGGGTTTACGGTCCGCACGTTCCGCAGATACCGAAATTAAAAACCAACATCCTGGAGTATACTCAAATCTGGGTTGAGCGCACCAGAGGCGTACGGTGTTGCTACAGTGGGAGAGTGTCGCTGGCACGATGCAGACGTCAGGAAAAACGCCCGAAAGCCAGCGGAATGGTACTCGATGGCCAAGTGGTTGAGAATGATGCTCGTTGCAGATTGTGTTCCGTATCGCAAAATCGAGTGGTTGCAAGTCATCCCTGATTTCCGTTTGGGACCCATAGGCAGGCGCCGTGGGCGTCACAATCCGAGGTAGTCGCGACCGTCGTCGCGGCCACTACGGATAGAATGCCGTTTGGACTGATTCTACCATAGCCCCCCCCAAAACCAGCGACTTTCTTTAACGAACGTTTCACGGCTGCTCCACTCAAGGAAGGATACGATTGAAAACGAAGTATCCATATATTTTCTTGTGTGCAAAGGTCTATCGATCGATGACGTCGGGGGTGTCGAGGGACACCGTGTTTCAGGAGATATGACCGGAAGCTGGTTTTGAAACCGGCGATTTCGTTAAAGAAAAGTTGGGGGGACTACCGTAGAACGGCTCTTTGCATGGTTGGGCGATTTTGCTGTCGCTGCTACTGCGGGTTATATCGGTGATGAAGGTGGTAGACGGAGAAGAACGGTGGTCTTTGACCCGAGCGGTAGGTGATGCGGGGGGGGGTGCGTGCCGCGTTAGGGGGGGGGGCTGGTTGCGGAGGGAGCGTGCGGCGTTTTTATGCCGTCGGTTCACGGGTGGTGGATTCTGGGGCTTGGTGCGTGTGTGGCAAAGCGGAAATAAATTCGAGTGAGCGGCTCTGTGGCCGTTTTGACAACTGAGGAATCGGCGGGGGTGGGTCGGAACTTCAAGGAAATAGACCGAATCGGTAGTAAGTAGAAAGGCGGCGGTCGCGGCCGGGGGATTGGCTTCACTCGATGGTCGTTTAAACAACTGCGTCAGCGGCGGAAGTGGGTCGTAATTTCAAGGAAAAAAACCCTAACAGGCAGATTACCGCAGACGGAGCGTCTACGGATGCCGACACGAGTCGTAGTTGGGTAGGCACGACGTGGCCAATACCCCCCAAAAAATTATACCGCAGACAGGGGTGTCTTTGGGTGCCGCCCGGTCGAGACCGTGGGCGCGCCGTATGCAGTTGTGAGCGAGTGCCAGCAAACAAACGCAGGGGCGAATGGGCGCAGGGGGTTAAGCGCAGTGATGGGCGGGCTATTTTTAACCGTTGTGTTGATAGACGCGGCCGCATGGGGTGGGCGGCTGTGGGAGTCGGGGATGGGATGTGAGCAGCATTGTGTCGGTTGGGACGGTAGTCGTGGCTCAGATGAGGGGGGTGGAGGGGTCGGTCAAACTCGAGTACACGAGCTGGTGAGGCACGTTGTACAAAGGGCTGTAGTCGCGGTGGTATAATATGCGGCAACCGTCGCGGCACTAGCCTCATGGATGCCGTTGCGGCGACACACTCTGTGGTAATCGTTGCGATTCTTGCCACATCTTTGCGATCCCCCGCCAGGAAAAATTAAACCTCTTGCCCTTAGGCGCTAAAAATACAAATCGCAGTGGCACCAGGTGGACGTCTCTCGTAGATAGATCTATCCTCCTAGTCTCGGCGTGTAAGATAGCCGTATCAAACGTCGAGGGATCCGATTTGACTGAATGGGTCGGGGTCAGTGGCGGCGGTGGAAATGCCGTCAACGACCCCGGCCGCAAAAATGCTCTCCGAGCATTATTTCAATTTTATTGAACAGAAGGGCCACCTGCACTATCTGCATTTTTGGTGGAAGTTCGTGAAAGCTTCCGTGGAAGCTTTCATCGCTTCCATGGAAGCTTTCATGGAAGCATTGGAAGCTTCCATGAAAGCGTGGAAGCTTCCATGGAAGCTTCCATCCACGGAAGCAACTTCCACGGAAATAACTTCCACTTCAATGAAAGCTTTCACGGAAGCTTCCACGGAAGCAATCTAACCCTGACCCTAACCCTAACCCAAACCCTAACCCTAACCCTAAGCTTCCACGGAAGTAACTTCCACTTCCATGGAAGCTTCCATTACTTCCGCGAAAGCTTCCATTACTTCTATGGAAGCGTTCGTGGAAGCTTTCGTGGACGATCCCGTGGAATTTGCTTCCACGGAATCTTTCATATCTTCCATATTTTCCATGGTAGCTTCCACCGAAGCTTCCATGAAAGCTCCCATTAAAAACCTTCCGTGGAAGTTACTTCCGTGGAAGATTTCATATCTTCCATATCTTCCATGGAAACTTCCACGGAAGCTTCTATGAAGACTTCTGTGGAAATTATTTCCATGCAAGCTTCCACAACTCGCGCGAAAGATTCCATTACCTTCATGAAAGCTTCCATGGAAGATTTCGTGGACGTCACTTCCATGCAAGCTTTCGTGGAAGCTTTCCTGGAAGCTCCCGTGGAATTACTTCCGCGGAGGCTTTCATATCTTCCATATCTTCCATGGAAGCTTTCGTTGAATCTTTCGCGGAAGCTCCCGTGGAATTTAAGTCGGTGGAAATTTTCACGTCTTCCATATCTTCCATGGAAGCTCCCGTGAAAGGTACGTCGGTGGAAGCTTTCAGTTCTTCAATATCTTCCATGGAAGCTTCCACGGAAGCTTGCATGAAAGCTTTCGTGGACGTCACTTCCACGGAAGCTTCCATAACGTCCGCGAAAGCTTCCATTACTTCCATGAAAGCTTCCATGGAAGCTTTCGTGAAAGTTACTTCCATGGAAGCTTTCGTGGAAGCTTTCGTGGGAACTCCCGTGGAAGTAGTCGGTGGAAGCTTTCAGTTCTTCCATATCTTCCATGGAAGCTCCCGTGAAAGGTACGTCGGTGGAAGCTTTCAGTTCTTCCATATCTTCCATGGAATCTTCCACGGAAGCTTGCATGAAAGCTTTCGTGGACGTCATTTCCATGAAAGCTTCCATAACGTCCGCGAAAGCTTCCATGGAAGCTTTCGTGGAAGTTACTTCCATGCGAGCTTTCGAGGGAGCTTTCGCGGAAGCTGCCGTGGAAGTTACGTCGGTGGAAGCTTTCAGTTCTTCCATATCGTCCATGGAAGCTTCCGTGGACGTCACTTCCATGAAAGCTTCCATCACTTCCGCGAAGGCTTCCATTACTTCCATGGAAGCTTTCGTGGAAGCTTTCGTGGAAGCTCCCGTGGATGTTACGTTGGCTGAAGCTTTCATGTCTTCCATATCGTTCATGGAAGCTTCCACGGAAGCTTCCACGGAAGCATCTATGAAAGCTTCCGTGGACGTCACTTCCATGAACGCTTCCATTGCTTCCGCGAAAGCTTCCATTACTTCCATGAAAGCTTCCATGGAAGATTTCGTGGAAGTTACTTCCATGGAAGCTTTCGTGGAAGCTTTCGTGGAAGATCCCGTGAAAGGTACGTCGGTGGAAGCTTTCAGTTCTTCCATATCTTCCATGGAAGCTTCCACGGAAGCTTCCATGAATACTTCTGTGGAAGTCACTTCCATGAAAACTTCCATAACTTCCGCGAAAGCTTCCATTACTTCCATGAAAGCTTCCATGGAAGCGTTCGTGAAAGAGACTTCCATGGAGAAGCTTTCGTGGAAACTTTCGTGGAAGCTCTCGTGGAAGTTATTTCCGTGGAAGTTTTCATATCTTCCATATCTTCCATGGAAGCTCCCGTGAAAGGTACGTCGGTGGAAGCTTTCAGTTCTTCCACATCTTCCATGGAAGCTTCCACGGAAGCTTCCATGAAAGCTTCCGTGGACGTCACTTCCATGAAATCTTCCATAACTTCCGCGAAAGCTTCCATTACTTCCATGAAAGCTTCAATGGAAGCTTTCGTGGAAGGTTTTTCCATGGAAACTTTCGTGGAAGCTTTCGTGGAAGCTCCCGTGAAAGTTGCGTGGGTGGAAGCTTTCAGTTCTTCCATATCTTCCATGGAAGCTTCCACGGAAGCTTCCATGAAAGCTCCCGTGGAAGTCACGTCCATGAAATCTTGCACAACTTCCGCAAAAGTTTCCATTACTTCCATGGAGAAGCTTTCGTGGAAACTTTCGTGGAAGCTCCCGTGGAAGTTATTTCCGTGGAAGCTTTCAGTTCTTCCATATCTTCCATGGAAGCTCCCGTGAAAGTGTCGTCGATGGAAGCTTTCAGTTCTTCCATATCTTCCATGAAAGCTCCCGTGAAAGTGTCGTCGATGGAAGCTTTCAGTTCTTCCATATCTTCCATGGAAGCTTCCACGGAAGCTTTCAAGGAAGCTTCCGTGGACGTCACTTCCATGAAATCTTCCATAACTTCCGCGAAAGCTTCCATTACTTCCATGAAAACTTCCATTGAATTTTTCGTGGAAGTTGCTTCCATGGAAGCGTTCGTGGAAGCTTTCGTGGAAGCTCCCGTGGAATTTACGTCGGTGGAAGCTTTCAGTTCTTCTATATCTTGCATAGAAGCTTCCATGGAAGCTTCCATGAAAGCTTCCGTGGAAGTCACGTCCATCAAATCTTCCATAACTTCCGCGAAAGCTTCCATTACGTCCATGAAAGCTTCCGTGGAAGCTTCCACGGAAGCTTTCATGGGAGCTATGGACACTGCCGTGGAAGCTTTCATGGAAGTTTCCACCGATTCAATTGCTTCCATGGAAGCTTCCATAGCTTCCATATCTTCCATGGAAGCTTCAATGAAAGCGGTGAAAGCTTCCACGGAAGCTTTCATGAGCTTCCACGCGAAATTCAAGTAGTGCCGGAGTCCGGAACAGAATGACAACGTCCTTCGCCGTAACTGTATTACACATGGCTACACCAGGAGAAGAACGCGAAGCACACTGCTAGTTGTGAGGGTTGAGGGGTTGGGTCCTGGTTGGTCCGGGGATTCACCGCGAGGGTTGGGGGCGGGGGGGGTCCATGTTGGTCCGGAATAGATAGGGAATGAGGAGCTTTGCTATGGCACGCACCGGAATAGAGAGGTACTATGCAGTACAAGTAGTTTCCGAACGTCACCAAGGAGATCAGAAGGTGATGGAAAATTGTAGAAATTCTCGGGGGAGGAGCGTGGTACCCTGGAGATGGTTAGAACCACCGATATATCCAGTCGAAAACAAAACACAATCAGACCTTACAACACGGAAAGTATGTGTACCTCTTGTACCCGTCGAAAATCTAAGCTATTTTGCAGGCTTTTCGAAAAAACAACTGCGGAACTAAAAGTGACGGTGTACTTCTGGAGTGCACTGCTTTAAATTACCGGGTGGGTTCTGTGTACCACGCGTAATATCCCCACTCATGGAAAAGCGAGGCAGAAGCTCGAAGCGCTCAGCACTTGGAGCGCTTCTGTAGTCAACAATGTTTTGCTCAAGCATGATCCTAATACGGTTTGGGTCATTCCAATGCTGCGTAAGGTCGGAGGTGCATAGCTCGCAAAAACGGAAGCCTTACAAGAATAGCTCAAACACGCGCGGAGAATTACGCGTACAAGGCTCTTGGCAGGTTGGATCTTCACCCTCACAGAGGTTTTTCAAATAGAAAAGTGCACCAAGGGAGGATTTAATAAAATGTAAGGATATTACCGTTAGGTTATAGTGGGATGCTTGACGTGTAATACCGTCGTTCGCGCATTCCGGCGTTGAACCCCGAAAACGAAAAAGCGCCGTAACAAAGCAATCATTGTCACCTACGTAGTAAGCCAGCATTATGTGCAACGCGTGTTGATACTCGTGACAAATCAATCATTGTTGCATGATCGTTCGTGATTATTTCGATCGTATTGCACGACATTAGCGCCAGCATTATGGAAGCAACACGGGAAGCATAGTGGTACTATTTTGATTTTTCGGCACGGAAAACAAAACACAGGGGAGCACGTAATAACAGAGACATGCCAAAACGAGCGCCAATTCGGGAGAAAAACAGGTGGAGGGGCATTTCGTGGTTGCTCGCAAGATCAACATCGAATCAAGCAATTAACAGCCGAAACCAATGCCGTCAAACCATGAAAGCCCAGCCAAAAAAAGGAAGTCATAAATGACAAAAGCGCACAGCATATCGTAGAGTAACAGCCAGCGAACACCAACATTAATGGTAACGTTGGCGTAAAAAAAAAGGAAGGAAGCTGCTCTACCCGGTGCCACCATAAAAACGGTTTAGCAACAAGAGGCAGCAGATTCAGGATTTTGAGAAAGAGTGCGTTCGTCCCTATCCTCCTGCAATACGCAGCTGAGTTTTTTCTTATTACTGCTGGGCATGCTTAGTCGAATGCGCCACCTGCACCTAGATTATTCCAACCATTTATTGTACGCAGGTTGATCCGCAGGTGTATGGGCGAATTGGTTGGGACCCTTGCAAACGTTCCGGAGATCGCAAAACGTGCTGATGATGGTGGTGTTGGCACCAGAATATAGGACAATATAGGACCAAAAACTGCCACCAAAAAAAGGGCACTAATGACAAGTGCTGTGCCGTATTCGATATCAGTATAATATGGTACGCATCTACGATACATAAAACACAAGAGTGCATGAGGACAAAACAAACAAATACCAGGTGGTACTGGTATCTAGGACTGCGCGTATGTTATAAAAAATGAAAATACACTCCAGCTGTGAGATCGAAGATTTCGTCGAAACTCATCTTTGCAAGCTGTGTGTGATATTCCGATCGCGCGCATTACGAGTTGTGTGTCCTCATGAAGGATATAGGTCGGCGACTCCCCTTACAACTACAGTGTAGCTATCAGGGTCAACAGGGTGATTTTAGTCAGTCTGTGCGCGGAAACTATAAAACCCGTTTCTGAGGGGGACAAAATCTGACAGCTGTGGAGGGAAATATATCCTTTTATCAAGTGAATCTTGTAAGTCGAATAACCGGTGAGGGGGGGGGCGGAGTTTTGAAGGACGTGGGGGCCTGGTTTTGATCAAAAGCGAGCGGGTTTGGAGGCGGCGGCGGGGGGGGGGGGGGGGGGGGGGGGAAGGGGGGGGCAATTTGTGCATGTAAGTTATAATCCTTTCAAGGGGATAAATCTGACGGTTTTGGCACCAGTTTATTATTGGCGGGGGGGGGGGTTGGGGCGGGGGTGGGGCGTGTGGGGCAGCTCAATATATATGTGCGTGGAAACTACACATTATTTTGAGGGGATAAATGTGACGGTTATGTTGTAGCACACCACAAGGACACTTGGTGCCTGGTACTCCTGCTGCTGTAGGTTTGGTGGCGAGAGTCGTATGGTACCTACGGGTGTCCATCTCACACACGAGATGCTTCAAAAGTTCCATCAAGGCAAGACCAAATGTTTCAATAGTTCCACCAAGGCCAGAAAGATTACCAGAAATATCACTCGTAATAGTCGCCACCTGCCGCTATTGCTGGCTGAACTAGTCTACACAGTAGTACAACTAGGCGTTGCGCACCGCTGGGTGCCGTTAGTGCTCGCAATCCAAGGTGGGCCTATACGAGTAGATCAGCCGTACTCTGCGCGAACACACATAAAGGTGGAGTGTCTCAAGGTCAGAGGCAATGTTGTAGAGGTTACAGCACACTGCGTTCTCTGGTACCTGGTAAAAATATGCGAAGAAACCAAACCCAAACATGGTTCACAGCTAAAAAACTAACAAAATAAAATAAGCCGGGGTAAAACGGCTACGATCGGACTTTTTTGTTGTATCATACAGTTGCATATGCTCCTGCTTGCATATCGGGCGACGCCGAGAATACCAATATTAGTCTATAGCATGAAATATGCAATGTGCTGTCACTAGATTGTTACGCAGCAAAAATGCGACGGTATGACCAAAAGTAGGAGAGAGAGAGCAACGGGGAGTTATTGCATTCATCCGAAGCGCGCAGCTCGTACTCGGGCGATGGGGTAGGACAAACTATTGCATGTACCCCCATTCCGTTGCGACACGCTACAGCAGCAGTAGTGAGGTGTGGCGCAATGCAGCCGGCCGTTCGACTAACTCGAGTGCAAATGCTCACAGGGTTCCAACCGCGAAATTGCCCACATACATGATGTTATTAAACCCGCGGGGTATTCTAAGGGAAATAACCCTTTTAGCAACGCACTCCCAACATGGGCACAAACCACATGGAATTAGCTTAGGAACGCTTTTGGAGTTGGAAAAGAAGAGGTAAAGACAAATGTAGCACCTAAAAAAATATCGGGGAGCACCGCTTTATTTGTTCGATTGTCATAGTAATGTCCCACGAAGAGAGAGCACGGGGAGACAATCGCTTGCTTCCCCAACGCACCTTATTGGTCCCTTGGAAGGGGCCATCTGCTTCATGATACATGCTTCAGCGCACAGCTGGTACATTCGCAGAAACACTGAGCTAGTTTTGGAGCTGCAGCTCACACTCTTAGTAGTAGTCACGCTATGTGGAACATGTGATGCTGCTGCTGTCCTGTACGGTACATCTCCATCCATATGTTTAGCGCTTTCCGCACGGCATTCCTGACATGGCGGCAACACACTTGGAGGTAGACAAGGATGGTTACAGGAGCTAGCTGGAAATGGGTCAACACGCAAGAAAACACGGCCCACTCGGACGATGTTTCAAACAGGTTGCATCGACAACCGTTACGCGGAAAATGCAAACTGCGAATGATGCGTCTCATACAACGACATACCAGGTATAGTCTAATTATCTTGAACGGAATGTGTCCATGCCCATTATTATAATTGTTGTGTGTACGTCCTTGTCATTGGAGAACAGTAGCCGCGCGATCGGGTCAGATCAGGAATTTATTCTCAACGGGGAGGTGCGTCGTCTTGCTTGCGGTGTGCATGTAGGTCTATACTATTTGCGGTACCTTCGGTTGTATTGTATCTGGTATATTGTATTTCGATCCGGGCAGGCGTCCTCTGTGTAGTAGGCCGATCTCGTGTCTACTAATAAAGTTGTTGATGGTGTTTTGGTTCAAACTCTTCCCGAGTGCATGATCGTGCTCGTCCATATCTATGTACTTCTCCTTGCGTGAACTATTGACTAGCGGGGAGCGCGGGGGCGTGAGTTGTTGATAGTACACTTCGATGAAGTTCGACGAGCATAGTATGCATAAAGCCGAAAAGTGGGAATAGCCAACCTTATGTGCGATAAAAATAAAGGCATCCAACGGGGGGGGAGGATGGAAGACACCTGTGACCACCGTTTTTCCAGAACGTCGTTGAGGGCAAAACTCTTACCAGTTGAGCTGGGCAAAAAAAGTGATGAAGAACATAATAATAGACGACACGAATTATTGTTAAACAGTTTTGTTTTCCGACGTCAAGTTTTAGTAAGAAGCGAAAGCTCGAGTCGCCTTCCCCATCCATGCCGTTGGATTATTGTCTATTGTCTAGGACCAAGGCTACGGTATTGTAGTATCATACCCTATCATACCCTATCATACCCTATCATACCCTCATTGGCAGTGCCGGGCTGGGCCACTCGCACGAGGGTCTCTTTACCTCATTGATTGACAAAAATAGGTTAAGCGATATGTTTGCCGCAGCGTAGCTGACAATCCCATCGCCGATTCATATCGCATACATAGACTATATACTGAATAGCGCGAAAGATTCAAACCGCAAAAGAACAGGGGGGTCACTTGCGCGAGTGACCCCGAGTCACACCGTGGAAAGAGGCCCCAAGAGCAATCCCCTGCCATAGTCTTAGTCCTAGTAATAGTCTAGTAATAGTCCTAGTAATAGTCCTAGTAACAGTCCTAGTAACAGTCCAAGTAATAGTCCTAGGTTACTAGTAATAGTATTAGGTTGAAGGTTTTTATGGGAATGATAATCGGCGATTTTGTGGTAAAGACTGCCATGTGATATACTGGAAAACGTCTCCCAGAGAAATGAGTGTTACATAACAAATCGTATTTATACCTATCATTTAGACTATTATTAATAGTCCAGTCTAGTCTATACAGTGAGTATCTATATTCACCATTGCTCTCTCATACTCACCATTACTCACCTTTAGTATCATCATTACATGTGATACCTGTACCCACCGTTACTTACCTACCAACCACCTGGTATTGTGCTGTATCTACCTGCATGTTATCGGTTATTAATTGATATATTTTGCTTTCATCGACCGCGTTGGTGTTTTCCCGAAGAAAGCTGAAAAGACAGTTCAACGCCTGAATCGAGTGTTTCGTAGAACAAGGGATCGGCCAGCAAATCAAAAGCTTGTACGGCTCGTTTTCGGGGCGAATCCACCAACCTCTACCACGAAAACTCCAGGCTTTACCGGAGGACGAACACAGGTCCTGCTATCGAGAACATCATTTCATTGTTTCGATGGCCGCAGAGGAATAGGTGATGAGGCCGTGCACCAGTTCGAGCGGCCCATCCACCATACAAGAAAAAAATGATAGGGCCGCATGGTCAAGGGTGGAGATAGACAGGGCGGCAGGAGCAAGTGCAGTGCTAATGCGTGGATACTGCCCTCTTCACTATCCTTTTATTATTGATTCGTGGGCTGGTTCGATAGGGAGACCTTGATAGTTTTATGCTAAAAATTATTCAGGAGGGCATTGGCTGCGTTTGAATTACTCGGGCAGAAAAATTCAAGTGTGGTCATGGCCCCATGACCACGGGATTGGACGGGTTTGCTCGCCGCAGGCGGGAAAATGTTTGGGTCCCATTGTGTGCGTTATGGGATCCCGCGGTCAGAATATTACGGTCTCACTTTAATGGGATGGGATTGGCCCACTTGGGTTGTATGTGGGATGGGGATGGGACGGGAAGCTGGGACGCCTTTCATCAATGGGGACCACGTGGGAGTCCACAGAAACCGAGATGGGATGGGATGGGATGAGACTAATGTGTCACACGGTGGGGGGGACGCCGCAGAGACTGTGTCATTGGCAATGTGGGATTGTACGTGAGATCCAGGACGGGACCACACTTCCCCAACAACCAACTCCGAACGAGAAGCAAACCATATACGGTAATTATTTGCAGGTTGTTGTCGTATTCTGTATTCTTCAAGGATAAAGGGCTGCACCAAAGAAAATTCACAATGCCCCCAAACCTAGCCGACCAGCCCCAAACCCAACACAAGCAAGTAGACGAGAAATGAGAACTGGAGAAACGAAGTATTCGTCCCTCCGTTGAAGATGCTCTTGCTGGGGCCAGCTCTGACGTACTTTATCAAGTGGCCGCAGATTACCTCGCGTTCTGGAAGCGTGTCCACCGCGGGAAGCGTTCTTTCCACCATGCACTTGACGTTCTCGCCGGCCGCCGTTGGTGGTGTGATTTCCACTACATGCTTCCAAATCCCTGAGGTCTGCCTGTGTCTCCCTTTCCCAGCACCGACCAGTTGTACCGTAAGACCGCCTATCTGCAACGTATCTGGCTGTGTCGACACAGGCTGAGCTGGCTGTGCTGACACAGGCTGAGCAGCAGAGCCGCCGCCGCCGGTAGGGTCCACCATGGGGCTGTGTGCGTTTCCCTGCTGCCTGTCCGCAGTGCGGATGAACAACGGAGACTCGAATATATACATACCCTGGTAAGTATATATTTTGAAATACTCCGTACGGTATATGATATCCCCCGAAGAAGATTCGATTGTACTTTCAAAGACTCTTGTGTGTGTCCTGAACGCTGCAGAACATTCTATTTATGGCAGGAATATGCTCTATTGGGATGGGTAAGTCTCGCGCCAAGAGTTCCCATGGGACGGGAGTAGCTGCGTTGACAGCGGGGTTGGGACGGGAGTAGCTGTGCCAATGCTGGGATGGCACGCAGGTGAGACGGGAGCGGACATTTATCGGTTAGGTGGGAGCAAGTGGGGTAGGAATTCGCGATGGGATGGAGATGGGATGGGATGGGCAGCACAAATATCACTGTGGGATTGCCGTCTCATCCCATCCCATCCCATCCCCGTCCCACATGCCCGTCCCATTCAATCCCATGACCACCCTTAGAAAGTTTCTTATAAAATATTTGGGTGCAGTTTTCCTATGCCTTTGAGGTTGGAGGATTGGTTCATCGATTGGGTGTTAGTGCGTTGAATCGCACTACAGAGGCAGGTGGTGCATGCGTCTTCAAAGCAGCAAGGGTGCGAAAGCAACAAATAGGTTGAATTCGTGCAGTATTCAACTGTCTGTGTGTACATGTATAATCATAGGGTTCGTACAACACAATGTCGACGCAGCATGTCACGCGACAAGTACATCGTGGCACGTCGTGCGGAAAAATAATCAGAAGAAGGCGCGTTTTAGTATGGTTTCTGCGCGTGTGCAACTCTGTTCGTGGCGGGTCATTGTGGAATGATTGTCATGACCGACAACATGCAACCTCTTTGCCACATTTTTTCGTTGGGTTGGGTTTTCTGCGAACATGTATGTATGTGTCATTGTGGAATAATTGTCATGACCGACAACATGCAACCTTTTGTTTGCCACATTTTTTCGTTGGGTTGGGTTTTCTGCGAACATGTATGTGCTGTTCAGCCACTCAACGAAAAAAACTGGGTTAAAGTGTGCGATATATTCCGCAACTGGTAGAGTACAACAAAGGTGTACAACACCTCCCAGATATTGAGGTCATGCGACCTTCGCGCCGCAACATATATTTTGTGCAAGGTTGTGGTGATACTAGACAGATTGACACACCCAGCCTGCACAAACCTCAAGTAACGCTCCAGGTTAGACTACGTGGGCAAAATGAGGTTGCAAAAAAAAAGTGTTCAGAAATAAATATGTAAATTGGCAACCTTTGTTCCGAACCATTTTGGGCACAACTTGTTTTGTGTGATTGTGGCAAGATGAACAACATCAACCAGCACACAGGTTGCGCAAACATCCAGAAACACCCCAGGTTGAACTTTGTAGGGTAAAATGAGGTGTTGTACAATTTCTTCAGAAATATATAGATTGACAACCTTCGTGCCCAACCATTTTGTGCACCCTGTTTAATCGTGGTGGCAAGGTGCACAACCTCAAGCAGCACACAGGCTGCGCAAACGTCCAAAAACGCGTCAGGTTGAACTTTGTAGGGCAGAACCAGGTTGGGCAGTAATAATAATGTGTTTGACCTTGTGAGAGATTGCGCAATGGGGGGGGTCCGGCCACCTGTGAGATAATTTATAGTATAAAAATATAATAAATAATAAATAGAAACAGTTAAGTGGTGTGATTGGATGTTGTTGTAGAGCAAAGGGTCAGCATTCAATTAATATAATAGCGCAGAGATTAAGTTCCCCCCCCCCCCCCCCCCCCCCCCCGATCCCTCTTGTTCAAATGCCCCAGGTGACAGAAAATCAAAATCTGCCAGAAATAATAAACACTACCAGGAAGTTGATATCACCTCATTATCTTTCTATTTATAGCCATCCATGCCGTAGCTCCAATTTATCCCCCCCCCCCCCTCCTTTTTATCCCGCTCCCTCTTGTTCAAACGCCTTGCCTAAAATCAAAACCTGCCAGAGTAATAAACACTATAATACCAGGCAGTTGATATCACCTCATTATCTTTCTAGCCATCCATGCCGAAGCTCCAATTCATTTTTCTCCCACGCCCCCTCCTTCCCCGCCACCTGCATCATCGCCTAGACCTAGCCTCACGCATATAGCAAACCCCTGCATCTATCTATGCGACCTAATAAAGCTGTAGGAAATCCCCTCCCCCCTCCCACCCCTTCGAACACTCCGCGCTCTCCTCACTAGTTGTATAAGGTTTACAGGATATATATACGTGATAAAGTGATGCATTCCTCCCACAACCAACCGTCAGATTTGTCCCCTTAAAGGATTTATAGTGTCCGCGCACAGCCCCCCCCCCCCACCCTCCGCCCCCTCTTGTTCAAACCCACAGGCCCCCATGCCCTTAAAAACTCCGCTCTCCCCTCACCGGTTATACCACTTACTACAGGATTCAGTTGATAAACTGCTGCATTTCCTTCCACAGAGCTGTCAGATTGATGTTGTCCCCCTCAAAAACAGGTTTTATAGTTTCCGCGCACAGACTGACTACGTAACATCATCCTGTTGACTCTGGTACAAGCTACGCTGTAGTTCCAAGGGGAGTCGCCGACCTATATCCTTAGTGAGGACACACACCCAGTAAGTAATACGCGCGATCGGAGTATCACACACAGCTTGCAAAGATGGGTTTCGACAAAATCTTCGATCTCATCACAGTTCAGCTGGAGTTTACTTTTAGTTTTATACTGTTGTATTAATACCATGTTAACATATTATTAGTCTATACACTGGTTACTAGTAATACTCTGTATTCGTACTCCTTCCGATATTAAAGCGGGGGGGGGAAACAAAATATACCACCTGCCATACACATGATAGAGCAGTAGTCTATAGTCTAGTGGAAACTGCAGTAATAGTCTAATAAATTTATAAAATACTGATGTTATTAATAGATAGATGTAGCTCAAAATTCCCACCTACATACATACAGTGAAAATACCAACACTAACAATCATTATTATCTTGATTATTATAATATTAATAGTAGTGGAGAAAAACAAAACATAAATATTTAGAGTACTAGTCTGGACTTGTCTAGTCTAAATAGACTATTATATACTCCATTGGTTTAGGAACGGGTTTTATAGTTTCCACGCACAGACTGACTAACATCACCCTGTCGACCCTGATAGCTACACTGTATTATAAAAATTAAAATACACTCCAACTAACTGTGAGATCGAACATTTTGTCGAAACTCATATTTGCAAGCTGTGTGTGATACTCCGATCGCGCGTATTACGGGTTGTTTGTGTGTCCTCATTAAGGATATAGGTCGGCGACTCCCCTTGCAAGTAAGTGCAGTGTGTATGTAGCTATCAGGGTCAACAGGGTGATGTTAGGCAGTCTGTGCGCGGAAACTATAAAACCCGTTTCTGAGGGGTACAAAATCTCACAGCTGTGGAAGGAAATGCACCAGTTTATCAAGTGAATCCTGTAAGTCGAATATCCGGTGAGGGGAGGGCGGAGTTTTTAAGGACGTGGGGGCCTGATTTTGATCAAAAGGGGGGCGGAAGGGGGGGAGGGGGGGGGAGGGGACGGGTGGGGCAGGTCAATTTGTGCGTGGAAACTATAAATATTTCTTGTGGGGGAGGTGGGGTAATGTGGCGGGGGGAGCCGGGGGCGGGGGGGGATGGCTTTAGGTCGCATAGATGTAGGGGTTTGCTATACGCGTGGTGCTAGTTCTAGGCGATGGCGCGGGTGGTGGGGAAGGAGGGGGCGTTGTGGACGGGTGGGTGGGAATTGCAGCAGCGGCATGGACGGCTCTATAACGATAACGAGGCGATATCCAGGGCGTGGAAGTGTTTATTACTCTGGCGGATTTCGATAGTAGTAGGTGGGGCGTTTAAGCGAGAGAAAGCAGGGAAAAAATATATAAATAAATAAACGGGGACTGTATGTAGTCGCCGCAAGCCTTAGGGGAGTCGCAGGCCTGTATCCTTAATGAGGACACACAATCTGTAATACGCGCGATCAGAGTATCACACACAGCTTGCAAAGACGAGTTTCGACAAAATATTCGATCTTGTGAACACAGCTGAAGTGTTTTTCAACTGTTTATAGTCTAATAATATATGGACTATTCAAATAAATATAGACTATAGACTAGTCTATTTAAATAGGACCCCTCCCAATAAAAAACTCACCCACATATCACAGCAGTACAACAACGCAGCTTGCAAAGATCAGTGTTGACCCGAAATCCGTCGAACTCACAGCTGACGTCCTTGAAACATTTTTTCATAAAATAAATACCACAGCAGTAGTCTAGACTATTCATGAAGCGTAACAAAAGTTACAGCAAACAATTTCGCCGTTTTCCGCTTTCCGCCTGCCACGTTCCTCCTTCCAATATTATTTCCACTTTCCGCCGGCATGAACACATACCAGGTACCTGGCCTACCACATTTTACGTAGCTACTGACAGCACCTTCCTGGCATCACAACATTCGTGACGCTCTGGAAAGTCGAAGACTAAGCCACTCTGAAGTCTGCAAGTCGTGCTTTGGACAATGGCGGAAGACATGCAGCTGACGTTCCTCGACCCCAAGACTGTCACGGTGGGTGATGCACTCCGGAAGGAGAGGTGGAAGCAAGTGCATCACAGCCAGCGCTGCTGGCTGTTGGTTCAGCGGTTTGGTGTGTCTCACTGCATGCAGTAGAAACCTGCTCACTTGAAAGACAGGTTTGAACCCGGTGGCAACCAGCTTGATAGTACTGCTGCTGTAATGCTGCATCATAGTACTGCGCCAGCACACCAAGTACAAGGAAATATCATATTGCGCATATAATAGCGTTGTGTGCGTGGTATACAAATGTGACGCATGGGTAGCGTGCTGGTGTCTGACAGCGGGCTGAGTTGGCAGGGTTGCAGTAGAACTTGGAGCACCTCCTCAACGGCGCGGGATGCCTGTACAGCAGTCTGCAGCAGCATAATATCGGTTGTAGCAGTCCCTACGGTACCGAATATCTACACTGTCTACTGCAACACTGCTGTGTACCAGCTATACCTCGTACATACCAGGTGAACTGCTGTATTGTATTACTGGAGTACCCTCTGGTACATACATCATGGTATTTGATGAAACGGCTGCGGAATTCTGTCCGAACTTGTCTGAAACAAAGCCGCTAGGTAGTCTAAATGTGTAGGGTTGACAACCTGGTGCTTGGGCATATGTAGCTAGCTGGGAGAAAGATACGCAGCAGCCAAAAATTGTGAAGGAACGAGTAGATACAGGAAAACATGGAACGAAAATATGCCGGTAGATACGGGGGCACGTATGTAACAGGAAAAAAGGGGGATGGTTCTAGGGATTGGTATTCGTGGGCAATTTCGTTTGGACTGGGACGGGAGCATGTAGGTGCAGAACGCTGTTTTCGTGGACAGAGAGACGACGAAGAGAAGGAGAGAGCAGACAGCAGTAGAGGCAGGCAACAACGTAGAGTAGACAGCAGAGGGTGGGCGTCCGGTTCAAATTGCTCACTCTCATCTGTCATACACATCATTTTAGATGTAACAAGAAGCAGGGGGGAGGGAAGAGGAGCGCAAGCAACAACTGGTAGAGTGAGTGTGAGGTGCCACGGTATCGAAGCTCAACCTCATTCTCGTTAACTCACGATTGTCGCTGTGGCGACAAGACATGCATGTGCACCGCACACCATTCCGCCATAAGACATGCCGAGGGGTAGGCGTAATACTGCAGAGAATGGGCAGCTTGTAGCGCCTCCTTCATTGGTGTAGCGTTCGTGTTGTCACAGCTTAGCGCTCACGGATCTCAACCTGGAGCCTGGCGGCGCACAGCAACTGTTAACAGCTACGGTAGTATGCGTTATGTTGTTGTGGAGCTGCAATTAAACATACCACATGTATCAGACATATTATAAAAATTAAAATACACTCAGACATACTGCCTCAGAGTTGCTTGGTTCATTCTGGTATGTGCTGCATGATGTTGCACTTCAAGTCAGTTATTAGAGTCAACACCAATATCAATACGGGGTTGGCAACACCGGCCGCGGGAGGTGATGTCATTGTTTTGACCCACACGATACTTGTATACCGGAGGAAGAACAGGCGCGAAGATGCTGCTCGTAGCAACGCCGGGCTCATCCGTACGAGCTAGTTCATGTTATAAATTCATTTTTCTTTTCCCCCGGCGAATGTCCACGCCGTGCGAAGATCCCACCTGTTAGGGGAGGAGAGGATTGTTTATTAAATCTACAGACATGCTTTGGAGTGTACCTCCAGCTGGTTCGTGCACAATGCGGCGCGTTTTATGTTTCGCCCCCGCTTGGAAAATGCCTGAATATATTATTGAAAAAATTGAAGGCCTGTGTCATTTTGTCATTTTGGTCGTTTCGAGTTTCGCTCCTAAATACAGCCTGAGGCCGTTAAAAATACAACTGGCCATGTCACCCTATCTTCCACTTGTCGCGGGGGCCAGTATGATAATATATCGAATGTTCACCCTTTCTTTGACTAGATCTTGCGGGCGGCATCCTTGGGGGAGAGAACTTCGGGCTCCTAATGAACCAGCCTGTCTGTACGAAATCAGGGAAATAAAAATACCGGAAACTTGTACCAACAGCAGCAGGAGGAGGAGTTTGGCTGTGTTATGGTATTTCCCTGGAAGCCTAGCAAGGCGTAAGATCTAGACCTAGGACCTGACCCACTATTAATAGACTATGCCTTTTCTTTTTTTCCCGTGTGTGGCCATTTTTCGGGGGTGGCCAGTATTTGCATTAAAAAAGAAAATATGTAGTTCGGGTCAGCTCGGGATTCCGGAATGAGGTTACAAGCTACCCCCTTAAAACTGTACCTACCAATGACGTTTTTGGGGACCACCTACTCTTTTGCACGACTGACTGGAGTTGGGTCTCGTTCTTCGTTAAAGTCTTGGCATGCATATGAAAGGTACGAGCACTATCTTACCCATAAAACTATACACAACACGAGATGTTGCGAAGTACCCTGCCTGGTCTTTTTCGCCCTTATTTTCGGGCGAACGGAAAGTAACCCACATCCACCCTCATTTAGTCGGCTGTCCATCGACGGGTAATTATCCGATTTACTATTTTGTCGTAATAAAACGCTTAGACTACATTGTGATGATGATGATGATGGTGATGATGATGACGCTGCTGATGCCCTACCCCGATCTATTCTGTTAGTAACAACAGATTATACCTGGTATACAGCTACAGCTGCAAGGTAATGTTTGTTCCCCCTGTCTCCTCCCGACCTCACCGGCACCCCCCATCTCTTGCGGGAATATCAGGACCTCCAGATTGACGAGGTGACCCATACACTTTCCAAAGCGTTCAAGGACTACAATGTGTCCGTCAACGCTGCGCGGGAGGTAGTTGAAGAGGAATTCGGAGACCCCAAAATCGCCCCACTGGCCATATCTGGGTAAGCCATGCAAAAGCGGAAACTAGAAATTGGTGGTTGTAGCGCCGAACCAGCCGAAACGATGAGTGACTCCTAGTGAGAACGACTGCTTGTAGTCCTGTTGGCACGCCTTGCAGCCGGCTACACACATCATAGGATCTACTGTGCAATGACGAGCTGGTGCTGACTTTGCCTGTAAAGCGAAACCGAGCAGCGCTATCGAATGACGACGAGGCCATTTGCTTTTTGCACGTATCAGCAATGTTCCAGTGGACACAGGTTCGGAACCTTTTTCTACACCGCCGTCGTCGTTGCCACTACGCCTACCCGCCGTGTGTTGGGGCCTACTCTGTCTATTGCTCTCTCGGCCAATGTCACTGTTTTAATCGCATTTCCTCCGTAACAATCCCGGCGGCAGGATATGCAAGTCATTGGATGGTTTCGCGGCCACTGACGGAAACGGCAAGATCGTTGGCGTCTCGTTCGTTGATGTGCATGCCAAAGGTTCAAGGGTGGCTCTCTTGGGTCCCGTGGCGGCTTTAGCTCCTGGTGCGGGAACAAAAACATTCATGGCCGCGTGCGCCCACGCAGAGAAGCTCGGCTTCTCGACCCTGGTGAGGCGAGACGTGTTTCGGGGCTATCGGCCCAAAATGTGTTGGTATTTTTGTGCGGAGGGTAGGTTTTGTGCTGGTTTTTGTGCTGCCACACGGGACGATACCGCCAATGATGCTCCCGACTTTCTCGTGTGCAGGGGAGAAATGCATGTTTAGGTCCTGTCGCGGTGTTTTTACGTTTGTTGTCTGCTGCCCGACCCTCCGAGTATGGTATCTCTTCGCCGTTGCTCGTGGCTGAGTTTACTAAATTCCTGCCACGCATGTGTGCTGCCTCATTCCTCTTCTGATTCGGCAGATCCTGCAGCAAATCGCGTCAAACTCGCGCTCGTTCTCCCTCTACGCCAAGCTCGGATTCGAGGTGCGGGATACGTATTTGCTTGATCGCAATTTGCAGTTGTGTGTATGTAGCGTGTGGTGTTGCTTCCCTCCAACCAGGGCTTTGGTTTACTGATTGATCTTCAAGGTACCATATCTGCACGCCCTGTCCCATCCCGCCATGCCACCGGTGGAAGGCGGCAATGTGTTGTAGACCCCTCGTTTTCTCTGTTGTCAGAGGTCGAAACCGCATTTCGCCTTGCGCTCCACATCACCACACCGTCGTATAATAGGGTTCTTGGGTGTTAATCCCCGACCGAAAGCACCGTGATGATGCCGACACCTAGCCTTCCCCACGCAACAAGTCTCTGCGGACTATGCAGCAAAACCGTGTGTGGGTTAATTACCCCTCTCTCTCGCCCATGGAACGAAATCATACCGGCATGTGACGAAATCATACCGACAGGCGAAGCACACGATCCAGTACGTGGGGGGATTTTTAAAGTCGTCGGAGTCGTCGTCTCCCACTGCTGACACGGACGGGCTGTCCTTGACCGAAATGACCGAGGGAGACGTGCCGGAATGCGCGGAGCTTTTCCTTAAGGCGCACGGGGCCGACAACGGGTGGGACCGGCAGCCGGATATCACCGGATTATTGGCGGCCGGCTATCCGTTCGTGATGTGAGTCGCTGAGTTCCCGCTCAGATATTCCTGGTAAGGGCTGGCCGCCATTGGGTGGTGTGGTGCGACCGTTAGGTGGTGAAAGCTAGCGTGTCCCAGGTGCCCACACGATTGCTGGGGGCTGTTCGTGGTGATCTTCCCATTTGACAATTGAGCCATCCCACAGTAGGGATGCAGCATCAGTCCCTGAGCTCTTCATGTGAGGACTCCATATCTCACCGGAAAAATGACTTCGAAGGCGGCACTCACTCGCGCAACCCGACCAAGCTTGTATGCTTTAGGTTCCTGAAACAACATGTGCCGTGAAATCGCTTCACTAACCGGTAGTTCCTCACATGAGGAGCTCAATTGGCCAGGAGCATCCTTGCGCAAAAAATGCAACCCTAACCGTGGTATGAATGAATAATGCTCAATAATGCTGTGACCAGATCGTCCGTCGAAACCCCCAACATTTGACGAAGAGGACCAATGCTATTTCTGGCGTTGGTACGGTCATTGGCTATCCCTAGGGACACCTATCGTATGGGGTACCTGAGGTATTATATTCGCGAGGGACACATGAGTATGAAGTTATCCGGCGTACCACAATGCAAAGAACACTGCTTGGCTACCAAGCCGCAGGCGGTAGCCACGGTGGCCTGTACAACCGCCACAAAGATATGCCTGGTAGCCATCATGTTCGACACGCCGCACGCCGGCTGTTCACTCATATGCGCCACCCAACTTCCCACGTCCGTCGTTCACTCAGGCTGGTGGCTAGGGACGCTGGCGGAAAGGTGGTCGGCTACAGCACAGGTACCAAGAAAAGAAAAGCCTCACGAGCTGCATCATGCCCATAGTATCTGGCATTTTATGTATCTCGGTTTAATACGCAACGCCGTATGTTATAGAATCCTTAGTTAAATTCCGAGACCGGCAGTCACAGTTCGGGAGAACCGTGAACTGCGTCGCGCAGTCGTTAGAACAGCCGGCGCTCGAATCACAAAGACCAGGATTCAAAATGTGCTCGGTATTGCGATTTGGTCATGTGAGGTTCATTCCTGTCCTTGACAAACAACGGCCAACTTTTCGCACGGCGCCCCGGCCTCCTTGTACCGGCGGTGGGAAATGTTAACGTTCATGTTTGCTTTGTACCTGTTGCGTCCTCGTCGTTCTCCGTTCTGTTTTTTTTTTCATGTGCGTCGGGATTGGGGCGATGGCGGTGCGAATCAGGCTTCTTTATTGTGGGTCACCAGGTGTCGGTTTCACAGGATGTCTTTTGCGCTATGTTCAAAGAGGCGTCGCGGCTGCACCAGGAGCGCGGACTTCCTTGCCCCAGGTACAACAACATAGGGTGTAGTGATTGCATCGTGCTTGGCTTTGAAGAAATCGGAGAGGTCGTTCTTAACCGACATTTCGATGATTGCACCGACTATCGGATAGACCACTCGGACCAATGGTGATGGTGATGGTGATGGTGATGGTGATGGTGATGGTGATGATGAACCAAAACCCAAGGTAAAGGAATTCGCTCGCTCAGCTCTTACACTGTACTTCCCCCGCCGGGACTATGAAACATGTCGTTCGCAGGTTTCATATTCCCATCGTGGAGTACCCGGGGTTGATGTCGTGGGCCCTGGCCCAAAAGTTGACAGTGTATCGAGCGGGCATCATCATGGCCAGGGGAACCTATGAGCACGCTTGGCCCGGCTGCGGATTGGTCGTGACACCAAGCTCTATCGGATGGTGAACACGGCCCATGTACGGCGAGTGACATATCCAGCATACGGCCTTCACAACTTGGAGAGACAATTGGGGTGCCCACATCTTGCGTCAAAGCCTGCGATCGACGCGTGATGCAACACGGGAGTACATTTGGCTAAATCGGGTTCTAAATGATGAGGCTCCTTAGGTAAATATACTTGGAGGTATCGTCGGAATCTCATGCTTGTTTTTCTGCATTGTTATTCGTGGTGTACGTACTGTATTATCATCGACTATGGGATGGTGGGATGGTTGGAATGTTGGCTCGTTCACCGGGTAGCATTTTCGTTTTCGTTTCATGTCGCCTTTTGTGTTTCGATGAGGTACAGAGTAGCTTATCATGTGACCACCCTCATATGGCGTGTATTAGGTGAACCTCTACCGCAGTGCTATTGAAGTGTTATCACTACGTTTAATACTGGTAGTAGCATGCTTGGTTCCCTTTTATCAAGGATATCTCGCGGAAATTCCCCTCGGCGTTCGTCACGGGTTGCGCGCCGAGGCTCTTGACAGGTTGGGCGTTCGGATTGAGAGTCAAGCAGAGTATGAAGAGCCTTATGGCACGTGGTGACAGTGGCAGGCCGTCACCGGCTTGATTGTTTGGTTAGGACTGCCTCAAATCTCTTCGGATAGGTCTAGCGATACCCTTGCTGTATCATCCAGAAAGCGCTATCGTGCAATTGACCACAACGCGTACCTGCTTTAGGGCATTGGCTGGCATGTTTGCTCATCGCGCCAGCAACGAACGCGTTCGAAGTGCATGTGCTTTTGGCTTTGAAAGGTTTCTTGTACAAGCGGTACTCTGTCCACGACAGGGTGGGTACACTATTTCCCTCTTCATGGGTCTCAACTGATGGCAAGCCAAAAGGCCTTTTACTGTCTGATCACGGGGGCCTGCAGGGAAGTCTTGCCGTGAAAATGAGGTAACCGTGATCCTCAGTTTGGGTCGTGGTTTGGAAGTTCAAAACGGTTTATATCGCGCGATGCGAAAACGGATACGAAATCGGCACAGCCCGTTTCTTGCAAGTTTGGCCCCTCTTGGTTAAGGGTTGGGGATAGGGTTAGGACAAGAACTTTAGGAATCGTGTTGGGGGTCTACATATATACCTTGATCTCACCAGGGCGTGCTTCCTAGCCCACAAACGGGAACAGCCTACCTCCCCCAAAGATCCCGCGCGACCAGATAGTAAGGGGAGCTCTGGCACAACACCGCACGTTTCAAACCAACGTTGATGTGACCTCTCGCCTTCGAATGAGGCTGTTCAGGCGAACGGGAATTTGTAGCATTATTCGGCGTCTTTTGTGGTCGTCACTCGTTTACAAAGACCCCGCTTCGATTCAGCTTCAGTTTTGTTCTGTTTTTTTATAGTCAGATATGTTTTGGAGTATTAGCGTGGGTCGGTAGCGCCGCCAGCAACAAGCAAGTAACGCAAAAGCTGAATGTGTGCAGCTAAGGGTAATGCAATACCTTAAAAAGTCCCCTGCTTATTGTATAACGCGAAGGAACTTGGCACGTGTATTTTCAAGACATGTATGACCGCAGAGTTTTCTGTGTTTTCTCCTGTGTGTATGCGCCTCAATAGCGTAAAAGTGTGTATCTAAGGTCCCTCTATTTTGCGAGGAAGCTAGCGCTGGGTTTGGTCGTTTGATGAGCTTCGCATGTAAAGGGTCCGCCACGACATTGGAGGGGGCCGTTGTTTTTTTTTCATGTATATTTCTACTGAGTAGCATATTTCGATTGACTCCAGCACTTGGCGGTACGTGCGTGCCATGATTGATACGACCCAATCACTCGAGCACATACATGTGCTTTTCCCGACTAAGCGTGCCCCAGCCTCGTCGCTGATAATACCATAATAATATTTGTTCAAAGCCGAAACCTTCACTCGACCTCGTGCATGAGGTAAATGCACGAGGTGAACCCTCACAGGCGATGTTTTCTTGTTGCTTGCAATGGGATCCAAGATCATGTCGTGATCCCTATTTTACATTCCCTTTCACTCCTTTGCCTTCACCGTAGACCCGTTCTCGCTCCATTCCATGGACGCTCTCGACGAAAATGCAAAGAGTCTGTTGGTAAACGTCTTTGACAGCGACCTGATCTGTTTTTTGCACCGCACGTCTTCTACCACCTGATCAATTCCTCGATATGTCCTTTTCAGACAGTGGTTGAATTGAGACGGGACACGGCGTTCCTCGCCCCCGTTTGTGGGAGGATGGGATGGCGGGCGCTCGTGGTGTCCTCAATATTTTTGACTGTTGCCCTGCACGGTACGGGACCAAACACTCTTAAGGCTGCAAGATCACGCCAACTGCTCTGCTGTGCTTGCCTGCGTGTAGCTGGAGGCCCCGTCGACCTCGAATTGTGGGTTAGACGGACATGGAGAAACCATCCCCGGCAGCTAAGCTACTCGTACATATTATAGAACAACTTCCTATCTATGAACAGATCTCACAAAATTCCCCAAAAAATATGAAACGGTGGACGAATCCGACGTCTCAAGGAACACGCCCTCAACTTTGGCGCCATCGGTGGCGATCGCCTGGTTATTTCGGCACTTACCCATACCTACACACCCGTCTCGCTATTAAACGATGTTTTATTTCTGTTAATCCTCAAAGATCCCACTACGACGAGGCTATGACATCGCGTCACCATCTCCCGCCTCCAGACCTGTTGTGACGACTACATACCTCTTTCCAATTGCGAACGTCCAACTCCGATGGGCCTTCTTCCATTATCATTGCGGAAACGTGCCTGCCCTACACCATTTCCTGCATCGCCAAAGGATACAGACAACTGAGCGGGCCCGCAACTTGCAACTTTGATACCGTTTTTCGAAGCACGTTTTGTGCGAATCACGTTCGACGTCCACAAATATTGTCGGTATCAACCGATCAAAAGTAGTAGTCCAGGCGTAGTAGTAGGCCTCTTGACGCATTCCATGTAGTTAACCGCGCTACGTAGCGATTAACGAAGCTCATGACCTATTAGAATTCTCGGACATCTGACCATCGCTATCCGCGGGACATCTGATGGTACTTGGAAGCGGGCGCTTACTGCGGTGAACAACTCTAGACTACTATTAATATCAATAGCAGAGCGACGAAACCAGCGGTGGGGGAGTCACTTTTGGAGGAGGCGTTTTTTGCATCGTCTCGGGGTCACTCGCGCGAATGACCCCCTACTCCTGTACGATGTTCAGCTTTCGTGTTGCATTAATTGTGTTGCGATATGAATCCACAAAGGGATGGGTAGCTAGCTACGGTGCGTCAAGCAAATCGCCGCTTTTCGTCAGTGAAGTACGGAGGATTCACTCTTCAGAGTGGCTCAAATCCAGAAGTGAAACAAAGGGGGTATGGCGGAGCATGGTAGAGTATGATACTACAATGCCGTAGCCTTGGTCCAGGAGCGTAGATGCTGATGAGGTGCAAGACGGTTCGGTGGGGTGTCCTTTTGTAAGTAAGTGTCGATCCCGGGTCAAGGTACGCATCCTCGCTTTGGACTTACGAGGGCCCAGGAGTGGGGGGGGGGGGAGGGAGTAGTAAAGTCGTGGACGTAAGAAAACACTCCGGTTTCTCTCGTCGTCGATTCCCTCCTGTAGCAACTTAGTAACGCAACTTTGGTCAAATGCTGTCGACGTGCTTCATCAAAACTCGCAGCGGAACAATTTCTACTCGTCGAACCGCAGCTTCAAAGCAGTCAAATCGACGTTTCGCGGGCGACAAAGCTATACTACGCAAAATATAGGCGATACGATTTCTGCTGGATACATTATCTTCTAGATACCGTAAATACACCGTACGAAGCAGACGCTTTCTGCATACAGCAAAGTACAGAGTTACTTATCACATCGCATATCTCTGGACGATCTACCCCAGCGCCGCGCTATCCCCTGTTGAGCTGTTCCACGACTTTCAAAGTGAGAGTAATGGGTGTGCACAAAGTAGTGAAAAAAATGATTAGTCATTGGCTGTGATTGGCTGAAAAAAAGAAGCGAGTGAGGTGAAGCGTAAATATCTGTCCACCGCCCAGACCTCGACGCGGGTGCGATAAAAACCTAACCGATGCTACGTGCTGTAGCTTCATAATAAGATATACAGTAATATGCCTCTGTTTTGTTTATAAATAGTATTAATAGTGTCATCCTTAACACGCCGAGGTTGTAGGATATGATTCGTATGGCGACCTGCAGGCTTGAGTGCGTCAACAGAGATTGCTGAACCAGATCGGCCGCTAGGCGCTTGTCCAAAAAAAGAATCCGCTTGGTTGGAAGCAGAGGGCTTGACACGGAATATATCCAGGACGTAGCTCGGGGGCGTTCGGGCGGAATCAAAGTCTGAAAAGGAGGCATGGAGCGGGAACCATAAGTATGGTATATATACGTAGCCGCAGAATGATACCACTCAATGGCAAACTTAGTTAATAATAACACTACTGAGGCGTCGAGCGTTCAGCCGGGGTCCTCGCTTTAAATTTCTTGGAAATGTTCCGTGAGATGTTTCCTTATTTCCGGGAGCCTGACGTACTCAAGCAAGGACGGCGCGGGCACACAGCTGACGGTGGTCTATGCGCATCGATGATGGTCTCGGAATCAGCATTGTACAGCATTATATTTTGTGCGATCGATGAACAAATGTCATGGCATTACGACATGCTCGATAGGTAGCCACTTGAGAGGAACGACCACACCAAACAAAGGGACACGGACTCGGGAACCGAAACGGTCACATTGTTAGTGGGTGAGCTTGCGCAAGTCCCACACTACCCGGAAAGATGACATTCCGGGTGGCTATCTCCACCGAAACTGACCCTCAGGGGACAGGCCGGGTCGACATACACACGCACCCGTATACAACGGCAGCTTGCGCTGCCGGGGTTGTAAAGAAGACCACTGATAGGGACAGCTTACGCTATACCTACAATGGGACTCGAAGGGTGCGCCAGCTAGCGTTGGGCTGCGAAAGCAACTGAGTTAAATCGACACACGACGCGTATGAAAATACGCGGAAGTGTGGTGGGCTAAAGCTTTATTTTTCCCCATCCGCCGGAGGATAAAAAAAAAAAAAAAAAGTCACATCACGCGTTTTGATGAATAAACGCCCAAGCGCCACGGTCTTACGGTGAGATGCGGCTTCGGCCAGTAGGTACGAGATGCTACCCGGCAAGTCCAAAGGCTCGTATTCCACAGAGGCGACCAACGGTATTCGATCATGGCGGTGTTCGACGGGATGTTCGGCAGCCAAATCTGCAACTTAGTACATGGCTTGTACGTGAGCGAGAGGTGGAGGCCAGGGCCGGGACAACAAAAACGAAACCGGGCGTCGGGTAGGTGTGCGCGCGCAAGTGAGGTTAATGTGCCGTCTGTGTTAATATTCATGTAGTATCAAGCTGAAAACCTTTGCTGAGGGTTAGGGCAGCACAAGGGGTAGAAACAGCTCTATTCGAAAGGTGGAGTGCAATCGCATGAAATGCCGAAGAACACTGTGTAAAAAAGCCAAGAGTGTACACGATAGAATTTAATGAACCCAACCGGTCGAAGGCGAGAGCAGGGTGCCGTTGTAGCGCTCGCGTCGTGCTCTCGACCACTAGCACGAGAGGTCTCACATGGGCTTGCTGTTTGTTAGTCCACCGAGATCCTTACCCAGAGAGCTGTGTGACCGCCCAGTCGGCCAGATGGCCTCGATTCACGATGTTCCCGCAACCAGGATTGGCGGCGCGAGGTTAACGTACGAGCGGGCAGAGGGCAATGTGCATGCACGGCGGATGGACACTGGACAGGGAATGTCGGACAAGTGGTGTACTGAATTGTTTTTGTTATTTTCGCTCTTAGCGCGGGTTATTATAACCCTGGGCGGCTCCCCGGAAAACCCCCACTGACCATCAGTCGGTGAGGGGTTTCCAGGCCACTCGCAGAGGATCCCCCTGCCGGGGGCACTCCCTTGCATGCCTATATTTGATATAACGGCGAGCCTTTCCGACGGCTTGATCGTCGCTGTACACAATGCATCCTCCACGCGGCACTGGTTCGGACAGTCACCTCGCATCCCTGATCACCTTCGCGCCCATGGCGCCTGTCTGGTGCCCGTAGCGCTGCAACACATGTACCTTATGAAGGGTTTACTGCAGTCATGTGCGGCACCTGTACGGCACAGGGGTTAATTTTTTAGGGCTGCTTCTTTCGCGCGAGTGGCTACCCACGTGCTTATCGGTTTCAGGATACTCACTACTTACGTCATGGAAGTGTCAGCCACTCTAGGCCTATCCAACGTTGATTAGAGCCTGTATTGAGTCATGCACTAAGTCACCTGCGCGAGCGGCGGTTGACTAATTGGGAGTGCGCTCCCTACTATAGTACTTGGATACCATAGCCCTGGCCAGCCTCGACGGGACCAAGCTTTATACGCTTCAGACGACGACAGATGGATATTCATGCTGCAATTGCAATTCTCCTGTCGCTCGTAGTGAAGCTGCTTAAACTCGGTTAACTAATTAGGAGTGCGCTCCCTACGATAGTACTTGGATACCGTAGCCCTGGCCAGCCTCGAACTAGACGGGACCAAGTTTGATACGCTCAAGACGACGACAGATGGATATTCATGCTGCAATTGCAATTGTTCTGTCCCTCGTAGTGAAAGAGCTTACTTGCCCGTCCAAGCGAACAGTAGTTGAGGCCCAAAGCGAGGGCCTTCCGCAGTCGGCCCATACCTGTAGCGGGCGATGAGGCTCGCAGTAAGCCGCCAACCTGGCCGGGACTTGGCGCAGAATCAAATTCTGGGAGAACCCTGTCTTGAATAGGACAACACAACCTGCCTGCACGCCTGCGGGTCTTTGGGTGTTGCTTCGGTACATGGGAGTATGAACATGGACACCATACCGTTGACGAGACAGGTACCCGGCTCCACGAGCGAGAGTAGGAACAGTGCAACGTTTTACTGTCGAGGCCATATTTAGGACGACATTACAGCAGTGACAGCAGTTAGAGCAGGGGTGCGGGCCTACGATAGGGGCGGCATTTTTTTGCTCAACATACCGGTGAGTGGCCGAGGGCTTGTTGAGCAAATGACGTCGAAATTCATATACTATAAAAATTAAAATACACTCCAGCTGTGAGATCGAATATTTTGTCGAAACTTATCTTTGCAAGCTGTGTGTGATACTCCGATCGCGCGTATTACGGGTTGTGTGTCCTCATTATGGATATGGGTCGGCGACTCGTCCCCTTGCAACTACAGTGTAGCTATCAGGGTCAACAGGGCGAAATTCACATGTAGTCTATAATATATATTGTAGTCTAGTCTATACCTTATAAAAATGTGTTGTACCCGGTTTGCTGTGTAAAAATTGAGTGTACATACCTGGGCCATTCGAGTGTTTATTCATCAAGTTGAACTTTCAGTATAGAGGTCACCTCCAAGCGAGGAGAGCGTCAGAAAAGAGTCGGCGCACCTCCACCGTAGAACGGTTAATAAATGCATTCGTTCATTTATCTGACGCTGGGTACACGCAGAAAAAAAAGGCCGATACACGTGTACGCAGGCATGGTCGAAATTTACATGTCAGTGCTTCGAAAACCGAACCTGTGAGGGCACACATAGCCGCGAAAAGGAAAGGTGGCAACAGAGTGGTGGCGGGTGGTGTATGCCGTCGCGAAAAGCTGTGTTTGAGAATCTGCAGAAGCGGTTATGTTTTTTTTCCCCGAAGGCGGCTAAATGCATGCACGCCTACGTTATTGCGCAATTAGTGCAACACGTAAAAGCTGACGTAGAAAACCCACATCCCAAGCACAAATACCAAGGGAAATCAAAGCGTGTGTCCTCGCTCTACTCCATCAACTCAAAGCCGACGAATAAACCCTATTCCAACCACCAATACCAAGGAACATCAAAGTGCGCGTCCTCGCTCTACTCGCAAGACACTGAACCGGTGCAATAGACCGACCGTTACTCTACCGCCGAAACGAAACTACCCTCCTCAATCGATAGGCCGATCACTACTCTACCGCCGAAACGAAGCTACCCTCGTCAAGCGATAGACCGACCCCTACTCTACCGCCGAAACGAAACTACCCTCCTTAAGCAATAGACCGACCCCTACTTTACCGCCGAAACGAAACTACCCTCCTTATCAGGCCGAAAGACCAAGGCAAGGTGTGCCACACCCGGCCTAAAAAACCTAAAAACCAACCAAAAAAAAAAACATATGTGATGACGACCAACATCAAAACCTTGTTGAGTGGTTCAAGTGGTCACTCGCGCTGGAGGTACAGTACCTCCCACACAGGAGGGATGGGAATTACAACCCCGAAGTAGGTGTTTCCCATTTTTTTGCTCGCCACAGGCAGTCGCAGAACATGGACGCAGAAGTGCTGTGCACTCGTTCTGATGGGAACCGTGTATCAGACAGGCAAAAACATTTATTCAATAAAAAGAACAAAGAAATGAGTCCATTTGACTACGAGTAGTGAACGGCGGCACATGTCCTCGCACTAGGACTAGATGACGCCATTTTCAGAAAATAGTAGGCAGATCATATGTTAGACTCAGATGAAACGCTTTCCAAACCGAGAACATATCGTTCCGAGGGTCGGCCACCACCAAGTACGGTTCTTCTACAGCTCACACATCTCTTGACTAAAATTCAAAAGCTCTTATAATATCTCCCATTCCGTAGGCCCTGTCTCCCACACCCTCGACCGACATACCGTGACGCACAGACGACGCCGAGGCATTCTCATAGGTTTTTCAAGACAAAGCGGAACCAATGCAGCAATGCTACCTATGTGCCAATCGAGCGCTTGCCAACCATTCGTGGACGTTGCTCGCTTGGCATTTCACTGGCTGCAGTCCTACCGTTTTACCATCCAGTCACGCTTGGAGTCACGACCAACCCAGAACCGGGCCAAGCGTGCTCGTAGGTTCCCCTGGCCATGATGGTGGTGGCTCGGAATATCGTCAGTTTTTGCGCCAGAGCCCACGATAGCAGCCCAGGGAACTCCATGGGAGCGTGAAACCTGCGGTTAAACATACCAAAGTTGATGGGGTAGGGTGTCCTAAAGTAGAATAAAAGTGCTGTGCGGGCCAATCATTGACCTCACCTTCGCCGATACCCTGGCGCACCCGTAACAAACAACCGCGATGCTACCTACGGTGAGGGAAGAGTCAAGGCTCCCCACGTGAGGGTATTCGTACACCACCCCCGAACTGATGTAGACAAAGGACGGAGGTGCACCTCGATGCACAGTGTTAATGCCATGGCCCACGAGAACAGTTCGAAAAAAAACAAAGCAGATAGTCCGACGATTAGTAGTGGGTAGTGTCCCAAATAAGGAGCCCAGGGTGGTTACGGTTTTTTCGGCCCGAATGCGCTACCTTGATCGTACGAGCAGGTGTCGAAACACGTTTCATGTCTGTCCTCCGCGATATTCCGTGGGATTCAGTTCAGGACCTATTGGGGCATGCTTTATCCATCTGCGGTTGTCGACGATTTGTTTTTTGCTCGCAGGCCCAGCATGCGACCAGCACGGCATGGGTGTGCAACACATGTACCCCGCGGTAGCGGTGCCGAGGAAGTTCCTGAGCTCTCTCACGTGAGGATCTCTCAATACCAACATCACCTCGAAACATGACCCCGAAGGCGTTCGTTCGCGCAATCCGACCAGCATTTTCATGCGCTGGTCTACAAAAAGAAATGTATTCGTAGAGTTATCAGACCAACTGTTAAGTTCCTCAGTTCAGGAGCTCAACCGGCCAGAAAGGTTTGGCCCAAAACGCGGAACCA
The DNA here is from genome assembly GCA_012845835.1 of Undaria pinnatifida. NCBI lineage: Eukaryota > Phaeophyceae > Laminariales > Alariaceae > Undaria > Undaria pinnatifida. Next base: position 15,374,570 of record JABAKD010000030.1, read on the forward strand.
TTTTCCTGGGGCGGCTGCATCGATCACCTATCTATCCTATCATCGTACTGCTGCATACGCGTGTATGTACCTTGGGCTAGGCAGTCCGCGCTCCTGGTGCACCCTTGATGTTTCTTTGTACATGGAGCAGAACACGTCCTGCGAAACCGACACCTGGTGGCCCATAAGGAAGAAGCCTAACTCACAGCAGTGCCACCGTCCCCGCCCCAAAACCCCAAGCACACGAGATGGATCAAGTGCGGCCGACGACGCGCGAACGAAAAGGGTGCAAAGCAAACGTGAGTGGGAAACATTTCCTGCCAGCGCAAGAAAGTGGTCGGTCGGGGGGCACGATACTGTACAGTGTAGTATGCCACCAACGCGTGTGCTATGATTGGGGTATAGACTACTCCTTTTTGGCCAAAAACTCTTCTCACCGAGCTCCTCAACCGAGGAACTTTCCCATCTATCACACACCTATCACCTCAATATATCACATCTAAATCATACACTGAGTATTATCATCTACTTCGAAGTATATCGCGGTATTGTATTGGATGATCTCCGTCTGCTGTACAAGTACGATAGAGGTATTGGTGTCAGTTTTGGATTGTTTTGCTTTCTGAATGACGGGAGCCCCTGGCCCAAACATTGTCCAAATATCATTATTCTCGTGTTGATTTTTTTTTTTTTTTGTGCACCTGCTGGACCATGGGTTGTTCATCGGGCTGCACTTCCACTTTACTCAAAACGGGTTTTTCGCTTCTGGGTGAGTGAGGCACAAAGCTCCTTAAGCGGGTAGGAGCCTCGAAAACAAAAAGGTACGCCTTTACACCGTAGTGTCCATCTCCTACTGTACGTTAATCATCTCCTCAAGTGGTGAGGAGCCTCGGAAAGCAATAGGTACACCTTTTCCGCAGCACGTGTCGATCTCCTACTACAATAGTACTACAATAGTGCGTGGTGCCTATTAATACATCACTTGATTGTTCGCCCTGTTACATATGCGTATGTTTTCTATCAAACAAGTTCCCTTTTTCTTTGACCATGGGTGAGGTACGGGGTATGGAGGTCCCCAAGCCAGAAGGCTCAGAACCTTCCGGGGCTATGATACCTCTACTGTCGTGGAACGGGTTAACCTCTACACAAACTCCTCCGTTCAGCTTGGCACTTGCCGATGATACGCGCATCTACACATTCCATCGCAAGGCCGAAAACATCGTAAAGATGCCACCGTGTACTTGCCAATGGGTGCGGTTGCTGGTGAGGGTCATCACTGATCATCAGTGAACGAACTACGGCACCAACGGCACAACTTTATGGTTAGAGCAACCGGTCAACTCTCGCAACGCTGGAGATCTCACCTGCTGGCGAGCACAGCATGGAACAACTTTATGGCTTGAGAAACCGGTTAACTCTCTCAACAGTGGACACCCCCCCCCCCGCTGGCGAGCCTTTGTATTCCTTGAAGCATTCCCTTATTTCTTTATTTTACTGCTCGTTCGTGATTTCTTCCTTGGGTGGTAGGCGGTCCCCTCGGTTCATGTTGCAAGTCTTACTCGCATGCAAGTACTCGCGTATGAAAAAAATATCATATAGACCCTTGGCATTATTCCACCCCCAAGTGATCAGGGCCTCGCGTTTTTTGTCGTCGCGGAATAACTGATCGCGATGAGTGCATGCGATCAAAATCGCGTGAGGTGTGTAGCTGCCTCGGGGTTAGGGTCAGTAAGCGCCATTTACCCCGCGATTTTAGTACCTGTGCTGTAGCCAACCACCTTGCCGCCAGCGTCCCTAGCTACCAGCCTGAGTAAACGACGGACGTGGGAAGTTGCGCGACATTGGTTTGTGCACTTGAGAAGCTGACGCGCGAGGTGAGGCATTTCTTGGTTAGTAACTACCAGGTATAACATAAATATGGTATCGCATTGTACATCACACTCTGCCTGTAGTCGGGGCAGTTTGAGTAATACAGCAATATTATTCTGGAGAAAAAAGCCCCGCAGCGGCAGGTATCTACACGATAGTGCAGTCGTCACAATATATATATATTATAAAAATTAAAATACACTCCAGCTGTGAGATCGAAGATTTCGTCGAACCTCATCTTTGCAAGCTGTGTGTGATATATATATATTGGCGAACATGAGCATCTGTGTTCTGGTTTCGGTAGATCCCGTCGACAAAGTCCTCGAATCGACAACTTCTCTCATCCGCCACGTGTAGTGTCCGCGAGCAATCGCCCAAACACTCCGTGCACAATAATAGCTTTCTCGCCGCGACGGCCTCTCGAAAAGCTTACACCACGCGCACACCTCCGCCTTTTCTCATTTCAGCCCCCTCTCCTTGACAAACTGTTCCGGAGAGAGGAAGCCTGGAACGGCGTCGTCTAGAAAAATGCACAAACATTTTCATCTCCTGGAGTATCTTTGTCGTGTGAGGGTGTTAATAAACGAGTGTGTGTTGGAATCGATCCATCTGAGTAGCTCACATCACAAACGGAAAGGCGGTCGCCAACATCCGGCCGATGTCTGCTTTCCGGTCCCACCCATTGTCTGCCCCGTGCGCCCGAACGAAAAGGTCCGCGCATTCCTGCACGTCCCCCTCTGTCATAGGCGCCAAGGACGGGCCGCCCGCGTCCTCCGTGGGATGCGAGGACTCCGCGGCCGGCATAAATCCGCCGATGTACTGGCAGGCGTGTTTTGCCTGGTACGTGGGAGGACGGGTTAAGGAATGGGGACTCAACCCTCGCGCGAATTCTTAACTGCTGTGAAGGAACATGCCATTACAGCGACATGATTCGTGAAAAGTGTCACACGAAAATACGGGTCGTCCTCGGTTCGGCTTAGATCGCCGTCTATGGCTTGCGCGTCAATTTAGACCGTTTTGAATACGATGTGCGCAAGCACTGTTGATACTGCCTTGGTTTGGAATCGCGCAGCAGTAGAGGATTTGCGGCGTCGATGTCAGACAACGGACGAACAACGGATATTCCGTCGAAAACGGATGCGCTTCTCACGAGGCTAAAGAGGCCGAAGAGCCAGGCCCGCAGTGGGTGCAGTCGAGGTATCGCCAGCATTCGCGCTGGTAGAACAACGAAACACACGGCAAACACGCAACCCGGCCGCCGTGTGATGAAATGGTTACACTTAAAGTCCCCCCTTACCTCGAAGCCGAGCTTGGCGAAGAGGGCGAATGACCGTGAGCTCGATGCAATTTGCATCAGGACCTACCGAGGCAATACGAGAACCAACCCAAGAGACAAGAGGGCGTGTAAACATGTCAAGAGTTGTCAACATCACGGCCGTACCCCAGCCCACGCAGCCCAGAAGGCTCCGTGGAAGCAAGAGGAGTGGATATTTCGGGTAGCGCCAGCGCTCATCTATTCATCTACTGCGGACAGTCTCATCTCGTTTTTGCAGGATGTTTGTCCCAGCCTTGGTGTGGTCAGTGCTTATCCCCCTTGGACCTCAGAATCGTTCTACATTTTGGTCCCATAACTTTTCTTTAATGAAATCGCCGTTTCGTTAACCAGCTCCCGGCCATATCTCCTGAATCACGGTGCCCCTCGCCACCCCGACGTCATCGTTCGATAGTACTAGTAGTCCTCTTTGCAATCAAAAAATATATACGGAGATACTATTTTTCATGGCACCCTTACTCGTGTCGACGAGCAGCCATGAAACGTTCCTTAAAGAAAATGACTGGTTTTGGAAAGGTGCTATCGTAGAATCAGTTCTCAACCCGCACGTTCTAGGAAACAAATTACTTCGACATGCCGTACCGTGTGTAGTGCTGTAGTACCGAATCGTTTGCTGTAGTAGCTGTAGTAGAACGGAGATGCCGTCGATCAAGCCTTTTTTATCGGGGGAACTGTCGAGGGCGTGGAGAGCTGTGTTTCGCTAAGGCTTCAACTCTCACCAAAGTGGAGAAACCGAGGCCCTCTGCATGGGCGCAGCAAGACTCGAAGGTCTTCTTTCCTGCGCCGGGAGACACAGACGAAACGGGCCCCAAGCTAGCCACCTTCGATCCTTTGGCTGCCACGTCGACGAACGTGCTGCCGACAATTTTGTCGCCATCGCTGGCGGTGTAGCCTTCGTGCGTCTTACAGAACCTGCAACAACGCAGGGACCATGACGGGCAGGGCGGGGTGAGATGAATCGAGAAGAGCGGGGGAAGTCACCTCGAGGCAAGGCTTATACTCGTGGTGGAACCTGGGCGCGGGATGCAGTCACAGCGATGATGGTGGGGAGGAGACGTTCTGAAAGAACGTTCGTTTGAAGTTTATCTCGTCATCGGCGTCGTCGGGCGAAGCGAGTGCTTCCGTGTGGCTGGCAACGCGCATGCTAATAATAATACTAACGCCCAACGAGGACCCCGACTAAGCATACTGGTAGATAAAGGACGGCGTGATCTACGTGTTCAAGAGGTGCGTAAAATACAGTACACACACATGAGCATATAAAGAGTGAGAAACATTAAGAGTACGGTCGGTGGGAGTTCGCCAAAAAATCCGCAGGCTCCAAATTTTGGAGGTCTATTCCTCGCACAGATAAAACTTCGTAATGGCTCAACCCGATTAACCCGATCAACATGGGCTGCACTAGTAGGCTGCACTAGTGGTTGTACCACGAGTATCGTACCAGGCAAGTGGTATAATTGCGGAGGGAGCTCTAGTGAACGTAGTAATCAGGACCTTATGTGGTTAGTAAAAAAAGTGGAATATACCTAGGTTTTGATGTACATCGTGGGTGTTGATTAGGCAATTGAGTTAAATCGACACACGACGCGTGTATGAAAATACGTGGAACGTGGAAGTGTGGTGAGCTCAAGCTTTCCTGTTCTCCATCCGTTGGAGGATGAAAAAATAAACAAGGAAATAAATTTCTATGGTCCTTCATATATACGATAGAACACCGACAGGATTCGAACGATACTGGATCGTTCACGGGGTGAGGAGCCCCGTTGCTCATATCCTTTCAAGCTAAAATGTGCTTCCTACCCTAACCAAGAACCATCCCTAGAGCTCTAGTCTAGTGCGGTAGTAATGGTACGAGTTGCACGTTTAGGGCCATATGGTGTTTCCGGCCGGTTGAGTTCCTCGATCAAGGAAGTAGCGGTTAGTCCTGATATGTTTACAAGTATCGTTGTTCTATATATGACTAGGGCAGAGTAGGGGAGAAGGGTCGATCGGGTTGCGCGGGAACGAATGCCTTCGAAGTCATCTTGAAATCGCGTGAGATGTTGAGTTCCTCATGTTAGGAGCTCTCAGAAAATTGTTAGAATATGCGCCGTAGCCCTACCGTGGGATGACTTCGAAGAACGCGTCAATCCGCCCCGGATGTCTCAACGTGCCAGACGTGTGGTCCGTCAAAATCCTCGCGATGCATCGATGATGTCCCAAGTGTTTATTGACGGGGTACAACACAACCACTAGCCGAGGCAACACGACACAGGCATTGACGGACAACGACAGTACAACTAACTAGTCACGACAAATACCATTGACTAACCACGACACGACCATTGAAGCTGTCCTCGCGTCTCCGAAATCCCCCGCAAGCATCTCCGCATGGGCGCCGATTGACGTGTTGTACTCCACGAACGCCTTAGAAATAGTCTCAGTCACATCCGAGATCTGGGCATCCTGATACACGAAAATTCGGATAATTCCGTTCATTATTGGGAAGTGGGGGTGAGGGGAGGGGGAGGGGGGGGAGGTCACGCGATGTAGAGGTCTGATGAATTTTCGATGGATGTTTGCCACAGTAGACAATCACTTCGATTTTTTGGACAAGCGTCTCCCCTCGTCACGTAAGAAACTCCACACTCCTCACACAAAGCTCATATTTTTGAGTTAACCCCGAGGACGCTTGCTACGATATCGAGGTATGCATCACTTTTTTCCTGAGGTCCCTCGCTTTCGGAGCTCAAGACATGATATGCATGTCATTCTCAACCCGAAAATATATTTGGGGAAAAATCGAACTGGCACCGGACGAAACTTCCGACTGATTCTACGATAGTGCCCGCCAAAACCAGCGATTTTTTCTAACGAACATTCCACGGCTGCTCAACACGAGCAAGAATGCTATGAAAAACGTATCTTATTCGTAATGTTCTTGGTTGCAAAGGACTACTAGTAGTATCGAACGATGACGTCGGGGTGGCAAGGGGCATCGTATTTCACAGGAGATGCGGCCGGGAGCTGGTTTCAAAACCCGGCGATTTCGTTAAACAAAATACTGGGGCGGGGGCTACCGTGGAACGACTCTTCCCAAGGCCTAGGTATGCAACGAGACTCGAGGAAAAGAAACATGCTACTATTTCCGACGCTTTGGGGTGAAGGAACCCCGTCATTTTCACGAAACAGTTCAGACGAAAAGTGTCACCTCTATCCTATTACTAGCACGGAGTCACAAACATTCCTCACTTGAATCGGCGGACAAACCCATGCGCTAGGTAGGCGTGTAACTACCACCAGGGTACGTGAGGAAGCACACACACGTTATTTTTCGGGAGATATTCGGCAGCTCCTCGTACGGCTGAGAAGCCCGCTGATCCAGCAACCATGTGGGCCAAGAAGTGCTACCCCGGCTTTAGCATACATCGGACATCATCATGCATGCCGTTCACCAATTCACGTCGTCGCGTTCTCTCAGCCAACTTTGGTTGTTTGTGTGCGTTCGTTTTAAAATGCAAGGAAGCGCACTGGGTATTAGGCGATGTCTGTAACAGGTGCGCCGACCTGCTTTTTGTCGCCGACAGTATGAAAGCACTCGCGAGCCGGCCTTAATCCACAAGCTCTCACAGGAGGAATCATCAAGTCGTGAGATGGGATACACAACGACAAAGGACAAACGAAAGAAGATAGGAACACCACAACGCCACACACAAAAAAAGGCGCCTACCATTTACTACCATCCGCGTACACTGAGAAAAAATATCAAGTCGGAAAGCCACCCCTCATGCCCCTTGTCCTGGACAGTTTCGAAAACTCAACAAAGTCGGAAAAGTCATGTGTTGACTTCTACTCCTACAATTAGGGAAACCCAACGCGCCGGAAAGTCGGCACCTCCGTTTCACGACTGACTATTATATTAGTTTGCCTAGACTATTAGTCCGACTACTGACTAGTAGCAACGGTTAGGACGCGCGCTACGATAGAGGTGCACCAACCATTCATTGTTGATTCTCTTGAGGTTCCTCACCTCGAGAGCGTAAGACTTCTCCCTAAGAACTAGTTTGACGGAGGGGGGAAAAAAAAACTGCTACTTGAACCGGACGCAAAAATTCCCATGGTCTAGGTACACAACGCGAACCGTTTAAAAAAAAACGGCCTGTTTCCGACGAATTTGGCTTTTGGAGCCCTGCCATTCGGAAACTATTTCAGACGGAAAGTAAGTGCTACCTCTACCGTCGCAAGCGTCTCGGCGGCCCGAGTTGTGCCGACTCGTAGACCTGGCAATCACTGCCCTTTGGCGCTCCTCGCTTGAGGACTTCCAAGTGTACGTCACCGAAAAAAAAAGAGATTGTGAACAAACCGAAACTTCAACCAAATGAAGAAAAGCCGCGTCTCCGAGAAAATAACAAGAAAAAAATAAATGTTGCAAAACAAGACTAACATGCGTTTTCACGGCCGTTTCGGGTCAAGAAATCCTCTCCCTGCTCTCAGTTAATTCACGAAGTCAAAGAAAAATGACCAAACAGCACAACCTCGTCGTGCGTCGGCGACCAAAACCGCTGGTCTCAACCCGGACACCTGCAATGAATGGGTAGTGAAAAGAGGTTCACCGAAATTGCGTTCCGAAGATTAAGTCAGTCGATTGAGGAGACGCATGCTACAGTAGTAGAGGTTATCACTTTTCGTCTGAAAAAATTCTGAATGACGGAGCTCTTTTAACCCATTTACAGCTGGAACCCCTTTTTGGGGACAAATTTACTTGAAATTAGTGTAGGGAGGGGTTAGGGGGCTCTAAAGGGGTCAACACAAAATGGTCGGAAATATCCTAATAGGCCCATTTTATTTGCATGATTTTCGTTGTACACCTACCTAGGGAGTAGGGACATGGGTTGTTTTTCATCCGGTTGCAGTTTTTATTTTCCTTCAAGTCAGTTTTTGGGAGAGGTCTTAAGCTCCGAAATTGAGGTGAGAACACCTTAATCTTAGAAGAAAAGTGGTGCAGTGGTGCACCTCTGTCGTAGCACGCGTCAGGAACTCCATGTTCCCACCCAAAACATTTTTGCGAAATGAAATTGCATATGGCCAGGAGCCATGGCCCAGGTACACAAAATAGTTTCGTCGTGAGAAAGCAGAATATGTTACTTGCATTTTATTCCGGTCATTTGAGGTTGAGAAGCGCCATGATTCGGAAAACAAAGAACTAAAAAAACGAAAATGTGATACCTTTATCGTAGCAAGCGTCCCCGCGAAAAAACAAAACTGCATGGCTTGTACAATGCACGCAGAGGAAAGGGGAGCAGGAGAAGGGTCCGCTTCAAAAACCCGGATCCAAACGAAATGACAAGAGCGAACGGCAAGGGCAAAACAAGAGCTAAGCGCTGAAACAGGTGCGACGAGCAAAATAAAACATGGACGACAGACGTTGTGTTCGCCCACCATAAACGGGTCGAGAAAGACATTCCGGGACGCGCGAAAGACGCACTAAAGGGGGAAGGGTCGCGACGACAGCGATAGCGAAGCCAGTAGCGACGATGGAATGAAAGAGACGCGTAGCATCCCGTGCAGTTGAATGCAACTAGCTAGTGGGCTGGTGCGTGGAACCAATACCTTTCTGTCCTCTGCCTTCCTCGTCTTCTCGTAATTCCCACATTTTGATATTTTGTACCTGATATTCCACGACAACAAATTGTTTACCGCTTTCGTATATCACTGCGGTGTGTGAACCTACTGATGCGGACGTAGGATTGTGAATAATCTCTTACATGATGCCAGCGTTGGTTCACCTGGAGGAAAACGCGTTAGGGGTGATATCTGAGCTATTATTTGTATGCGTGCTGCCCGCCGTTTGGGGTACAAGAACATTCTGTGCGTCAACGATGCAGCAGGCAGTAATATTTTCAAGCCGGCATCAGGTCTCGCGAACAATGTAACGGTCAGTGAAAACGCTTTCGACGGAGAAGGAATCACGGTGCCCGACAAAAGACGGTGACAATGCTGTTGCGGACACCGGACCAGAAAACCCGGACCTCACCATTAGTCGTCGAAGCAGCAGGCCAAATCTATATTTTCCGGTAATGCTGTAGTCTAGGCATGGAGCCCGCTCTGTTCATTTTGAAGGTTCCCACATACTGTAGGTGATGGAGACGGTCCTTTCCAAGTGTGCGACATGGACTCTCGGCGTGGAGCACTTCAGTGGACTCCAAACGGCGAAGCTTAAGGTGCTTTGAAGCATTGGCTTCCGGTGCCGACGGTGCACCTACCACATTTATAATACCACATTCTCTCACATAACCGCTTATGTAAGGTCCTCAGAAGCACAATGCAAAATAATTGAGACGAACACCCGCAAACGTCGTCTCCTCTTTGCGGGGGGGGTCAGGCCAAGACCAGGACCATTCAGCAGCTAACCCGCAGGGTGGTGGTAGGGATGATCGTGTTCGGTGGCATGATCGATATCATGTATATCGCATGGCGGTCTAGTGTACATGGCAGGAGTGTTGGTTGGTATTCTTAGCGCTTAACTCAATGGGTGTTGTGATGAACAACAAGTAATAATACATTTGGGCACGCAGCGAGAGCAACAACCACCACATGTACGTAGCCACGAACACTACGTATTACGCTGCCACCATTCAGGCTGGTGTAATTAATGCCCATGTAGAACTCGCTGTGGATGCGCGCGCACATGCAGCAAACAAAACAAGCTAGTATATACTGCAGCGAGCGGTAGATAGTAGCGTCACCGCCGCTGATAAAACATATTTTGGGAGACGGTATTGTTCTCATCAACATCTGCCGCGATAACAGTAGTACACATGTATCCAAGTAGTAGTGAACACACAAGGGAATACCAGCTGTCTGCCAAGTGGTGCATCGTGTAACTGTGCACTCTCTTCTTGCTCAGCAGAGCTACGAGGCTCGTAATGCTACAGAACCTCGGGTCCCCCAGTTGGTCTAGCGGTTACCCTTGAATGTTACTAGAGTTCATTTTGGAGTTTTTAATTTAAACCCCACGTGGATCGGACTATTGAGTGTATATTTGCTGAAAAATAAAAAAAAGGAATCAACTGCTGAGAGCTACTGGGGGCGCTTAGCAGCGTAGGTAGGCGCAATTCGGATCGAGCTGAAGAGGGAACAAAGGGCTGAAGTCTCTCGCGACAAAAATAAGGGCGCACGTGCGGTAAAGGGGAGGGGGAAGAGGACCCTGCTCATTGACCCCGGATCTGAATTACGATTGTTGATAGGGAGGGAGAAAGAAACGCGCGGAGAAAATGGAAGGATGAGCAAAATAAACAAAACGTGCAACCGTTCACAACACACAGCCTTTCGTTCAAGGCAATTGCAATTTAAAAGGCAAGCCTTAACGTTTAAGGCGAGCATTTAAAGGGGCATATCATCATTAGGCAAAAAGATCGCGCAACCGTGTACAAGCTTGTCGACACGTTCAGCCCCTTTTTTCTTAGAATCACATCAATTTTACGCTCCAGCTCCACTCGCAAGAGATTTTTTACCCTCTCACATGTTCAGCAACGGGTCCGTCTCGACACGCCGCGGTCCCCGAGGAAGTCAGTAGAGCTTACCACTTTTTCGACAACATGGTTGACGAACACTGTGTACGAGACGGAGTGGGTTTCATCGCACAATGGTTGTTGCGTTCCATTGGGTTAGGGATGGGGTGTATACAATTTAGAGAATATGTCAACCACGTTGTCGAAACAGCGGTGAGGTACCCTCTCGAGGAAGTTGAAATGGCAATATGAAGTAAAGAATGTGCCAGAAAAGAGGTTGCCAGCCATAGTTGGTAATGCCGTTTGGGAGAAAAACTGACACAACCAGGGCGGGAATAAGATGGGATAACGTGTAGTAGTCGAGAAAATATAATAGAAGGATATAGGGGGGGGGCAAGAAGAGGTACTGTCTACAGAGAAGTTTGATGGGTATAAGACAGAAGTAAAAGATAAAATAGAAGAAAGGAAAAGGCAAGCGCTAAGAAAAAAGGTGCAAGAGGAGCACTTAGAGATATACGGGGTTGAGGAAAGATATTGGAAGGAAAACGTAACTGCACGGCCCAATGAACTGCGCGAAAAAGCTTAAGGCGCGATTTCGTGTAGGGGACCTAGACCTACCAGAAAGAAGAAAGAGATATACCAGTAGTTGGGAGGAGGAGGAGAACGTGGCTACAAGTATGTGCCCGTGTGGCACAGCGATATAGAGTAGGACTCACATAGTAAGAGGATGTGAAATATACAAGGAGGAACGGGATGCGAGGAGATGAGGAAATTACATGTATGTGGCATGGAATAGTTTGGTAGACTAAACAGTAGCGAGAAAACGATCGGTATCCTACGCGATAGATGGTGGCCGCAGACGGCGAAACAAGACGGACATAGGATACGTAAACAGTTGTGTATGTTCTATGTGGAAGAAGTGTAGTGAGCTCCCAAATGTTGGAGGTGTCTCTATTAGGAGTAGGAACGGTGCTCCGTCTCCAAAGGGGTGCGTGGTCAATGGTCGAATTACTAAGGCGAGCAACAAACGAGTACGCCCCCCCCCCCCGCTCATGTACATCGACTGGAAGAAATTCCCGGGTGATGATTTCGGGAGTGAGTGAGTGCGTGGTAGTCGAACAACAAGAAACATGTCACCTGGGGCGCAGTACCGGATAAAAAATGACGTTTTGATATATCGCAATTCGATGCGAGTCGAGGAGGGCAGGAAGGGCTGACTTGCTCTCGAGACAAAAACGAAGGCACTTGGGTGAGAAGGGCCGATTCGGACCAACGGGTATGGAAGCACAACGCCGTCGTAAAAAGTGCATCCCGGCCTGGAGTACGCTGTCGATCGTAGCATGATACGATGCACAGTAGTGGCAGAGCAGAAAAGGAGTCAAATACAAGGACAACCTGCATTTCTAAATGGCCAAAATGCTCTGCCCTTTCGTTCGAATCCCAAGGATGCATTCGATTGAGGAAACGCCCAACTAGCGAAGGAAGAAATTGCTCCGTTACTCCGCAGTAGAATTGCTATAGAGTAGTACTTTAGAGGGGGTGTGTGTTGAATTTTCGACCTCGTTGGAACGGCTGGAATGGCACGAAGCTGTTCGCATTTGTTCGTTCCTTTCCAACCTGTGTGTGTCCGACGTGAACTGGTGAATTCTGGGCAACGGATCCGAACACATCAAAGCTCAACTGAGTTTTGCGGCCGGACCGTGCAGCAGGACACAAGGGGAGTACCGTCACGTGGGCTGCGGTTGCTCCTGAGACAGAGAACAGGTTGGCAAGCAAATAACCGCAAGGCGAAAAATGCACAGAAGACGGCGCTAACCATCCAAGTGGCACCGTCGGGACAAATGTAGAAGCTATGATATCGTCGTCGCGGCCTGACCAGGACTACCCACACGCGAGCCTGACGGCGTTCAAATATGCTACACCCCGTGAGTCCTACGGCATCCCATGTGCGCCCACACCCTCGTGGGCTCCCTCAGCGCATGAAGCAAAAATACTCAATCAGTTGCCATGAATCTCGTTTCCAGTGGGTCGTTCGTTTTTCTTCAACATAATAACTGCGAACTGTCTGGGGCTTTTTTTGTCCTCTTCCAAAACTCACGGTCAGGCAGGCGGTCAGGGTGGGAACGCGAGGAATCTATTTGATTTTAAACCCAAACGGCAGCAAGCCCGATATTATTCCGTTCCATGTTCAAGGCGTTCCAATGCAAGAGTCATGTCCACTCTCAACCAACCTACCCAGCCCAAAACTGCAGGCAGCCTGTCTGACGTAGCTTACGTTTTCACCAAGCATCGGGTGTCTTACACAGTATCGTGTATTTCAACGCCATGGAACTAAATTGGGGTGTCTTACACATTATTGTGTCTTTCAAAACCATGGAGCTTAACCCTAACCTTAACCCATTTACATGATGCCTGTGGCCATGCATGTGTGGCCATTTCCCATGCGGTGAAAGTGGAGGGACCAGCTGAATCACACCGCCACCGCAATCGTGTCGTGGATGGTGTGAGTCGGCCGAAAACTCGGCCGCGTATAAAAAAGCATGGACCGCGAGGGAGTACGCGCGAAAACTAGTACCCCCCCCGCGAAAAGACCGAGTAGAAGACGTTAAGGACGGCATGCGCAACCGTGCCGAAGGTGACAGACGCAGGGGTACGTAATTGTTTCGAAGAGTGTGTTGCTGAAATGGAGAAATCACTCGCAAGAAAAACGATCATCGGGGCTTCTACAAGCCCTTCAAAGTCACGGTCTGGATGGGCGGGAAAACCTAAGTGAACAATTCGTTAGGCATGACGAGGGCAAGAGGACGGTAAATTGTTACGGGCCGAAGTGCACATTCGTGAACGATGGGCAGGGCTCTCCTGCAAACTCCTTTATAAATAACAAATCGCCGACGCTCCATTCCACCATCATGGAGCTATTCCCCAAACGAGCGCCCGCCCTATCGCTTGGAGATTCACCCACTCCCAACGATATGACGGCGGTAATCCGGAGTAGGCCAAATTGGAAGGCGACAGGGCCAGACTCTCTGCGGCCGGCCGAACTGCTGAAAGTCGAGCACCCCAAACTCACTCGTTGCTTTCACGGCATCCTTCGTATTTGTTGATGTTTGTAAAACGGGTGATGCCCCCGGCAATGGAAACATGCGACCATCAAAAGGTCCTTCACGAAACTAACAGCTTTATCGGAAAAAAATATGGGAATCTCACTTGTTGCTCGTGCAGGCAAAGTACTGCTGAAAATAGTCGTCTCGCCCCTTGGAAAAGCTACTGCGAACAAGGGGGAATGCCTGAGGAACAGTGTAAATTCGTCCATCGCGATCAACACTGCAAATGCTGTTCGTCGTGCGCCGACCGCAAGAACTCGGACGAGAGAGGGAAATCCCCTTGCACAAGGTGCTTCATCGACCTGCAGAAAGCGTATGATTTTGCTGACCGAGAGCTACTTACTGCAATGTGGGAAGTGCTCGCACGCTTTACCGGCCAAGATGGTAGCAGTTATCCGCCAGTTCCACGACGGCATGCAGGCTCGCGTGCATACGGACGACGGTTAGCACTCAGAATGGTTTGGCGTGACGCTGGGTCTTCGGCAGGGTTGCGTGGTTGCGTGTTATCGCCGTTGTAGAACATGCTCTTCGTTTCTGCGCAGAACGTTGTCCTCGTTCGCTTCAGCAAGGACGAAGGAATCGTGTAGAACCTAGTCTAACTCGAAGACGATGGGGCTGGCAGAGTCGAGGAACCGTTGGAATGCGTGCGGAAGGCCGTGTAGAGCATGCTTCAAGCCGACGACGCAGGCATTGTCTCGAAATCAGCAGAGGGGCTCGCTGAAATGATGTAAGTCATTGCGACCGCCTTCGAAGCAGCAGGCCTCACGGTTTCGGAAGAATAAACGGAAGACCATGCTGTGTTGCAAACACGGGACCTCGCATCCCTGGCTCCACCGGTCGCCATCGAAGCACCACGTCAGAGGTATAAACAGACATTGTAGTTGCTATACCTAGGCGGCGTTGTCCACGGATATGCTGGCCTCCTGGTTGAAATTAAGCGACGGGTTGGACTCATGAGCGCATGCTTCGAGCGGTTCGGTCCAGAGCTACACAATATGACGACCGCTCGACTCAGCCTGAAGGTCCGCCTGCTGTAGGCCGAGGCGATTGAGACCATGTTGTACGGGCGTGTAACATGGATCCTCAATGCGGCTCCCTGTGACTGGCTCCGAAGGACGCACTTCGAAGTCCTTTGGCGTATCCTTGGCTTCCAGCATCGTGCGGACCACATCAACCTCTCGTGCGCCAGGGCCCTCGAGAAAACGAAGTGCGAGAGCATCAAACGACTATCCAGAAACAGCGGCTCTTTTTCGCTGGGGCAGTGGTACGGCAACATAAGGGGCGATTACCCAGTGGGATGATGTTTGCGCAGACAGCCGGTGGAAAAAAACGGGGACCAGGTGGACCACCGAGAAGCTGGCTCAGAATCTGAGAGATGACCTCCCGGTTTTTCGATCCACCGAAGGAAAGATTCCCAACCACAGTTTGGAATTGAAACCGTACTGTGGGTCGAAGCATCACAAATAGTGCTGTGGATCGAAGCATCAAAGATAGCGGGCAAGTATTAATAGTACATGAGGTTCCTCGAAGCAGCCGAGCGGTTCATGGCCAGGTGGCACGTAGATGGCGAAAAGAAGAGCACGAACCCGCAAGGGGGGATAGGGGAGTAGGGAAACCGCTGTTGAAGGATACGGCAGACAGGGTAGCTACATGCACCAGGCCGACTTGTAGGTAGAACCAGTCTACGTAAGCTCACGCTACTACGACTACCTCTTGTGTTTTGCTCTTGCTCTTATTATGGTTGTGGTTGTCTGGATGGCCTGCTCCATCCCCTTTGGAGCGAATTGTCAGCCGATACTGCGGCACTACCGCCGCCGGTATGCATGCGGGTTCTCGCCGGACCCCGCAATTTTTTTTTTCCTCATTCAGCTTGTTTTTTTCCCTTTTTTTCGTCGCTTAATTTATTTCTTGTCCGTTTTGTTATTATTGTGTCCTTTCTGTTTTCGTTAAGGGTACCCTTGGGGGCTATTGAGACGGTGGTGTCTATATGGACACCGCCGTCGTACCCTTGGGGGCTATTGAGACGGTGGTGTCTATATGGACACCGCCGTCGTAGATACAGTGAGTACAGCACAGACCAGGCAGCAATGCTCTTAAGACCAGGCAGCAATGCTCTTAAGACCAGGGAGCCATGCTCCTAACCCTCTAGTAGTTGCATTCGGAACCCAGTTTGGGCGATATCCCGACGCCGGCTTGGGTGGTGTCATCTGCTTCGCTGTGACTGCCTTCTTGATTGCTTCATCATTAGGCTTCATTTATGTTGCTGTTTGTTGTTCTCACATTAACTCGTATACTTGTAATCAAGTCCGTGGTCACAGGACAGGTTCCAGTCACTCTGGAGTAGAGGAATACCCCAGGGAAAAAAAAAGCACAAACAAAACCTAGGGTGGTATTGTATACTCGCAGACTACTGTATGAATAGACCTAATGTATTCGATACTGCGGCCACGATGACGGTATTGGCACCGCTACTACTGCTGTCGTCAGGGCAACAGCGCGCAGGTGATCAACCATATGCGGCGGCAACACGCCTACTCCTACAGCACTAAAGCAGGGTCATTCTCCAGACCCTTACGAATGGTTGTTGCTCCCGATGTTTGGTGGAGGCCGTATCTTAACAATGGTTTCATCTGATCTGCGTTGTTGGTATAAACAGTCCCATACTGGTATTTAATTGCCGATTGTATGTTACTCGGTTTTCATATTTGTCGTGCCGTCCGGTTTCCCTCTATGTTTTGTTCCATTGGATTTCACTCTTTACTTCTTGTCGTTCATATTTTTAGTATCCTGCGGCGGATGGGGAAAAATAAAGCTTTAGCTCACCACACTTCCACGTATCTTCATACGCGTCGTGTTTTTTAGTTTTTATATACTTCGTATTACTGTAAATAGTCTTGTGTGCTTGCTTGAATATTTTGAGTTTTAGCCCGCGTGCTCATTGCGGTTGGCATATTGCATGCCGATCACCTTGCTTCAAGTACGTGCAATGTTTATCTCTGTCTCGAAGAGGTTAGTGGCCACAGAGCTCGTCTCTCTGCGCAGGCATCAGCACGGACGCTGGTTGTATGCTGGATGGGTGTGGATGTGTGGAAAGTTCGGTTTAATGTGAACAACACACAAACTAACTGCTGTTTCTGATGACAGCAGACAGCAGTGTCGTCCCCGATGTTGTACATATTGCATGTGTTTTATAGTTCCCGCGCACAGACTGACCAACGCCACCCTGTTGATCATGGTACAAGCTACACTGCTGTAGTTCCAAGGGCAGTCGCCGACCTATATCCTCAGACTAATGAGGACACACCCAGTAAATACTCGCGATCGGAGTATCACATACATACAGCTTGCAAAGATGAGTTTATTTAGACAAAATCTTCGATTTCACAGCTGGAGTGTATTTTTATTTTTATATTACACTCTCTGCTGCTTTAAGGAAGGATATTCAATTTATATCGGAAAGGCATCTCTACGCTACATTGTCGGAGGGCAATAATAATAATACAAGGTATAATTAGATGAAGTTACACATACAATATTTTAAAAAATATTAATTCACTCCTCCAGCTGTGAGATTGAAGACTTTGCCGAAACTCATATTTGCAAGCTGGGTGCGTGATACTCCGATCGTGCATATTGCTGGGTGTGTCCTCATTAATAAGGATATACTGGTAGTTTTTGTACTATAAAGATGATGCTATAGTATTGATATTAATATTATACTGGTACAAATTAAAATACACTCCAGCTGTGAGATCGAATATTTTGTCCAAAATCATCTTTGCAAGCTGTGTGTGATACTCCGATCTGTCGCATGATAGAGATCCACCACTTGTGTTCAGGGGCTCTCTACTTGTTTTACTACTTTATCAAGTACTTGAGGAGCTCAGTTCCTCGCCCAAAAAACACGACAAGTATTGAACAGTGAAAGCGCAAGCCGATGATTTCTTTTGTATTCAACATCATGGACAAAAAAAAGCATTGCAACACAAGAAAGGCATTCCAACGACATCGAGTAAATAAAAGGAGCCCCGTCATTCAATATACACCTCTATTGGTAGCATGCTTCGCTACCCCGATACCCCGGTACCTACCCCGATGGAGTTTCAAGTGTAAGTAGGGGAATCTCGTCCCAGGGCTACTATTGATAACGTCAAGGTCGTGGGTTCAAGTCTTACCGAGTGCATACCAACTACGGTGTGAGATATTATCGGGTTTTTCTGCGGCACGTCGTGGGACATGCCATGCCATGGCATGTCATGGGTTCCCATGGGTTCCCATGCCAAGGCATACCGCGACATGTCAACATGCCGCGGCATGCCCGGGACATGCATGCCATGGACCCCCATAGGAACCCATGACGTGCCATGGCATGTCCCACGACGTGCCGCGACATGCCGCAATATTCCACGATATCCCGTGACATGCTGCGACTGTTTTAGCGTCTACCGCGACATGCGGCGGCATTTCCTACGGTGAAACATCCTGTAGCATGCCACGATATATCGTGACTTATCGTGACATGCTGCGGTATGCCCCGCGGGAAATCGCACGAAACTTCCCATGTGGTATCGCACTGGGCGAGACCCGTTGTACACATTTAGCCCAAATACTGCATGTCCATGACATGTTTCATGACATCCCATGATATGTCCCGTCACATGTGTCACGACATCCCATGACACGTGCCACGACATCCATGACCTTTCGCGACGTCCCATGACCTGCCCCATGACCTTTCACGAGCACGTCCCACGACGTTTCACGACGTCGGCGTCCCATGACCTTTCACGTCCTCCTCCCTCCATTTATGCTGCGATTCGTACGACCGCCCGTACCGTTCCAGCTCGACGACAGCCCGAGTCCCACGACATGTCGCAGAAGAACACAGTAATATAAAATAACACAGAACTGCTAAAACCGTAGACGTCCCTTACCGTGACCCTATACTTGCATCCCTAATCCTAATCCTAACCCATACTAATTAAGTATACCGATGACTGCCCCATAATGACGTCAATGACGTCACTGAGGTGAAATGGTTGAAAAAACACAATACTGCTGTAATGTGTATCTCTGGAGGGAGGGAGGACGTACAATGTCATGGGACGCCGTGAAAGGTCACGGGACATATCGTGAAAAATCATGGGACATATCGAGAAAGGTCGTGATATGTCATGGGACGTCATGGGACGTCGTGATATGTCATGGGACATGTCATGGGACGTTGTGGGGCGTCATGGGACGTCGTGGGCAAAAGAGTAATCGTATCTTGTTCGAGATTCGCAGATTTTTATCGATCTCCTCGTAATATCTTGACTTTGTATATGAACCCGCCCACAAAATTAACCCCTTCAGAGCCCCAAATCCATCCCTGTACTAACTAACTTCAAGTAAATGTCCCCAAAACGGGTTTCCAGTTGTAAAGGCGTGACTCCTCATATGCACGCCGTTTCCGAGAATGTGGGCCTCATCTATGGGCGCACCGACTTCCCGCTTCCATCCCCCCCCGGTGTGCATGTTAAACCTCTGTTTTATTTCCATTTTGTTTTGCTTTTGTTGTCGTATTTTTTCTTTGTTTTTTCGTTCCCACTCATTATCTTGGCATTTTTTCTCTCTTTCTCCCCCTCGCTATCAACCCTAACCCTAACCCTAACCCCAAGTCGAGGGGGCAAGCAAATGTTGAATTATTATCGCGATAAAAATGAAGGCACGTACCGCCGAAGTGGGGAGGGGGGAGGAAAGAGGAGGGCCCTCTGTGTGACCCCTGATCTGAGTTATACTACTAATGGGAGGGAGAAGGAGAGTTCAATGCGAGGAAAATAAATGGGATTAACAAGAAAATAAATGAATAATACTTCGAAGTAGTAGATAGATGTCTTTTGACGATTGTAACTTCCAGAAAAAGGTTATGTTCGGTAGGGTACGTACAAACTATAGACTACCCGGGGCATTGACCCTAGGTATTACCCTACAAACAACTTCCGTAAGTTCTGTAGAACATCATACTCGTACCCGGCCGGGAGTTCTGGAAGTTTTGTACGCCCGTGACGCAATACCCGAGGGGTACGGGTATATCATTTTTACAACTTGTGTGAGTTCCGTACGCCCCGTGCCACAATACCCGGAACTTCAGTGAGTTCTGTAACACTTCTGTACCGTACCCGGAATTTCTGTAAGTTCTGTAAGATCCCTATACCCCAACCCGGAACTTCTGTGGCTTCTTTCTGTAAGACTGCCACAATACCCGGGGTGCGAGTATACCTTTTTGTTACAAAACCCAGGGCAGCCCGCGCCTCGGTGGGGTACCAGGTTATCCTCGAGCCTGGTATATAGGTCAGTTTCGTGAGTTCGAATCCCCCCGAGTGCATACTCGTATAAATTCGTGGGGACTTTTTCTTGTTCACAAATTGACTTGCGGAAAGCGCGAGAGCGTGAGTTAGCAACACTCGATGAAAAATCGATGAGCAGTAGGATTGCTGAACCCTATGCGCGATGAAAATTGAAGCAAGAACCAGGGGGAAGAAGGGACGACACCTGTGACCACGGCTTGTCCAGAAGCTGGAAACTAGAAGTGTGCAAAAAAAAAAAAAAAGTACATTCATTCAGGTTTAATAACCCAAAGAGCGTATTATGTATTTTATTGTATGATGTCAAATATCTTGTCAGTGACACCAACCGAACACCGAAGATGTACGGCGCTGTATGTAGCAGTACGTATCGTATTATGATAGTAGCACCTACTGTACTATTACTACTGCTGTAGGTCCTGTCCATGCTTCTTTCGTTTCCAACCCGTCGGCACGTAATATATTATAAAAATTAAAATACACTCCAGCTGTGAGATCGAAGATTTCGTCGAAACTCATCTTTGCAAGCTGTGTGTGATACTCCGATCGCGCGCATTACGAGTTGTGTGTCCTCATTAAGGATATAGGTCGGCGACTCCCCTTACAACTACAGTGTAGCTATCAGGGTCAACAGAGTGATGTTAGGCAGTCTGTGCGCGGAAACTATAAAACCCGTTTCTGAGGGGGACAAAATCTGACAGCTGTGAAGGGAAAGGGGGGCCTGGTTTTGATCAAAAGCGAGCGGGTTTGGAGGGGGGCGGGGGGGGGGGGGGGGGGGGAAGGGGCAATTTGTGCATGTAAGCTATAAATCCTTTCGAGGGGATAAATCTGACGGTTTTGGCACCAGTATATTATTGGGGGCGGGGGGGAGGGGGGGCAGCTCAATATGTGCCTGGAAACTATACATTATTTTGAGGGGATAAATGTGACACTTTTGGAAATAATACATCAGTTTATCATGTATATCCTGGGGTAATTCGTACAATCAGTGAGTAAAGAGAGGGTGGAGTGTTCGAGGGGGTTGGGTTGGGATGGGTTGGGGGGGGAGGGTGGGGGGTGGGGGCGGGGGGGGGTGGGGGCGCGGGGGGGGGGGAGGGGGGGGGGGGGGGGGGGGGGGGGGGGGGGGGGGGAACGGCTTTAGGTGAGGGGTTTGTTATACGTGTGGTGCTAGGTCTAGGCGAAGGTGCGGGTGATGGGGAAGAAGGGGGCGTTCGTATTTATATGAACGAAGGAATTTGAATCGAAAATATTCATTTTATTTTTTTATTGATCGAACTGAATTCGATTCGATTTGGTGGAAACATACGAATTTGGCTCCCATCGGGAAACCACGTGTTGCGTATTGTCAATATTTTTTTCGATCGGACTAATACATAGATCTGCCGGCGATGCAGCTACCATCGACGTCTTGAACAATCCTCGGTGTTTCCGGTAGTTTCGCTTCCTTGTCGCGGCACTTGGCTTTTACCGAGCTGGTAGGAAAATATGGACTTGCGACCGTCATCATGTATTTTGAAGCGCCACAGCCAGGGTACGCTATGGTATGATCTGTTACAGAGCAGTATATAGTCTATAGCAGTGAGCGCGGCTGTCACCCCGGCCGCCACTCATTGAGGTTCACGATTTATCGCCTTTCTCGGTGTGGTGGTTTTTTTGTTGATAATTCATAATTGTCAGCTACGACAGACAGATTGCCTCGGGTTCTTTTCTTTTTACTTTTTTTCTCTGTTTTTATGGTCTGGCTTATTTTTTTGTTGTTGTTCTCGTACAGTAGCGGCTACGGTTTAAGAGAAAGTGTTTAAGAGAAAGTACCGATTTGAAAGAGTCAAACTGGCGTGACACGACCGAAATCGATTCAAGAGAGAATTAGTCTTTTTTCGGAGATTTTCTCTTAAATCGGACTTTTTCTGGTAGAGTCGCGCAACCATCACACACATCAACAGACGAACACACACCCACACAGCTGCAGACACCATGCCCTGTGCAGCGGGCAGTCGCTGCACAGCGGCCCCCGATAACACACCAGGCCCGCCTCATTTCACAAATCACCAATGCCGAGGAGTCTGCGGCCAGTACCTCCATGGCAACTGCTGTGGTGTGGTGGACCCGCGTGGCACCAGCGAGATGCACCGCATCTGCCACACCTGTGCGACCTCCCGGGAGAGCGAGACTCGAGGAGCGGGGAGTGCTGGGGCGCAGCCAGAGAAGCGCGACTCCTCTGGGGGCAAAGACAAGAGCCCCGCGGGTGCAAGTAGTGGCTTGAGACTTGGCCAGGGTGTCGCGAAAAATCCCGGCGGTGCAGCCAAACGCAAGCGGTTTAAGAGAATACTCTCCTATATCGTAGCCAATACGATATAAGAGAAGTCCCGATTTAAGAGAGAAATATCAGGCTCGCACGACCCTCTCTTAAACCGTAGCCGCTACTGTACCCGGTACGCTAGCACTTCACTTGCTTTACCTTGATGAATTGTGACTGTTTGATTTACTCTGTTTCACAATCTGTAAACCACAGAATTTGTGTCTCAGG
Organism: Undaria pinnatifida; assembly: GCA_012845835.1. Classification (NCBI taxonomy): domain Eukaryota; class Phaeophyceae; order Laminariales; family Alariaceae; genus Undaria; species Undaria pinnatifida. The sequence goes on from JABAKD010000030.1 coordinate 15,397,219, forward strand.
GATCAAGAATCAGCACGGGCACTGGAAGTGTGGGAAAATACACAACGTGGAACGGTTGGATGTGAAGACAACACACAATATTAGCGTATTGTACGTATTTCGTAATATTCTACGTTAATACACCGCGAGTTTTCTTATTAGTCCTATTACCACTTTGCTAAATACCACTACAACTTACACTCCTACTCGCACGAGCCCCTTTTTTTTTCATTGTCCCGTTTATTGTTCTCGCCCCTCGCCCCTTCTCTCCCTCCCAGTAGTAACTCAGATCCGGAGTCGCAAAGCGGGCCTTTCTCGCCCTTCCCCACTACGGTAGGTGTGTTCGTTTGTATCGCGCGAGAAGAATTCAGCATTTCCGTACCTCATCGAAACCTACTATGCTGCTACTAACTACTACTACTACTACTACTACTACTGCTTCTACTACATACTGCTACTTGTTGCTGTTGTTGTTGTTCTCACATTAACTCGCATAATCAAGTCCGTGGTCGCAGGACAGGCTCCAGTCACTCTGGAGCTGAGGAATACCCCAGGGAAAACACACACACACAACCCATTGTGGTACACGCATATATCACAGCTGACGCAATTCATGCCTCCACCAGAAACATATAAAAGTGAAATCGGGAGTCAGTCTACGATGTGCCAGGTCCAGGCCGGTGCATACGTCTCTCACTACTCACGCCTGGAGAAACCAAATATTCCGATTGCCACCCAAGGAAGACTACCACGTATATATTACACATAGTATCTACCACTCCGCATACGCACGACAGGCATAAGTCAATTAGAGAAAAAGAAACAAAGAAAAGAAAAGAAGATAAAGGAAAGGAAAGGAAAGAAAAGAGGAGAAAAACGAAACAAGACGAAAAAGGCAAGCAAAGAGAAGAAAAAGACAAGAAAAGCAAGCAAAGACAAGACAAGAAGGCAAGGAAAGAAGAAGAGAAAAAAAAAAAAAGAAGAAAAAAAAAAAAAAAATGTCATACTAGCAGATCCTCGTAGGAACTGGCTAAGGATGGCATTGGGCTAACAGAGCGTATCACGTCCATCATCAATGGCACCTGGGAGAGAACGCAACATGGCGAAGAAGTCAGGGCGGTCTTATGCTATCTTGTGACAGCCATTAGAAGGCCCACAACTTTCAATACGATGATGGCCAAACCCAGACTTCAGTCTCTTGGGCATGACGCTCCCCCTTCCTCCCTTCCGCCCCTCCCCCCTTCCTCCCTTTCCCCCTCCCCCTTTCCCCCTCCCCCTTCCCCCCCTCCCCCCCTCCCCCAGTCCCCTCCCCCGCCCCCCCCTTCCCCCTCCCCCCGGCCGCTTAGAGATTCCAACGGTGGATGGCGCTGCCGCAGCCTTTGCACGTCGCTCTGCAGCTTTGCGTCTCTCCGTTTCATGCCAATTCCGCATGCACAACTCGGCTCCCTCCTCTACTCTTCGAAACCATCTGCCAGCGTTCTGAGCAGCCTTTCGCCATCCTTCGAATTTCATTCCGAAGACCGACATATCCTCCTTCAGATGATCCATCCAGTCTTTCTCTTGCCCCCCTGAGTAGCCCTTGCCCCCAACAAACTCCCCAAACCTCACCCTCTGTGGCAGACGCTCCTGCCCCATACGTGCCACGAATTCCGCAAACAAAATCCTCCGTTTGCGCACTATCGCCTCAACGCTCTCGGAATCTGTCTGGGCAAGCGCTACTACTAATTACTGAGCACTACACTCTCGCCGTCCCGTTTTTCTAGTTTTAGTCGTCTCAAACAGGGAACGGTGCGATTATTTATTATAAAAAATAAAATACACTCCACCAGCTGTGAGATCGAATATTTTGTCGAAACTCATCTTTGCAAGCTGTGTGTGATACTCCGATCGCGCGTATTACGGGTATTTATGTGCCTTCCGCCTACCCGGTGCTGTTGGTATGTTTCTGTTGGTATGTATGTATGGGCTATGGCAACGGCTTTGTGGCAATACCTTTCCCAAGGATAAGGGGGGTGTGCTTTCGCCATACGGAACGAGACATTTGAATATCGAAATTCCGTTTCACGTCCCTATGGACTTTTCGTTGCCGTACAACACAGATATTAACATTTGTATTTACGTTGTTTTTGGAATAATATCGTCTTTTTCGAGCCATTTTAACATTTCTTGCACTTCATTGATCGCTAAGGAAGCAAGACATTTGAATGATGTTTCACAACGCCACGTTGTTTTTGAAAAAAGGATGCCCTGCATCTTGTCGGAAGGCAAACCGAATAATAATCAAAGAGCTATGAAACAACAAAATCGAATAATAATCAAAGAGCCAGAAAACAACAATGACATTTCACGGTTATTAGCACTGGCGGCCACGGTCAAGATTTTGTGTTCGCTTTATTGAGCGGGCGGCGTCAGCCGCAAAACCCTTGTAGTAGTAGAAACCATGTTCCAGCACCACCAACGAGGCGCTTTTCTCTCCCCTATGCACTAGAGCAGTACGTGCCTTCATTTTTATCGCGAGAAAATTTCAGCCCGTTCTTCCCTCTTCATCGACTTGCATCGAATTGTGCGTACCCGCCGCTATTGATAGTCGCCGATCTCAGCAGTTGGTTCCTTTAATGTTATATTCATAGACTTCGCTAATACCGTAGTCTAAGGTCAAAAGTCCGACATACATGGAATTCGAACAACAGAAACCAACTCCATTATTAATCATTTTTATAGTCTGTACGAATTACGAAGCATACGAGGGTAACGACTGGGTACAGAGCTCGTCTCCTCGATGAATTTATACTTCGTATAACATATTAGGGAGGATCGGCGGTGTTGCAAGTTAAACTGAATTTTCACGCTAAACTGAGTTTTCCGCCCATCTACATCCAGCGCAACCAGTCGGTAGTTAGTGTCCGTGCCGATGCCTCTTGCCTAGACCGAGACAAACTCTCTCTGTGGTGGTGATACACTACGAGACGGAGCTACCTACCTGCACATTATAAATACAGCAAGGTGTTTTGACTATGCAAAAATGCCAACCGCAATGAACACGCGGGCGAAAAAAGATGAAGATGGTGCAAGCTAGCCCACCAGACTATTGAAAACATGACAAGATACGCTTGAGCTTCTGTGTGTGATGATGATGATGATGATGATGATGAGATCGACCAGAAAGGGGTTTTGATCGAAACTCAGCTTTGCAAGCTGCGTGTGATACTTCGATCGCGCGTGTTACAGGGGGTGTAGACTGTACCCTCGTGAAGGATACAGGTCGGTGACTCCCCTGCTGATGCCAGGGTCAACAGGACGAAGAGAAGACGCTCAACCTTGTTTTGCGCACGGAAACTGTATACAAAATAACCAAACTACTTGCAACAAAAAAGGGGAGGAAGAAAAGAAGAAAACGCTATTAATAGTTGAAAAGAAAGAAGAAAAAACGATGAAGAGAAAAAGCAATTGGAAACAACGGAAGGAAAAAAAACGGCACCAAAAAAATGGAGAAACACAACAACAGCCAGCAGGCTACTACTGCTGCTGCTGTGTCGTAGCAACAAAGCAGATAAAGCCATCCAGCCAAGGTCGTGGCCGTGGGCAGCTACCATATTGGGCTTCAAATGAACCAAGATGTCTCTTGACGGTCTAGTTGTGACCCGTCAAGGCGTCTATGGACTTGACATACCACCTCTGGTAGTTTTCATGTTTGTAGATTATTACTATGAATATGAGTACTGTTGTTCCTTGACGTCTATACTTCACATTAGGGAAGGGCAAGAGAGAGTGCCGTCAACTCACATGTTTGGGTAGGAGTAGGAGCATTGCCGCATGGTCGGTCACCTGTGCACTGCTGTCTCTGGCGACAGCAGCAGCAGTGATGGTGCCAAGTGCCAACATGATACCGTCAACCGTCATCATCCGTACGGTAACGGTACGGATACAAAATAGTCTTGACTAGTCTATAGGTGGGCAAAACAACCATTTAATTGGGCCTGGCTCGCTTGTGCTTCGTAGCTGTTTCTGTTTCAGCCCATTCATTGTTCATAAGCGTGTTCGACTTTTTGCAATTCGAGCGACGCATCCAGTCGAATGGACGTTGTTTTTCCGCTGGGTTTTGGGAGTTGGATAGGTGTTCGAGTCGAAAAGGCTCATTTTCGACTGTGTGTGGAAGAAGCCAGATTTGGATTTAGTCTCGAGTAGTCGATGAGGGTTTTTTTCGACTGACTGACGGATACTTGTTGTTGTTCTCACATTATCTCGCATAATCAAGTCCGTGGTCACAGGACAGGCTCCAGTCACTCTGGAGCTGAGGAATACCCCAGGGAAAACACACACAACCCAAGGTGGTACACGCATTTATCACAGCTGACGCCTCCACCAGAAACATATAAAAGTGAAATCGGGAGTCAGTCTACGATGTGCCAGGTCCAGGCCGGTGCATACGTCTCACTACTCACGCCTGGAGAAACCAAATATTCCGATTGCCACCCAAGGGAGACTACCACGTATATATTACACGTAGTATCTATCACTACGCATACGCACGACAGGCATAAGTCAATTGGAGAAAAAGAAACAAAGAAAAGAAGATAAAGGAAAGGAAAGAAAAGAGGAGAAAAACGAAACAAAGACGAAAAAGGGAAGCAAAGAGAAGGAAAAGACAAGAAAAACAAGAAAAGACAAGACAGGAAAGCATGGAAAGAAGAGAAAAAAAGAAAAAAGAAATAGAAAAAGAAAAGAAAGAAAAATGTCATACTAGCAGACCCTAGGAACTGGCTAAGGATGGCATTGTTCTAAGAACAGAGGGTATCCCGTCCATCATCAAATTGATGGCACCTAGGTCCTGGGAGAGAACGCAACATGGCGAAGAAGTCTAGACTAGTCTAGCGTATTGAGAGTTGGCCAGATGCGGCAAATTCGACGAACATGCATATTTTTGGTTGCAAGGCTTTTCTGGCCCACAATGAGGAAGTCCAAGAAACAGACAGGTACGTGATCATTCAAGTGCGTGCAGCAAGTCCCGGCGAGCAAATAAGCTTCCCTATGAGAGCTCCACTCGTATAATATCGTACTCGTACGCTGTCTGCGGATGATGCAGCTTTTTGGTACTAAACTGCAGTAGTAGAGCCAAGCGAGAGCTCAGCTTTCAACAGCGCTTACATCGGACTGCTGTTGCTCCGTCTTGCGGCCGATTGGAGAGCTCTGGGGCAAAAGGGACTGTTGTACTTCGTATGTTTACTGGCTGTGTATGTACGTTTAGCTGAACTGCCGCCAAGCTGCAAGCCTGTCATGAAACCGGGCCTATACGACCGCAGTGCTCTGCATGTCTGCTGAAGAACAGCAGCAGAAATATACGAGGCGCCAAAAAACACGCTTCCAGTTTTGCCGCCAATCACAACCTGTCGAGCTCCCGATCGACTTCCCGCAATCTCATGCTTGGGACCAGGGGAACCAGTGGAACCGACTTTTACGTTCCCTCTTGTATATTCAAAACGGTCGAAGGCAAGGCATGCGTTTCCTACAGCGGGGCGTTTTCCCTTGTGACTACAGCACTACATGTGAAGCAAAATAAAACGCAAAAAATATACCGGCTCCGCCTCGATTCAAAGCTTGAATGGTGAACGCTCAAAGCAGGCCGCGATGGACCTGTCACAACATGTAAATAGTGCCGCTCTCGCAGCTCCGCTTCCATGGGTAGGTCTAGACTAGTATCCTGGTGCGATAGTCATCCACTTCAACCTGCTCATGAACCTGCGGTTGGGCTGCGATCTACTCAGTGTGCTGCAACGCGCAGATCGGATCACGCTACCCAAGTTCGCTTCCGCCGCTGAAACGGCCCGCCCGCGGAAAAAGGTCGAAGATTGACGTGCCCAACTTACTTACCGTGACAGTCTTGGGGTCGAGGAACGTGAGTTGCAGGTCTTCCGACATCAGCGCGACGAAGGTGTTGTCGGTAGTGGTCGGCCTTCCCAGCAAAAGTAGCCCGATGATTCGATGCTGCAGCTTCTGGGGTGATGCGTGGGGGCGGCTAGAAGGACGCGGGAATTACCAAACCACACAGAATACCTGGTAGAGAACTACGGCCACAGCACCACAGCAGCAGAAACACAGACCACCAAACCGCCAAAACCTGAGGCCGGAGAGTACAGCACGGCACTCGTAGCGCACGGGAGGCGGCAGAACTATTTGAGAAGCATCTGACATCTGACCTCGGACATCTGACCCCTGATCAATTCATACGCCGTATATACCACGTGCGACCAGTCGACATCTGACCTCTCAGATACGCGCACGGCGAGGCACGGCGTACATACGCGTGCGACCAACCCAGAGTGCCAAGAAAATGGTGACTGCTTTCGTTTTTCACCGACTTACGCGGGCGACCATCGGCTGCAACAAGGCAAACGCATTTTTTTTTTTCGTTGTTTTTTCCCCGAAACCTGGAAAAAAAAAAAATCACAAAAATCACGGATCCATACAAACATGGACACGAAGGGGTCTCGGGGAATGCATGAGTCATGCTGCCTGTCTGTGCGCTGTCTGCATGATGCAGATCATCGCAACTGCCACCCAACAAGGCGCAGGAAAAGAAAAAGACACTATGGGTATATGAGCGCTACTAACGAACGGTACACGGGGGTGAACGGTTGAGCCCCGAACTTTTGGGAAACCTCGCAAGATCCCACGTGGAGGTTAGTTAGGCTTGGCAGCAGCGACATGATATATCTCATTATCCATCTAGCCATCCATGCCGTAGCTAGCTCTAACTCATCTCCGCCCTCCGCCCCCCGCCCCACCTTTTGTTCCCCGCCCAGTTCGTTCAAACGCCCCACTTACAATCGAAATCGGCCAGGAGTAATAAACACTTCTAAGCAATTGATATCACGTCATTATCTTTCTAGATATCCATGACGTAGCTTTCATTCATCCCCCCTCCCCCACTCCAACGCCCCCTCCTTCCCCACACCCCGCACGATCGCCTAGACCCAGCACCGCGCGTATAGCAAGTCCCTACATATATGATTAATACGCGCGATCGGAGGATCACACACAACGTTGCCAAGATCAGTGTCGACCAAAGCCTTGATCTCATAGCTGGAGTGTATTTAGATATTATTATTAAAAAAATTAAATTACACTCCATCCAGCTGTGAGATCGAAGATTTTGTCGAAACTCATCTTTGCGAGCAATGTGTGATATATGTTACCTAAACCTCTTGAAAACCCTTTCCCCCCCCCCCCCTTTGTTTTCTTTTTTCCTCGCTTTCTCTTGCTTAAACGCCCCACCTAATGATGTCGAAATCCGCCAGAGTAATAAACACTTCCACGCCCTGGATATCGCCTCGTTGTCGTTTTAGAGCCGTCCATGCCGCTGCTGCAATTCCCACCCACCCCCGCCCCCAACGCCCCCTCCTTCCCCACCACCCGCACCATCGCCTAGACCTAGCACCACGCGTATAGCAAACCCCTACATCTATGCGACCTAACGCCTTCCCCTCCCGCCCCCCGCCCCCCCCGGCACATTTCCCCCGCCCTCCCCCACAAGAAGGATTTGTAGTTTCCACGCACAAATTGAGCTGCCCCACCCGCCCCCTCCCCCCCTCCCCCCCTCCCGCCCCCCTTTTGATCAAAATCAGGCCCCCAGGTCCTTCAAAACTCCGCCCTCCCCTCACCGGTTATTCGACTTACAGTATTCACTTGCTAAACTGATGCATTTCCTTCCACAGCTGTCAGATTTTGCCCCCCTCAGAAACGGGTTTTGTAGTTTCCGCGCACAGACTGCCTAACATCACTCTGTTGACCCTGATAGCTACACTGTAGTTGCAAGGGGAGTCGCCGACCTATATCAGGACACACAAAAACCCATGATACGCGCGATCGGAGTATCACACAGCTTCTCAAAGATGAGTTTCGACAAAGTATTCGATCTCACAGCTTGATTTTTGAGTGTATTTTCATTTTTATATTATTATAATTAAAATACGCTCGATCGGATATATATAAAAAATGAAAATACACTCAAAAATTATAATTATTATAATGAAAATACACTCAAGCTGTGAGATCGAATATTTTGTCGAAACTCATCTTTGCAAGCTGTGTGTGATAATCCGATCGCGCGTATAACGGGTTGTGTGTCCTCATAAGACTAAGAATATAGGTCGGCGACTCCCCTTGGAACTACAGCAGTGTAGCTATCAGGGTCAACAGGGGGATGTTAGTCAGTCTGTGCGCGGAAACTATAAAATCCGTTTCTGAGGGGGACAAAATCTGACAGCTGTGGAAGGAAAAATGCATCTGTTTATCAAGTGAATCCTGTAAGTCGAATAACCGGTGTGGGAGGGCGGAGTTTTGAAGGACGTGGGGGCCTGATTTTGATCAAAAGGAAGCGGGGTTGGAGGGGGGGGGAAGGGCGGGGGGAGGGGGGCAGCTCAATTTTATATAAAATATTTCAAGGACGTCAGCCGTGAGTTCGACGAATCAAATTTGTTCGTCGTGGAAACTATAAATCCTTCAAGGCAATAAATCTGACGGTTTGGGGAAAAAAAAAAAAAAAATGCACCAGTTTATAATGGGGGGGGGTTGGGGCGGGGGTGGGGCGGGTGGGGCAGTGTAATGGAGTGCCCTCCGTTGAAGGATAGTTTATTATAAAAATTAAAATACACTCCAGCTGTGAGATCGAAGATTTCGTCGAAACTCATCTTTGCAAGCTGTGTGTGATACTCCGATCGCGCGCATTACGAGTTGTGTGTCCTCATTAAGGATATAGGTCGGCGACTCCCCTTACAGCTACAGTGTAGCTATCAGGGTCAACAGGATGATTTTAGTCAGTCTGTGCGCGGAAACTATAAAACCCGTTTCTGAGGGGGACAAAATCTGACAGCTGTGAAGGCAAAGGGGGGGCCTGGTTTTGATCAAAAGCGAGCGGGTTTGGAGGGGGGCGGGGGGGGGGGGGGAAAGGGGCAATTTGTGCATGTAAGCTATAAATCCTTTCGAGGGGATAAATCTGACGGTTTTGGCACCAGTATATTATTGAGGGCGGGGGGGGGGGGGGGGGGGGGGGGGGTTGGCGCGGGGGGGTGGGGGGGGGGGGGGGGGGGGCAGCTCGATATGTGCCTGGACAGCTCGATATGTGCCTGGAAACTATACATTATTTCGAGGGGATAAATGTGACATTTTTGGAAATATTACATCAGTTTATCGTGTATATTCTGGGATAAGTCGTACAATCAGTGAGTAAAGAGAGGGTGGAGTGTTCGAGGGGGTGGGGTTGGGATGGGTTGGGGGGGGAGGGTGGGGGGTGGGGGCGGGGGCGGGGGGCGGGGGGGGGGGGGGAAAGGGCTTTAGGTGAGGGGTTTGTTATACGTGTGGTGCTAGGTCTAGGCGAAGGTACGGGTAGTTTATAGAGTCGACGTGAAACCATGTCATGGTTGAGGTGAAACCACGTGACATTAGATGTCACATTCACGTCAAGGCCATCATAGACGGGCGATAATGTAGGTGACGATGATGGGACAAGCAGGACGCCCCACATATCACTACCTGCTCTACCTGCTCTACCCTGCCCTATCGTGCCTAGGCCTGTTTTGTCTGTCTTTTTAGAGTTTAATGTAGAGGATATAATGTATAAGCTTTTGAGTCTATCCAGCGAGCCATGAGGAGAGAACAAACAAGGGCACCGGAACCCATGAGGAGCACGCTTCCCAACACCGACCAACCACGCATCCCCCACTCGGAGAACCACTACAATTGGCGTCGTCTCCGACTACCACCTACACCACCATTCTTCTCCGCCTACCACCTCATCACTGATACGGACCGCAGTAACAGCGACAGCAAAGTCGCCCAACGACGCAGACGCCATCCTATCCGTAGTGGCCGCGACGGCGGTCGCGACCACCCGAATTGTGACGCCCACAACGTCTGCGTCTGTCTCACGAACCGCAAAAAGTGGCAGCTTGCGACCACCACATATTGCGATACGGAACACAACCTGCGACGAGCATCATTGTCAACCACCTGGCCATCGAGTACCACTCCGCTGGCTTTCGGGCGTTCTTCCTGACGTCTGCATCGTGCTGGCGGCATTCTCCCACTGTAGCGACACCGCTGCGCCTCTGGTGCGCTTAACCCTCGATTTGGGCATACTTCAGGATGTTGGTCTTTACTTTTGGTATTTGCGGAAACGTGCGGACCACATACCCGGCGCCATCACCTGGCAATAACCCGCGACAACTAATGCCGCTCGTTATAAATGCCGTTTCAACTATTTTTGGGATCGAAAGCGCCATGATCGCCTTTCTTCCTTGAGCAACTGCTGCGACAACGACGACAACATCGACAACAACAGCGTGGCCGGCCGATACCCATTGCGGCACACATCCCTGGACGCTACACGCTGATCTACCGATACAGCACTACTAGCGCCAGGCCATCTAATTGCGAGACGAGGGCCCAGCTTCAACTTTGAAAGAACTAGCTCCACCCCCGCCCCGCCCCAAAACAATCTACCCCCCCCGCCCAGCCCCATACATGCGAAATCGCTTGCCCAAGCCTGATCCCCTTGTTCTAGCGATGGTCTTGAGGTGTGGGTGGGCCAAGACGTCGAGCCCTACCGGGATGCTCCACTCGACGCTTTCCACCGATGAGCAACGCTACTTGCCGAAGACTACGGCTACCAGCGGTTCCGGACTACAGCGCGAAACTTCTGCTTTCAATTCCGGGCCATCGCATCCTGGGCCCGCCTCGCCTATTAATTGGCGGCCCTACCCGTGCTGGTCCCAGGACGTACGCCTTTTTCAAGTGCCAGCGGTGGGCCCGCCAACGACGGTTCCCACTCGCTGCCACGGTGTTGACAGCACCACTGCCCCTGGGCCCAAGGGACAGTCCCGTGATGACGACGGAAGACTCGCGATCATAGTTGACCAGGATATGCCCTGAGCCCCCTGCCCCGTCTTCCCCGCAACCCTCGTGGATTGCGTGACACGGACCACAGGTACAGCATTTCCTAGCGAGTTCTATCCTGCTCATCCAACGCCGCTTGGAGACAGGACCCCCAGGGTATCTTCGCCCCGATTCCTTTAAACTCAACCCACGGAGACCCTCTCAGAGCGTCGGTGATACAATACCGAGACTCCCTTTGCGATCACGTAGACCCACCCGGCTCTGTTCTCTACATCAGCTAGCTGCACCCTCGCCATCGCCACGTGACAAGCATACAGACGGCCGCAACTGACCACAGCTTGGCGGCTGACCGCAGCCAGCCTACACCGAACTACCTCTTCTGGGATGTTCAACCTTGAGCAGTGCCACCCTTTCGGATTCTTCTTATACGGTTTTCTCTTGTGACCGTACGGAGTAGTTTCCAACATCGCCCGAGACCGACATTTTGAGTGACACCGTGACCCCGTAGCTCACCCGGCTTCGACCAGAGATCGGAACCGTTCCTACGACCAGCCATGGATATTGGTTCCGAGGCCGACAAAAGCTGGAGCTCCTTCATTACCTACCTGGGACAATGGTTCCGAGGCCGACAAACGCCGGAAACTATTCCCGTACCACCACTCAACGACCCTCGACATCTACCACCGCTCTCCCAGTTCGTATCCCTAGCTTTGGCAACGGTGCACCCGAGACTGGCAATCCCATCCATAGGCAGAAGCAATAACCGCTTTATTCGGTTGGAAGCCGCCTTTTTCCCCCGAACCCGCCGCGTTGCAAACGAGTCATCCCCTTTCGGTCTCGGCATTTTTCACCGAACCCTCCTACTACCGACCTCGTTCCGACCCTTTCCACCGCGACAGCACAACTCTACCACGCCCCCCCCTTCAACGCGACCAGTTTCCACGGAGCAACTCTGTCCCGGCCCCCTCCATTGCCACCGAGGCGCACCTGCCGAATCCCCCATGCCGTTTTCCACCCCCCGACGTGTTACCACAGAGCCGCCTTGCTCCGGTCTCCGCCGACCATCTGGAGGAAGCAACTGCCCTTCTCCTCACGGTCTGGTTAGTTCCCCTTTCTACAAACGTTGGAGCCCCTGCCGCCCCCTTTTCACGGCTACCCTGGCCCGAACCATCCCGCCTATACCAGGCCAACGTCCCGGCCAACTTTCCCGTTTATCCACCAGCGTATCCTGGTTTCCCCAACCACAACAAACCCACGTTTTATCGCTCCCGACCCAGCTCTTTAGCTACCCCCCCATTAACAGGGTCCAAACCCCCAACGGCCCTTCAGCCTTCCTCGACGACACAACCACGGTCAACCTTCCCAACCAAGGTTCACCGGCGCTTGAGCATCGATACTTTCGTCTACACCGCTTCTCCCATATCCACCTTGGTTCGCCACCACGGCATTCTATTCCCCAGTGGGTTATATTTTTCTTGCGGTGCGTGCCTTTCTTGTCCAACCATCGACTGATTATGTTTCCGTTGCCAGTGAACACCGAACAGTTCCCCTCTAACCCAACGGTCGCGAATCCCCATCCGACACCAATACCGCCACCCCCCTTTTGCCTCAACAACCCTGTGGGTTCACCACCTGAACATAGGCAACCCCTCCCCGTCCCTGAAGGCATCTCCGTGTCGCCACTGTCGCCACCCCCCCTATCCTAACATTCCTATAGGTTTACCATCTGAACCTGTGGTTTTGTTCCTCTCCGAGCCGGGCATCGGCTTGGGTGGGCTCGTTCCCCCGTCCTTCCCAACCCACCACCACATCCCGCCGCTCCCATCTTCTGAGTTGGTGTCGATTTTTTTTTTTCCGGGCATGAGCGTTTCGAACCGACTATCGGTTTGGGTGGGCTCGTTACCTCTCCTCTACGATCTACTTCTACCATTCCACCGCCCCCTTTTTCCGAGTTTGTTATTTTTTTTTTCGGGCTCTTGAACCTCCCGAGCCTGGTCCGTATGGGACCGTTTTAGCCAGAAATCGGGCCCTTCCTCCGCCTCTTCGCTGCTCACGTCGAACGATGTCAGCATCCCATCCCGGGTATCGTTTTGGGTGGGCTAGTTCCCCCTCCCTTTCGACCCACCATCACCAATCGCCGGCGACGCGCAAACCGTGCACCTTTCCTGTTAGGTATTGACTTGGGTGAGCTCAAACCCCCTCCCTCCTGCCCCATGCACCACCACGTTTCGCTGAAAATACTTTCGGCAACTCACCGTTGCGGACCCTACAAAACAAATCCGTCGACCCCTTCTCCGCGCCAAAACCTGCGTCGGGTCTATTTCGGCCCATGACATCGCCTCCGGTTCGCGAGCCAGCTCCGAGAAAGGCGCCGAGGACGCTGGCGCTCCTCCTGCATCGGCTTTCAGGCCGTCCTTCGTTCTCCCCAGCGCCCCTCCATTGGCGCATCCCTTCTTGGCCCTCCTCATCATTATTTTCCCAGAGCCGTCATCGCTCCACAGCCGCCGCTGGAAACTGTGTACTGCCCTTCCGACTACGGTTTTTCTCGCCAGTACCTGTGGCTACAATTCCAAGATCATCGAAGCCCCCACTGCCGGGCGAACACCGCCACCAGAGCTTCGTCGTCACCTGAGCTTCGCGACTATAGCTCCATCTTCACCAGAGCTTGGTCGTCACCTGAGCTTCGCGACCAGAGCTCCACCTTCACCGGAGTTCCACCTTTCACAAGAGCTTCGTCTTCACCTGAGCTTTGCGACTAGAGCTGCATCTTCACCAGAGCTTCGTCGTCACCTGCGCTTGGCGACCAGAGCTCCACCTTCACCGAAGTTCCACCTTTCACAAGAGCTTCGTCGTCACCCGAGCTTCAAGACCAGAGATCCACCTTTTTCAGAGCTCCATCTTCGACAGAGCTTCGTCGTCACCTGCGCTTCGCGTCCACAGCTCCTCCTGCACGGAGATTCGTCGTCACCTGTCGTCACCTGAGCTTCGCGACCAGAGCTCCACCTTCGTCAGAGCTCCACCTTCGTCAGAGCTCCACCGTTCACCTGAGCTCCACCTTCGTCTTCCGCGACTTCTTCATTCGATGTCTTTCTCCTTCAAGCCACTACCAACGCTAAGGCAAACTTTTATTTTTTGGCCACAACCACCGGCCCCGGCATCGTCGCCACCATCTACTCCGTCAATCTGGGAATTATTTCACCGACTTCTGCAGCCATGCACCGATGGGCCTACCGCTTCAAACCGCTACCAGCGGCAAGGCGCCCTCTTCCTGGCCACTACCACCAACTCCGGCGTCATCGTGCCGTCAGCGCCGACCAGCTGGGACGTATTTCGCCGACTCCTGCAGCCACCGCGCCGGTAGATTTGCTCCTCCAGTCCGCCACTAACCGCCCCCGGCAACACCGCCATCTTCGGCTACTTCAGGCCTTCTCTACAGCCTATTCCAGCAATCACGCCGTCATCCCCGCGGCGTAAAATGCTAACTCCAACACCACGAGCACCGCAGGCATCTCCACTGGCCCACTTTGAAGGACTACTGCAATGTCAACGCTTGCATCTACATGCACGCTGCGGAACACGCAGATTTCACCGCCGCGTACGCGATCCGCCACCTTCAACCTACCATATTGAACTACTACATACAGCCTCGTCTTCTTCCGTCACAGAGCCCCTACCGTATCGTCCGCGAACAATCCGTCCTCACCGGTTCATGCTCGGAGCTTTCCAACGCGTTCTACTGGACCATCATCCGTCTCCAGCGCTCCTACCACATCTTCCGCGAACACCGCGACGTCACTGTCTCGCGATCGGAGCGCTACAGCACACCCTAGTACGGCCACCAGCCGCGTTTCATCGGATTTTTCTTCAAACCCTACACCATCCGGTTCCAGGATCAACCTACGGCGTGTCTACTGCATATCTTCGCGGAGCACCATCTACGGATCGGCGTGCCTACAACGCCACGCGACAGGGATATCTGCACCCAGGGTATTATCGCGTTGAGTCGCACTTGCCTTTTTGTCTTGTCTCTCCCCCTAACCGTGTTTCTTGAGCTCCGTCTTGAGTTTTTTTTTTCGTGGGATTTGTTTTGTGCGCATCGGCTTCTTGATTTTCTCTTTTGGGTTTGATTTTGTTGTTCAGTTAGTTTCAAGGTGCCTCTTCTTTGCCTTGACTTTTCGGGTTGTCACACTTTTGACCAGCACGTATGTTCCCATGCTTGTGTCGGTGTGCTACTCTGACTTTTTGGGTTGTCCCACTTTTTGACCAGCACATGTTTGCGTGCTTGCGTCGGTGTGCTACCCTGGTCTTCCAGCCACTGATTTAGCTGGCTCCATTTTCGTAACGAGGCCGAAAAATTATGATGGTTCCGTCTTCCTGTTTGTGCCGGTTTAGCCTGCCCCGTTTTTCGTAACTTGGCCTCAAACCTGCCGCGCTTTCGTTTCCTCTCGTCGGTTTAGCTTACACTTGTTTCGCAGCCCGCGAATCCGCTGTGGTATTTTTTTTCAGGGCCTTTCTCTTGCTTTCTGCACTACGTACGAAATAAGGTGCATATTTGGGCATCGTATATGTCTCCAAAGCTGCTGTGTGGTATGCCCATCTTGGTTCTTCTTCTGCTTTTTGCACTACGTACGTCATTGGTACTTATTAAGGCAAAATATTTGGATTCTTACCGCTATGGCCCTCCCCCCCCCCCCCCCCCCCCCCCCCGTCCCCCGATCCTCCCCCCTTCCGCCTAGTTTGTCCAAACGCCCCACTCACAATCGAAATCAGCCTGAGTAATAAACACCTATACGCAGTTGATATCACGTCATTATTTTTCTGGCCATCCATGACGTAGTTTTCAATTCTCCCCCCCCCCCCCCCCCCCCCCCCCTCCAACGCCCCCTCTTTTCCAACCACCCGCACGATCGCCTAGACCTAGCACCACGCGTATAACAAGCTGCTACATATCTTTGATCTCACAGCCGAAGTGTATTTGAATATTATTTGTGACCTAAACCTCTTAAAAAATCTCCCCCCCCCCCCCCCCCTCTTGCTCTCCCTTACTCAAACGCCCCACCAAATATCGAAATCCGCCAGATTAATAAACACTTCACGCACAGGATATCATCTCATTATCCTTCGAGAGCCATCCATGCCGCTGTGTCCCCCCCCCCCCCCGCGCCTCGAACGCCCCCTTCTTCCCCATCACCCGCACCATCGCCTAGACCTAGCACCACACGTATAACAAACCCCTCACGTAAAGCCCAGATTAATAAACACTTCACGCACAGGATATCACCTCATTATCTTTCGAGAGCCATCCATGCCGCTGTGTCCCCCCCCCCCCCCCCCCGCCTCGAACGCCCCCTTCTTCCCCATCACCCGCACCATCGCCTAGACCTAGCACCACACGTATAACAAACCCCTCACCTAAAGCCCTTCCTCCCCCCCCCCCCCGCCCCCTCCCCCTCGCCCCCCCCCCCCCCGCCCCCTCCCCCCCCCCCCGCCCCGCCCCCGCCCCCCCCCCCCCCGCCCCCACCCCCCACCTCCCCCCCCCCCCCAACCCATCCCAACCCCACCCCCTCGAACACTCCACCCTCTCTTTACTCACTGATTGTACGACTTACCCCAGGATATACATGATAAACTGATGCATTATTTCCAAAACCGTCACATTTATCCCCTCAAAATAATGTATAGTTTCCACGCACATATTGAGCTGCCCCACACGCCCCCCCCCCCCGCCTCAACCCCCCCCCCCCCCCCCCTCAATAATAAACTGGTGCCAAAACCGTCAGATTTATCCCCTTGAAAGGATTTACAGCTTACATGCACAAATTGCCCCCCCTTTCGCCCCCCCCCCCCTCCAAACCCGCTCGCTTTTGATCAACACCAGGCCCCCACGTCCTTCAAAACTCCGCCCCCCCCCCTCACCGGTTATTCGACTTACAAGATTCACTTGATAAAAGGATACATTTCCCTCCACAGCTGTCAGATTTTGTCCCCCTCAGAAACGGGTTTTATAGTTTCCGCGCACAGACTGACTAAAATCATCCTGTTGACCCTGATAGCTACACTGTAGTTGTAAGGGGAGTCGCCGACCTATATCCTTAATGAGGACACACAACTCGTAATGCGCGCGATCGGAGTGTCACACACAGCTTGCAAAGATGAGTTTTGACGAAATCTTTGATCTCACAGCTGGAGTGTATTTTCATTTTTTATAATATATGTCTTAGCCCTTCCCCAACTCTTTGCACTACGTACGTCATAGGTGCTTATTCAGGCGTCGTATTTGTTATGTTACCACTGTGGTATGCCTGGTATGTGCACTGGCCCTTCTTCTGTTTTCTGCACTACGCACGCCGTAGGTGCTTATTGAGGCGTGCTGTCCACCTTGCTTGCGTCATATGCACAAGTCCCCGTTTCTCGTTTGGACATCCAAGTAGTACTTTTGCGTATGTTTCCCCCTATTTTTCGTGGCTTAGCTTCCAACAAGAATGGCTTTACAGTAGGCCATATTTTCAGGGTTTCACGACGTCAACGTTTTGCTATTAATAGTATTTTCGGGTCCGTCGTTTGTTTACGCCCCCCCCCCCCTCTAGGCTTCGTTATAGTATCAACCCCCGAAACCATGGTAGTTTCGCTTGATCCTTATTTGTCTATGGTCCCAAATTGTCGACCACTGGCTTCACATTGAGAGCCCCGCTTAGGTTCCTCGTTGACGGTCCCGTGCTGACTCTCCAGCCCATCTGTCGGTTCTCTTTGGCCTATACCTTCTTGATTGGTTGTACCTGCCCTCAAGAGCCCCTTCCTGTCGGGCTCCGTTCTAGCTTTGTAGCCAGCGGATCTATTCCCCTGGACCACTCTTTCTTACTTTTTTTCTTGGCACCCCTACCCCAACGGTCCAACGGCACTGACCCCCGTCCTGGCTTTGCAGCCAACAGGTCTTGTTTCTCTCGACCACTTTTTCTTGTTTCTTTTCGGCATACCTGCCCATAGGGTTTAACTACACCGGCCTTAATCATGGGTTTACAGCCCGTCCTGACTGTGCAGTCCACGGGCCGTCCCCTCTTGGCCCCCGTTTTGCTCTTGGCTTGTTGGCGTACTTGTCGCATCGGTCACATGTTTTGACCCCTGTTTGGCTTCGCAGTCCATTTAGGCTTTCCAAGTTGACCCCCTTTCGTGTTGTGTTTTCGGCGAAATCGTTTTCGGAGGAATTCCTTCGCTAAGTACCTAGTGTTGCTCGTTTTCTGAAAATAGCCTTTCAAGGTCCCTTGCTATGGACCCTCCCTTTTTTTTGTCAGGCTGCAGTACGTTGCTACGACACGATTTGCCTTTTTCCTGTTTTTCCGTGCATTTTTCTCGGTTACCTTTTTGGGTTGCTCCTCTTTAGCGACTCCGTGTTCCCGACGTATAGTACTTAGCTGCGGCTTTCTTCATATTGTCTTCTCTGTTCCCTGCATCCTTTCTGGAGCTAGACACTTTCAGCGCTGCTTCGAGCTGAACGAGCATCTTCGTGTTGACCCCATTTTTGGCTTGCTTTGTTATGGTTGAATAGCCTCGCCACGTTTGCTGGCATTGTTCCCGTTATTAGTTAGCCTCTCGAGGTGTCATATATGTCGACTTTCCTTCCGGCTTCCGATAGTATCCTCCGTCTTTCTGTGTCTACGTTTCAGTTTCGTCCTTCTTTGCGTATTGCTTTGGCTGGGTGACCTCACCACTTTTCTCTTCCCGTCTTCCTGGCATTGTACCGAGATAGCTTCTTAGGGTACCCCACTGTTGCCCCCCCCGGTTAAGCTTTCCGGCGTATCACACACGCCTCCTCCAGTACCACCATTTTGGTGTTGTCCGTGTCACTGTTTAGATGTTGTCTTTCTCTGCGTTTTAGCGATTTGTTTCGGTTGCCTCGGTTCCCCGTTCTACAGTTCGGCCAAGGGCCTCATGCTAGCCTCCTAGGTCCCACATTACGGCCCCTGTGCTTCCGTTACACCTCAGCGTACTGGTTTTTTATAGTTTTGCCTTTCGACCAATGGTCCCAAGTCAGCCTTCCAGGTTCAACCTTGCGGATCCTGACAATATTTTAGGCACTGTTCTTTGTTTTCTCTTGTTTCAGGCTCTTGCTCTTCTGCCTTTCGACCAATGGCCCGACGCTTGCGTACTTCTTCGCGTCTTGATCGTTTCTCTTTGACCGTCTCCAACCGATGGCCCCACGTCAGCTGTCCATGTCTAACGTACCGGACTCTGACGTTCGTTTAGGCAGTGTTTCTTGGTTTCTCTCTTGTCTTCGAATGGATCGACCACCCGCCTCTTCGGCACTACGCTTCAGGCCGTAAACTCGTCTGGCTTTCACAGCGTGACACATGTTCCCTTCTTCTTTTCTGACTCGGTTTCCGCGTTTATACCTTCCTCTTTGGCTACCTTCGCATCCTTGCGCTCAGTGGCTGCGCCCTTTGTGTTTTCGTAGGCCGATTGCCACTGGTATACCGTAGGTACATACCCTTTCTCGAGCCGTCACGGTTGTGAGCTCCATCATAGGGTTGTATATCTTGCAATGAGGCATTTAAGCCTCATTATTACGAGGTGTGGGGGAACCTATAGCCTCATTTTCGTTTGTTTCGAATAGCCGCATCTTCGATCCCCTTTCCAATTCTGAATGCTTTGTTGGCATCCTTTGATTGCAAGGTTATCTGCATCTACGACTATTCAGGGTGGCCTAATGTAATGGAGTGCCCTCCGTAGAAGGATAGTTATAGATTCGACGTGAAACCATGTCATGGTTGAGGTGAAACCACGTGATATTAGATGTCACACTCACGTCAAGGTCAGCATAGATGGGCGGTAATGTAGGTGACGATGATGGGACAAGCAGGGTGCCCCACATCTCACTACCTGCTCTACCTGCTACCTTGCGCTACCCTGCAGCCCTGTTATGTCTGTCTTTTAGTGTTCAATGTAAAGGAAATAATTCATAACCTTATGAGTCTATCCAGCGAGCCATGAGGAGAGACCAAACAAGGGCACCGGAACCCATGAGGAGCACGCTTCCCAACACCGACCAATCACGCATCCCCCACTCGGAGTACCACTACACCAGCTATTTTGTCTACACTATACTATAGGGTTTTATAGTTTCCGCGCACAGACTGACTAACATCACCCTGTTGACCCTGATAGCTACACTGTAGTTGCAAGGGAAGTCGCCGACCTATATCCTTAGACTAATGAGGACACACAACTTATGTTATAAGAAATGAAAATACACTCCAGCTGTGAGATCGAATGTTTTGTCGAAACTCATCTTTGCAAGCTGTGTGTGATACTCCGATCGCGCGTATTACGGGTTGTGTGTCCTCATTAAGGATATAGGTCGGCGACTCCCCTTGCAACTACAGTGTAGCTATCAGGGTCAACAGGGTGATGTTAGGCAGTCTGTGCGCGGAAACTATAAAACCCGTTTCTGAGGGGGACAAAATCTGACAGCTGTGGAAGGAAATGCATCAGTTTATCAAGTGAATCCTGTAAGTCGAATAACCGGTGAGGGGAAGGTGGAGTTATATATATATTATAAAAAATGAAAATACACTCCAGCTGTGAGATCGAAAATTTCGTCGAAACTCATCTTTGCAAGCTGTGTGTGATACTCCGATCACGCGCATTACGAGTTGTGTGTCCTCATTAAGGATATAGGTCGGCGACTCCCCTTACAACTACAGTGTAGCTATCAGGGTCAACAGGATGATTTTAGTCAGTCTGTGCGCGGAAACTATAAAACCCGTTTCTGAGGGGGACAAAATCTGACAGCTGTGAAGGGAAATGTATCCTTTTATCAAGTGAATCTTGTAAGTCGAATAACCGGTGAGGGGGGTGGGGCGGAGTTTTGAAGGACGTGGGGGCCTGGTTTTGATCAAAAGCGAGCGGGTTTGGAGGGGGGGGGGGGGGGGGGGAGAGGGGGCAATTTGTGCATGTAAGCTGTAAATCCTTTCGAGGGGATAAATCTGACGGTTTTGGCACCAGTATATTATTGGGGGCGGGGGGGGGGGGGGGGGTTGGGGCGGGGGAGGGGGGGGGCGTGTGGGGCAGCTCAATATGTGCCTGGAAACTATACATTATTTTGAGGGGATAAATGTGACGGTTTTGGAAATAATACATCAGTTTATCATGTATATCCTGGGGTAAGTCGTACAATCAGTGTATATATTGTTGTTGTTGTCTCACATTAAGTCTTGTCAAACATCTAGAGTCCGTGGTCACACAAAGGTGCTGGAGCCCTAGGAAGATCCTAAACACGAAATGAAATCAAAAATCGTCCGGAAAATACTACGCTTTCCCGCCTGAAAACGCACGATACGAAGAAGGCCCACAGGTGAAATAATCCAATGTGCAAACTGAACTCACATGGCCGCGGGTATCCACTCAACTACAGCAGAGTTCCCCCGTTCCCACAACTAACCAACTCGCGGCTACAAACTACAGCGGTTGGGCTGCCTGCACCGTACGAACCGCACGTTAATCGTGAGTATAGACGAACGCGCCTGCTGTCTGGAGTGCTGTCAGAGTGACGACCCGCGGGCATGCACAGTGGAAAAAGAGCAAAAGATCTGATCGAACCAAAAACCACCTTACAAATATGAATGATCGCCCCGTCTTCCCGAGTTATCTGACAGGCTGCAGCGCAGCTACGATGCCCGTGCCTGAAAATTGAAAATTGCGGGGGGTCGTTCCCCATGAAGGGTATACAACTCGACCAACTCAACCAAAAATCAGTGACGTAAGTAACATTTAGTAATAGTACTACTACTGCCTCGTGAAAAAAAACTGAAAAAAAAGACGATCGCTGCTCTCGTTATTATGATGGTGTGAGTGCGGCTCGTGGGTCTCCGTGTGCCATCCTCCTACTGTGGTTCTCCATGGCCGCCTCATCGCCTTAGCTCACTCGGCCCGCTCCTTCGCACTTGCTCTCGATGACACTCAATTCCTATCGGTTCCCCTTCTCCCCGGTCCCAAAAAAACAAAATGCTCCTCGCAGCTTGCGGTGCTGATCTGAAAAACAAAAAATGTCGCTCAGGGAGAGTTCAATCCGTCTCTTCCCCGCCCGTCGACGCTCAGTCGCCCTCCTCCTTCGTCGATTAAATCCAGCCTCCTGCCGGCGCAGTTCCCTCTACGCAAACCGAGACTGCGCCGTAGTGTGGCTCGTGGTGGCGTCTGCCTCCGCGCACGAGCATCCCGACTAAGCATTGCTGCTCCGCCGCTGCTGCCTAAAAAGACGCGCGAATCGTAGGTGACCGTGCCTAACGCACCACGTACGCCCCAACTCTACCGCCACGCGTAAGCCTCGCGGCCACACGCAGCAGCAAGAAGGTATCACTCCTTGAGGGTGAGCCCGGCCTTACGCCCGCCAAAAAGCTCCCTCCCACTCGCTACAAGCCTGCTGTGGCATGCCTCGCAGCATGCCTTACCGAGGCGGCAAGGAGAACGGAGGTTATATACGATACCACGACACATCGTGGGCGTACGACGTGACTTCTTTGTGCAACGTGAGCTAAACAAAGTGGCAAAGCTCGGAACTGCGCATTCTATACCAGTATTACGTTCTGGAGACGTCGCGTGATTAGTCTAATCATGTTGCGATAGGTTGGTCTATAAACGTAGACTATGTTTTGAAAGATGGTCCATGCTTCGTCCACCTTTCGTAATTCACTACTGTAGTCAGGAGTAGTGCAGTTTAGCACAAAGTAGACCACCTTTCAAAGCATGATTACTGCAATACCACGCAACATCTGCCTCCAGGACGTACATAGCCTACTGGCATAGAGTACGATTCGTAGGCAGTCACCGAACTTTGTCGATGTTCACTTGTTGTGGCCACTCGTCCAGCCTTCAAGCATTCTTAGCGGTGAGCTACATCTGTAAACGGGCTTGTCGGGGGGTGCTCGGCCTGCTGGAGGTGGCGAGTAGCGTGCCCTTCCGAGGTTGTCCACCTAACTAATTACTATGGCGAAAAACAGTCCTCCGAAGGTTGTCCACCTCCGGTAAGGATCAATTTGCCACCCTTCTCTCGACGGCTTTCTCTTTTGCGGCGAAGAAGGAATTATTGACGATACTAACTCCCAGGGCGTCTACAGTAGGCACTTCGACGTATAAGTATTGTCGTCTATCTACGTATTAACAACAAATAGATAAAGCTGTCTTGTAAAGCATAACAGTTGCTCGTTTCGGAGACGAATGCCGGGAGACGAAACAGGCAAACTTGGTCTCCTCTTCACGACAATACGCTTGCTAATAATATCCATCGTGTTCTCCACGAGGGAGGGGGGTGAAAACTGACAGGTCTCGTCCGGTGACCCCTGCACCCCCCGTTGTCCCCTGTCCCCGCTATTGTACGCGGCTGATCTGCCCCCTACTCCGGCACACAACTTGAACAACCAGAAATCCGTTAAGTAGTCGCATTCCCGGACTGCCCCTTCCTATATCCCACCTCTGCCCACCCCGTATCGTCCCTTGCTCTGGCTGGCTGCTAGGCGCCCCTGTCCTTCCCACAATCAATAGAGCTCTCGACACCCAGACAAGATATTCCATACTAGACCATCACGTATCCCATAAAAGGCCTGCGGCACCCGCCACCTTCCTTTATTATGGATCACCCACGGCTGTGCTCCCGTCTCCGCCAGTATTGTCGCTCCCCCTATCCTTCTCGAACGCAGTGCGAGTTGTTCCGGTAATAACTCCCCGTCTGCCTCCCTCTGTTGCTCCCACTCTTTCACCCCCACTCTCTCCAGCTCAGCTCGCTCCATTAGCAATGCATCGCTTGCCCTCTCGCCCGTACGTTCCATCTATCCCCGCTCCTGTAGGACATGACCGGGGCGTTCTCCCGCCCCGGAGCACTGCCTCGGTAGTACTCGAACAGCTCCAGCATCAACTCCACGATATTCCTCTCCAGCCCGCTCCCCATCCCCCAGGCCCTCCTTGCCCTCACGGTGACCACCCCTGTCCTTCCCTGCCCCCCCCCCCCCCCCCCCCCCTTGAAGCGGATCCCCACAGTGCCCATTGCCCTCCTCCTTCCCGGCCCCAGCTGCGCCCCTTTCTCGAAAAAGGCTAAATTTTCCCTCCTCAAGCAGTAAACCTCATTCGCAACTGCTCTTCCTCCCCCGCAAACGGTTCTGATGCCCTCAGCAACATGTTAAATTAAAGGTGGGGGACACAGCTGAGACGTCAATGCCTGTCCGATCCACACTATCCTCACACCTACCCCCCACTCACCGACGCCCTCCTTCACTACCCTGGTTATCTCTCACGTCAGCGGCCTCCTCACGCGCGTCTGGTTCCCTGCTTTCACATGCAGCCCTCTTGATCCGTTTCCCCACTGTCTTCCTCAAATGCTGCAGCGGCAGTGACAGCCCCCCCCCTCACTGCTCATGGTAGAATTTCACCGCCATCAACTTCCCCGCCACGGTTCTCGTCTCCTCATCCTTCCCCCCTGTGCAGCACTAGACCACAAACTCTCGTTCATCTCCCTCCCCAACCAGTTTCACTTCCCTCTCACGACCCTCCAGCCCCCTCACATCCTCCAACCCTACGTACATATCCATCGAGTCGACTTCGCAACTAGTCCAAGTGCGTAGCCTTCGCACAAAATCTCGGAACACATCCCCGTTATTTTCACTCCAAGCTCCTGAGTCTGCCACGTGACGGTGGGGCATTTTTTGGTCAGCCTCGATTGGATTAATCTCCCTTTCACTTCGGCATCTCGTCTGCTAACACGTTCTCCATCCCCCTCACGTGTTTGTCCTGGAAAGACCGTCCCCTTTCTGCTCCAACACCCCCAAGATCCTCACCATCGCCTCCGAAGTCGATCTTCTCTCTTGCCTCCCTTGCAGTTCATCACCCACTGCACCGCCAGAGAACTATTCCCCCTCATTAGCACCGTGTCTTCCACCCTGGAGAACCTATCCTTCCTGATTCCCTACCATCACATGATACGTCATCATCGTCATCTCCAGCAGCTCCAAAACGTTGATGGATAACCGGTTCTCGTCCCCGCCCTTTCTACCCCTGATCGTCCTCCCGCTCTCCTCCGCGGTCAACGTCTATTTCCAGTACACCCCCTGTCCCCAGGCACAACCCCCCTACCTCCTGGAACGACGCGTCCGAAAATCATGTCCTCCTGTGGGGCGGTTTCACGAAACAGAAAAAAAAATGGTGCCGCCAACCCCTCTCCTTGTCCCGCCAAGCCTCATGCCAGACACCATTTCGACCACTCCACACCTGATATGAACTCCTCCGTCAGCTCTCCAAAACACTCCTTGCTTCTGCCTTCTTCCTGCCCCTTCCCCGCGCCTCGAGTGAGGAGTCGCTCCAAGGTAGGGTTGCAGTTTTTGGGTCAACTATTTTTTTGCGACACATGACATTCCTGACATTCCTGACATTCCTGACATTCTCGGGTCTGAAACTATCGGCCAATGTGGTACCATTTGGAGACCATTCGTTTGAGGACTTGCGGTCGCGTAGAAACGCTGGTTGTATTGCGCGAGCGAAAGCCTTCGAAGTCATGTTGAAATCGGGTGAGATATTGAGCTTCTCGTGTTAGGACCTCTCAGAAAATTCTGCTGCAACCCTACTACTGTAGTATGACTCCACCCCCTCCCCCCCATTTTTCTTGCCCATTCAGATACAGCTTGCTCATCTGCAGAAGCAGCCGCACGAAACACCTCCCTGGTCTGATTACACACGCCGCCTGGTGCAGTTTCCCTGCTAGCAAACAGGGATCTCCCGTACTGTCACCGTGCTCCTCTCCCCGGGCTAGTAGTCCTGGAGCATCTCCCATTTAAAACTTGTTGAGTTTCCTGCCCGGTAGGGATATCGTCGTTATCTCCGTGTCCAGGTCAAAACCCAGCACATCCTGCCGGGGGGGGAGTCCGTCATCTTCTTGAGGGACGGCCAAGGCTCCTCCCTCTCCGCCTTCTGTCCCATCGCCTGGTGGCGATTCGACGCCAGAGCTTGCGGCAGCGCTAGTCACCTCCCTCCATCTTATTCCCACAGAACCTCCACCGATGCCGCGTCATCCATGACAAGCCTCCCAAGCGGGATCCTCAGGCCCGCCCCCCTCTACCTCCTTGACTACGTATGCAGCCCTGCGGCTGCGGCTCTACCGCTAGTCCCGTGTTCGCTGATATGCGGACATGCGCCGTGGCCGCCCCCTATCCACGGTCAGGATCGTCGCCGATGCCTTCGTCGTCTGCCGCTGTGCCTGCTTCATCGGGCTGACGATCACCCCCCACCACGTCGGGTTCCCCTCCATCTGCAACCATGCCGATACACAAGTAATCTCTCAGCACGTACCCGAAATTCGCTGACTCTGCGGGTCCACTCCCACCTGACGAAAGGCACCTTTCACGTCCATCTGCTGTATCAGAACCCTCCTTCCCTCCGGATTTGGTCTCTCAGTCCCAGCACCCTCCTAACAATCGGACCCATCACATCCGCCACGTGGCGTTCCGGGATCTGATCCCAGTACATCGTCTCGCTAACTGCCCCCCCCCCCCCCCCCCCCCCCCCCGTGCCTCCGATTCACCGCTGTACGTCGACTCGTGGACTACCGTTATGTCCCCCTTCTCTGCCACCACTTCCACTGGGTGTGTGTGAGTTTTGGGTCCTTTTTTTGGCAGTGGCTTGGGGTATCTCGCGCGATTGACTTCCCTGTTCCTCTGCGATATTAAGCTTTCGTATGGTTTGAATGATGCGACACGAACCCGCAATGGAACGATCAGCTAGCTACGCTGAGAGCCAAACAAAAATCGCAAGAAGTGTATGTACCCGTTGGAAATGACAAGTGCTACGACAGAGGTAGTTCGTTTTGTTTTTTGTTTTCTTTCGGAATGACGGGGCTCCTTAACCCAAAATCGTCGGGAAAAGAATCAATAATGGGCCATTTTTGTTTTTTTTGCGCGATTTTCGTTCTTACCTAGGCCATGGGAATTTTCATCCGGTCAGCAGTTTTAATTTTCTCCACAAATCAGTTTTTGGGAGAGGTCTTAAGCTCCCAAAATTGAGGAATCTCAGAAAAAACAACAATGGTTGGTGCACCTCTATATCGTAGATCGTGTCAGAAATGACAGAGGGACTGAGGTACAGAGTCACTCGGGCGAGTGGTGAAAACCCGGTACTGAAAATGGGGGTATGATACTACAGTACCGTAGCCGTGATCGGCAGTCGAACGGGTTGATATTGTGTGCTGTTCCCCGACAAATTCCTTCACCCGCCTGCCGTCAATACGTGGTGCGGGTGACTCCACCCTCCCAACCCCCACACGACCTTCTCCGCATCTGTCCCATTCCTATGTAACATATCCCCCCGCCCAATTCTCCTACGACCCCCAACGAGTGGTCTTGCGCATCTGTGTCTTCCCCCGCCACCCCAGGCCCTCCATCGCCCCCCTCCCCCGTAGGACCGCTTCCCGCTCTCCCCCCTTCTGATCGTGTGCGGCCCCGTTGCCGCGCACTCTCCTCCCCCCACCCCCCCCATGTGCACGACCCCTTTTCCTCGCATCCCCCTTTGACCTCGTTTCCGTGGACACACCCTCCCTGATCGAGTACGGCCCCATTGCCGCCCGCTCCCCGCCCTCCTCTTTGCGCGCGCCCCTTCTCACGCACCGCCCCTTTCGCAGCCTTGGACTACTGCCGTTGTCTCGTCCCCCTTGTTCCGGCGCTGCCCTTTTTCCTCGCAGCCCCTCGGCCCCATTGCCACTTGCTCCCCCTTCCTCGTCGTGCACGGCCCCTCGGCCATACACTTCGCGCCCCCCCCCCGTTCGCGAACCCCTTTTCACGCCCTCCCCCCTCCCTCTCGTAGCTCACTGCCACCCCCCTGACGCTCTCTCGTGCCCCATCCCCTCCTTCTCTTCTCCCCTGGTCCCTCTCCCCTACCCACCCCCCCCCCTTCCCGCGGACATGGAAGAGTTCGCAGATTAGAGAACAGCGAGAAAACGATCGCTATCCTAGGAGATAGATGGTGGCCGTAGACGGCGAAACAGGACGGGGGAATAATAAGCAAACATAGTTTTATGCAGTATATGGAAGAAGTGTAATGAGCGCCCAAATGTTGGAGGTGTCTCTATTGGGAGTAGGAACGGTGCTCCGTCTCCAAAGGGATGCGTGGTCAATGGTCAAATTCCTAAGGCAAGCAACAAATGGGTAGGCCCCCCCGCCCCCCCCTCCCGCGCCCTCCTTTTTGATTCGCCTGAATTGACCGATATGACCGACGATGGTGTCGACCCCTCCACGGTGTTGGTCTCCCAGCCTTTCCAGTCTACGCGGTAACCCCCGCTGTGCTTGCACGCGTCCTTCGGTCCTCGCTTGTCCCTCGCTAGCCCTGTGCTCCCGCAGAGCCCGTGTTCTCATCCATCCTTCTTGCTCTTCCTCTCCCCCTTCCCCTCCCTCCCCGCTGCCGAACACCCCCCTCTCCCCCCCCCCCTTCCTTCCGAGCGTATTTCCCCTCCTTCTCACCCCCGGGCGCTGAAACGTTCAACGCCCCCACTTCTCCATGTACGGGAAAAAACCGTCGTTCTGCAAGAAGTAGGACTCCGCGCCACCCCCTCTCTCCTTCCTCTCCTCCCCTTTCCGATCTCCTGCCAGATATTTCCCTCCCCCGCCGACTTTCTTCCCGTCGGTTGCTCTCTTCATGCCCCGCCCCCCCCCCCCCCCTCCCTCGCATGCAACGGGAGAGGCTAGCGCTAAGAAATAAGGTGGAAGAGGATACACACTTAAGAGATATACGGGGGGGGGGGTAAGGGAAGATATTAGAACGAAAACGCATTGTCACGGCCCAATGGACTACGCAAAAAAGCTGAAGTTGCGATTTCGTGTAGGGAACCTTGACCTACCACAAAGAAGAAAAAGATATGTACCAGTAGTCGGGAGGAGGAGGAAGTGGATGCCCCTATGTTCCTGTGTGGCACAATATAGAGTAGGACCCACATTGTAGGTTAATATGAAATATACAAGGAGGAACGGGGTGTGTTAGAGGAGGAGATGAGGAAACTAGACGACTGTGACATGGAAGAGTTTGGTAGACTAGAGGGTAGCGAGGAAACGATCGCTATCGTAGGAGATAGAAGGTGGCGGCAGACGGTGAAACAGGCCGGGGACAGGATAAGCAAACAGTTGTATATGTAGTATATGGAAGAAGTGTAGTGAGCGCCCAAATAATGGAGGTGTCTCTATTTGGAGTAGGAACGGTGCTCCGTCTCGAAAGGGATGCGCGGTCAATGGTCAAATTACTAAGGCGAGCAACAAACGAGTACGCCGCCCCTGCCCCCTCCCCACCCCTTCACTCCCCCTCCCCCCCTTAATGTATAGCGACGCCCTTTCCAGCCACGTTTGCGTGCTCTTGAATTCCGGGACCGGCAGCGGCCCCACTTCCCCCGCTGTCGGCCACGTGTTCCCCCTTCACTTCAGTCTCGGCGCTTGCGTCCGCACCGCTGTCCCCAACGCCGCCAGTTCCACAATGAAACGCGCCACGAACTCGCACGTGATCGAAGGGGTCCGACTCTTCTACTCTCCTCTTCGTCACAAAAAAAAACAGGTTTGTGCGCTCCTTTTTTCGTTGAAACGGTTTCTCCCATCGCGTTTGCACTCGGTCTATCGCTTCCTTCTCCATCTTCGTGGGGTTGTCTGCCGCGAGCGTTGCCATGTGCAAAAAATAACCCCCGACGTTGCCTCCACCCGCTCTTGCAACGCTGTCCCACCCTCCCCCTCCGCTTCCCCGATTTCTCCATCCTCGTGTACATGGTCGGGCCAAGGTCGGAAAAACACGTCAGGTCCCCTTCCCCTTTTCAGTTCATAAAAAAACATTCGCTGTACAGCGATGGCATCGCCCGTTCCTTCATCGAACCCCACGGCGGTATGCCGCCGTTTGCCCTGACTACCCCCCACATGAGCATTCCCGTGTGTACCAACTGCGTCCAAGATGGTGGTTCCAGCTTCATGAAGAAAGTGCTGGGCCCTGTGTCCCTGTCTGTCTCCTTGCCCCCGCCGTTCCACATCTACATCTCCTCTCCAGATCCTCCTCTTTTTTCCCACTCATGTGCCGCCGCTTACATGTCTTCCCATGTTCCTTCTGGCTCTTCCCCCTTCCGGCGTAACCCTTATGTCCCCCGCCCCCCGCTAGGCCCCCCGTTGACCCTTCCTCTCGTATTCACCCAATCGCTGTCCTTGCACGGTTGCCCCGTCCGCGAGCCTCTACCCCTCGGCTCACTCCCCACCAGCCGTCAATGGCCGTCAGGTCCCTGTGCTGCCCAATGCCCCTACCCCATGGTACCAACCTTTCCACCTCAGGCCATGCCTTCTAACTAACTCAACAGCTGTCATCGGCAATTGGGTCTGTGTGCGGGCTTTTACCCCTTCCTTCCCACCGTCCACCCTGTAACCCCCCCTGCCTGACGTGTCCAGTAGCCGCCCTCGGCTGTAGGCACTAGTTGTGGGCCTCTGCCTCCGGCTTCCCTCTGGGATTCGGCTGTGTTGTGCAGCTATCTACCTCTGGAATAAGCATTGACTGTTTTTTCCCCGGCCCTCATCAGGCATTCGCGTATCATAGGAAACCCCCCCCCGCATTTGCGGGTTGGCCCATGCTGCTCCGTGGTTTGCGCTGGTGGTGCATTTCTTGGACACGCAGCTCCCTTTGCCGCTCGTGCTGTCGCGGATTGCTTGCGGTTTCATCTTTGTCATCAGTAATGCATCTATGGACTTCTCGATCACGTATTCTCCTGCGGACCTCTCGCTCTACCTCTCTCTCATTCTTTTCTTCTTGTCCGTCTCCCCGTACTTAGTCATTCTTTTTCTTTTTGGCCCCCTTTGCCTTTTTTTAGAAAACGTTCGTTTTTTCAGGGAATTAATTCATACTGTTTTCTTTTTTTTTTCCTTTTTTTTAATGCAAAAATTTGATAAAAAGCTAAAAAAAAAAAGTTGACGTGTATACATAGACTATATGTGTCTTCTTTTAACAAACACCAAAAAGGAAGACGGGGGGGGAAAGAGACTAAGTAGGTCAGCTGTGATTCATCCGAAAGTATGCTCCCGACCGAATTCCCGACTACATCTCCGACCGATTTCCCTGAGATGTTTCCAATCCATTTCCCGACCTTTCATGACCCGTTCCCCGATCTCGTCCCGTGTCATCCCGTCGAGAAATCGTGTAATCCCATCCCACACCGTCAGCCGAATTGCTTCCAACCTTTCCGTCCCATTCCCATCCCGCGATAAACAAACAGGCACCTTTTTTTCCCATACCGCTCCTCGGGAAGGCCCAAACAAAACCCACCTGCGGCGGGCGAAAAGGTCCCATCCCGTGCCTCGCGCACTCCTGGATAGTTGGCACCGGCGAAACTAGCTATAACACCTAGCCAACAAAAAGCTAGCTGACGACTTTTGGTCGCCCAACTCACAGCCCTAATAATTAAGTTGTTGTGTGTGTGCTCTTCACATTAAACCGATATTTCCACCCATGTACATCCAGCACGACGACCAGTGTCCGTGTCGATGCCTCCCAGACAGAGAGGCGAGCTCTCCCTGTGGTCACGAGGCACGAGGCAGAGATACACATCGCGAATACGGCGAGGTGATTGGGCCATGCAGGGCCAACCGCATCGAACACCAAGGCGAAAAATATGCACCCCAGAACACCTGACATTTTGCAGAAAAAAAACAAATGAAGAGCCTAAGAATACTCGGGTATAGACTGGGTCTTGTTTAATGTCGCGACATGGGGCGTTTAGAGCCGAAATATTTTGTGTTATTTGTGTGTAGGTTCGTTGCTCATCCAGGCGCATCCCTTCAATTATCTTCGCATTTTTTTTTTCTCCTTTTTCGTCCCTAGTCGTAACTCACACACGGGGTCACTGAGCACTCAGATCCGGGGTCACTAAGCAGGTTCTTCTCCCCCCTCCCCAATGCGCCTTCATTTACATCGCGAGAATACTTCATCGGCCCTTCCTTCCCTCGTCGACTCGCATCGGAGTGCGCATATGCGCATGTGTATATTATTTACGTGTTCGTGTCTAGTGTGTGTATTGTTTGCGTGTGACATGACGTGACGTCAAAATGTAGAGGGTACAAGACGAATGAAAACACACCCCGCAATAGCGTATTGACCTTTGAAAATATCGTCACAAGGGGTGCCTTTATAGAGGGAGGTGTGGTGTATCTAGCATACCCCCGGTGATGACCACCATACACGGGAGCCCCGCAGCTGGGGGGGGGAAGGGGGGGCATCCTCATTTGTTGCTTGCCTTAGTCATTTGACCATTAACAACGCGTCCCTTTCGAGACGGAGCACAACTGCGGGCGGGTGATAACGATGGGGTATAATGACGAAAGGGTATGAAGGTATGACCACGGGACGTGGGTTGCTAACGAATGCGCACAGACTCGGCCAGATACCAAGGAGCGTAATAACGAGGGGGTATGCTAGCGGTATCTTTGGTTGCTCTGAAGTTTGAACAGACTCCGGCAGACTGCTGGGGTCTGATAGCAAGGGGTTGTGTTACAGGGGGTGTGCCAATAAGGGGGGCGTATTAACAAAGGGTTGGCTAACCAATGAGGGTTTTAGGTCTGAAGCCAGTGTATTTTTCCATTCCTACGCAAAGTCGGTGACAGTAAGGCTCACCCTGATACCGGTAACCCGGGGATGACAGCAAGAAACTTCGCCTTTCTGTGATCTTCGAGAGAAAGGTTATGAGTAGCGGCACCACATTCGATGACGAATCTCCCGAGGGTTGCACCTCAGAGGCCTTGTCTCACTGATGATGAGACTCCCGAGGATTGCGCGTACTCAATCAACTTCGGTCTGAACTCTAAAGGATAACTTTCGCGCTGCAGGATCCCACCTAACTCTGGAGTTTCGAAGTCAGGCGGCTTTAGCTCCGCCTTCCCCGAAAGTTTGCTTGCTCTTTTTCGTCGGGGGCTCCGTGAAGAGGGTTTCCCCGTCGTTTTCCTCCCACTTGTGGCTCTCCCCGGCCGGGCAGCATCGTCTCGCGGCTGACGAGAGTAGTAACGGCTGGCAATTCCGGAGCTGCTGCCGGGGCCTCAGGCCCTGTGGCTGAAGAGTTGGGCGCAGCTGCGAGAGCTTTTTGCGCTTCACCGATACTGATACCTGCCGTTGGGGTTTGAGCCACGGCAAGAGTGGCAGTACCAGTACTGGTGCCGGTAGGCGGGGTGGACCCGGAAAAAAACGACGTGATCCTCGTTCGAGGTGCGGCACAAACAGGTACCACTGGGGCCCGGGCCGCAAACTTGATCTAGCGCGTGTTTATTAAGAATTTGTCGGGTCTAAAACTCTAGCGCGTGTACATCGTCATATATTCGGGCCAATCGACGTGTGCCCATCAGTGCACAAACTAATGCAACGGCTTCCTAAAGCCCTGGGTCGCCAGCATACACGAAGCTTGACGCGTGTAAACACGGCGCTAGCGACACAAAAGAGCTCACAGAAAGGCTCGAACAGCGTACATTTAAATACCTGCAACAAGCGATGCCTTATCCCGGGTTTTTTCTACGCTACGAAGCTTTTCGCGCTTGCCACGCATACAGTTATCCATGTTGACACCCTAAGCGCTTCCTAGGCACACCAGACACTGGCTGCACAGGACTCAAAATCTTCACACACACCGCATGATCCGCGCAATATATCAGAGGGTGTACCGTGGATATCAGCACCGTACCTCCCAAACTGTTCGTGTCTCGTTCCAGCGTTCCTACTTGCCAAGAGCTTTGACGCGTACAGCGTTTCCATTGCCGGGCATTCCCATAGAGCGTCCCCCACGACACAAGACGAGGGGCATTGGAGCAGAAGAGCGATGTCATCCTAGTGTTCCACTTAAAACAAGCTTAATTCGCTTGACAGAACACCGAGCGCCCTCCACGGTATTCACCAGCCACCAATGCTCGGTGCCACGATGAATCCAGAGCCTGGCCAAGCGTGCTCGTACTTTCCCTTGGCCATGATGATGGTGGCTCGAAACGTTGTCAGCCTTTGCGCCAAGGCCCACGATATCAGCCCCGGGTACTCGATGGGACAGTGGAACCTGCAGGTAGGTGCGCATAGTTGGGATGGTGGCGGCACATGAAAGAAGCTACACGCGCACGGCATTATCCCTAATTTGACGACAACACCTCACCGAGGCGTCCGTTCGATATTTTCGTGCGCTCGCGCAAAAAATCCGTGCGTGCAGTTTAGCCTATGGCCACATAACAGGGCTCCCGTACAGCGCCTCACGACGCAAAAATAACATCCTACTGCTGTATTTTACTGTACCTTGGGCAAGGAAGTTTGCCCTTCAGGTGCAGCCGCGAACTCTCTTTGTACATGGCGCAGAAGATGTCTTTCGACACCGCTACCTGGTGACCCGATATGAAGAAACCTGTTTTAAAAGCGCCCCCAACGCCACCGCCGCCCCAAAACACCACACGCGAGAAACAGATCAAGAACAACGATCAACGAGCACGCAGACAGATCGCAATGGAACGTGCTGATGGTCTTCATGCATCACCACACGGAAGCCGGTGCAGCGGTACATAACCTTAATCGAGTCTTCCGTTCACTTCGACACTCGTAGAGACAATAATGCGCAACCAGGCAGCATAAGTACAATAACATCTGCACGGCCGTCTGGTCAGAGCGTCCAGTTTGGCGCCGACGGCAAGACCATGTCCTGCGCAAAATCAGCGCTGTGTCTGGAACCAGGTACATCAATGCCTGCCGCAAGAGTTCTACATTTGTGACTGCTAGGGGAACCCGGAAAACTTCCACACCGCACCAGGCACTGGGCATGACAGCCCGTACACTCAGTACCTGTGCTGTAGCCGACCACCTTGCCGTTCGCGTCCCTCACCACCAGCCTGTTGCCATGACGGACGTTGCAAGTTTCGTGGCATCGGTAAGTCATTAGCAACCGTGAGGGACAAAATACACGATGGCCACCAGGCACACTATGATGGCGCTCAGTCGCATGACGTTAGCTACAGCGCACATCGTTGTGGCCACAGTCGAGTGTGTTGATAGCGTGTGGTCCATCAAGGTAGAAACATAGTACTAGCACGTCAGAAACCATCATACACGCGACCTGTGAATATCCGCGCCCATACCAATCCATGCACGAATGCATACACAATCTACGCAAAGCACTTCCTGGCTGGGGTGGACGCCCTCGCCATAACGCTCTCACAAACAGCATATTGAATGCTCGTAAATCGTTCGAAAATTTAGCGCGATACTAATAGCTCCGTCCCTCACAGGCCGCGAAAAAACTGTCGGGTTCTTGCCAGCTCACATCGCGAAAGGAACGTCGGCCGCCAACGCCCCGGCGATCTCCGGCTGCCGGTCCCACCCGTTGTCTGCCCCGTGCGCCCTAAGGAACAGTTCCGCGCATTCCGGCACGTCTGCCGCGGTCATTGTCGTCAAGGACAGTCCATCCGTGTCGGCAGCAGGAGACAAGGACTCCGAAGACGGTAGGAACCCGCCCAGACACTGGCACGTGTGTTTCGCCTGGTATCAACGGTTGTTGTGTGCGGGGAGGGGAGGGGGTGCTTAGCCTGCGATGTACTGCTGCGCTGTTCGCGCCAAGTTGCGGTGCTTTCGGCGCAGAGGGTCACAAAACCAGGTGGTATGCCCTCGATCCGGCGTAGAATGCGTGTTCTATGAAACCGTGAACAGGACAGGTGCACCAGCACCCCATCCCGCAACGGCGGGAACACGCGCAGCCGCAGGAATTACACGGCTTCGATATCGGACGACAGAGAAAACGGGCGGAATATGGAAGATGTCTGTCGATCGCATGATATGATGGGCTCGCGCATTGGACCAGGTACGAAGTGCACGTATGGTACCTGCCCGCATCGTTAACAAAGCCTCTGATCGGACAGCAGTGCAAACATAGGCACAACACGGCCGCCATGCCCTCAAGTAGCGGTTGACGAACTCAAAAGCCCCCGTATTTCACCTCGAAGCCGAGCTTGGCGTAGAGGGAGAACGAACGCGAGTTTGCCGCGATTTGCATCAGAACCTGCCGCGGCGCAAGAGTCGTGAAACACGAAACACGAGCGTACACAGTACAAGCGCGAGACACCGGGAGAGTACAACAGTGAGGACAGCGCCCATCATCACCGTACATCAGCCCACTCAGCAAAACAACCACCCCGACGCCCCCCCCCACACGCTCGATCCCGAACATCGAGGGCACCAAGGATTGTATTGCCCACACAACCCTCTACTCTCACCAAGGTAGAAAAGCCGAGCTTCTCTGCGTGGGCGCAGGCGGCCTTAAAGGTCATTTTTCCCGCGCCGGGAGTTGTAGACGAAACGGGGCCCAACGTAGCCACCCTTGAACCTTTGGCGCGCACGTCGACGAAAGAGACGCCGACGATCTTGCCATCGCTGTTAGTGGCCGTGTAACCGTCCAACGACTTGAAAAACCTGCCATCAAAAAAATTGTATCGTCGGGGCGGCGTCGCAATGAAAAGGAAGAAAGGGAGATAGGGTCAGCGCAAGCATGGGCCTATACACAAGGTGGGGAAGGAATACCGAGGCGGTGGTGATGGCGACGGGGGTGTTTCGAAAAGCGCACCCGATGGAAGAACGCCGTTGATTTTTCCGGGAAATACAGCAAGGCACTGTTGGGCAGGGTTTTTCGATCTTGAGTCGGACACTGCACAAAACAATGGTTGCCAACTAGGTAAACAGAATCTTACCGCAAAGCTTGTCACCATGCCACATCGACATCGTCCGTAGAAACATAAACTCTTCAGCAATGAAGCTGTGCGCATGACTTACACCAAATCCCCGTTTCCACCCGTAAACTGACCCCAATACCATAGGTCGGGTGGACGCGAGGTTTCCAAATTCCTCCTCAACCACTTCTGGTGCGGCATTGACTGAAGCATTGAAATCCTGGAAAGCCGTGAAAAGTGTTTGAGCGACCCCCTCGGTCTCGGCGTCCTAATAATCGCGCGGGGAAGGGAGGTGGAAAGCAGGTCGGATGGAGGGAGGGGGGGGGGGGGGTATTTCAAATTGTGTTACCGGCGAGGAGACGGAGACGGTACGGCTGTGAGCCTCCGATCGTGCCAATATTATCACGCCTGCGTTCGTTGCGGTCCCCCAGAAGGTCGTCATACGTCACACCAGTTCATGTCGGCAGTCTGCATTCGTCGAAAGTATACCAGGTACTGTGCGTGGAACTTATGGTGGTTAGGGACGTCTATCCTTCACTGTGACAAGAGTGTCGACTTGTTTGCAGGGGTGCCGTGGGGTTGTCGACGGTTGCGTCAGCCATTTGACGGGCACTGTCGTCTCGGCTCATACCCACCCTGCCACAAACCTGTCACACACAGCTTGCATCTCCGGCCGTCGATGAGCGCTTACAAGGCCTCACTCACGAACCCTCGAGATAACCGTACCCACAGCAGAACTTCAAAACCCAAGCGGGTTCAGTCAGAAACATGAAACGCCAACTATGTACAGGAGAAAACTCAATGCTCCGTGCAAGTACGATGTATTATGAATGGGGGCTCAATATTCCCGCCACCAGCGCGTACGAAGTCCGAATCGAAATGAAGCAGGTGCCACAACATCGGGCGTGGCCATCTCGGTCTCCCACGTTAAGCTGCTGTTCGACCGCTTGGGGACGATACTTGCCGTGCTGCAGTTGTTTCAGCGCCGACCGCGAGCCCCCCCGCCTATCTCACTTGCGTTAACTTTAGCCGAGGATACTTCAATACCATTTACATCTACGAGGAAGGGACCGGGTAAATACTTGACACAAACAAAAAAGATGGCTTGAGGTGCGCACACAAGACTGGGTGCACATGGACTGGTGCTCGGGCGGGGAAGCGTGGGAGCTCACTTTGCAATATACCAATGCAAAATCGACAACAAGGGCTGTGAGTTGGCAGGAGATCCCGCCTAGTTTTTACTGTTAGTTGGCTGATGCTGGCCAACTGAGTGACTTTATACGCCAGTCAACTAGTCGACTAAAGCCAGGCGAGCGATACGCGATTAGTCATCATCTTACACCAAAAAAATATCATAAGCCGGCTAAGTTTAGCTCCGGGTTGGATCACGAAACAGTTACGTTTTACAGCTCGTCTCAGCTTTTCAGA